>CM076575.1:1988699379-1989427210 GCA_034641835.2 Pinus albicaulis
TTGTCTTGGCCAGATCTTCAATCCGATGGCCTTCTACCTCATTACTCTGCCTCTCCAGATCTTTAGGTATATCTTTTGAATGGCATTAAGGCTTACATTTATACAAATTGATAATAAATCGATTCAGCTCCTTCAATGACTCAACAAAACTATTGGAATTCTGAATTTAGCCTAAATTTAGCCTAACTCCCTAAATTCACTGAAATGACTCTTCACATTCCTAGCTAATCGACTTACCCTCATGTTCTCCAATGAATTGGGAACAATTAAAATTTTCTCTCCATATTTAAATAAAAATCACTCAAATATGAATAATTACATAGGAAATTAAAACATGAACCCCCCTATGTCTATGAAAATACAAAGTATTTTATTGTGCCTAATGTCCTTGCATCAGACTCCCAAGGTTAAAATGATTCATGATCTCTTGATCATGTGCTTTCAGTCCTTGTATTCCTGGATCCCACACTTTGTTCTGCAACTGATCATTTTTTGCAATATTCTCCTTCTGCACTCATCCAGGATTCCATATATTATTCTGTCTTGCTCCACTAACTGCACTTTTACACTCTCTTTCTGTCTTTCTCTTGTTGTTGCTTCTGATTCTTTGTTTTCTTGCTGCTGCCTTATTCTCAGACACTTTCACCATCAACCTCCTCATAAATTCAATTTCTTTATCTAATATATCTTCTGATTGCTAGGTACTACTCCATCCTGCTTGTTGACATTTTACTTGTTCAGTTCTTACTGTTGTAGCTTTAGCCCCAACTTTAACTTGCTGAAATCCTGCAGTTGCTCTAGCTCCCGCTCTAACTGCCACCCAATCATCCATACCCTCTTGTTCTCTGAAACAGTAAAACTCTCCCTGATTGTCAATTTTAAAATCATAAGACCCCATGGTCTCATTTGATGATTCAGTCAACAATTATTTCTTTAGCAATCCTAAGTCTCTTCCAAGACTCATAAAGTCTTCATTGTCTTCATCCCCTTGTATCTTCACATTCTGCAATCCCCAATTTTGAAATTGAGGTTCTCTCCCTTGCATTGAATCCTGCTAATTCAACATAATCTCCAGCAATCCAATTTCCTCATTCCATGGATTAAAGTTTCCCACATAATATTTTTCCTTCTCCTTTCTTTGGCTGTCCAGTGGTGCCAAATTTTCCCCATCACCAACAAAATCTGCATTCATGAAACAATTGTTAAAACAAAATTGATAAGGCCTCAGTGCCTTTCTTTCCTCTGCCAGCATTTCAGTATGCTATCCTGAATTTTCCTCCTTCTCTATTAGCACATTAGTATGTTTATTCACTCTTTCCAAAGAATTCTCTGAAGAATTCTCAAGACTATCAACAAGTCTTCCTCCTACATCATCTGCTCCCATGATGTTTTCCTGTTCACTGTAGTGAACTCTGCCTTCTGCAATCTCCCTTTCATATTCTGAATTCTCCAACAAATATTCCAGCAATGAAATTTCTTTTTTGTATTGTTGAAGCATTTCATCATCATTCACTATCCCTGCATTCACACACAAATCTTCAAGCTGTAAACCACAAGCTTCAACAACCTCAACTGGTGTTTCACACATCAGTTCTTCAAACTGATCCTCTCCTTCTTCATCCACAAGAATTTCCTCCTGTGTTGCAACAACTTTAATCACAAATGTCATTGCTTTCTTCAGACAAGAGACATTCTCCAAAATTGCATTCTTCTTCAGAGTATCCATCTTCTGAGAGATACTTTCTCATACTTGTGACTGCTTCACAAGATTTCTCATCCTCCTCTGTAAAGCCTGTAATCACACCACAATTCTCAGTCACAAAAATACAAGGTTCTACATCATCCAGCTGATCTGGACTTGTCCAATAACTGAGAAAATCATCAATAATTTTCCCTTTAGCAAGAAAAAATTCTTGCTATCTTAAACCTTCACCATGATCCAAAAGATCTTTTGCAGATCTCCATTCTTCATCTGTACTCTGTTATGCTTCACAAACATAAACTACTCTTCTCAACTCAGCTGCTCTGAGTTCTGCACATTCGAAATGTACATCCATCCTTTGTTCAAGCTTTCTTAGCCTCTTTGAAAACATACAAAAATAATCAGGTGTAAATTCATTTGACCCCTTGGTCTCACTTGAAGTTTCAGTCTTCAAGTCCTTCTCCAAATACTCAATCATCCTGAGTAGTCTCTCTTTCTGCTGAGCATGTATCATCTGCTCTTTCTTCATCTGTAGCGCATGCCACTTCAATTTCTTCTTCATGAGCCAACCAACTCTCTAAATTTCCTCTATCATCATTACCAGTTTATTAAAATTTTCTCTGATCTCAGCTCCCTCTTTCCAATATTTTGCATCAGTCAATTTTTTCCTCATTCCCTTTGTCCTGGCATCTTTTTTCTCTCTTCTATTTTGGCCTCTCTCGGAACCTTTGCAATCTTTGCTATGAATATCAGTATTCATCTTATCCTCCATGAGTTCTTCACTCATCAGCTGCACTAAGCCTTTGCAACAACAAGCTCTCCTACTGCAACTTACCTCACCAATACTTTCCTCTGGATCTGGGATTTTGGCAAGTACTGGTCCCCTATTTGCTGGAACCTTCTGAGCACTCTCTTCTGCTCTCTCTAGGCTTCACTTTGCAACTTTTAAAGAACACATCTATTCTTCTTTCATCCAACCTATGTTAGGAATCCTCCAGTTTCTGCCACACTTTCTTCTTCACTTTAGAATCCTCTGTTGGACTCTTTCATCACTGATCTCAACGCTGTGATCTACTTTTGCTGAGATTCCTTCAATTGCCTACAATCTGAGTTCTGCAAACAATAATTCAAATAGAGTTAAATAATGCTCATCAACTCACCTTCCAAGATCCCTGAGTGATATTGCTATTCCTCTCACCTGCACTGCATCTCTGTATGCTGCAATCTTTATCAGTTTTCAAAAATCTGATTTCTTTTCATCACACATGCAATTAATAAAAACTTTGAACCTTCAAAGAGCTATTCTAGCTCTGATACCACAAGATAATAGGTACCCTGCTAATAATCACATATTCCAGTTTCAATGCATATAAAATGAAATCCAAATTAGTGCCCCAAATCAATCTCAAAGTCTCAATGCATATAAAAATGCATCTCCATTCATTTTCTTGGACTGGAAATTTAAATTAATATATATATCTGGAAGATTTAATATCTCAAATATGAGATTTGAGATATTAAATTAACACTCTCTTATGCTTGTAGACTGTATTTTCCAATTTTCAATCCATTAACATGCCCCTCTTGGAAAATTAACAAAGTGTGGAAGCTCTACTTTCTTCTTCAAGCTTATGGTTATCAAACCATACACACGGTCATATGACGACCTTCATATGTAAATACACCTAAAATTCTCTTTACACTTAAAATCCCATCAGCTTCCATACCCAAGGGCTGTTTCACAACCGAAATACCTTTTCAAAGGTATTACAAAACAATTTGATTAAAACATCAATCGGTTTTAGTTCTAACCTCCAAACCTTATAATTAAAACCGAGGCTTATCGTAGCATTTGACCCATGCGAACATCTCAATTTCAAAGTTTGACCTTGGTAAATTATTACCAATGCATATAACTATTTAGCCACCACTTAACAACTCAATACCAAGAATTTATATTAAATAAATAGATCTTGGTCCAATTATATATATGCGCCTTCCATCCTTTATAACTTACCCAAGCTTGACATCGCTTAACCAATGCTTCTACGTATGAATTTATGACTATGATAATTCATATAAACTCTGACTTGGGTTAAATTACCAATCATAAACCTATATTAGAGTTTGCGCCCTGCACTAACATACCTCTCACATCCGACGGTTGATGAGTTGTCATGTTGTTTTTGGATGATCCAACGATCATCGCGCAACTAACATGCACGAGGTTTAATCCTCAAAAATTACGCGATGAAAGTGGTTTTTACAAACCACTTTTGGCCACGCGTCAACCAAAGACATATATCACTTTTTTTTGAGCGACTCCGCTTACCACTTTGAAATTTTGCGAGACCGTTGGTTTTGTTCTCCCAAAACCACCTCCACTGTTGATTTTTCACGGTTCCACTCCTTACCCTCAGGGTTCCGCCTTAACTCTTCAACATTTTATTATAAATAAACTCTACCCTTGTTATTATTTCATCGCACGGCTATACTAATTGTAATTAAACTCAAGTTCCGGATCTCCTTTTATGACATCGATCCTTACGTGATCGATACAGTCAATGTATCTATTTTCACATATTGGTGTGGGATTTCATCTCGCCCAAATCTCGAAATTGATATAAATTCTATAACATAGCACCGATTCCCCCAATCATATACAGGATTACAAATTTAAACTTTTACACAGAGATTCATACTACGCATTGCCCATACAATTATTTATCAAAAATCAAAGCCCATTCACACAGAGTTCAAATCAATCAGTACCCATTTAGTTCTAAACCGGATTCTTCATATATCTATACGAAACCCTATTAAATTTGATTCAAAACAACACTGATTTCTTTCATTATGTGCAGAGTATTATCTCAACCCTATTTCAGAGTCTATTGACACAGAATTAAGTCAATCAAAGCACATACATTTAAGAAAAATTCCTTCATTCATATGTATAATAAAGCCACTTACAAAACTTCCTTTCTTGGCTAGACCTTAAATCCGATGGTGTTTTACCTCATTACTCTGCCTCTCCAGATCTTCAGGTCTATCTTCTGAATGCCATTGAGGCTTACATTTATACAAATTTATAATCAATCGATTCAGCTCCTTCAATGACTCAAAAAAACTCTTGGAATTCTCAATTTAGCCTAAATTTAGCCTAACTCCCTAAATTCACTGAACTGACTCTTCACATTCCTAGCTAATTGACTTCCCCTCATGTTCTCCAATGACTTGGGAACAATTACAATTTTCTCTCCATATTTAACTAAAAATCACTCAAATATGAATAATTACATAGGAAATTAAAACATGAAACCCCCCTAAGTCTATGAAAATAAAAAGTATTTTATTGTGCCTAATGCCCCTGCATCAAATATGCATGATAGTAAACTGGTGAATGTTCCGATTCCTGTAGGTACAAAGTTGTCTGCTGAACATTGTCTTAAGACACAAGAAGAAGAGAATGATATGACTTATGTTCCATATGCAAGTGAAGTGGGTAGCTTGATGTATGTAATGATCTGTACTAGACCAGGCATTGCACATGCAATGGGAGTATTGAGCAGGTTTATGTCAAACCTAAGGAAGGAGCATTAGACAACAGTGAAGCAGATTTTTAGATATTTACATGGCACTAGTGATTATGGCTTGTGCTACTAGGGAAGACGAGGATTGGAAAGAGTGTTGGAAATTCATGGTTTTGTTGATGCAGACTGGGCTGGAGATCTAGACCAAAGAAGATCTACAAGTGGGTATGTATTTAGCCTATTTGGAGGTGCAGTCAGTTGGATGAGTAAAAGACAGTCTGTAGTGGCTCTTTCAACTATAGAGGCTGAATACATAGTAGCCACTCATGCAAGCAAGGAAGCAGTTTGGTTGTAGAGATTTTTTTCAAGTATGGGGTTGGTGGAGCAAGCTATAAGGATAGATTGTGATAGCCAAAGTGAAATTTTCTAGGCTAAGAACCCTGCTTATCATTCAAATACAAATCACATTGATGTTCAATATCACTTTGTGAGAGATATGGTTGAGGCTAAAAGGGTGTTGCTGGTAAAGTTGGAAACTTTGAAGAATGTTGCAGATGCATTGACGAAGTCTGTAAGCACTCAGAAGTTCTCTTGGTGTAGAGAAACAATGGGTGTTGCATAACTGGGCTAATGACTAAGCTCTCCTGTGGCCCCCTATAGAAAGAAAACAACAAGTGGGACAATGTTGGGTATGTGTTATATTCTTTCCACAAATAATCATGCGCGGGGGGGTCACAGGGGGGCGGTAGCCCCCCCTTTCAGGGTCTGGGGCAGCGGCCCTAAATTTTCTTTTGGTCCTTATTTTCCAGTGGGTGGATCCACCCATGGTTTTGTGCATGGGTTTGCACATGGTTTTGGGGTATGATGGTTTTCAGCCCCTGGTATTTTGTAGATCCGGTCAAGGGAACTACGGTTATGTTCTAATCCAGGGTTAATGGATTGGGGTTTATGTATGCTTCGACATGTATATATATGTGTTGTAACACTAAAAGGAATATAATGAAAAATCAAGCTGGTCGTCCCGATTTGGGATCCAGGGGAAATTCTCTGTGTTTATCTATTTTATGTTTTATTCTCTCACTATTGTTTATTTTCTGTTTTTAATATTCGTTTGCAGATAATTTCCGTACAGGGTTAAAACCCACATAAAACATATAAAATATTTTGAACTTTATAGTAAAAACAACTGAAAATTTTTGGGGCATGAAATGTTTGGGTTATGTCTATATTGGTGCGAACTAAGTGTGGGCGATTACCTATCCCCACTATTGTGTCTATGTGGGTTTGTTTTATTTTAGCTTCTTGAATACTAAGTGTGATTTTACATTTGTGAATTAAGTGATTATTAGACCAATATTAAATAATGTGTATTTTCAATGTGTATGAGGAAGAAGTGTTGCGCGGGACAAAAGGTATGCAAAGAAAACAATGAAAGATTTTATCCACAATGTCTGTACCTTCGAATAAATTCCCCCCTACATATTTCTTTCGAAATAAGGGTGGGAAATAAACTATGCACACTACTATGTTGATGTGGGAATTTTTTATTTGATATCGGGATACAAAATAACTTTGGTGAAATTAATTTTCTAGTGGTTTGATTTCTGATTCTCAAAACTATGTTCGACAACTCTATGTGTGGAGGTGCGTTTGGGCACAAGTGCAGATGAAGCATAATGAAATATTGTTTTGTATCTCTGCATTTTGAATAAATTTAAAATATTAATACATTCAACCTGTTACACACTTTATAGTAAAAATAACTACAAAGCTTCGATAATGAAAATAATAAAAGTTGGATTTTCTCTTGTTTCCATTCCTTTAGGGGTACTAGGGATTATTGAAGTTTGGGGCATGTAGTTTTTGGTTTATGTCTATATCGGGTCAAAAATAAGGGTGGGATCATTTTTTTTTATATATATATTGAGATATAAAGGAGCTGTGGCACTTTTGCTTTGTTGATGATCCAATGTACGATTTTCAAAAACTATCTTTGATGGCATTGATCTTTTAAAAATGGGAAAAATACAGTTTCCAAATATAGTATTGTGCTGAAGGGAAGTGTGTAGAAGAACTATGCAATGGGAGAATGCATGCGGAAGTGTGGAACATTGTGGAAGAAAAATTGTATTTCTTGTTCCACACACCAGTTCCCTTGTAGAACACTTTTTTTTCATAGGGATTAAAAACACACTTCATTTAATATTGGACAATAAGTGTTCAATTCAAAAATGCTCAAAAAATGAATATTTCTTCTTCACAACTTCACATGTTGCATAATGTATCAACAACTATACACATGATTGCTATAACATCCAACTATATTTATGGATGAAAATAAATCCAAATTACCATAGAGAACCTAATGAATTTTTAACAAGTAATGATTGTGTAGTTGATTTGGCCAGGTATTCATCATGCAATTTTTGGAATGCACTTTACCAATGCATATTCGATTAGTTCTTGAGGGGGATTGTTGTGAATGATTTTCTCCAAAGTGCTTTGTTATGTGATTTTCCAAGTTGTCATTTTACTAGTTGTCGAAATGAGAAACAAGAAATGTTGTGCTAAGTACCATGCATTTTCGTTGTTAGTATAATAAATATGCAAATAAGTTGTTTTCGAAGACATGGAGAGATTCTACAATATCTTTATCAGGTGCATTGTGGTTCCTTTGTTCTGAATGCAAGTCCTCAGAACGTATACATAATATATGTAGGAGTAAGTGGGGTTGACCAGTTCCACGACTTAGTTTGTTACAATTAAATTCCAAATCTAATTGTTATAGAAGAGTTTTACCACTGTTTTTCAACTAAATGTGGATATATGCATATGTTGTTTTCTTTGTGTTGAAAATGTAGCAAGAAATTCCTAATTTAATTTTTCCTTTGATTAAATTAGCAGAAAATCAAAATTCCACATCACTAAATAACTTTAATGAGTTAACTATGTTATTATCACTCAGTTGGATCAGTTAATTCGAGTTGGGGACATGAAATTGAGTTGTGTACAATGATTCATAAATATTAGGATCCTAGGTTGAGTTAATTTCAGTTAAGGTCAATTAAACTAGTTCCAATTGTTGGAGGAACTAGTAGGAGGTCTAGCAGTGGGGTGTAAATTCAGTTCTTAACTAGTTAACTGATTGATCAACCTAAATTAAATCATGCATGCATATCATTTGAGTTACCCAATTGATATTGGAAGTCAAGGGAAGTGTACTATCAATTGTAGAATTTTCCAACTTGCACAAGTGGTGCATGTAGTCAAAGAAGTCCCTAATGGAATTGCACAATTCTAATGAGAAATTTCCCTAATTAATAGGGGCTGATTCATCATCAAACATCACAAGGAAATAGGAGCTTGGTGACTAGGAAATTTTTCTAAGTGTTGGCCAAAGTCAGCCAGCCAGGCCAAGGATAAAAGATATAGGTGCAGGATGTGCTCAAGCTTGAGAACTCATATTGTATTCATCTAGATTATTTTATTAATGCAATACATATAGGAATGGGTTTTGAGAATTTTATTTCCCCTCGATAAATCTCTGTATGTGTGTGTTTAATCATGGTGCATGTTTTTGATATATGTTCTTGATCGTGAATTTGCTTCTGCATATAAGTAAAGTGGATTTGAGTCTTAAGTTTTAGTAAATTACATGAGAAATTTTGAATCTACAATTAATTTCTACATGGTACCAGAGCTACATTCATAGTAGAGAAGAGAATTCGAAGTTATTGTTGAAGGAGGTTCAAATTTCAAGATCAGCATTGCAGGTTTTCTCCAAGACTGAGAAGATGTATTTCATTGGACTCAAGCTCGAGTATGATTTGGAAAGAACCAAACATTTGGTGGCATGGAAGATCCACATTGAGGTAGTGTTGGATGACAATGGGCCACTAGAATACATTAATACATATGTATAAAACCCCCTACATCTGATTCCCAGGATCTCGCTCAGTGGAAGAAGGATGTGGAGAAAGTGAGGAGAATCATATTGGAGGGAGTTCAAGATCATATTGTCTCGAATCTCCATGGGAAATAAATTCTATTTTCTATGTTGAAAACACTGGCAAATTTATTTGAGAACAATAGTGACCACATGAAGCTGACACTCAAGGAAAAGCTTTGAAGTATCAATATGAAAAAGAATTAAACAATTCCGTAGTACCTAAGCAAGTTTACATAGTGTCGTGATGAAATTTGAGGTGTCGGTGTCACTATCCTTGAAGAAGATTTGGTAGCTCTAGCTCTTTTGGGCCTTCCCAAGAGCTGGCATAGTTATAATTATTCAATAAATGGTCGAGAGAAACTACCAAGTTGGGAGTATTTATGGTCTGATCTAGTGCAAGAAGAAATACAACAGAGCAACAGAGACGGGACACCATCCAAGGTTCAGGATGAGGAAAAATATGCCTTGGCTGGAATGGAAAAGAAAGGGAAAGGGAAGAAATCACAATCTAAAGGATATTTCATTCAAGGGGGAAAGAAGAATTACTTGTCGAAAATCAAGTGGTTTCACTGTCATGAACTAGGACAATATGCCATGAAGTTTCCATATATGAAGGCGGGCTTGAATCCCCTCAGGAGGAGTGGCAGGTTAAGCTCTAGCTTCACAATTAGAGCTTGATTTTACCCTCATTGCATGCATGGAAAACACAATGATAGGTAGTGTGTGATATCTGGATAGTGGTACCTCATTCCATATTTTTGGGCGTGTGTTATATTATTTCCACGATTAGAAGCAGGCACGAAGCAGGGGGTATGAGGGGGGTGTCATCCCCCCTTCGCTTGTGCGAGGTGTAATGCCCCAGGAATTTTTTATTTTGGACTCTATATTAGGTGCGAGAACTTGCCTATGGTTTTTTGCATGGGTTTGCACATGGTTTTTGGCATGATGGTTTTGTGCTCCTAGTATTTTGTATATCTGATCAAGGGAACTACGGTTATGTTCTAATACAAGGTTAATGGATTGGGGTTTATGAATTCTTCGACATGTATATATATGTGTTGTAACATTAAAAGGAAAATAATGAAAAATCAAGATGGTATTCCTGGTTTGGGATCCATGGGAAAATATTTGTGTATATATTTTTTATGCTCTCACTATTGTTTATTTTTTGTTTTTTAAGAATTCATTTGTAGATAATTTTTGTACAGGGTTAAGACCTACATTTCGTATCATAGTTATTTCAGCTTCAAGGGGACGCCTTTTCTGTTCAGGGGTTTTTTGCTCGGGCCTATGGTAGAACATGTTCAATGGGAGATCTGCAGGATCGATTCTTGTAGTGAAAGAATATGTTGAGCAATGGAAATATAGAGATTGAGAAATTTAATGGTCATATTTTTGAGTTTTTTAAACTAAAGATGGAGGATCTACTGGTGGATAAATATCAATGGATCATGGTAGGTCCGAGTAGTAAACCAACGACAATGTCAGATGAAGACTAGGTGAAGTTGGATCGGAAGGAAAAGAGAACAATATGGTTGTGTATCTCAGATTCAGTATTTTTGAATGTATTTGGGGAAGCTACGACAAAGACTTTGTGGGTCAAGTTAGGGAATTTGTACCAATCTAAGTCTTTGGTGAATAAATTGTCCCTGCGAAAAAAGTTGTATAACCTGAGGATGAAGGATGGAGACTCAGTGACAGAGCATCTAAACACCTTCAATACTGTGGTAAGTTATTTTTCACCTATTTATATTAAAATATTATATCAAGATAAGTGCATCAGTTTTTTGTGTTCTCTACCAGATTCGTGGGATAGTTTGGTTATTGCAATATGCAGAAATACAACTACCTTGAATTTTGATGAAATTGTCTCAGCCTTTCCGTTGGAGGAAATGAGATGGAAAAATATGGAGGGCCAAAATGGAGATGTCTTATCTCTACGAGGAAGGTCCCAGAATAGAAACAAAAATAAGTTTTCGAGTGGGAGATCTAAATCTCCAGGAAAGTCTGTAAATGTGTGCTAGAAATGCAAAAAGGAAGGGAAATTAAAAAGGGACTGCAGATCTAAAGCTCTTGAGAAAGGAAATGGATCTGATGATGCTCCTTCTGCAAAGGTGAAAACCACCTCAAATGAAGGTGGGGATGTGTATTTTGCTTCTTCTTTAAATATACATGTAGATCATGAGGCATGGTTGAATGAATCAGGTTCATCCTTTCACTTCACTCCCCATAGGGAGTGGTTCTGCAAGTATGAAAAGTATGATGGTAGTGATGTCTTCTCAGGGGATGATAGGAAGGCTAGAATCGACGGACAGGGAAAATTCAAGCTAAAGTTACAAGGTAGAAGGATTGTAACACCTCCTAGTGTTCTGTATATTCCTGCATTGGCCAAAAATCAGATTTATGTAAGAAATATGGATGATGCAGGTGTAAAAACAATGTTCGAGAAAGATACATGCAATATGGTTCAGGGAGAACTGGTATTAATGCAGGGAGTTTGGATTGGAGCTCTATACAAGATTTTGGGTGACACTGTTATTGATGAGTGCAACAGTTCTATGGCTCCTGAAAGTGGAGCAGAAAGCCTAGCAGTCTCTGGAGAAAAGACCATGCTATGGCATCAAAGGTTTAGAAATATTGGAGACAAGGGCCTCCAAATACTGCATGGTAATGATATGATAGAAGGTATGTCTAATTGCTCTATGGATTTTGATTTCTGTGAACATTGTGTATATGGGAAGCATAATCTGGTGAGTTTTCCTTCTGATGTTAAGATGGCGAACAAGATATTAGAGCTTGTGCACAATGATGTGTTTTGACCTATGTCCCTTCCATCACTGGGTAAGTCTGTGTACTATGTTTCATTTATAGATAAATTCTCAAGGAATAAATGATATAATTCTTGAGGAAGAAATCTCAAGTCTTTGACAGATTTAAGGAATTTAAGTTTCTGGCGGAAAACTAAACAGAGAAGAAGATAAAGGTACTAATGACAGATAATGGTGGAGAGTTCTGCAATAAGGAATTTGAAGAGTTCTTTAAGAAGTGTGGTATATCATGACAAAAGACTACTCCATACACACCTCAAAAAAATAGAGTTGCAGAAAGAATGAACAGAACGCTGATGGAAAAGGAAAGAAGAATGCTCAGTGGTACCAGTTTAAGACAATAATTCTGGGAAAAGGTAGTGGAGACTATATGTTACCTGGTTAAGAGACCACCTTCATCAACATTGGAGGATAAGACTCCACACGAAGTATGGACTGGTAAGAAACCCCCTCTTTCACATCTGGGGGTATTTGGATGTGATGCATATGTACATGTTCCAAAGGAGAAAAGGACCAAGTTGGATAATAAATCTAAAAGGTGCATCTTTATTGGGTATAAGGATGGTTTAAAAGGTTACAACCATTGGAACCCAGAAACAAGGAAGGTTGTGTATAGCCGAGATGTGGTATTTATAGAGCTGAAATATGTTGTTAAAATAAATTCCTACCAAAGGAACCCGAGAAGGTAGAGTTTGAGCTAAAGGAGGAAGAATAAGACTCTACAACCGGACAAGATTCAGAAGAGGAAGAGCCAAAAGCCCTAGCTATTAGAAGATCAGTTCGAAAAATAAGGGAGCCAGAAAGGTATAGTCCATTTTCTTTTTGTTCAATTTTTTCTTTAACTATCACTGATGATGATCCTAGAACTATCAGGGAGGCAGTGGATTCATAGGATGGAAAACTATATAAGGAGGCCATGGTTGATGAAATGAAATCCTTGCACAAAAATGAGGCATTGGATTTGGTGGAGTTGCCAGCCGGAAGGAAGCCCATTGGGAGAAAATGGGTGTTTAAGAAGAAAAAGAATACATAAGGCAAGGTGGAGAAATACAAATCTTGGTTAGTAGCAAAGGTGAATCCCAGGTGTCAAGAATTGATTTTGGTGATATTTGATCTCCAGTTTCCAAGGTTAATTCTATTAGATTACTTTGATCAGTTGCTGATGCATTTGATTTTGTGGTAGAACAGATGGATGTGAAGACAACATTTCTTCACGGGGATTTGGAAGAGGAGATATACATGAATCAACGATAAGGATTTGCATTTAAGGGTAAGAAAGAACTGGTATGCAGGTTAAAAAAGTATATGTATGGATTAAAGCAGTCACCAAGGATATGGTATCTGAAATTTGATACCTATATACGGGGACTTGGCTTCACCAGAAGAAAAGAGGATCACTATGTGTATTTGAAATTAATTGGTGACCCTATCTTGTATGTGGATGATATGTTGCTGGTTGGAAATGACAAAGAATTTATCCAGGATTTGAAGACCCAATTGTTCTCCAAATTCGACATGAATGATATTGGTGCTGCAAACTATATTTTGGGCATGGAAATTAAGAGATATCAGACAAATAGGAAGATCTGGTTAAACCAGAGGAAGTATGTCGAGACAATATTGTAGAGGTTCAATATGAAGGATAGTAAATTGGTGAAGGTTCCTATTCCTGTAGGTGTAAAGCTATCTTTTGAACAATTTCCTAAGGCACAAGAAGAAGAGGAGGATATGTCCCATGTTCCATATGCAAGTAGAGTGGGTAGCCCGATGTATGCAATGGTTTGTACTAGACTAGAAATTTCACATGCAGTGGGAGTATTGAGCAGGTTTATGTCAATACCAAGGAAGGAGCATTGGACATCAGTGAAACGGGTTTTCATATATTTGCGTAGCACTAGTGATTATGATATATGATACCAAGGAAGACCAGGATTAGACAAATTTTTAGACATTCATGGATTTGTTGATGTAGATTGGGCTGGAGATTTGGATCAAAGAAGATCTACAAGTGGGTATGTGTTTAGCCTATTTGGAGGTGCAGTCAGTTGGATGAGTAAAATACAGTTTGTAGTGGCTCTTTAAACTACAAAGGCAGAATAAATGGCAGCCACTCATCCAAGCAAGGAATAAGTTTGGTTGTAGAGATTGTGTTCAAGTATGGGGTTGGTGCAACGAGCTATGATTTTGTGCATAGGTTTGCACATGGTTTTGGGCATGATGGTTTTCTGCTCCCAGTATTTTGTAGATCTAGTCAAGGGAACTACTGTTATGTTCTAATCCAGGGTTAATGGATTGGGATTTATGAATGCTTCGACATATATATGTGTGTGTGTATGTGTGTGTGTTGTAACACAAAAAGGAATATAATGAAAAATCAAGATGGTAGTCCCAGTTTGGGATCTAGGGGAAAATCTTTGTGTAAATCTATATTATGTTTTATGCTCTCGCTATTGTTTATTTTCTGTTTTTTAAGAATTCGTTTGCAGATAATTTCTGTACAGGGTTAAGACCTACACATATGGCAGGAAAATGAGAATTTTTCAATGACTTGGAGGAGAAAGACCTCCAGATGCACATTGACATGGGAGATTATGGGAGGTATAGGGCGACCAATATCAATATAGCTACTTTTCATAGGGATTCTGGCTCCCCTCTCAAGCTCAAGGATGTGATGTTTGTTCCAGGTCTAAAGAAGAACATGGTTTCCATCATGGTGTTGGAAGACTATGGATGCGATGTGATATTCAAAAAATAAAAGGAATTCCTGAGGCACATATCCATGGGACAAGTGAAGCATATTCGGATTTGAGTGAAGAAACTCTATAGGTTGGATGTGGAAGATTGTGCTTCTTTGAGAACAAAGGTGGAGAAGGTGAAAAGCCGAGATGTTGGTGAATTGTGGCATAAAATACTTGGCCATTTTCGTCATGGAGCTTTTAAGATCATGCAAATAATCACCACATTCCTCCTCAATGGAGCACTAGAGTAGAAAAATACATGTAAAGGGTGTCCCTTGGGGAAGTACATAAAATCCACATTCAATGACTGCGATAGTAGGGTGCATGAAATCCTTGAAAGGATCCACTCTAATGTTTGTTGACCTTTCTTGACAGCCTCCACTACCAAGCACATGTGTTATGTTATATTTGTAGATTATTTCTCACGTAAGTGTTTGATTTTCTTCATGTAGAAGAAAGAAAAAACATTCTCCAACTTTTTAAAATTTAAAGCACTTGTTGAGAAAGAAACTGACATGAAAGTGATGACTCTCAAGAGAAATAACGATGGTGAATATGTGTCAAATGAGTTTAAAAATTTATGTGAAAAGGAATACATTCGACAAGAGTTGAAAACACCCCATAACCCACAACAGAATGGGGTGGATGAGAGGAAGAACAAAAATATTATGGAAGATGCATGAGCGATGCATGATCAAGGCCTTCCTCTACACTTGTGGGCCGAAGCATGCAACACAATGATATATGTGAAGAACAAGAGTCCTCATCAGATTCTCAGGATGAGTACAAAAGAAGAATATTTTTCAAGGAAGAAACTAGATGTGTCAAACTTCAGGAACTTTGGTTGATAAATTTACTGTCATGTTTCCAAGGAATCAAGAAAAATCTAGAGGAGACAAAAAATTTGGGAATATTTATGGGGTAAATTAATATACCTCACAACTATCGAGTGTACCTGCCATCTATCAGAATGAAAGTTGTTCATAGAGGTGTAAAGCTTGATGAGGAGAAGGAAATGAGGTGTTCCCTTGAGAGGGAGATTCAATTGCATTCAGATGAAGAGATTTTGGCTCCAAAGGAAGAATCTCTTGATGTTGTGGAGCAGCCACAAACAAAGGAATATAGAGTGGAGACATCCAATCATGCATAGACATCTAGAGAAGGAAGGAAGCACACCATGGAAGTTGACAGATTATTGCATGATGCTAGAGAGAATGTGGGAGTACCCACATCACAATGCAGGAAGAGGAGGTCACCATATCAGTATAGAGGATGCATGTATCTGATAAGTGATCTAGTAGAGACAGAAACATTCTCATTTGAGGAAGCAATGCAATAATCCGTATGAGTTGATTCCATGGTAAATGAATATGATTCCATTATCAGAAGAAATGTTTGGGAAGTGGTCCCAAGACCAGAGGGAAAGTTAGTGGTGGGTTCAATATGGATTTACAAGGTGAGGCAAGTAGCAGATGAAAGCATTGAGAAACACAATGCCAAATTTGTGGCCAAGGGTTCTCTCAGGTGGAGGGAATTGACTAAGAGGAGACCTTTTCTCCAGTAGCAAGGTACTCTTCCATTAGATCAATTCACGCACTTGCAATGTAGATGGGGTGGAAGATACATCATATGGATGTGAGAACAAAATTACTCAATGGAGTGATTGAGGAGTAGGTGTACATTGAAAAAAAAAAAGGATTTGAGACCTTCGAGAGAGAGTCACATGTGTGCAGAGTGAAGCGAACATTACATGGATTGAAACAAGCACCCCGTGGTTGGTACACCAAGATCGAAAACTATTTCACTAGGTTGGGTTGTTGGTCAAAGTTATCATTGATATCAATATGGAATCGTTTGAGATGGAAAATATTCATGTGATACATTCCTAACCTTTTAATATTCCCTAATACTTATAAATGAATAACACATATGAAGAACCCTAGCCCTTGCCCTTGATAAAGATAATAATGGCATGGCTGATTTTTGAAGGTCACATTTGGAGCTCTAATGAAGAAGCCTTAGATGCCCGAATATTTTTTCCTTATGAAATCATGAAGCCCTAATCCTAATAGGCCCATTCCATGAATAAAGAAGGAGCTTTAATCTAAATTCCCATGATCCATTAATCCTAATAAATAAAGGAAATAGGCGAATGAACCCTTATCTTGCAAGTCATAATGTTGAAGGCCTAAGAAGAATCCCTATCATGGAAGTTCCGTTAACAAGAAATTGAAGCCCCAATCATTGTCTAAAGCATAATGGAAAAATCCTAAAGGTTTTACGTGATAAAATAATGATTACAGTTCACAAATTTAATTTATTGATAAGAAAATGACCTCATTAAAGGATGAAATTGACACCAAGTTATAGAGGATAATTTTCCCTTTCTAATGAGCTATCACTCACCCTCTAACTCCTTCTAGATTGAGTGAAAAGGATTTTTTAAGTTAAATATTATATTCTTTGATGCTAGCCAACCAAAGCTTACCTATACATGTCGACCTCTCCTCCAATAGATGTGGCTATCCATTATAGCTCAAAAATAGTATAAATAGGACATCCCAACACCTCATTTAAAACATCATTTTCGATGAAGAATACAGAGAAGAAACAAAAAAATGAAATAGGTCGAGGAGATCAAAGAACTTACTAGTTGGGTAGAGGAGGATTACAGTTTTGGAAAATTATTTTTTTCATTGACAAGGCTTCCTCTATTATAGCAGTGAACAAGTTCGAACCTGTGGACAAGTCAAAGTGTAGAGTCTTTGGATTTGTGTGAGCTCAAACTCACCTGTAAAGAGACAAGTTCAAGCTGGGACTTGTTGGAAAGGGTCAGACAAAACAATGATTGTAGAACTAACCTATGGACAGGTGTGTGGACACACCTGTGAAAGAGTTACAATTTTTTGGAATGAAAAATTGTATCTTAACGTTGAACTGGCTCGGATTTGTTAAAAAATATACCTTGATCTTGAGGCTCGGAATTTAAGAACCATGGAGGACTGTTTAAGGGCCAAGAGGCCTAGCGTAAGTCCCTCTCTTCAAGCCACATGTACAACATTACTTGGAGCCTTATAAACTGTGATTTGATATATCTCTTGTAGCTCAGAAGCTCAGATCTATGACAAGGCTTGATCTGTGGAAGCTCGGACTTTGGAGGCTCAAAATTATTGTTATACCTAGGATCTTAAGTTTGAGACCTTGGAGAATATTTCATCAAGCCTAGTGAAGCAGACTTCTAATTGTGATGAAACCTTTGACGTAGTGAGGGGAAATCTATAACATAATAAATAAAAACTTGGATTGTGATCTTTCCAAACTTTGGAGATTTTGATGTAGAATTTGGAAACCTTTGACCTAAGAACAATGGAGGATATGTTTAGAAATATCTTGGAGAATTCCTAAAGAAAATGAAATAAGAACCAAGAAATAACCTTTGAGGCATTTCTTGGAGCAGTCCCGAGGCAGAAATGTAGAAAATTTTGGAGTCACCTTTAGAAAACTCATGGAGACCTATTGAAGGCACCTTGAGACCTATAATGTAGCATATCATTGGCATCATTTGAAGGAAAACCTAATAAAATAAAATATAAGAGTAGTCACATGTTGGAGGCTTAATTGAAGTTGAAGCTTGGTGTAGACATCTTTTGGAGCAGTTGAAGACATCCTTTGGACCAACTCTTGAAGACAAACTTGGATTGGCCTCAATTATAAGATTTTGTATTGAATTAAGGATTTTCATAGAAGTCCATGGAACATCATAGAAGTCATACATTGTTTGTAAACATTGTGGAGATCTTGAAGGATTGTTTGGTATATAATTTGAGAAACTTATTGAAGACACCATGATGCACTATTGAAGGCCCTCATGATGTGACCTTGGATATTTTGTTTGGATACCATGAAGGGCCATGGTTATACCTTCTGAGAAGACAAAAGTTTTCATTGACGAGTTGAATGCCTTGGATATTTTTTGAGGGAGGTGTTGAAGGTTAATATATTTTCAGGGCACGTTGAAGAAGATATTGGGATTCATAAAGAATCACTAAACTTATCTTGAAAAATTGGAGATGAGGGGATCTCCTCGGTAGAAAGTCCCAATTAGACCTTGAACCGTTTGGAGTAGGGATCCCATCTGGGGTGTGGGTCCGACTACCGCTTAAGATGCCTTCCCTTAGGCCTCAAAAGAAACTGATTGAACCTGCGGACATACACTTATTCACATGATACATAATACAGGATTGATGCATTAGACACGAATCAAACACTATGCGTAGCAAGATCATAAATAAAGCATGTACACCTCAGGAGATGTCATTAGCAACACATCTTTGGGGGTAATGCTTATAAGGTAGTCTGATCACAAAAGAAATAGTTCTTTATGGTGAGATATCCCTTTACTTTCTGAAAGATGAAACGAAATGCTAACAAAATAGTTCATTAACATTCATTAATAGAGCAGATGATAAATTGAACATCATTGATACAACACAGATAGCCATGACGCATAAATGATGACATGAAGAGTGCAACTTCATTAATCATAGGATGTTCTGAAACTGTACAAGGAATACACACAGTGTTCGCACAGCAAAACACATCATAACCATAGGGTGTTTTAACAAGAATCTGTATTCATATGCATAAGAGTATAATCTTTTAATACAATGCCATGTAGCTCTTGAGTTTCCAAAAAAGAAAAGCCCTTTACACTTTCCGCGTAGGGAGTTTTATAGCACAAAACTTGCCCTTTGGGCTTCCCGAATTTTCGCCTGCCTGCCCGTTGGGTTGCCTCATGACCTTGAAGAGGTTGCGACCTGCGACCTGTCTGGTATGTGCGACTTGCGACCTGGATAGACAGTGCGACCTGCGACCTGGGTAGACAGTGCAACCTGCGACCTGCCTCTAACTGCTGCTCATGACTTGCTGCTACCGGGCTGCGGAGATGGACGCGCAATGTTGAGGTCAGGGGCGTCATTCTGCTGCTCCTTGAGAAAATCTTGCCATGTCTGGTACTCTGCTGCTATGGGGGAAACTAGAGGAACCTCCTCCTTCAACCGATGCATGCATTCCAAAACATTTGGCACTAGGGCTTCCCTTTTCTGTGAGATCTGGTTTGAAAGAGAGGCAAGTTTGGTATAAATCCGAACTGGAGTGGCAATAAACTGACTCAGATGTTCTTGAGATGCTGCGGGCTCGGGAGCAGCAGCGGCTTGCTTGATAGGCTGCAGAAATGACTGGATGTCCTGATCCACTTGCTCCCACGCTTTCTCTTCGTCCAATGCCCCAAGCGACGGAATTTGGTGCAAAGTGTGCATCGAATCGATACCGCTGATCAGGTGGTTGTATGAAGACATTAATTTGTCCAGGTCCTTAGATAGTTTGTCCTTAGATTGTATTTCCATACGGAGCTGAACCTTAGCATCCTGTGTATGAATCCAATCCCTCTTGGGCAAATTTTTAGGTGCCTGAGGGTATTGTACTGTCCAGCTCATCATCCTGTCTAAGGCCTGTGGGGCCTCCCTGAGCTGCTCGTGCTTTTGCTTGGTTTTTGCTCGTGCTCTTACTAGTGAGGCGACTGTTTGTTTGATGGTGAAAATTTCTCCATACACCTGCCTAATGGTTGCTTCTAACACTTCAAATTCTTTGAAAATGGCCAGGGGGACTTCATTTACCGGTGGAGTTTGGTTTCGGAGTTGTTAAACTTCTACTCTCAACTCTGATTTCTCCTGTTCTGCTCTTTTCTCGCGCTGCTCAGCTGCTTGCAGTCGATTTTGCAGAGAGACTATGTCTCTACTCATTTTGGTTATGTTCTCTTCCATGGCTATGGCGAAAGCAGTACCCGCCGATGCTATCATTACATGATTAGTCCTGGTATCAAGGACTATGTCTTTGCTTGTTGCAACTGTGGATGTGGCAGAGGGACTTTGCGCCAGAGACCTTCTTTTCTCCTGCTGGATTTTGAAAGAGAATTGATCGAATGTGAGTCTGGTGAGGTCAAATACATCCTCTTCCTGCCCTTGGGGGGATCTAACATCAAAGAGCTTGGTACTGCCCAGAGGTATTTCGAGGGGAGACCTCGATGTCTTCTAGCATGTCATCCTCCTTTTCTCCTCTATTATTTTCCTCTTCTTCCTTTCGTCGGCGTTCATTTTCTGCTGCTGCTTCTATTTCGGCCTTCCTCTTCCACTCAGCTGCAGCAGCTTGTTCGGCCTTCTTTTGGCGCTCAGCTTCTGCAGCAGCCTGTTCGGCCTTCTTTTGGCGCTCAACTTCTGCTTTGTCCAGCTCTGCCTTGAGTGCCCGTTCTGCTGCGGCCTGTGCCTCCTTTTCCTCCTTTTCTTTCCTGGCCTCCTTGGCCTGCTTCTTCTTCTGTGTTGCTGTCGCAGTCTTCTGGCATGCTTCCTCATCCTCTTTATCTTCTTTTCCCTTTCTTGCTAGGCTTTTGCTTCTGTTTCTTTCTGTTGGATAGATGTAGTAAGCCCTGTGCTGGTCCGAGACTTCTTGGGTAAAGAGGAAGAGGCACCTCCCAACCGACGTCTTCTGTCTTCCAGGCTCTGATCATCTGGATCTTCTTGGCCCAGGTCTATTCCAGGAGAAAATTGTCTCTCAACGTTATACCAGTTCCTTCTTTCATCTTCTTCCGGGCGCTCAATATGCTGATAAGTCCACTTGAATTTAGCTTTTAGGCAGTGTTCGGGAACTATTCTCTCTGGGTCATATGTTCGGTGTTCTAGCGCCCCAAGCTGATAGCTTTTCATCGCTTCTCCCTCCGCTGCTACTTCCTTGAAGTCTTTAACTGTGCACGTGCCAATGGTGAGGGGTAGCGTGGGCCACGGCTTCTTTTTGCCTTTAGACAGGACGCTGGGGAAGCCTTGAGACATTTGGAAGCATACCTCCTGAATGAGAATTTTGTCCGTAAAAAAGCGAGGCATAGCATGTGGTGCCCTGTAAGATCCAAAGACTCGGATAAAGGTATATCCGGTGAAAGGGAACCAATGTGCCACTTTGGCTAGAGTCTCTTTGGCCCGCCAAGACATGCAGGGGGCGTCTTGGCCAAATAGTTTTCTGTATAGAGAGGGGATAAATACTTGGGAGATCTGCTCTATATCCTGTTTGTACTTGGACTCCCAAAACACCCTGATTTGCAGATGAATTGCACGACTCTGCTCGGAATCCTAGTTGTGTGCCCATCCCTCAAAGTGTAATCTTGCGCAGACAGCATCCACTATGTAAGAGGCCATGTAAAATTCGGAAGGCATTCCCTCTTCTGGGGCCAATGATGTGGACAAGTTTGTCTGCATCGAAGTCATCAATATGCCGGCCCAGTTGAAATGGGTGCCATGTGTCGTCACATGCTCCATGATAGTAGCCCAACTACCGCTGAAAGTGGAGCAATCAGAGCGCCCGTAAAGTCTGCAAAGCATGGAGGCAACTAATTTATAGACCTTTCTCAGGCTAGCCATTGGATATTCTTGGTATTTCTTGACTTTAAATTTCTCGGGCTCCTCCCACCGTTGCCTAATAGTATCAACCACAGGGACTGCGTGAGCAATAGCCCATTCTGGTGTGAAGTACTCTTCTAGGCGAGGCAACGAGTAATAAAGGTGGGCATCCGAGCCTACGAGCGTAGCGAAGGCCTTGCCTTCGCTGTCTCGGATCACAAACTTTTTGGGATCCATCTTTTGTATGATCCAGTCTATAGCCTCTGGGCATGGAAATATGGCTGGATGCACCCCTGCCAGATGTAATTTGGACCTTTTGACTGCCAAGTATATTTCCCGGTCTGGGAGATCTTCTGGGAATTCCTCTTCCGGTATGGCGAACTCATGATACACTTGGTACCATCGCATGTTGTCTTCTTTTGCAAATTTACATAGCGTATCCCTGTATATTGGGGGTGGGGATACCACGTCCAGCTCGTCAACTTCTTCCACCACTTGCTTGTCCTTCTTCTGGGATAGCGGGGGTGCCATGTCACTAGAATCTGATAAAACCGGTATGCACTCTATGTCTTCTTGAAGTTCACCTATCAAATTGATAAAGGAATCCCAAGATAAGAATGACATGATGATATAAAACCAATTATAGTTTAGTGATGAAATTTAACTGAGACACACGTAAAACTGGGTACTGGTTTACTGGGTCGCAGGGTCGCGGATTGCAAGAAGAGGCCTAGGTGCGACTTTGCGACCTTGCAACTAGGTCGCAGGGTCGCAGGGTCGCAAATTACGAAAAAAAGAGAACAATGCGACTTTGCAACCTTGCGACCAGGTCGCTGGGTCGCTGGGTCGCAAATTCCAAAATCTGAAGAAAATGCGACCTTGCGACCTCGCGACTAGGTCGCTGGGTCGCAGGTCGCGTTAGGGCTTGCCGGGGGGTTTTGGGTGCGCGTGGCATTAAGGTTTCCTCCCTGTAACTGGAAATTTATAAGGCTAAAAGGGTCCATGGAAAGTTGAGGAGTGGCTTTGGGAGCAGGGGACAAGGCCATGAAAGCTGAACATTAAATGTGGTGAGTTTGGGCAGATGTAATGAAGCAGGATTTAACAAAACATTCAAAACTGGAAAAGAAACATCAAAGTTCATGCAGAGGGGGATTTAAAGGTCTGGGCAAGCATGAATTTGGCAAGACATGTCTAAAAAGGAAAAAGCAGGAGAGAAACGGCAACTTACCCGGGAAAATCATGCCAGTCGACCTGTCAGAGCCGTTTTTTCCTATTCATCGATTGTGAAAAATGCGACCTGGCGACCCCCCTTATATAAAAGGTTGCACGTGCAGGCAATAAATGCGGGGTCGCTAGGTCGCAAGTTTTGTGATTTAGGGGATCCGCGACCTCACGACCTTGCGACCTGGCGACCTGGGGTCGCAGGGTCGCAAGGTCGCTAGGTCGCAGTTTTCATTAAAATTTACATTTGCGACCTTGCGACCTGGTGACCTGGGGTCGCGGGGTCGCAAGGTTGCAGGGTCGCAATTTTCTTTAAAATTTGGGCTTCGTGACTCAGCGACCTTGCGACCTTGCGACCTTTAGGTCGCGGGGTCGCAAGGTCGCAGGGTCACAATTTTCTAAAAAAAACGAACGCTGCGACTTTGCGACTTAACTTTATTGCTTCTTACTTGGTTTTTCTCTAGTTTCAAGGGGCTCCAAAATTTGAAATGGTGGTATTTTTGGAGGGTGTTGTAGGGGCTACAAAAAATGGCGATTCACTGGACAAACTCAGAGTCTCTGCCGATGGTTAGTCTTGGCAGGGGGAGGGAGGGGCCTCTGCTGATTGTTTTCTTTTACCTTGTGGTTGACATTTCCTAACCTTTGGCACCTTGCTGGGTTGCTTAATTTGCTGGCCTGTTCGGGTGCCATTCAACCAAATTCATTTCTTCAGGTCTCCGGACTGGAAGGGTTGGAGAACTCCAGGCGGCTACAGGGTCTGGTACGATTATTTTGTCTTCATCGTGTTGCTTTGCTGCCAGCGAACCTCTCGGTCCCAGCGGAGTCACTGCTTAGGAATCGTGAACGTTGCTCCGCTGCCAGCGAGCCTGGTCAGTACCCCGACGGAGTCGTTACATCACCTCTCTGCGCAGGAAGCCTTTCTCAATCCTTTACCCTTTATTAATGTGCTATTGCACTTATTTTGAATGTGCCTGAGGCACTTATTTAGATGTGCTCATGGCACTTATTTGAGATGGAAATTTAGCCTGGGCGGATGAGGGATCCCAACTTATTTTTCTTGCAGAGAGGTTGTTCCTGGTCTGGTATGAGGACTTTGGTTTTTCCCAGATACCCTGTCGTAGCATAGAGTACCTCTTTTCCCTTCTGGTCTGGTTACCACTACACTGCATTTTCTTTGGCGGACACCCTCTCAGACTGGCGAGGTAAGCTTCCCGCTTGATGACTCGAGCTCGGTGATATGCTACCTTTAGGTGCAGAGAACAAGCAAGCTTTTGCCGCCTTTGAGTCTATCGGAAAAGGATTTCCATCAGCGTAGAACCTGTTGCAGTGTGCCAATTGCGTGGCTCTAACAAATCCTTCCTTAAAAATTTTATTACTATATATATATATATATATATATATATATATATTTTAAACAAGTACGAGAAAAGAAAATATGGTACAAGGATAATATAGCCCTCTAAGGGCAGCTAGGTGAAATAGTGTTTGAGGTCATGCCCATTTACCGGGAGGACCTCGACTCGTCCATCAAGGGTTTGCAATCTAAATGTGTGGGATCCTAACTTCTCATTGATTTGGAAAGGACCTGTCCATAGTGCTTGAAACTTGGAATGTTTCCCTTTTTCCTCATGGGCTTTGTCCCACTAGGTCTCCTACCTCAAAATTTTTGTTCCCTGCGGACTTTCTATCAAACCATCTCTAGATTCGGCTCTGGTGAATGGCAAACTTTTCCCGGGTTTTTTGCCTTTCTTCCTCCAATTTCAGCAAGGTGTCGATTCGAGTCTACAAGGTAGGGCATGGGGTACCATGACATTCTTGGGACAGCTGAAGGGCAGGGAGAGATAGATGATGAGGAAGAACAACTTCTTTTCCATACATGAGAAAATATGGAGAGGTGCCCAAAGAGGACTTGGGAGTGATACAGTCAGCCCAAAGTGCATTGTGAAGGGCATTGTGCCAGTTGCGCTGGTGGGATAGCAGGGTCTTCTTAATGATACGGATAAGATTCTTGTTAGTTTACTCAGCTAATCCATTTCCTTGGGGATAGTAGTTTGCAGAATGTTTCAGAACAATACCATTTTCTAGCGCAAAATCATATAATTTAAAAGATGAGAAATAAGTCGCATTATCGAAAACTAAAGAAGTTGGAACGCCAAACCTGGTGATGATGGAATGCGTGAGGAATTCTATTACCTCCTGATCGTTGATTCGGTGTAAAGGTGTTGCTTCGACCCACCTAGTGAAATAATCAGTAGCTGTAAGGATATACTGGTGTTGTTTAGAAGAGTGAGGTGTGATTTCACAAATTACATCCAAACCCCACTATTGGAAAGGCTCCTCCACTGCTACTGAGAGTAAGGGGGCGACTGGCCGTGCTTCTCGGTTTGCGAATTTTTGGCACTGGATGCATTTCTGAACATATGCGTGCGCATCTCTAAAAAGTGTAGGCCAATAGTATCCTGTGCGCATTATCTTATGGGCAGTAGTATCTCCGGCAAAATGACCGCCAGCTGGTCTGTCATGCAGCTCAGTTAAGATTTTCTGCGCTTCGTCATTTTCCAAGCAGCGTAACAGGACCCCATCGTGATGTTTCTTGAACAACTTACCTCGGATCAGTTGGTGAGATGCGGCTTTGAGTCTTATTGCATGTTTCTACCGGGCAGTAAGAGCAGGGTCCATGGTGCCTTGGGCCAAATATCTTGAAATGTTAGAATACCAAGAAGGGCTACTTTGCCGAGGCACATGGTCGCTCTGATACATGTCGATCTCTTGTTCCCAACATTCCTCTTCAATTTCATGAGAACTTGCAGCTTCCGCGGCCATTTGGCACAAGCCCTGTCGTTTAACGGTGTGTGCCGGTTTAAACTCTAAATCGTATTCTTGCAAACACGCCACCTAGTTGCCCCGCCGTTCGCCTAGCTCTTGCTGCATGAAAAGTGAGCGGACCGCTGGGTGTGGCACAAAAACCGTGACATGATTTTTCAAGATGTAGGGCCTAAAATGTTTTACCGCCTTGTAGACCGCATAGGCTTGTTTTTCGATTTCTGGGTAATTCAACTCCGCTCCTTGTAAACCAGTACTCATGAAATAAATGGGCCGTTCATCGTTGTTGCCATCTTTCTGCGTGAGGACAGCCGCAAGTGAGGAATCTGAAGAAAAAGTGTACAGGATAAAACCTTTACCAAAATCTAGACTTTGGAGGGAAGGAGTTTCAGCTATGGCCTTTTTGATTTTATCGAAGGCCTCCCTTTCTGGCAGATTCCATTGGAACATAGCATTCTTTTTAATCATTCCCTGTAGTGGCTTGACTATCTAGGCGAAATCCGAGATGAATTTACGGACAAAATTGATTTTCCCCAGGAAATATTGCATCGCTTTTTTGTTGCTCGGGGGAGGAATCTGAGCAATGGCTTTCGCCCGTTCTGGATCAACCACAATGCCTTGCTTAGTGATAATGTTGCCTAGCAAGTTTCCCTTTTCCACAGCAAAAACACTCTTTTTAGGGTTGAGCGATATTCCGTACCTTCTGCACCTCTCGAAGATTTGCTTGAGGTGGTGTAAATGATCGCCCCTGCGTTTTGAAAACACAGTGACGTCGTCCAAATAGACCACCACGCTTTGTCCTATCAAACCATGAAAAGCTATATCCATGGCTCGTTGGAAAGTTTCCCCCGCATTGATCAACCCAAAGGGCATGCGCTTGAAAGAAAAGGTTCCCCATTTTGTCCAGAAGGTGGTTTTCAATCTGTCTGGTTCAGCTACCAACACCTGGTTATAACCTGAAAAGCCATATAATAGGGAGAACATTTCAGAACTAGACACAGCTTGTAATATTTGTTCCATGGGTGGCACCGGGTAGTTGTCTTTTCTTGAGGCCCGATTCAGATTACGGAAATCTATGCACAAGCGGATCTCGCCAGACTTATTTCGTACGGGTACCAAATTTGACACCCACGTGGAGTGACAAACTTTGAAAATAATGCATGCATCCAAGAGCTTCTTAAGTTCTTTCAAAATCATTGGCTCCAATGCTGGATGCACTTTTCTGAGATTCTGTTGGAAGGGCTTGACGCCTTCTTTCACGGGTATCACGGGCTGAATGATCCGAGTGTCGTACGTACGTAAATCATCATACGTCCAAGAAAGTACGTCTCGATACTTCCGGAATAATTGGGTGAAGGCCCGTGTCTCCTCATCACTACAGTCTTTGCCGAGGTTAACGAACTTTAGGTTCTCATCTGATCCCAAGTTCACTTGCCGATGTGCCAACATGGAACTTTGCACTTTGGTGTTCGGGGGCCCGCGGAATCGGCTTTGCAGATCAAAGAGCTTTTCTAATGACACCACCCCCTTGGGCATGATGTTCTATTTTCTTTCATTATGCTCTTTCTGCAAAGCATGTTCATGCTCCTCCTCTTCTATCGCCACGTCCTTGAACATTTCAGCATTTAACATGAAGTCCAAAATCTGTTGATCATCGTTAAAAACGCGTAGATTAGTAATGTTGTCTGGCACAGAGGGTCTATATATAACTTCAATAGAAAAACCGTCCCTCAATGGGGTAAATCTAGCAGCAACATTAGCCAGAGTATCAGCTGCTGCATTGTGCATTCTAAGAACAGATTTAATTCCAAATGCATCAAAAGCAGAAATCAATCGCCATACCTCTTGTTGATACACCTTTAAATGTGGGGATAAACAGTGAATAGTGTTACGTACCTGGAGAGTGATAATATCAGAATCTCCAATGACCTGTAAGCATTTTACCTTCAAATCCAGCGCCTTCTTGAGTCCGAGGATTAAAGCCTCATACTCGGCAGTGTTGTTGGTGCACTGGAACTCTAGCCGGCATGAGATTAAGAATTTATTCTTGCGAGGGTCAAGAAAACTACAGCCCGCACCAGCTCCGTCATGGGTCTTGGAACCGTCATAATACAAGGTCCACATGTCACTTTCTGGCTCCTTTGGGGTAATAGGTTGTGGAGGGGTTTCGGCTGGGCGTGAGACAAAGGTGACTTGCTCCTCCGGGACAAGTGCTAGTTCAGATTGGACCTCGGGGCCTACGGAAAACTGAGGGGGTTGGTAGCATCCGAATATGGCTTCCAGAAAACACATGCTAAGATTCTCTTGGGCAAAGTTGATGGGTTCATTAACGGCATCCAAATCAGTCACGGTGTGTTTCATATATGGTTCACTTTCGACCCTGATTTGATTATTCTGCCCCTTATAAGGAAGCCACAAGTGGGACCAGTCGGTGGCGAAATAGCCTTGCAACTTGCTGGACCAGTCCCTGCTAAGTAATAAGCCGTATGCTTCAGGGATGTCGATGACCACAATGTCAATGCATTGATGGACCCTAGAGTCTGATGACAGGCGGATGATGACATTGTTCAACTCTCCTACGGCTGGTACCTGTGATCTGTCGAGTTGTATGATCTTTGCGTCAGTCTTCTCCGGGCGAATGTTCAACTTCTTACAGACAGATAGGGGCATGAAATTTGTAGAGGCACCGGAGTCGACTAGACAGTTGTGGACGTTGAAGTTAAAAATCTTGAAGGACAGAAGGAAAGGAGGCGTGGATCCTCTTGAGTTGGTATTGATGGCGTTTACTATAGACTGTACATCTGGACCGGCTTGCGTAGACGTGTTGCTCACAGTTTTCGTAGCTGAAGTATTTGCGAAAGCCTTTAGGATGAGTTCTCTTTGGTTAGTAATGTAGGCCAGCTCGTAGAGAGAGATGTTTGCTCTTGTTTTTTTCATATCCTCAACAATGTTATAGCTAGACTCTGGTTTAGGGCTAGGCTCGGTAGAGGTTTTTGGAGATTCTGTCAGGAGCTTGCCCTTTTGACTTGCTCTGGTAATGTTGTTGGTGGGCTTCTCCGGAGCAGATTGTTTTCCGTTTCCTGGGGGCAGAATTTTCCTTAGGAAAGCCCTTTTCTTGTCTTCATAAGATTGCTCGGGAACAGGTCCTTTTCTCCTTAGACTATAATTCCGCACGGGCTGGTCTTTGGGAGTGTCTGCCATGTTGATATCAATGGAGGTGAGGTTGTCCCCACCTCAGATTATGTAAAAAGCAAGGATAGAGGATCCTGGTTCTTCATTCGAGGGTAGATCCTCATCGTGATCTGAAATATCATCCTCCGTCACATCCCCTGGGGTTTGGTCATCTAAAAGCTGGTTAACTACTGCTGTCATGCTGCCAATCCATTGAGGGCATGTTTTTTCAGAGTGGGCAGCTTGGTGGAAAGAACAGAAGTTATATTTCCCTATTTCTTCCACATTGAGAGCAGTATTCGGGTTAGACGGAGGTCTGTTAGTGTTGGGATTACTTTTTCTGAAAAAGGGTTTGGGTGGTTTAGTGCTATTTTTGGATTCTATGCCCTTTCTCCTTAGGTCAGTGACTTCATTCGTTAAGAGCTTGAGGGTTTTTGCCATGCTTTCAAAATCAAATGAATCTTTATCCCTATCTGTGGTCTTAGGAGTGGAGGACTGGCCCCTTTTTGTGTTAGGCTTGTGATCATCTCTCCCTTCGTGATCGATGGCCCCTATCGAAGGCATGTCTTTCTCCACAGTGAGAGCAGCCTCATAATTATCCGTAAGGGTAGCGCGGGCTTCACGTTTGACGAAAACGACAATATCCCTAGGGAGAGCCTTGGTATAGTAGTCAATGGTGATTGAGTCATCCAATGCCAGGTTTGGGGGAAACTTCTGCAGTATGGTAGCGAAGCGCTGGTTGAAGTCCTTAACCTTCTCCTTTTTATGACACTTTATAGTGCTCAATTCCGTGAGAAGCATGGAAGGAGTTTTATCTTCTGAAAACTTCTGGAGGAATACGCGACGGAATTGGTCCCATGAAGTGATAGAGGCACTGGGGAGAGAGCGGTACCATGTGGCTGCTTTGTTTTTGAGAGTATGGGGAAACAGTCGACATGCGACATCATCGGACTGGACTCTCATGATTTGCAGAGACAAATAGAAGCTGCTGATATGATCTTGAGCTAAGGTGCCTTTCTCAAGGTCAAACTTGGGGAGGTGTTTCTCCGGATGCCTAGGTAGATCATGGAGTGGGCCCAAAATATTTAATGGGGATTGAGCCATCCAGGCTAGGGGTTGCACTCTCCTAGCCCGCTGGTGGTGCCTAAACTCAGGCTCAGATTCACCTCCCGAACCTGAGACCGATGCTTCTGACTCATGACGAGTGTGTTCGTATTGGTGTCTCCCACGGTAAAGAAAGTCTCTAAGATATCCCAAGCTGTGGACAGGAGGCCTAATTGGGTTTGGGTGACGGTTGCGAGCTTGGTTTCCTTGGGCTCGGCCTCTATCTCCTCTACCTCCAGCCCCTCGGCCTCTATTTCCTTCTTCTTCATTTCTGCGAGCTCTATTCCTTTCTCCTTCATTTCTGCGAGCCCTATTTCCCCCATATACATTTCCTCGGCCTCTGTCTTCTTCACCATCCCCAGGTGGGGGATGTGCCTGGTTGTTGTTTTGCCGATTCTGGTTAGGCTGGGAGTCGGGGAAAGGTTCGGTGTCACCAAATTCTTCAACCTCTTGGAGAATTGGGTCATTTTCCTCAACAGCAGTGCCGAGATCTTCCAACATGAGATTTACGAGCTCGGGTATGGTACTCGCAAGGGCACCATTCAGAGTGATGTTCTCAGCAAGGGTTCTAGTATGGGCCAGGTATTCCATGATTGGAGTAAACCGTAAATTCCTGATAAGATCGCAGGCAGCTGGGCGCAAGGCTCTCAACTGCGCTCTGGTGATTTCGTAATATCGAGTCTCCCCCCTGGAATATCTTCCAGAGGAGGAGGGACAGGTTCATTGTTTATGACCTCCCCTTGGGGAGTTTGTGATGGAAAGTTCGTTGTATGCTGGGAGGCTGCCATTCAGGCCCTCCTTCTAGCGCCAAATCTGTCGACGGGAAAATTTGTCCGGCCAACAGTAGGGGATCTCCTCGGTAGAAAGTCCCAATTAGACCTTGAACTGTTTGGAGTAGGGATCCCATCCGGGGTGTGGGTCCGGCTACCGCTTAAGATGCCTTCCCTTAGGCCTCAAAAGAAACTGATTGAACCTACGGACATACACTTATTCACATGATACATAATACAGGATTGATGCATTAGACACGAATCAAACACTATGCGTAGCAAGATCATAAATAAAGCATGTACACCTCAGGAGATGTCATTAGCAACACATCTTTGGGGGTAATGCTTATAAGGTAGTCTGATCACAAAAGAAATAGTTCTTTATGATGAGATATCCCTTTACTTCTGAAAGATAAACGAAATGCTAACAAAATAGTTCATTAACATTCATTAATAGAGCAGATGATAAAATGAACATCATTGATACAACACATATAACCATGATGCATAAATGATGACATGAAGAGTGCAGCTTCATTAATCATAGGATGTTCTGAAACTATACAAGGAATACACACAGTGTTTGCACAGCAAAACACATCATAACCATAGGGTGTTTTAACAAGAATCTGTATTCATATGTACAAGAGTATAATCTTTTAATACAATTCCATGTAGCTCTTGAGTTTCCAAAAAAGAAAATCCCTTTACACTTTCCCCGTAGGGAGTTTTATAACACAAAACTTTCCCTTTGGGCTTCTTGACTTTTCGCCTGCCTGCCCGTTGAGTTGCCTCCCGACCTTGAAGAGGTTGCGACTTGCGACCTGTCTGGTATGTGCGACTTGTGACTTGGATAGTCAGTGCAACCTGCGACCTGGGTAGACAGTGCGACCTGCGACCTGCCTCTAACTGCTGCTCATGACTTGCTGCTACCGGGCTGCGGAGATGGACGTGCAATGTTGAGGTCAGGGGCGTCAACTTGCTACTCCTTGTGAAAATATTGCCATGTCTGGTACTCTGCCGCTATGGGGGAAACCAGAGGAACCTCCTCCTTCAACCGATGCATGCATTCCAAAGCATTTGGCACTAGGGCTTCCCTTTTCTTTGAGATCTGGTTTGAAAGAGAGGCAAGTTTGGTATAAATCCAAACTGGAGTGGCAATAAACTGACTCAGATGTTCTTGAGATGCTGCGGGCTCGGGAGTAGCAACGGCTTGCTTGATAGGCTGCAGAAATGACTGGATGTCCTGATCCACTTTCTCCCAGGCTTTCTCTTCGTCCAATGCCCCAAGCGACGGAATGTGGTGCAAAGTGTGCATCGAATCGATACCACTGATCAGGTGGTTGTATGAAGACATTACTTTGTCCAGGTTCTTAGATAGTTTGTCCTTAGATTGTATTGCCATACAGAGCTAAACCTTAACATCCTGTGTATGAATCCAATCCCTCTTGGGCAAATTTTCAGGTGCCTGAGGGTATTGTACTGTCCAGCCCATCATCCTGTCTAAGGCCTGTGAGGCCTCCCTGAGCTGCTCATGCTTTTGCTTGGTTTCTGCTCGTGCTCTTACCAGTGGGGTGACTGTTTGTTTGATGGTGAACATTTCTCCATACACCTGCCTCATGGTTGCTTCTAACACTTCACATTCTTTGAAAATGGCCAGGGGGAATTCATTTACCGGTGGAGTTTGGTTTCAGAGTTGTTGAACTTCTGCTCTCAACTCTGATTTCTCCTGTTATGCTCTTTTCTCGCGCTGCTCAGCTGCTTGCAGTTGATTTTGCAGAGAGACTATTTCTCTACTCATTCTGGTTACGTTCTCTTCCGTGGCTGCGGCGAAAGCAGTACCCGCCGATGCTATCATTACAGGATTAGTCTTGGTATCAAGGACTATGTCTTTGCCTGTTGCAACTGTGGATGTGGCAGAGGGACTTTGCACCAGAGACCTTCTTTTATCCTGCCGGATTTTGAAAGAGAATTGATCGAATGTGAGTCTGGTGAGATCAAATACATCCTCTTCCTGCCCCTGGGGGGATCTAACATCAGAGAACTTGGTACTGCCCAGAGGTATTTCGAGGGGAGTCACCTCGATGTCTCCTAGCATGTCATCCTCCTTTTCTCCTCTATTCTTTTCCTCTTCTTCCTTTCGCCGGCGTTCATTTTCTACTGCTGCTTCTATTTCGGCCTTCCTCTTCCGCTCAGCTGTAGCAGCTTGTTCAGCCTTCTTTTGGTGCTCAGCTTCTGCAGCAGCCTGTTCAGCCTTCTTTTGGCGCTCAGATTCTGCTTTGTCCAGCTCTGCCTTGAGTGCCCGTTCTGCTGCGGCCTGTGCCTCCTTTTCCTCCTTTTCTTTCCTAGCCTCCTTGGCCTACTTCTTCTTCTGTGTTACCGTCGCACTCTTCTGGTGTGCTTCCTCATCCTTTTTTATCTTCTTTTCCCTTTCTTGCTGGGCTTTTTCTTCTGCTTCTTTCTGTTGGATAGATGTAGTAAGCCCTGTGCTGGTCAGAGAATTCTTGAGTAAAGAGGAAGAGGCACCTCCCAACTGACGTCTTCTGTCTTCCAGGCTCTGATCATTTGGATCTTCTTGGCCCAAGTCTATTCCCGGAGCAAATTGTCTCTCAGCGTTATACCAGTTCCTTCTTTCATCTTCTGCCAGGCGCTCAATATGCTGAAAAGTCCACTTGAATTTAGCTTTCAGCAGTGTTCAGGAACTATTCTCTCCGGGTCATATGTTCGGTGTTCTAGCGCCCCAAGCTGATAGCTTTTCATCGCTTCTCCCTCCGCTGCTACTTCCTTGAAGTCTTTAACTGTGCACGCGCCAATGGTGAGGGGTAGCGTGGGCCACAACTTCTTTTTTCCTTTAGACAGGATGCTGGAGAAGCCTTGATACATTTGGAAGCATACCTCCTGAATGAGCATTTTTTCCGTAACAAAGCGAGGCATAGCATGTGGTGCCCTGTAAGATCCAAAGACTCGGATAAAGGTATATCCGACGAAAGGGAACCAATGTGCCACTTTGACTAGAGTCTCTTTGGCCCACTAAGACATGCAGTGGGCATCTTGGCCAAATAGTTTTTTGTATAGAGAGGGGATAAATACTTGGGAGATCTGCTCTATATCCTGTTTGTACTTGGACTCCCAAAACACCCTGATTTGCAGATGAATTGCACAACTCTGTTCGGAATCCCAGTTGTGTGCCCATCCCTCAAAGTGTAATCTTGCGCAGACATCATCCAGTAGGTAAGAGGCCATGTAAAATTCAGAAGGCATTCCCTCTTTTGCGGCCAATGCTGCGGACAAGTTTGTCTGCATCGAAGTCATCAATATGCCGGCCCAGTTGAAATGGGTGCCATGTGTCATCACATGCTCCATGATAGTAGCCCAACTACTGCTGAAAGTGGAGCAATCAGAGCGCCCGTAAAGTCTGCAAAGCATGGCGGAAACTAATTTATAGACCTTTCTCAGGATAGCCACCGGATATTCTTGGTATTTCTTGACTTTAAATTTCTCGGGCTCCTCCCACCGTTGTCTAATAGTGTCAACCACAGGGACTGCGTGAGCAATAGCCCATTCTGGTGTGAAGTACTCTTCTGGGCGAGGCAACGAGTAATAAAGGTGGGCATCCAAGCCTACGAGCGTAGCGAAGGCCTTGCCTTCGCTGTCTCGGATCACAAACTTCTTGGGATCCGTCTTTTGTATGATCTAGTCTATAACCTCTGGGCATGGAAATATGGCTAGATGCGCCCCTGCCAGATGTAATTTGGACCTTTTGACTGCCAAGTATATTTCCCGGTCTGGGAGATCTTCTGGGAATTCCTCTTCCGGTATGGCGAACTCATGATACACTTGGTACCATCACATGCTGTCTTCTTTTGCAAATGTACATAGCGTATCCCTGTATATTGGGGGTGGGGATACCACGTCCAGCTCGTCAACTTCTTCCACCACTTGCTTGTCCTTCTTCCGGAACAGCGGGGGTGCCATGTCACTAGAATCTGATAAAACCGGTATGCACTCTATGTCTTCTTGAAGTTCACCTGTCAAATTCATAAAGGAATCCCAAGATAAGAATGACATGATGATATAAAACCAATTATAGTTTAGTGATGAAATTTAGCTGAGACACACGTAAAACTGGGTTACTGGTTTACTGGGTCGCAGGGTCGCGGATTGCAAGAAGAGGCCTAGGTGCGACATTGCGACCTTGCGACTAGCTCGCAGGGTCGCGGGGTCGCAAATTACGAAAAAAAGAGGACAATGCGACTTTGCGACCTCGCGACTAGGTCGCTGGGTCGCTGGGTCGCAAATTCCAAAATCTGAAGAAAATGTGACCTTGTGACGTCGCGACTAGGTCGCTGGGTCGCAGGTCGCGTTAGGGCTTGCCGGGGGGTTTTGGGCACTCGCGGTGTGAAGGTTTCCTCCCTCTAACTGGAAAGTTATAAGGCTAAAAGGGTCCATGCAGAGTTGAGGAGTGGCTTTGGGAGCAGGGGACAAGGCCATGAAAGATGAACATTAAATGTGGTGAGTTTGGGCAGATGTAATGAAGTAGGATTTAACAAAACATTCAAAACTAGAAAAGAAACGTCAAAGTTCATGCAGAGGGGGATTTAAAGGTCTGGGAAAGCATGAATTTTGCAAGAAATGTATAAAAAGGAAAAAGCAGGAGAGAAACGGCAACTTACCCGGGAAAATCGCGCCAGTCGACCTATCAGAGCCGTTTTTTCCTATTCACCGATTGTGAAAAATGCGACCTGGCGACCTCCCTTATATAAAAGGTCGCACGTGCGGGCAATAAATGCGGGGTCACTAGGTCACAAGTTTTGTGATTTAGGGGATCCGCGACCTCGCGACCTTGCGACCTGGCGACCTGGGGTCGCGGGGTCGCAAGGTCGCTAGGTCGCAGTTTTCATTAAAATTTACATTTGTGACCTTGCGACCTGGGGTCGCGGGGTCGCAAGGTCGCCGGGTCGCAGTTTTCTTTAAAAGTTGGGCTTCGGGACTCAGAAACTTTGCGACCTTGCGACCTTTAGGTCGCGGGGTCGCAAGGTCGCAGGGTTGCAATTTTCTAAAAAAAATGAACGCTGCGACTTTGCGACTTAACTTTATTGATTTTCTCTTGGTTTTCCTCTAGCTTCAAGGGGCTCCAAAAATTTGAAATGGTGGTCTTTTTTTTTGGAGGGTGTTGTAGGGGCTACAACAGAGAGGTAGTAGATGCCACCATCTATAGGTAGCTTGTGGGATCCTTGATGTATCTGGTGAAAACAAGACCCAACATATGCTACACAGTTAATCAACTGATTCAATCCATGGTGAAGCATACCAAGATGTATTGGAAGGAAATAAAGCATGTGTGAACTTACACCTCATAGGTACAACCGAGTATCGGTTATGGTATAAGAGGACAGATGGAGTGAAGATCCAAGGCTTCATTGATGTAGATTGGGAAGGGAGTCCATCAAACAGGAAAAAAACTTCAGGTGTTATCTTCAGTGTTTGGTTTGCAGTTATTTCCTAGTATAGTAGGAAATGTAGGTTTTTGGCACTTATATCACTAGATGTTGAATACATGGCTGCAAGTCAAGAAACATGTGAGGCCATATGGATGAGGAAAATACTTCTGCCTATTTTTAGATAGGAGATGGATTCAACAGTGATTTATTGTGATAATCATAGTTGTATTAAACTCTTTGAGAATCCAGTATTTCATGACAGGTCCAAGAATATTGATATCAGGTACAATCACTTGTGATTCATTTATGTTTCTAGCGATTATGTTGGAAATATTATGGATGAGATGCTATGGCTTATATTTGGGTTATTTTTTTGGTTGTATGTTATTCATATGATGCGTACTTATATTGCTATTTTCATGAATTTTTTAGATATTGATTGATTGACGAATGTATGGAATAATAGGTGTTATTGCAACTATGTGGAGAGGGCATAAGGATTTCTCGGTTATTCTCAAATGTATCTCAAACTTTTGTGATCAGATATGCATTCATGACCTGTAGCTTACATGTTTTCCATCTGTTTGACGAAATTCCTAATATTTTTTAGTGAGTCTAGGTCAATTTTTTGAGCTAATATTGAATTTTTAGATATGTTTCCATGTTAAATAGGTCTGGAAAGTCTCAAGCAATTAAGGGAAGTGGTCAGGAGGCAATGTTGCAAATTTGGAACCGATCTCGGGACCACATGCTCATAACTAGAGAAATTGGGTTATAATCGCATGGAAGCAGTGTTGTGCATATAGTTGGAGGCCTACAATTGCATTAATTCCTTGTTGTGGGTGCGGTTGTGGGCCCAAGGCAGAGAAAAATGGGTCCAGCTCAAGGTTTGGGCACGTAGGGTGGTTAATCATCCCCTAAGTGACACCTAGCCCTTGTAGAATGTCAGTTTGTGGTTAGATTCCAACTCCACTTCCTTAAATTGATCTGGGAGGCTAGGTCATGTTATAGTAACTCTTTGTCTCATGTTTACCCTGACATGCCGGTGAAACTGGGTAAATGTGGGAGTTGGTTACATATTGGTATCAGAGCGGGTTCTATTCTATTTGGGTGATATATGATACCACAAATTGGTATCAGAACTCTCAGGTTCAAGCGCTTGAACTAGATGGGTGGAATGTGTTTGTCATGCATGCATGTCAGTTGTATATGTGTTCGTTATGCATGCATTGTGATAGTAATTTTTGTAGTAGTGTCATTCTGTAGAGTTTGATGTTGTTGATGTTGAGATGATTGATATTTCGATTTCATTATATATACATAGGTTGTGCTAATTTGAATTGACTATGCAGACGAGATAGCCTCCCTTGAACTTCACTTAGGTATGCTGATTATGTTATATTTAGTTTATCTGACATGGTATGTTTGCATGAAGTATATGATCAAAGATGACAAAAAAATTGGTGGAATACAATTCACATGAATCTCCCTATAGATCAGATGAACGACATGGTGATGAGTAATCCCTTGACATAGTAGATACGTTGAGAAGTTTCAAAGTATCGATAAAACATTATAAGGTGGATAATGATAGGATCATTCATTCACAGGAAAGACTTGCTAGAGCACAAGAAAAATGAGCATATGTTAATGCAGTCATCCTTAACATTCTATCAGTTTTCTAGAGATAGGGACCACTTAGGATTAATCATGGATATGAGGAAAGGAATAATTGGGCATATGGAAGTAGATCTCAATCAAGATACATGGATGACACAGTCAGAGATGGTAGGTTCGTAGATACACCTAACATGAGGGGTAGCAATTGTGGGTTCTATTCTCATTGTAGTTCAGAGAGAAATCAATGTCATCATCAGTACCATCCACATAGGATGAGTGAGAAGCCATACTTTCTAGATGAATTCAAGAAATAAAATCCTTCTACATTTGATGGAGAAATGAATGTCACAAGATGAAAAATCTTGGTTGCTTGGGATGAATTTTTTTTTTTTTTCTTTCCAGATTGCATGATTACTCAAAGAATATAAAAGCCATGATAGCTAATTTCAGTCTTAAAGGAAAATCATACATTTGGTGCCATAATGTGAATAATGTTAGAGGAATTTGGGAAGATGAGTTGACTTTGAGTGGCTTTGAGAGACTTTTCAGGAAGAAATATAGATATGAAAGATACTATGATGATAAGGCAAAGGAATTTTATGAGTTGAAGATGGGATCTATGACTGATGAGGAGTATACTAGAAAATTTTCGGAGTTGTTGAGATATGTGCCTTATCTTAAGGAGGAGAAAGAAAAGATTCAAACATTAATCAGTGGGTTTCCAACATTAATCAAAGACATAATTTAGTTTGATGAGCCTTGATCACTAGAGGAGGCCATCAGAAATTTGAGGCACTGTTATGAGAAATTGAAGCACAACACTGAATCTAAGAAGGATTGGAAAATTGATGATAAGAAGCAAGGAAAGTGGGCTAATAAGGCAGGAAAACTTTAGGATATAGATGACAAGGAAAATGCAGCACCATATAATAAATTCAAAGCAGTTAATAGAGGACAAGGATTTCAGTCTAAGGAGAAAAAAATGAGTGATCGGAGTAATTATCTAGGTGGATATTGGTGGACACCCACCTATTCCACCTACACCTTCAGTAAATTCATTAGTTTCCTTGTTTATAGAAAAATTTACTATTTTTAGCAGTTTCACGGGTCCTCAACTTTTGGAGCAGTTTTGACCCTTCAAATGACGTTTTTTTGAGTCTGAAGTAGGCCCATGGCCGTGCATAGGGGCCTGTGGTAAATCCTCTATTACTCGGAGAGATATTTCTAAAAAGGTAGGTTACGAGGAAAACATAGACAATATAAATAGTTACAACTCCAGGAAGTTGGTTTCCCAACTAACCCCAATGAGGCCTAGAAACCCTTGGCGTTCTGTATCCTAGAGTTAGGGTTTTTGATTTTTTAGGGTTTTCCCTTGTTGTTCAATAATAAAAATTCCCTTGAGCCTCACTGTAACACAGTTTAGAGGCATGTAGCCACCACATTCTGTCTCGGAGATAAGCTACCATCATCCGAGATAGTTTATTTCCATTTTTTATGTAAGCATATTTCAGTTCTTTGATATTAATGAAATGAAGTTTTATTGTTGTTGCATCTCTCTTTTTATGTTTATGTTTGTATTCTATTGCATTCACACATAATTTTGGATCAGTGGAATCAAAGTGGCTTGTTATTTATCTATTTTTCTTTGCATTTCCCCAATAAGGTCAGGATATAAGGAGTGAGGGTTGTAACTGGTTGAACATTTGCAATATCATCCCTACAAAACCCGACGACCTCCCATGGCAGAAGAAAAGAAAGACAAGGCAGCAGGAGATCCTTTAAAAATATTTCTCAAGGAATACCTTGAGAAACGTAGGAACGAGATGATGGATAAAATTTCCCAGATCCTTTGATGACTACCCACAGGCAGTGTATATTCCTACAATAACCATTGTGGAGGCGCCACTCCTCTTAAGGTACAAGTTAATTTTAAAATTCCTATATTTAAAGGCCAAATAGATGCAAAAGTCATAGATGGATGGTTAAATCTATCAAAAGGATATTTTTTAGTTCATAACTTTTCCAATTGAGAAAATATTATTTTTTCACTCCTCAAAGCCACCCCCCATGTCAAGGATTAGTGGGAAACCTACTGTGAGAAAAAGGAAGAGAGGGAATCCTAAATACTTTCAAGTGCACCCACTTGGAATTATTTATGAGATGCCATCAAGGAACAATATTACCCTGTCGGGATTCATGAAGATAAATACATAAAGTGGTCTATGTTGCAATAGGGAAGGGACCAAGATGTGCTAGAGTTCACAAATGGTTTTCATGCCCTTCGTGCGAAGATGGGTATCAAGGATTCTCAATGGAATTTGGTACTCAAGTACCGTGTTTCTTTACATAAGTACATCCATGATGCAATGGAGTTCTTAGATATATCCTTGCTTGCTACCGCATATCGATATGCTACCAAGATCAAGAAGAACTTTAAACAAAAAAAGGGATACTTTGGATCTACAAATCTGAAGAAAAGGAAAGGCACCCCCAAACCAGAGAAAAAAGAAAAAGCCAAGGTGGAGCGACCCAAGAAAAATTTTCCTTGTCAAAGCCATAGGAAAATAAAAACACCACAAAGACAAATAAGGATAAGGAAAGTGGTGTGAGTTCTGTAAGAGCCCTACTCACAACACGAGTGAGTGTCAAGCCAGGTAGTCACTAGTGGTTGAGTTGAAGGCTTCCGAATGAGATGCATGTTCTGAATATGAGTCAGAACTCAAAAAGTGGAATGGAAAAGGGGAGCATATTATTCATGCAGAGCCGAGTTCCATCGTTCCCATCACCAAGTTAGAGAAGAATGAGCCTAAAGATCTAGAGGAGGGGGAGCATCTCTTCAACTCACAAATGTGGGTGAAGGGTTCTCCGCTGCAATTCATTATCAACAGTGAGAGCCAAAAGAACCTCATTTTAGAAAAGGTTGTGAAGAATTTGGGCCTACCTACCACACCACACTTTCATTCATACACCACCAGGCAGCTTCACCAAGGAAGAGATCTTTGCGTCAGCCAGCAGTGCCGAGTCCCCTAGAACATCAATCCCTTCAAAGATGGCGTATTGTGTGATGTATTAATAGGACAACCATAATGGGAGATAAATATTATGTTAATCACTTGGTTAGAGAGAAATAGTAAGTGTGGTGGAATAAAGCACTCTGTGGAGAGAGAAATGTGTGCTTTAAGGAAAAAGAAAATAATATTTTTGAAGAAAAAAAAAACTAAAAAAAAAAAGTCCTAGGCAAAGGCTAGTAGACCTTGAAGCAGGAGAATGTTAAAAAAAAAAATGCTCGGAAGTGTCTATAAAAGGCTAGTAGACCTTGTACTTATTATATTTGAGATTCTATTATATCTTAGTTACTGAACTTGAAGTGGGTTCATGATGTATACTGTAAATGTAAAAACTATAGTCATGAATCAAATACATAAGGTAAAAGTAGTATATATAGATATATGATAGAATATATTTCTAAATTGATGGAATTTGGGATCAAGTGTTATTTCGTGACTTAAATAAATTGGCCTAGAGGAATTGTATGTTTGTATAGTTTCGAAGAATAACATACTACTACAGATTAAAGGAACTACATTATATTACAGTGATGAGGTTGTTGGGGGTATATTAGATGAGAAATTGTATAACAAATATAGCAGGTGGATATTGAAGATAAATTCCTTTGGTATATATATTCTATTAGCACAATCATATATATATATATGTGTGTGTGTGTGTGTGTGTGTGTATCCATATAGATATATAATTTTTTTTGAATTAGGTACATAACATTGTGCATCTTTGCTTTCGCATTGTAAAAATAAATGAAATTAAGGGTACATAATGAATAGTTGGAAAAAAAAGATAATATAGAGGTATAACAGGCAATAAAAAGGAAAATTAGGGAATTTTATTTGAAGGGGATTATGAATAATGAACCCTTATCCTAGTAAAAATATGAGAATATTATTATCGTTATATGATCCAGGTTGATATTCATGTCCAGTCACGCATTCAACCTAGACCTCCAGTCATTTTCATCAGTTTCCATTTTTATAGCAGTGTTTACTATTTTTAGCAGTGTTTACTATTTTTAGTAGTGTTTATTTTTATAGCAGTGTTTTATAGGAATGTTTACTAGAAAAACGAAGATAATATTACCAAGTTATGACCCTCAGAATTTGGCTACCTAACTAAGCCCAACGGGGCCCACAAACTCTTGGAATTTAATCTCCTAGCATTTGAGTTTTGGTTGTTTAGGATTTTCTTATGTTTTTAAATAATAAAAAGGCCTTTGAGCCTCATTGTAGCATAGTTCAAAGGCCTATAGCCACCAGATATCTTCTCAGAGATAAGCTACCAACATCGTAGCTAGTTTATTTCCATTCTATCTGTATGCATATTTCAATTATTTGGTATTAATGAAATGAAGTTTTATTTATGCTGCATATCTGCATTTATCTTTATTTCTATATTTTATTGTGTTCATGTATAAGTATGGATTAGTGGTATCAGAGTGGTCTGTTCGTTCTCGATCCTTATTTCCATGTCCCCAACGAGGTCAGGGTATAAGGAATTAGGGCTCAATCTGATTGAACCTTTGCAAGATCAGCCTCGCAAACCCCGACAACTGCCCATGGGGGGAGGAAAAGAAATATGAGGTAGTAGGATATCCTATGAAAATATTTCTCAAGGAGGCCCTCGAGAAACAAAGGAACTTGATGATTGATAACTTTGCCCAGATGCTTCAATGACTTGCCACCAATGGTCCATTTGCATCCAGCAGCAACTCTAGAGGCACAAGTCCTTTTAAGATACAAGTAAACTTTGAAATTCCCATATTTAAGGGCCAAATAGATGCAAACATCATAGATAGATATTTGAATCGATTAGAAGTATATTTCTTGGTTCATGAATTTTCCAATGGGGAAAATATTACTTTTTCACTCCTCAAAGTCACCCCCCATGTCAAGGACTAGTGAGAAACCTACTGTGAAAAAAAAAATGAGAGTAAACCCTCTCTGTTCTGGGCCGCACCCACTTGGGATTCTTTCTGAGATGCCATCAAGGAACAATATCATCCCATGCGGAGCTATGAGAAAAAATACATACAATGGAATATGCTGCAACCAAAAAGAGATCAAGATTTGCATGAGTTGACGAATGTTCCATACCCTCAGAACAAAGTTTGGTATCAAAGATTCAAAGAAAAATTTGTTTTTAAAGTACTGCAATTTTCTGCACATACAAATTTAGGAGGAAATGGAGTTCCTCAACATATCCTCACTTGGTGCAACATATCATTATACTTCCAATATTGACATAAATTCAAACAAAAGGAGCGAGACTTTGGATCTACGAATCAGAAGCAAGGGAAATTTTGCCCCAAACTGTAGAAAAAAGGACAAATCCAAGGCGGGGCTGCCCAAGACAACCCACCAAATCTACAAGAAAATAACAACACCGCGAAGCCAAATAAGGACATGCGAAAGTGGTGTGAGTTCCACAAGGGCCCCACTCACAACACAATTGAATGTCGGGCCATGCAGTCACTAGTGGCCGAGATGAAGGCTTCTGAATCAGATGCATGCTCTGACTCTAAATCAGAACTCGATAAGGGGAATGAACAAGGGAAGAATATAATCAATGTGGAGCCCAATGCCATCGTTGCCACCATGAATATCCAGAAGGAGGAACTAGAAGATGCAGAGGAGGTGGAACACCTCTTCCATTCCCATATGTGGGTAAAGGGTTCCCCACTGCAGTTCATTGTCGACAGTGGGAACCAAAAGAACCTCATTTCAGAAAAGGTCATGAAGTGGTTGGTCTTGCCAACCAAAGCACATCCAAATTTGTACACCATCGAGTGGCTTCAACAAGGACGGGATATCCACGTCAGTGAACAGTGTCACCCTCCCTATTAAATCAAGACCTTCATGGATGCAATATTATGCGACATTGTTCCTCTTGATTTTTGTGATGTATTATTAGGCCTACCATACTTGTGGAAGTGAAACGCTCTGTATGAGTGTAGGCCTCACATTATTATTGTCAGTTTGGCCAAGTTTTATAGGAAACCAGAGGTAGCACTACCTACCACCATCTCTTTGGTTATTTCAAAACAATGCAGTAAGCTCATCTACAAAATCGGGATTTTTTTTTTCCTGATGATATATCCTCAGGGAAACAATAAGACTGTGCCCACAACCTCCATACAAGGTTCCTCTACAGGACAACAACTGATGGAAAAGTTCATGGAGGAGTACGGGGACATCTTCACCTCACCTGCATGGATGCATATGAACTTTCAGGTCAAGAAATCCATCGATCTTACCTTAAGTGCGTCGTCACCCAATGGAATAATCTATTGGCACTATAATCTAAAGAACGAAAAAATCAAGAGGAAGATGTAGGAGCTGCTACAGAAATGTCATATCCGGCCAATTTCATCGCCTTGTGGGAGCCCGATCATGTTGGTGCAGAAGAAGGATGGGACTTGAAGACTTTGTATTGACTATCGGGTGTTGAACAAGATCATTATTTGGAATATGTACCCGATCCCACAGATTAATGACCTTCTGGACAAACTCAAGGGGGGGGGGAGATTTCAGCAACATCGACTCAAAGTCTAGGTATCACCAAGTACAAATCGATCCCTCTGATGTGTGCAATACTTCTTTTAAATTCAAGGAGGGCCTTTTCAAATAGCTAGTCATGCCTTTCAGTTTAACGAATGCTCCTACAACCTTCATGATGTTGATGGAAGACAGCTTGCGGCCATTCACCAACTCATTTTTATTGGTGTACTTGGATGACATCGTGATCTTTAGCCAGAATTTGGAAGAGCACATCCACCACATCCAGATTCTCCTCCAAACACTGCGGGAACACAAGTTGTGTGCCAATTTGGAGAAGTTCACTTTTGGCAAGAACCAAGTTCATTATCTGGGATACATTATTGACGAGAGGGGGATGCATGTGGATCTAGCCAAGATCTAATTCATTTGGGATTAGCCAGCCCCAACCACTCTAACAGAGCTCTGTAGATTTCTGAGTCTTGCCAATTTCTATCGTAGGTTCATGTTGGGATTCTCTCATATCACTTGGACCTTGGGTCAAGTCACCAACGGAGGAGCGAAAGAAAAATTATTTTAGGCTGAATCTTAACACAAGTTGTTCGTAGAGTTGAAACATCACCTATACTCTGCACCAGTGCTCACATTACCAGACTTGCACCAACCATTTGAGTTCAAGACATATGCCTCTGACTATGCTATTAGGGCATTTATTACTCCAATGGCATATCACAGTGAGACACTATCCGACACAGTCCGAAAGTATCCCACTTATGAAAAATATATGTATTGCATTGTGCAAGCTTGATGACAATGGCAGCATTGATTTTGGGGGAAGGAAGTGGTCATCCACATAGACCAGCGACACCTGTCGGTCATACAATATAGATACAAGGAAAGTTATAGAATGATCACCATCATAAGTGGTCCACATACCCACAAAAATTTCATTTGAACATCAAGTACAAGAAGGGAAGCACCATTAATGTTGCAAATTGCCTCAGCTGACTACCGATGGTGGCACTAATCACTGTGGTTAGATCTTGTTGGCACGAGACTTTTGATCAGACGCTTCTCTATAAAAGTCATCCAGAGTTCGGCCACACATACAAGACGCTCTTGGAGGGTAAGAAAGTTCCATATTTCACCTCTAGGATGCCCTACTATGTCACCTAGGACACATTTTTGTTCCATCAAGAGAGCGTGCCAAGATGATTTTGGAAGCACACTACAGTTGATTCACTGGGCATTTCAGGGTTGAGAAAATAGTGGCAATACTACATAAGTATTTCTATTAGCCGAACCTTCAATAGGATGTCGGGAATTACATCAGATCTTGCACTTCCTTAGCCATTGCCAAACCAACCATCAATATGGAAGGCATCTATACTCTGTTTTCTACCCTGAGTCGACCTTGGGAATATATCTCGATGGATTACATGTTGGGCCTTCATTTTACTAAGCATGGAAATGACTATGCTTTTGTGGTCATCAACAGATTCTCGAAGATGGCCATTATAGCGACCTGCAAGAATAATATTATAGAAAAATCCAGTGCTAAACTCTTCTTTGAGCGAGAGTGGGTACAATTTTGGATCCCATAGTCTATCATTCAGATTAGGATTACAGCTTCCTCAGTACATTTTTTTCCAGCCTCTAGTCGATGCTGGACACCAAGCTCATCAAGTCCACAACTTTCCATTCACAAACTGATGACTAAAAAGAGGTCGTCAACAGGATGATCATACACATTATGCGCATGTAAAAATAAAAGCACCCACACACATGGGATGAGAGCCTCCCCTATGTAAAACACAACTACAACCAAGTTCTCCACAGCTTGACCGGCTACAGCCCCTTTCAAGTGGGCTTGCGATTCCAGCCACTATGTCCCATTGATGTAGCCATGCCATTTGCGACTATTTAGAAAGATTCGCCTGATGTCATATCTAAAGCTACCAAGGTGAACAACATCATTGAGCACATTCAACACATTCACCAATAGGTTCATGACATATTGGACAAAGACAATTTTAAGTACAAGAAATGATATGATCAACATCGGGTGCCACACAACTTCCAGGTGGGAGATAAAATGTGGCTACATCTATAGAAGGAGCACCTCATTGGACCACACTGAAAGCTTCACCCACTCTGAGATGGGTCATACACCATCACCAAGGCTACAGAGGACAATGATTTTAAGCTCAGTATTCCACCATTCCTTGGTCTACACCCAATGTCTAGTGTTCCTTATCGTACTGGACACATCGGACATGGAATAACAAATCACACCAATAAAGTTAAATCTATATTTCATAGAACAAGCCAAAAATGATCAGATCATGGACACATTGATCAAGAACACCCGCCAATAGAGGATCCAACTATATCGAGTTGTCAAAGCAGGCCAACTCCTTCACCAGGGCAAGTGGTTCACTAGGGACCAGGTTCAACATAAATTTCCTCACCTCATGGAGGCTTTGCACACAATTGGGACCATTGATTCCTAAGAAGGAAGGAATGATCTAGGTGGATATTGGTGGCCACCCACCTATTCCACACAACCTCCATTCAATTTCGTCAATTTCCTTTTCTATAGCAGCATTTACTATTTTTAGTGGTTTTTCGGGTCCTGAACTTCCGAAGAAATTTTAACCCCCTATGCGATGTTTTTTTTTAAGGTGTAGAGCATGTCTCTAGCCATAGGAAGGGGCATGCGTAAAAAACTAAAGTACTTAGATATATCTTTCCGATGATACATCATATATGCCAAATGAAGATAATATGACCAATTTATGACCCCGGGAAGTTGTCTACCCAACTAACCCCAATGGGGCCCACAAAATCATGGCATTTCATCTCCTCGGGTTAGGGTTTTGGTTGTTTAGGGTTTTCCTATGTTTTTCAATAATAAAAAGGCTCGTGAGCCTCATTTTAACACAATTCAGAGGCTTGTAGCTGCCACATCTCTTCTCCAAGATAAGCTACAACACCCTTTCTAGTTTATTTCCATTCTGTCTATAATCATATTTCAGTTATTTTCTATGAATGAAATGAGGTTTTATTTCTATTGCATCTTTTCGTTTATGTGTATTTATGCATTTTATTTCTTTCCTGCATAAGCCTGGATCATTATCATAGGACAAATAAATTATATAGGTCATTGTATATGCAGTTCTTATAGTTGTAAACCTAGTTGTAGTAAGGGTATAGGACATTGCATTTTGTACTAGTGTACTTATGTATTCGAACACCTAGTGACCTAAATACCATTGTTATCACTAAGTTGGTACATATGGGCTGCTCCACTAGACAACCTAAAGTAACTCTTTCAAACCAACTTCTAGCTGAAATTTATCTTTTTCAGCCGGAGAGGTATCTCTCAAAGATATTGATAATATTACATAAAACACTTTTTTCAGAGTTAGCCATTTTTGAGGTTATTAATTCTTCTCAACTTCTACTTGAAAGGTTTTTCATTCTCGTTGATGGAAATAGTACGTTGGATAATACTAGGATCATGCCTTTTATTGAGAAAGATATTAAGAAATTTTTTAATGCAAAGATCATTATCCATTTAAGATTTTAAAAATGGCTTTCTAACCTAGTACTTGTCAAAAAGAAGAGTGGTGAAATTATAATTTGTATTGACTTCAGAAATTTAAACAAAGAATCTATCAAGGACAACTACCCTCTTCTTAAGATGGATCAAATTATGTAGAATATTTTCTCTCTCAAAGAATTTCCATGCTTGATTATTTTTAGGTTACAACCAAATATTGGTACATCCAGATAGGGAAAATTTTAGGGGCTAATATTCGCAGGTGGGCTAATTTTCCATGCTTTTTCCAAAAAAAAAAGATTCACTAATTTTCATTTTTCTATGAAAATTATTCACCCAAATTTTATAGTATAAAATTATTTCACCTTAAAAATCACCAAAATGTTATATAGAGACTATATAAATTATTATAAATTTGAATATTATTACAAAAATATTGGCAAACATTTTATAGATTTCATATTATGGGCTACAATATTCGCCAAGGTTTCTAAACTTCAATATAAATTTCCATCCTTAAAATTTTCCCTGCATCCGGAGGGCCAAGAGAAAGCTGCTTTTACCATGCCATGGGGAACATTCATGTATGCAAAAATTCCTTTTGTTTTAATGAATGTAGGGGAAACCTTACAAAGGGAAATGGATAAAGACAAATCAGTGGTGGTCTCTTTGGATGAAATCACTGTATTTTCAAAGAGGGAGGAAGAACACCTTAAACACTTGGACAAAATTCTGCAGAAATGTAGAAAATTTGGTATAGCTCTCAATCCTACTAAAAGTGTCTTTGCTCTAAATTCTGGAAATTTTTTAGGACACATTATATCAAAGGATGGAATAAATATTGATCTTAATATAGTCAGTGCCATTCAGAAAATATACCTGCCAAGGAATAAGAAAGAGATTTGGTCTTTTCTTGGAAAGGGAAATTTTGTTAGAAGGTTTATCCCAAACTTTGCCGATATTGTCAAGCACATTACCAAGATTTTAAATAAGGATTCTGATGTTAAGTAGACAGTAGAATAAAATTAATTATTTGAAGAAATAAATAAATCCCTCACTCAAGCCCTGGTACTCATAAGTCCTGAATTTTCAAGTGAATTTCTAGTTTTTACATTCACATCTGAACACACAATTGCTGGAGTTTTTTTGCAGAAAAGGAATCAAGGTGGTGAGCAACCTATTTCATTTTTCAGTAGGACCCTTGCCAAATTTGAATTGAAGTATAATATCATGGAAAAACATGCATATGCTTTAGTCAACACTCTTAAATATTTCAAAATCTACATTCTACATTCTCACATTATTGGATTTGTGCCTAAACCTATGGAGAAATATATTTTGACCCAAGAAGATCCTGATGGAAAAATATGGAAATGGATCGCCACTTTACCAGAATATGATAAATAAATTAAGCCTACTAAGTTAGTGAAGGGTCTGGGATTAGAAAAACTTATGGCATGGTCAAATTTTGAGTGCCTAGACATGAATTTCATTGAATAAATTTCAGAGCTGGTAGAAGAAGAATAAATGGTCCCTATTGAAGTGAAATTTATTTTTTCTGAATGGTACAAACATGTGATATTTTTTCTACATCATCATAAAGCCCATCCTCAATTGACTAAGTCCAAGTCAAGGTTTTTGAAGTTGAAATCATTGAGATACTCCATTTTGAATAAAAATTTGTATTGTAAGGACACTGGTGGAATTATTTTGAATTGTTTGTTGGAAGAAGAGGATGAAAAGGTCATTGAATAATTTCATAAGGGATATTGTGGAGGACACAATTACTGGAAGGCCACAGCTAATAAGATACTCAGAGCAGGATATTATTGGCCTACCATGTTTAAAGATATCTACAAGAAGATTGTTTCATGCCATGAATGCCAAGTTTTTTATGGTAAGAAAAATTTGGCTCCTTTACCATTGAAAGAAATATATGTTGAAGCTCGTTTCCAGAAATGGGGGCTGGATTTCATTGGAAAAATACATCCAACATCCTCAAGGAAGCATCGTTGGATCTTGAAAGCCACTGATTATTTCACCAAGTGGATTGAAGTGGTCCCTACAAGGCAAGCTACTGACTCAGTCATCATTCAATTCTTGGATAACAACATTTTGTTGAGGTTTGGTTGTCCTATGAAGATTATTACTAATAATGCACAAGCTTTCAAATCCAAAAAATAGATTATTTTTTGTCATCAATATCATATCACCCTTTCTCATTCCACAACCTATTAACCTCAAGGTAATGGCCTAGAAGAATTATCCAATAAGAGTATAGTGAGGATCACCAAAAAGGTGTTGCAAGAAAATAAAAGATCATGGCATCTAACGCTAAAGTTTTCTTTATGGGCTGATAGATTTTGTCTAAGGGATCCATAGGTACATCTTCCTATGAATTGGTATATGGATTTGAAGCAATCTTTCCAACTTCTATGGGGGTTCCGGTAATGAAACTACTGCAAGGACTTAAAGAAGAGCTTAATGTGATCCAAAGGAGGATAAACCAGCTCATAGCTTTGAAGGAGAAAATGGAAGAGGTATATGACAGTCATCAACAATCACAAAATAGAGTGAAGAAATTTTTTGACAAAAAGACTAAAGAAGAAAATTTCCAAATCTAAGATGTAGTTCTGAAATGGGAAGATATAATTGAGAAAAAAGGGGAAGCATGGAAAGTTTGAGAATATCTGGAAAGGGAAATTTTGTTGGAAACACTAAGAGGGGGGGTGAATCCGTATTCCTTTCAATTATATCATTAGTTAATTGTTGAGCAGTGGAAAAGGTATGAAATCACTGTGTATTTTCTCATTCTTTTACTATAGACATAATCCTTTTTACCTTAGAAAGGTGATTTATTATAATAATTATGGTAGAATTGGAAGGATGTATGTTTATTGTAAAAATATGACTAAAGATTGTTTTTTGTTGATAAAAACAGGAATTAGACGAAGTGAACAAATATACCAAAGACGAGGCTGAGATGGATGCAACTGCTGTTCCTCCAGCGTTAGACCAAATCCTGCCAAAGACAAGGAAATATGAACGCATCGCTAAGAAAAGGCAGGGGACAACTCGACTTCGGTCAAAGTAAACCATGTGATAACTAAAAGAAGGGAAGCGAATCCCTCAGGATCCTTTGATCCTTAGGGATCGTTGTTCAAGCCTCATCTTATTCCTCGTCTTGTCCGTCAGGGTCTGATATATAAGGCAACACCTTTTAATGATGATAGGAGTCGGAGATTCTTGTACTCAAAACATTTCCTTTGTAATATCATGTTTTATTAACTCTCGGCTTAGAGAGCGGTCTCTATAATACTTTATGCTCGATTAATATAAAATACGCGTTTCATTTTATCTTTCAAGTTCTGAAGTAGCCCAGCAGTGTTTCACTGGTGCTTAGGGCCCGACTCTGGTGGAATTACCCTGTTGTTTGTATTCTTAATCTTTGCTTACTGTTGTGTGAAGTTGTGTTTAAATTCGTTACGATTACAGAGTTGATTGATTACTGTTGGATTGAACACCGATTCATTGTGAGCATTAACGAACTGCACTGCTATTTTATCATTTGCAAGAAGTGTATTCGCTGTTTATTTATCTTGCTATCTTCATAAAGCTTTGCTATTCTATATTCAATTCTAGTTGCTATTCTATTGATTTATGATTCTTTATGATTGACTATTTCATGGTATTGGCTGTCGACAGGGTTGAAGTATCAAGATTAGTTGCATGATTGCGTTAAGTTTAGAATTGCTGTTCAATTCATATTTTCTATTCCATTTCTTCTTATTGTTTATTTCTAATTCATAGACTCAGATTAGAAGATAAGTTGGTTACAGTTGCTGTGTACGCATAGGAATTATGAGTTGCTGTTCCTTTCCAGATTTTGTTATTAGTGGAAGTTCCTTTCAGTTATTTTCATCAGCAAGTAGTTTGAGTTTGATTTCATTTTGATTGCTTTAAGAACAAGACCGTCAACTGTAGAGGACATTGGTTATTGCTTCTAAGCTCCCAGATTGGTTATCTTGCATCGATTTCTAAGGGAAGGAGTTACTACTACTGTATCACTGATCGATGTTTTGCAGATTGATGTAGTTAAGATTTCAGAGCATTTCCATTTATGTTACTGTAAATCAATTTCTTTACAAGCATCCGTTTACTCTTGTATCTAGAATTTTGTACTACATCTTCATAGCATTACTCTTAGTTAATTGCAGCCTCAGACAGAGTACACTCTTGAAATAAAAAGTCGCTCCCAGATTGATAATTAATGTAGTCTAATTAGGTGTTTAAAAGATACCTTTTTATCCCTCAACATTTTGGCGCCATTTCCGGGGAGAGTGTATGCCATTTTAAAGGAGTGATGCACAATTGATTTTCCTCTGCTCGCGAAGAATTGGGTATTAAAGACGGAAGGTAAGAACCTGTGCACTGGGCAAGGAACATAATTGCTCATAGCCTGCTTCATGACATAATCAAGTAAAATTATTTCATTAGGTAGGAATGAAAGCTTGTTTTCTTGAATGAATAAACCAGCTAAGCAAAGCAAAATTCCTCCTAAGCCTGAAAAACGTAAGGGACCGGTGACCCTTGGGCGAACAAATTTTATTGACGAAATCCTTAAAAACAATGAATCTCAGCCGTCAGTAGGACCTAGGAAAGTTATCTCTAGACAACCTACTAGTTCCCTTCAGGCTACAGAGTCACCATCTGAAGCCTTTGCTGAGATACATAGTCAAAAAGTGGGAATTGAGCAAGATTCCCAAGAAATTGAGAATCCCTGCCTAATTTATCCACAATAAGGGAACTCTAGTAATCTCCGTGAAGGAGAAAGGGAAACAGGAGAAGCAGAAGAACCAAATTCTCCTCTTCAAATAGTCCAAACTGTAAGTAGTCCAGATAAGGGAAGTGCTGTTAAATTCTTTCAAAATCAGGGTCCTGAATCACCTCAAACAGTAGGAACGCAAGGAATACTTATTGTTCCAGACCAGGGAAGTGCTGTCAAAGCCATTCCCACTCCTTCCAGTCAGCCTAATAATTCCCTCGAAATCCCAGAAGGATATTGGCACATCTTTGACCAAATGGCCCAGAACCAAAATCAGAACCAGCAGACACCCCAACAAACTTCTACGCTGCAATATCCTATAGTAGATACTGCAGTTAATGTGCCTATGAAGGCCGTCCCCCTTCAACATATTTCCACATTTCATGGCCTAACATCAGAATATCCAGATGAATTCTTGTTTGAATTCGATGTGTTGTGCAGGGGGTATGATTATACCACCGATCCCAAAAAATTAAAACTATTTCCTTCTACATTAAAAGGAGCAGCCTTACGATGGTTTATGGGGTTAGGTGGGGGTGTCATAACTGATTGGGATCAAATGAAAGCTGCATTTTTAAAGAAATATCAAGATTATTGCAGGTCTCGGGAACTAAAAGATGAAATATTCCAAATGACAACAAAACCAAATGAAACCCTGGAAGAATATGTGGAATGGTTTCAATACAATCTTCAAAGATCTCCTTATGCATCCTTACCCTTACCTGATAATGTGCTGAAAAACTACATTAATTAGGGGCATGAAAGATCAATGGGTTGAAACATTGAATATTATGGGAAAAGGTGATATATATCAAGAAAGCTACGCTAACATCATTGATTTGTGTATCAAGAGTTCGAGGGGCAACACAAGGCTAAAATCAACAGAACGTGACATGATTACAAGGGACAAAAAGACCTCTAATGAAGGTGTAACTCATGCAGAGATTGGAAACTTGCTGGAATATTTTAAGACACATATACTTGGGACTTTAACAACGCAATTCGACATTATGCAAGCCAAACAAAAGCAAGCAGAAGCAGAGCAAAATTTGGCAGTATTCTATCCTAGATGCAGGAAGAAACACAGCCATAAAGAGTGCCCGTTGGATGTAATCAAAGTTTGCGCCATTTGCATGAAAGATCGTCCCACAGAAGGATGTCCTCGCTTCCTAGCCTAAAGGCAGTTTATAAGGAGGCAGAAGAAGAATCAGAAGTGGTGTGTCTACTTAATCAGCGCCGACAATGGCAACCACGACAATCAGGTATGCCAATTGATCCATTTTCTTCTTTTCATCCTCCTCAATATAATGGTCAGCAATATAATGGAATGTGGCAAAATCAACCACCTTTCCCTAATTGGTCACAACAACCATTTCCTACATCATCATGGCCCAATCAAACAAATCAAACTAATTGGCCAAATTTTCCTTTCTGCCCACCATTTTGGCAAAACAATGCTTATCCAACACAATGGTCCCCCTCTACTTCGCAGAGTCAGCCCTGGCAGTCAAACTAGAAAAGACCTACAACTTAGCCAGTGGGAACAATTCCTTTCTCTCAACCTACACTGCCAGCTCCTTATACAAACCCCCATACCAAATTAATACCACAACTCCGAGCCCAACCCAACCCAAACCCAAACAATAGGCCAGTTCAGTCTGTCCAAATAATGGAACCCCCAGAATTAGAAACTGAACTAAGGGAGTGTAATGACCTTCAATTAAGGTCTGGGCACATAGTAGAAACATAGAGAAACAATAATGTTCATATTGAAGTTCTGTTACCTGTAGAACAAACATTACAAAAAGAGAAGGAGGTTCAACAACAAAATCAACAACAAGTAACAACTTCCTCTCCACCATTCCCGGAATGATTAATCATACCATGCCCATTAGAACATCCCGATTTTGATCTTCTGGGAGAATTAAAAAATTTGTGTATAAAAATTCCTCTCCTCCAAGCTATCCAAGACATCCCTATATATGCAAAAACCATTAAGGAATTATGCATAAAGAAACCAAAGAGGAGAACAACCACCAATCCAACTATCCAAATAGTCGGTACTTTATCTGACTTATTATCAGGAATGGAAACACCTATCAAATATGAAGACCTAGGAAATCCTATAGTGACAGTGAAAATCAATGGGCAATCATTTCCAAATGCCTTAGTTGATTTGGGAGCAGCAATCAATATCTTAACAACCACTACCTGTCAAAAACTTGGCATTACATCGCTGGAACCAACAACAACCTTATTGGAGTTGGCTGACCGATCGGTAGTCAAACCAGAGGGTACACTACAAGATGTAATGGTATCTGTAGATTCCTGGGAATACCCTGCTGACTTCCTGGTTATCAATCCAAAGAACCGACTAGATGGACACTCGTTAATCTTAGGTAGACCTTTGTTGGAAACTGCTGATGCTTATATTGGATGCCGACAAGGCAACATGACAATAACAAGGGGAAACTATGTCAAGAATTTAGCCTTATATCCCCCAGCCCAACCAAGCCTATCAATAGTCAAAACAAGAAAACAACATGTATCATATCTTATGGAAAATATGAGATCACCTCTAACTATAGAAGATGCTCTTGATTTTAAAGACCAAACAAAGGATGATATCATTAATAGTTTTATTAATAAACCACAAATCAGATCCCATCTCCAATGTCACATGATCAAGGCAGCATTTGACAATAAAGAAGAAGAATATCCTCTGAAAGACATTCCTGATCAAGTAATACCTACTACTTCTGTGTACAATAGCAAGGTTGTAGAAATTGAGCTGGGAAAAACTCTAAACATCAACAAAAATCTGACTGCTGAACAAGAAAATAAGTTGGTCCAACTATTTCGGAAATACAAAGCGGCCTTTGCATGGGATTACCCAGACATGAAAGGAATTGACCCCCAATTGTGTACACACCACATCTATATTGAAAAAGATGCCATACCCATTCACCAACCGCAAAGAAGACTAAACCCTCACCTTAAAGATATTGTGAAAGCTAAATTACAAAAGCTACTAGATGTTAATTTCATCTACCTAATATTTGATAGCAATTGGGTCTCTCCATTAGTAGTGGTACCAAAGAAGAACGGGAAGTGGAGAATATGTGTAGATTACCGTGAGCTTAACAAGGCAACCTAGAAAGACCATTTTCCCCTTCCTTTCATTGACCAGGTATTAGACACATTAGCAGGAAAGAAATTCTTTTCCTTCCTCGATGGCTTCAGTGGATACAATCAAATCCAGGTTGCCCTTGAAGACCAAGACAAAACTACTTTTACCTGTCCTTGGGGGACATTTGCCTACCGAGTCTTACCCTTTGGCCTATGCAATGCCCCTGCTACATTTCAAAGGGCCATTCTCAGCATATTTGCAGACTTAATAAATGAAGGGCTCGAAGTATACATGGATGACTTCACACCTTATGGGGATGATTTTGAGCCAGCATTAGAAAATTTAGAAAAGGTGTTGCAAAGATGTATCGACACTAGGATTTTTTTAAGCAATGAAAAGTGTCATATGATGATGATCGAAGGAGTTATCTTAGGGAACTATATTTCAGCAGCTGGAATTTAGGTGGATCCAGCTAAAATTCAGATAATTTTGTTAATAACCACACCCACCACACAAACAAAGGTACGTAGCTTTCTTGGATTTTCTGGTTATTATAGGATATTTATAGAACATTATTCTCGAATAGTTTCACCTTTATATGCACTAACTGAAAATGTTGATTTTATTTGGACAGATAAATGTGACAATGCTTTCAATGATCTGAAAAAGCTTGTTTCAACAACCCCAGTGCTGAGGGGCCCAAATTGGAATTTGCCATTCCAAATTTCATCCGATGCCTCAGACACAACAATTGGAGCAGTACTTGGGCAGGAGGAAGACAAGAAACCATATGCAATCTATTATATCAGCAAAAATCTATCTCCTGCTGAACTAAACTATACTGTGACTAAGAAAGAATTTTTAGCTGTAGTACATAGACATTGTATAACTAGGTATCCTGTAGTACTATATACTGATCACTCTGCCATTAAATTCTTAGAAAATAAGCCTGTTACAAATGCAAGAGTGACAAGATGGTTGATTTTATTGCAGGAATTCGACATTACAATCAAAGATTGACCTGGAAAAGAGAACCCTGTAGTTGATTTTCTGTCAAGAATGCCAAAGCCAACAGATACAAAAGAAGTTGAAGACCACTTCCCAGATGAACATCTGTTCGTTGTTACTGTCAGAACCCCATGGTATGCTGATATAGCAAATTATTTGGCAATAGGTAAACTACCTAAACATCTATCCCTTAATGAACGAAAGCAGATAATATAGCGTAGTACCTGATTCTCTTGGATTAGGGGCTACCTATTTCACACAGGGGAAGATATGCAAATAAGAAGATGCGTCCGGGAGGACGAGGTATTTGATATTTTGAAAGCATGCCATGATGGGCAGTGTGGCGGGCATTTTGCAGATCGTAGAACTGCCCATAAGGTTTTACGTACAGGCTATTATTGGCCTACCATCTTTAAAGATGCCAAAAAATTTGTGCAGGCCTGTGATAGTTGCCAAAGGGCAGGTGACCCCGGGCAGTCTGATGAAATTCCTTTGAACCCTCAACTAGTAATTGAACCATTTGAATGCTGGGCGCTCGATTTTGTTGGCCCTATTAGCCCCTCATCAAACCAAAAAACATACATCCTATTTGCAACCGAGTATGCCACTAAATGGGTTGAAGCAAAGGCACTTTCAAAAGCTATAGAGGACTCTGTAATACAATTTATTTTCCAAATATTTGTGCGATATGGCCTTCTGAGGGACATAATAACATATGGAGGACCACAGTTTGTGGGTAATAAACTAGCTGAAACATTACAGAATTACCACGTTCAACATAAGATTACAACCCCATACCACCCACAGGCAAACGACCAAGTGGACATCACGAACAAAGTAATTGAATCCATATTAAAAAAAAATGTTGCCTCACACAGACGTGACTGGGCCTACAAGCTGCCAGAAGCCTTGTGGGCATACCAAACAACATGGAGAGCCACTACGGGATATTCACCGTATCAATTGGTATTTGGAAAAGAGCCCATATTTCCAATAGAGTTTGAAATTCAGACATTAAGGACAACCCAAAAGGTGGGTCTATATTTAAATAAAGCCCAGGCCAAAAGACTGCAACAAATTAATGAGTTAGATGAAATAAGGCTCTCTGCTCTTCAGCACACATCATTAATTCAACAACAGAGAGCAAAATAGCACGACGCCCTTATCAAAAAAAATATCTTCCACGAAGGAGATTGGACACTCCTATATGATTCTAGGTTTCAGTATTTTCTAGGGAAACTCCAGATACGATGGCTCAGACCTTATGAAATCCAAAAAGTGCATGATAATGTCACTATTACATTAACCACCAGTGATGGATCTGGCCATTCCTTCAAGGTAAACGGTCATCGAGTACGATTGTATCATAAACCGCTTACTCGAGAATCCTTATACCAACAGTTACGGGAAGATTCGACCATGAAAATTCTGGCTGAAGGGGATAACTCCTCCTCGGCACCCATTTATTAAATCATTTCTTTTCTTTAATTTTTTACATAAAGATTTTTCATTTATTTTGATTGTTTGTTTCATGGAATTCGTTTTTTCCAACACTCTGTTTATTTCTTTTATTTTGAGTTTTTTTGTTTTGATTGTTTGTTTCATGGAATTCGTTTTTTTCAAAACTTTGTTAATTTCATTTTGGGTTTTTGTTGTTCCTTTCTAAAAGGAACAACACTTCTGCTATTCCTTTCAAAAGGAATAACAGTTTGCAGATTCTTGCTGGTCCTTTCAGAAGAAATAACATTCCCACAGATTGTTTCTGCTGTTCCTTTCGAAAGGAACATCAGTTCGCAGATTCTTGCTGTTCCTTTGTGAAGCATTTTCGCAGATTGTTTCTGCTATTCCTTTTTAAAGGAACAACACCTTTTGAGTGGATTGTTTTTTGTTTTAGATCAGCATTTTGAGGGTTTCTGACGACCCTTCTAAAGGAAAACATACTATCCATATACAATCATACAAATTAAAGCTTACTGTAATTAGAAAATCAAAAGAAATCGTCATTTTTTAGAAAATTGTTTGGTAATGATAAGTAAAGGAAAAAAGGGACATAATCAATAACATGACTTTGCTGTTTTACTACCACTGAATTAATATGATCGATTATCCTTATTATGTTGGTTCTTTCCCATATTTTATAACTTTCTTTGATTTTTACTTATGGAGTAGGAATAAGGGCATATTCTTTTCTATTGAGATGTTCAGACTTCTTCCACCATCCCTACTCTTAAGGAGTGCTGAGCCATCCTTTATCTATAAGTAGGAAAGTCCTATATGAAAAAGAAAAATATTTACATATTTCACTAATAATTTTATGATTTGGTAGATGGAGGATAGGGGTTCTCATCAAGAGCCAACCTACCATGATCATAAGGAAGCAAGTGAAGTGGCATTCCCATCATGGCCACCAAACCAGGGATATGGTCCAATGGAAAATTGCAAAATTAAGAAGTCCTTGGAACATGAGGTCTCATCACGAGACGACCTGTCCACTTTTCACTTCTTCCTAGTGAATGGCATTATGATTTATCTGGTCACCACGCTAGCATAATGGCCTCCATTATGACATTTAACAAGCACTTCCTCAACATAAATAAAGGACAATGGTTCCAAGGGTGAGAAAGCAACTTTGTCAAGGTTATGGACACTTGTGGGCAACAAAGCTCTGCTGATGGTATTGGAGTCACATTTATACACACCAATAGTAATATTAAACCCTTTTTCCTATATCTCTATTTTAATATCAAATGAAAGTATGAGTCCCTAACCTTTGATTTCGAACCTATTATACATAAAAATCATTATAAATCGATCACATTAGTTTGAGTTGGTAATAAATGCATCAGTACTTATGTTTATCTTAAGCTGTCCCTTCTCCTTATCCTTAAATCATTACAAAGCAGTTCTATATCTATTTATGATTTATCACATGCATTGATTTCAATAATTGCTATAATTTGATTGAATGTATCATAATTATGCCTAATTTTTCCCGCTGTACAACTACTGTGCCACACTTGCCTCTCTCAATTGACAGTCGAGGACGACCTATCATCCTTCAGGGGGGGCGCGGATGTCTGCATGCAGATCAAATTCCGATATTTCTTTACCTATATGCAAACAAAATCCCTATATTCTAGGGAATAACAAAAATTTAACGACATTATTCAAATTCACTGTGCTGTGCTGTTCCATTACAATTAATGTGTGTTTGGAAATAAGTAACAGTGTGCAGAGACGATGGGAGGACGACCAATTCGCAGTGAGCCGCAAGTGCTAATTGTTTCTGATGCTGCATGAGATATTTTGGAAAGACTGGGATGGATTACATATTTCACGAGGATGCAACAACCCCATGAAACAGTGGCCACCGAGTTTTTATAGAACTTGCAGGAAGGACACTCCATGGTTAGAGGACGACAGATAGATGTATCCGATGAAATAATTGCAGAGGTGTCTGGCATTCCAGCGCAAGGAACTATATGGGCTTAGAAGAAGGTCAGGCTTCGAGAAGCCATGAAGATTTTTCAGGATGATGGACAGACACTGGTCGTCAAAGGCAAATGAGTTTAGCCAACATCATTGGGAGAACCATGGACGGAATTGGCCAAGATAGTGCAGGCCTATATAACATGTGACAAAAGGAAAGACGTGGTAAGACCTCGCCACCTTAAGTTACTGGCTGTATTAAAACAGAAATGCACTATAAATTTGCGTGCATTTTAAAATTCCTTACTACATGATATTTCCTGTAGTATAAGAAAAGCTCAGCACGCAAACATGGTGGTCAGCCACCATTGCCTAATCAGATTAATAGTGAGTCGTAGTCTTGCCCAACAACAGACCAGTTGGGAAGAGTTGATATTCTCCATTGATGGAGGGTTAGCCTTACCTACCCCGAAACAGAAGAGAATGGCTGACTCGATAGCTGAGCCATCAACTTGCAGACAGTCCCTCCGTCCAAAACAAAGTAGGGGAATGATAGAAGGACTTCTGGGTAACAGTAGCCAGCCCTAGGAATTGCCCAGCTCGGAGGATGAACAACCTCCAAAATTGGAAGAAGGAAGCCCTCGTAAAAATGAAGAAGAGGAAATTGAGGGAGAAATTCAGTACTCGAATGAAGAAGAAATGAGCCACCACACCAGTGGTGAGAAACAAACCAGTGCAGAAGAAGAAAATAATGAAGAAGAGGAAATTGAGGGAGAAATTCAATATTCGGACGAGGAAGAAGGAAGCTATCATACCTGTTAGGAGGACGAAGATAACCATAGCAGTGAAAGAGAAGGAACAAAGCCTCCCGAAAATACTACTATAATTTCACCACAAAGCCCTTTAAGGGAAGACCAATTGGCCCAAATTCTGGCTAGTATGAGTGAATATGTGCAGCCTCATAGCCCTTTGGACCTTAAAATTGATATTAATCAGTTGCTGGAGCACTCTGCTGTCAACAAAGAAAAAACTGAAGCAATGCTGGATGAAACAACAAACCCTAACGAAGGAATAGAGTCAGCTAGGGTTGCTTCCCCTGAAAATCATGAACAAGAAAAGGAGAACACCGAAGAAATATCCCAACCTGAAAGTTTTCAGGGGATTGCAGAGTCAGTTGAGGGTATAATTCTCGAAGAATTTAGCCAAGGGCATATGAATATTGAAGAATAACCCCAAGAAGAAAATAGAGAAGAGAGCCCAACTGAAGGCACGACTGATGAGGACCAAAACCCTGTTGAGAAAAAAGGTCCAGAAAAAGGAACAACCATTCCATTAAGAAAAAGGAAGAAATTAATTGAGATTGAAAAGCTTCGAAGGGAACGAAGGAAGCTTCACATACTCATGGAACAACTCAGGAAAACCATTAGGATTCTTAGAATGAACCAAAGGCCCAAGTGAGCCCCAAAGAGAAGAAGCATAGCCACCAAGTGAGCTTCAAAAAAGAGGAAAGTGGCCACTAAGATGAACCCTCAAGTTGCAGAAGCTATGGATGAGCCTAATTATGGAGAAACTGAAAAACAAGTAGCTGTTCTAGAAGAAGTTGTTCCAAAGGGGCCTGCTTCAAGTGAAAAAATGCAAGCTAGTAGTCAGAATACTTTTAGTGACCCTACATTAGCCAGACTCCAAGAGGAGTTGGCATAGGCTCGATTGGAAAGGTAAAAGTTGGAAGAAGACATTGTCCCTAGGAGGAGATATCAAGAGTTGAAGCAACAGATGAATACCATCCATGAAGCAGAGGCTGAGGCCAATGAGAAGTGTCGAAAGGCAGAGGAAAAGGCTGAAAAGGTAATGAATCAATTAAAATTAACCTAGAATCAAATGGACACTCTCTGCTCATTATACACTGATGTGTTAGCCTGTAGATGCCCTGCTAAGAACTATGCTTTATTTTTATTAGAAAGATATTTACAACTAAAGGTTAAGGCAGTTAGGGCAGGAAAATCTATAGAGCTAAAAACTATAGATGACTTTGTAACATGCTACAAACTCTATGGGGTAAAGGTATAGCACCTCTTGTGTGAGTTTTATTTGCATAATCTAATATTGGAAAGTGATAGTGAGACAAATCCTAGCCATTTTTTGGGTGATATCCAATACCAGGTGTTTATTTCCTTTGCTGTTAATCAGTTAAAATGTCTTAAAGCCTATAATGTTTTTCAAAGATAGGAAAATGAATTAGATTTGTGGGTTAGGAGTGAACCTCAGAACCCACTTCAACTATGGGCTAGGCAAAAAAATTTGATGACAAAGGAAGGTGTTATCCAAACATTGGGGCCTGTCCATAAATCATTTATCTTGAATGGGATAGATTATTTCCTATCTATTAGAAACCAGGCTTACATAGCGACTAAGGTCTGATGGGGAATTTCCAATCGAAATGTGAAAAATAGAGAACCATTTAACTACAAAAACTTTGGGCTAGCTACAAACCGCTTGGTTTCCTATAGTAATCTCATTTTGAAAGAAGGACCATTCTGGCTAGGGTGTAGGTTTTGAAGCCCCATTGCATGGTATCCTGCTATAGACCACAAAGCCATTTATGAACTACCCGAAAGACAGACAGATCATGTTTTCAAAGCATTAGCTACACTGTATGGTTTTAGACCTTTTGATGAAAAACCTTATCTGGCTTATTCTTTAACTGCTTTGCATGTGAACTATAGTTTTCATAAGGACATGAAAAATATTAAGCAGGGGGGTATGTTGAGTAGTGGAAAAGGTATGAAATCACTGTGTATTTTCTGATTCTTTTACTATAGACATAATCCTTTTTACTTTAGAAAGGTGATTTATTATAAGAATTATGGTAGAATTGGAAGGATGTATGTTTATTGTAAAAAGTTGACTAAAGATTGTTTTTTGTTGATAAAAACAGGAATTAGATGAAGTGAACAGCTATACCAAAGGCGAGGCTGAGATGGATGCAACTGTTGTTCCTCCAGCCTTAGAACAAATCTTGCCAAAGACAAGGAAATCTGAACACATCGCTAAGAAAAGACAGGGGACAGCTCGGTTTCGGTCAAAGTAAACCATGTGATAACTAAAAGAAGGGAAGTGAATCCCTTAGGATCCTTCGATCTCGAGGGATCGTTGTTCAAGCCTCATCTTATTGCTCGTCTTTTCCGTTAGGGTCTGATATATAAGGCAACACCTTTTAGTGATTGTAGGAGTCGGAGATTCTTGTACGCAAAAAATTTCCTTTGTAATATCGTGTTTTATTAACTCTCAGCTTAGAGAGTGGTCTCTGTAATACTTTATGCTCGATTAATATAAAAGACACGTTTCATTTTATCTTTCAAGTTCTGAAGTAGCCCAGTAGTGTTTCACTGGTGCTTAGGGCCCGGCTCTGGTGGAATTACCCTTCTGTTTGTATTCTTAATTTTTGCTTACTGTTGTGTGAAGTTGTGCTTAAATTCGTTACGATTACATTGATTGTTGTTGTATTGAACACCGATTCATTGTGAGCATTAACGAACTGCACTGCTATTTTATCATTTGCAAGAAGTGTATTCGTTGTTTATTTACCTTGCTATCTTCATACAGCTTTGCTATTCTATATTCAATTCTAGTTACTGTTCTATTGATTTATGATTCTTTATGATTGACTATTTCATGGTATTGGTTGTCGACAGGGTTGAAGTATCAAGATTAGTTGCATGATTGTGTTAAGTTTAGAATTTTTGTTCAATTCATATTTGCTGTTCCATTTCTGTTTATTGTTCATTTCTGATTCATAGACTCAGATTAGCAGATAGGTTAGTTACAGTTGCTGTGTACGCATAGGAATTACGAGTTGTTGTTCCTTTCCATCTTTTGTTATTAGTGGAAGTTCCTTTCAGTTATTTTCATCAGCAAGTAGTTTTAGTTTGATTTCATTTTGATTGCTTTAAGAACAAGACCACCAACTTTAGAGGACATTGGTTATTGCTTCCACGTTCCCAGATTGGTTATCTTGCATCGATTTCTAAGGGAAGGAGTTACTGCTACTGTATCCCTGATCGATGTTTTGCAGATTGATGTAGTTAAGATTTCATAGCATTTCCATTTATGTTATTGTAATTCAATTTCTTTACAAGCATCTATTTACTCTTGTATCTAGAATTCTGTACTACATCTTCATAGCATTACTCTTAGTTAATTGCATCCTCAGATAGAGTACACTCTTGAAATAAAAATTTTCTCCCGAATTGATAATTAATGTAGGCTAATTAGGTGTTTAAAAGATACTTTTTTATCCCTCAACATTAATCTTCAATTATTATCAGTGTTTGTACAATGATAGCAGTAAAAAAAAGGAACACAAATGCACACAGTTTTTAAGGTGGAAACCCTCTCCAGGACAAAAGCCACATGAATGATTTTCTAATAATTATTTAATATTCGACTCCAATTGAAAATAAAGCTCCAACTTCCTATAATCTAGAAAAGCATTCTTATCTAGCTCCCACTGGATGGACACTCCAACGCACAAGATTCTTCAGTAGTCAACTGAACGGATACTCCAACACCCAATGAGCTACAATTCACCCTAGCACCATCCTAACACCCTAAATTTTTCACAGGCTTGAACCTATTGGTGACTTCATGCACCATCCTGGCACCACCCTACCACCCTATAGAAGAATAAAAAAATAATGGACTCCCGTACTAGGGAAAATGGTCCACTTTAAAATGATATAGAATGATGTAGAAGAAGAAGACACACTAGACCATAACCCCAACTTTGACACAACCACCTAATGATGATCCTATACTTCCTGACACCGCCTCTTCAACTATTGGCAGATAGACACTTGTACAATTTTTACAATGATGCATTTACAATGACTTAGTACAATGATACCTTTACAATGACTGTATGCAGTGCTGCCCACTTGAAGACTTCATGTGCTAAAGTTTTTGCTGCTATTATACACCTTCATTTTTGCTCTTGTCATGCTACCCTCTGTTGCACCTTGCTTTGCTTTGCTGCCCTAGAAATTCTGGTCCTTTGCAGCCCTTGAGAACACATGATCTAGCTTTTTCTTGCCTTCTAGGATCTCGATATTGAATCTAGTGTGTCTCTATTATTTTAGCACCCCAATATGTGATTTTTGGTTCTGTAGTATTAATCTGAGTCTTCTTTCCAATTCCACAGTTCTGATCCAATTTGGATTTTTCAAGGGAGATTTATGCCCAATCTCTCACAATGACCTAATTATGGATTGTTTCAGTAGAGCGAACTTGTATGAAACTCCACGTGTCACTGTTTCTCGATTCAGCTCTGAAATTGATATAAAGAAAACTACATACATGCACTATCTTCCAATTTTTATAGAATTCCAATCCAATACTCAGAGAGAGAGAGTTATGATGATTTTCCCAAGGTCACTTCTTTGAGATGAAGTTCAGAAGCCTGCAAAAACACTAACTTCCATGGATCATATCTCCGAAAATATTGAGCACCATGATCTGAAATATTTACAGGAGCTTCCTCAAGATTTTGGCTTCGCCTCATAAAATTTTCATCTTCTGAAAATTCGTATAAAAAAAGTGATAGTGCAACTTCCACGATGACCTGTTTCAGGTAGCGAAATACCTACATAAGGAGGATATGAGGATCACAATTTATATAAATGCTTTGGTTGAGAGGGGATTCAACAAGTGAACATGGGAGGGATTTTTGGAGCTTAAAAATTATTAATTATTGAATTTTCAATGACCCATGGCACAACCCCATGGGGTTTTAGCCCACTAACTGGGGTTACAAACTTCAAACATGAATATCTCTCAAACCATGAAGAATTATGTGGCATGCCATATATCAACGGAAACATCTCGATAAGTAGAAACCATTAAAGTAATTCTTGACCTAGAATATAGTAATTTGGTAGTTCAAAATTCCCATGCAATATTGGGGTTGACCCTGGTGCTTCTTAGGCTAACATCAATGACAATCGCTGACCAAAAATCTCCCCCTTTGGCATTGATGGCAACACAAGTACTCCCCTTGCGATCATGAAACCTCTTCCTACAACATTCTCTCCCCCTTTGACATAAATGGAAAAGGGTAACTCCCCCTGACACACAACCATCCTGTGGACCTATACACACTTCAACCACCTCTTTATATTCTAAATAAGGAAAATATAATGAGAACTTGGGAGAATCCCAAGCTTCTAGCGAAGATATTCGAATGCTTCACGAGGTAAAGGTTTAGTGAAGATATCAACGATTTGTTATTTTGTACCAACATACTCAAGTTTGATATTCTTTTCAATGACTTGTTCTCTAACAAAATGATATTTGATCAGAATGTGTTTTTTTTTTAATGCATGACAGGATTCTTGGAGATGCTGATGGCACTAGTGTTGTCACATAATATGGGAATAGGTTCATTGAATTGTACTTTAATATCTTGCAAAGTTTGTTTCATCCAAAGGACTTGAGTACAACATGTTGCCGCTGCAATGTATTCTGCTTCCGCTGTAGATAATGAGATTGAGGTTTTATTTTTGATCAACCATGATACGAGACAAACACCTAGATAGACTACTGCTCCACTAGTACTCTTAGGATCGTCAACACTTCCTGCCCAATCTGCATCTGTAAAGGCTTGAATAATGAGATTGTTACCCTTGGGATACCACAAGCCATATTATTCTGTGCCCTTTAGATATCAAAGAATTATTTTGACAACAATAATATGTGATTCTTTTGGTGCTACTTGTAATCTTGCTACTTTTCCAACTTCTTGCATAACATCTGACCGGGAGGCTATTACATATAGAAGACTACCAATCATAGATCTGTAAAAAATCTGATCCACATCCTTAGATGAGTCATCTATGCTCAATTTGCAACTTGTTACCATCGGATTAAGGACGGGTTTGCAATTTTCCATTTTGAATTTCTTGAGCATTTCCTTGATGTACTTGGCTTGACATATAAATATTCCTTTCTCTTGCTAAGATATTTGAAGCCCTAAGAAGTATGTTAGCTCACCAAGTAAAGACATCTCGAACTCACTTTGCATATTTGTAGAAAAATTCTTGCTTAGTTGATCATCATTGCTACCAAATATTATATCATCCACATATACCTCAACGATTGTTAAATTATATTTATCTATTTGAACATAAATATTGCTATCAACAGTACCTTTCTTGAACCCTTGTTGACATAGATATCCATCAATATGAGCATACCATGCTCTGGGAGCCTGATTGAGACCATATAGAGCCTTCTTTAACTTGCAAACATAGTCTTATTTTTCTGATATTAGAAAACCTTCAAGTCGTTTGATGTAAACTTATTCTTATAATTCGCCATTGAGAAATGCTGACTTAACATCCATTTGGTAGACTTTGATTTTTCTTGAACATGCATAGGCAAGAAACATTCAGATGGATTCCATTTTGGCAACTGGTGCAAATATTTCATCGAAATCAATTCCTTCCACTTGTGCATCGCCTTTGCAAACCAATCTTGCTTTGTTTCTGGTAACCTGTCCATCTTCATTCAATTTGTTCCTGAACACCCATTTAGTCCCAATGACATTTTTATCTTTTGGTCGTGGAACTAATTCCCAGGTGTTATTCTTCTTGATTTGATCGAATTCTTCATTCATAGTAGCTACCTAATGTTCATTCTAGCTAGTTTCCTCAAAACTATTAGGCTCAAAGGTTGCTAGAAAAGAAATGTGAGCTTGTTGTGATGAGCGAAGATGTCAACATTCATTTATGTCACCAATGATTTGATCTGATGGATGGTTCTTTTGAATCCATTCTTTTGTTCTCTTTGGAGGAGCTTCTTGTTGTTGTTTTGGTATATCTTGATGATCATTATTTACTTCTTCCTGGTTGATAGTTGCTTCTTGTTCTAGAATTTTATTTGTGTCTTTTTCAACCTCTATCTCAAGTTTCAAAGATTCTCTATCCTCATCATTATTCATTAGAACACCATCTTCGTCAAATGTAACATTTATTCTCTCCACTATTTGATTTCGTCTTAGATTATAGCATTTATAGGCCTTTATTTTGTGTGAGTAACCAACAAAGATACCTTCATCAACACGTGATTCAAACTTACCCAGATTTTGATCTTCTTTTTTGATATAACATTTTATTTCAAAGATTCTGAAATATTTTACATTAGCTGGTTTTCCTTTCCATAATTCATATGGGGTCTTGTTGCAATTATTTCTGAGAAGACTTCAATTGATAATGAAGATTGTTGTATCAATTGGTTGAACCCATAATTTTTCATCCAATTTTGAGTCCTTCAACATTGTTCTACCCATTGCCTGTACAGTTTTGTTCTTTCTTTCAGCAACTCCATTTTGTTGAGGTGTTTGTGCTGTTGAAAATAGTATTTTTATTCCATTTTCATCACAGTATTGCTGAAATAATTTCGAATTGAATTCTCTACCATTATCTGATCTTGGACACTTTATTTTCAAATTAGTTTCATTTTCGACCAACTCCTTGTAGATCTTAAAGCACTCAAATGTTTCAAAATTTTTCTTTAGGAAATTGATGGCTGTCATCCTGGTATAGTCATCTATCATTAACATGAAATATAATTCTCCATATAATCCTTTTGTTCTCACAAGACCACATAGATTAGTATGTATCAATTCCAATGCATGTGATGCAAAGTGTTCTTTTGTTTTAAATTAAAATTTTGTTTGTTTTCCCTACCAAGAGGCCTCACATAGTGTGTTTTAAGGTTTTGAGATTTTCGGCATTTTTTGTACTGCTTCATTTTTGCTTATCATGACAATATTGTCAAAGTTTATGTGACCCATTCGTTTGTGCCATAACCAGATTTCATCTTCTTTAGCTAGTAGACATGCTTTAGTTTCTTCATCCAGAACATATATGTCGTTTGGAGCTCGACTTGTTATAGCCACAATTTTACCATATGTGCCTTTCCTAATTTCACATTTTGTGGAGTTGAATAGCATTGTGTGTCCTTGATCACACATTTTTCCAACACTGAGTAGATTGTGATTCATGTTTTCAACCAATAGAACATTCTTGGCTATAACATCTTTGCTTCCGAGAGTGACCGTACCTGATCATATAACATTTTAAGATCCATAATTTCCAAAGGATACGGTTCCATCCTTCTTCTCTTTTAGAGATACAAATTTCCTTCTATCTCTAGTCATATGCGTTGAGCAACCGCTATCAACGTACCACACATATTTATTATTTTGAGCCTTAAGAGCGAGAGCACAATTATCAGTCTTCTTCTTCTTCCATGTTCGTTCGTTCTGTGGCTTTGAATATTCTTTTGGAGGATTTTCAAGTCTGCGGTCTCTAGCTATGTGTCCAAAGTTACGACATTTGTAACATTCCATATTATTTCTTAAATTTTCAAATCTATTGATGTTTTGTTGAGCCCTGGGAGGTTTATGTGCGACATTCTACAACTTTATGAAAAAAATTTCCACATGAATAACAATACCCATGAAAAATATGTTGGTACCTGGATGGAAATATTCGTTGAGGAATCATCTTCCAAGGATGTTCTTGCGAATCTTGTCCAATTAAGTCTACATGCATGTCAGATCTCATAGGTTCATTGTATTTTATTGTAGAAGGTTCTGCTTCTTCTTCTTTGTAACCGAGGCCAGTTTTGTCATTGTAAGATCGTTGATTGTTGATGAGTTCTTCCAATTCCCTTGAGTTGTTGCAATAGTTTTGGACAGTTTTCCCCTTCTTCACTTCCTTACACAGCGAGACTACTTCGGCGTCTAATGCTTCCCTTTCTTGGTTGCTTTCTTCCAACTTCTTTTGAAGTGACTCTTCAATACATTTGTGTTCTTCAACTTCAATTTTGAGACCTTGAACTTGTTCTTCAAGAGTATTGGAACGAATATTCTCAGCCTTGAGCTCTTTTATAAGCTTGATTTCCTCCTTAGAAAATTATTCTATGGTCAAACCTTCTTCTTCATTATTTGATACCTCTTATTTGTTGTGCTCGGCCATAAACAATACTCTCTCATTGGCTTATTCTTTGTTGTCACTGTCTTCATCAAATGATGAGCTATCTTCTTTAGAGAGAAAGTTCCTTTTGGATCCTTTATTTTTTTCTTGCTTGTTGAATTTCTTAAATAATTTCTTTCCTTTTGAGTTTCCATCACTTCTGTTCGGAAATTTTGCTGCAAAATTCCCAACCTCACCACTATCGAAACATATCAATGGAATTTTACCTTTGAATTTTCCCTTACCAATTTTTAGTTTTCTCATAAAGTAAGCATAGTCTTCATCTGAAAGACCTTCTTCATCATCTCCCTTTTCTTCCCACTTGCAGGTGCATGTCTTTTCAATTGAATGTTGTTTGTCCTTATTGGTTTTCTTAGATGCAATGAACACAGTTTCTAGATGCGAAGTACCCTCCTCTTCATCAAGTCTCATTTCATATGCTATGAGAACTCCATGTAATTCCTCTTTTCTCAGTTTTTCTAGATTTGCACTATATTTTAAGACCGATACCTTTGGGGTGAATCTCCCTGGTAACATTATAAGAATATTTCGTATAATAGTCTTCTCATCAACCGGCTCTCCCAATCCTTCCAGAGTATTGGTTATTTCATCAACGTATTGGAAGTATGCATCAATGTTTCCATCTTCTTTCATTCTAAGTTGCTCAAATTTTTCTCTATAGATTTGAAGCTTTGATTCTTTGACATTTGAGTCACCTGCATATATATTCTCAAGATTTTTCCATACATTTTTGGTGGTTTTACAACTCAACACCTTATGATAAGAAGATTCAATAAGTCCACTGATAATAATATTCTTTGATTTTTCATCATTTACTAAATTCTTCTTACCTTGTTCATCCGCGGTTGATGTAAATCCATTTTGAACAGTGTCCCATACTTCATAATCTTGCGCCAAGAGATATACCTCCATTATTCTTTTCTAGGGTGCATAATTATTTTCATTGAACAGAGGTACACCATTCTTGGTATTCTCCATGACCTCCTTCCCGTTGTTAAACTGCTATTGAAGGAACCAAGCTCTGATACCAATTGTTGGAAATCTTGAGAGGGGGGGGTGAATCAGTATTCCTTTTAATTATAGCATTAGTTAATCATCAATTATTATCAATGTTTGTACAATGATAGCAGTAAACAAAAGGAACACAAATGCACACAGTTTTTAAGGTGGAAACCCTCTCCGAGACAAAAACCACATGAATTTTTTTCTAATAATTATTTAATATTCAACTCCAATTAAAAATAAAGCTTCAACTTCCTGGAATCTAGAAAAGAATTCTTCTCCAGCTCCCACTGGATGGATGCTCCAACGCCTGATATTCTTCAGTATTCAACTGAATGGAAAACACTGCAGAATCATTTTTTTATACACCAACAAAGTGTATGATGAGATGTTGAGTTTTTAGAGGTTTAGGGTGAATGTGAGGTCACGTGATCGGTTATTAGAGTCATCCAAACATGTGTAATAATAAGTGGCATTCATCATTACACTTCACTCCTCCCATTTTTCATTATCCCTCCCATATTAGAATTTCACCTTTTATATTCACCTCCAAAGCTGCTCTCTTTCATCCTTCCTTCAACCTTTGCATGCATCTGTTGATTATCATCCTTGAAAATTCCCAGCCCAATGCAAGCTTCTTTATATTCAATTTGTCTCTTTGTAGGTTTCACAACATCAAGACGACAGTGTAGTATTAAGGAATATGGCCATGAAAAAGAAAATAAATAAATGATGCTCCAGTGTAAGATACGAGTCCATGGATATCAAGTTACTCAATGAAGACCCTGGCTTTGAAAAAGCTTTCAAAAATTTTGGATGTATGAAATTTTACCAAAAAATACAAGGTTTTCATGCCCATGTCTAAAAATATTTTGTTGTCAATTTCGTAGGTACGACTTTGAAGGTGGGGGTGCTAAGTTGTGTAGTGTCACCTGAGACAATTTCTCAAGCCACAAAGATACCGAGGATGGGTGAAGAGTGGTTCAAAGCCACTAAGTTTAAGATACATAGCTGTAATGAATTTATAAAACCTGAGCACATTGGAGCAGACATGACATCTAGAATCCCAAGGAGCTACATGAAGGATAAATACTCCAAAATGTTGCTAGTAATCCAAAAATACTTCAATTATGAAGGGATATTCAATATGGTCTATCAGTACCATTTTAGGCTCTTGTTGCACTTCACTAGTAAGAAGTCTCTAGATCTTCCATTTTTATTGTTTAGGATCCTAGGTAAGATGTCAGACAAGATTCAGGCTAGGCCAGAAAGAATTGAGACCTCAATTTTCCATCATGGGTTGATCAAACTTCTAGTCCTGGAGGAGTTGAAAAGAATAAACAGATATTGGGCCAATTTTCGTTTTCTCGGTGGTTATGAGGTAGATTCATTAACACCCAAGAAAACTCCAAAGTCAAATGCCACCCCTTCAAGTAATAGTGAAAAACCTGTAGTTGAAACAGAGGGTGTGAATGAGGATGAAATGGAGCCCATTATATATCCCATGGATATTGAAGTAGAGCCTGCACAAGAGACAGAAATTCCACGGCCTACACCTACAAGTGGCAAACAAAATATCAACAAGAAAATCCATGGAAGGATATCCAGAAGCTAAGAAATTGGGAACGGAAACCTTGAAGATATTCTTCAAGCCATATACATTGAGGAAACTCCAGTGGTTAGATCTGAAGATGTGAAAGGAAATAAGAAGAAAAATAAGGTTATAAATGCTAAAAATCTTGATTTTTCAGGGGAAGATGCAAGATTTATATTGCAGCCAAGAAAACCACTCACTAGGCTCGAACTTTCCAAAGGTGTCATGGAAAGTAAATTGACATAGGTTACTGACAAAGGAAAGCAACCTATCACAGAGGATATCATTGATTTGTCTCCAGTAAAAGAGGAGATCATTGTGCAGAGGAAGGGTAAAAAATGCTTGAGAAAAATGAAGTACAAATGTTAAAGGAACATTTAAGAGAAGCTAGAGAGGAGGTTATTGAGACAAAATTGGAATTGCAGGAAACCAAGGTAGACAAGAAGCTGATGGAAGATTTCAAAGAAAAGGTAAATGAACAACTAAATCAATATGATGAGCCATTGACCAATGCCAAGAAACTACTGAAAACGACACTTCCTCTATGAAGGGTAATGAAGCACATAATAAAGAGAAATATATGGTTGCAATTTGAAAGAAAGAAACTCAAAAGCCAAGTCAAAGAGCTAGAAGAACATATGAATAGTTAGAGTTAAAGAATAAAGGTCTTAAATCACAGTAATAAATGAACCTGAAGAGATTCAATCTCCTACTACCAAAGGTGAGCTTCCAAAGCTTGAAGAGTGGACAAATTACCTTTGTGACATTTTTTCATCATTCAGAATCAACATTTGTAGAACCATATGCAAAGAAAGGACAATTTTTGAGTTTACTGCCAATTAGGGAAGTTCGTAGCAAACCCCATGCTTGAAGCCCAAATTTCGCTATGAACTCATTGTAGGTGTATTTTTCTTTAAAATCACAGATATGGTCAAAATAAAGGTGGGTAAAAATTTGTATTTAGCTCTTTTGACTTAACGAACAGTTCCAAATCAGCAAAGAGAGCTAACAGGTGGTAGAGATAGGTGAAATAAATTTTCTACGAACTGTTATGTATATTTTATTATTTATTAATTAGATTTAGTTATCTTAGGTTATTAACTGAAAAGGCATGATCAAAGATCATGCCTCTTCGCCAAGGGACACCTTGAGGCTGTATTTAAAGCCTAGGCGATCCCTCATTGTAATCATCTCATCTTTCATCATTAATAATATATATTTATCAAGTTTTACCAGAGTTTTTACACTCCATTGGTATCGGAGCCATCGCTCTTTGGATCTGTGTGATCATCAAGTTAAAAAATTTTTCGAAGGAAATTTCAGAAATTTTTTTTAAAACAAGCCGAAAGTGTTCAGCATTCAATCCGAGCTATATATTTCCAGATCTGGAGGGATATTCTCTGCACAATTTATTACACTCTCTGCGTGTTCTATTTGCTAAGAACTTCTCCGCTGCCATTTTTGTATCAATTCACGTTGGGATAAAATAAAATTACGTTTTAAAAAAAATCGGACGGGTATTATAGCGTTTTAAAAAATACAGCGTTTAAAAAAGAATAAAATCGGACGGGTATTGCAGCATTTAAAAAAATACAGCGTTTAAAAAAAAAATTCGGCACGGCACATTCTAAAAACGATTTTTTTGTTGACTATTAAACGGGAACAAATTCAAGTCATTGACGGGTTCACACAGTGGTCAGCCGCACAATTGCCAAAGGGGTTTCACGTCAACGGTCTCACAGTGTTCACCGTGTCTCCACCCGACAAGCACCGGCCAGTTTTTATTTCGTGTCAAAAAAATAAAATCGAAACGGTGTCGATTTGGAACAGCCGGTCAACAGGTGAACGGGCTGCGGTCATCGGTCACTGCTCTGACCCGAGCGGACGGTTGGTAAAGCGAAGGGTTATAAATCTAAACGGTGTGTTCTTTGAAACAGTGCTGTGCCACGAAAACTGCTGAAGGGTCTCGTTTTGTTTTTAAGCGGACGGATGTATTTTGGTGATGGGTTCTTTTTATTAACACAACGTATAAATCTCACAAGCGGCTGCCCGAATCTGCGTTGGTGCCATCGTACCCTCTGCAAATTCATTTTGTTTAAAAAATTCGAATTGAACCAGTCAAACGAGTTTTCCAGCGGCCGTCTCATTCACTGTGATCTCGCCGCGTTCACTGCCTGCACTCATATCATATGATATAAAAAAATATAGGTTTTTTGAAATTATATAAATCATATATCATATAGTTTCAATTGGTAATTATATAAATATATTGTAATTCTATACTTATTTATATATTATATAGTTTTCAAAATTGATAATTATATATATATATTTATAATTATATAATTGATTTATATTATATAATTTTCAATTAATAATTATATATATGTAATTATATAATTTTAAAAAAGAAAATTATTATTATTAATTTAATTAATTAATTAATTAAATATTAATTAATTAATTAATTTAAAAAAAATTAATTAATTAATTAAATATTAATTAATTAATTTTAAAAGAAAAAAAGAGGAGAGAAACTGGCAGAAAGATATTCCCCACCTCATACACGCTCGATGTCTTCGTCAATGTCGATGGAGGAATTCCAGAAGAAATTAGGAGATCTTGAGAAGCAAATCAATAACAATTCCGAAGAATTTGGAAAAAGATTAGTCAATCTGGAAGGTACAGTTTCAGGGCACTCCAACGACATAAAAAAAATCCATGATACAACAAATCGCATAGAAAGACAAATGTGGCTAAATCATCACGAGACCACAGAAGCAATGAACAAGCAGAACGAAACAATGAACAATATGACAAAACTCTTCAACAAGCTAAATGATAAAATAGATAAGTTGGGTCAGACACAATCCCCAACATCTCCTAACAGGGAACCAAATCAACAAAACAGTACCGCAGATTCAGGGAACTCGGAAGAGCATCAGGAAAAAACCGATTCCCCACATCATCAAGAAGATAGTAATGCAGATTTTCAAAACAAGCAGCTCTGGAATGCATTCGCTAATCAATATCCCCTTCTTGTTCCACCATTAGCATATCAGCGCAAAGCTAAGATCGACCTACCCAAATTTGATGGTAATGAAAAGAATAGCGTTGCATGGCTTAATAAGGCAAAAGAATATTTTGAAATTTATGACATTACTAGTGATGATGAAAAAATTAAACATGCTTCCATGAAAATGGAAGGAGAAGCATATAATTGGTATATGTGGTGGAAAAAGACGACGCTCGCTATCAGTTGGAGGAAATTTAAGGATGCGTTCTTCAAAAGGTTTCAAGGCATAAAAGAAGAAAAGTTTTTTTCAACCTTTATCAAATTACGCCAAAAAGGAGATGTGGATGAGTACACGCGAGAATGGGAGACTTTGGCAACACGAGTACCCGGATTGTCGGAATCTCGTCTAATCCAGTCTTACATCTCGGGACTTAAAATCCACATACAAGAAGAGCTCGAACTACATGAAATTACGTCCGTAGAAGTAGCAAGGCAAAAAGCAAAAGCTGCTGAAAAGAAATTTGAAAGATTATCAAAACCAGAAAAAGTATATTCGAGACGACGGTTTCCTCAATCTACAAAAGAAGATAACATGAAATATGTTCCACCACGCCTGCGCGAAGGAGACAAATCTAACCTGGAAATACAAAGAATAAAAGAAGGCAAATGCAAACGTTGTGGCGAAAAATGGGACCCTAAGCACAGATGTGCTAATGGGAAAGAAAAAAATCTGTATAACTGTGAAGCAACTAATGATTCTGACAATGATGATTCGGACATAGAAGGGATAGAAGATACCCTAGAATTCTCCCCTGAAGTAGATGGTGACAGCACCCCGCAAGTGTCATTATCAGCAATGACAGGTATATCACAACCGCAGACACTAAAATTAAGGGGACATATAAAGAAAAACAACGTAATGGTTCTCATAGACACAGGCAGCACGCACAATTTTCTAGATTCAACCATGGCCAAAAGACTCAACCTCTTTACCTTTCCCATGCCTAATATGAAGGTAATGGTGGCCAATGGTAAGAAGATTGAACAGGTAGGAAAATGCCATAAAGTCAAATTGCAGATTAAAGACTTTAATTTAGAATCTCCATTCTATGTCGTACCACTCGGAGGAGTAGATGTGGTTTTAGGAATTCAGTGGTTACAAACCTTGGGTACTTATTCGGCCAACCATCAGAAGCAGTTTATAAGCTTTAGGTGGGAAGGACGGAAGCACAAGTTATTTGGATTCCAAGCCCCAGAAAATCAAATCGTATCATCATCCCAGATGATGAAGATGATCCGAAAGGGAGCGCCAGCCTATAGAGTCGAATGTCATCATTTAGAGATGTTATCTACAAAAGTCAACCACGAAGAATCACGGGAGGTACAAGCTCTAGTTCAGAAACATGAGAAGGTATTTCAAGATCTACCAATGAAGATGCCTCCTCATAGGGAAATCGAGCATACCATAGAAGTCAAGGCAGGATCAGACCCTGTTAACATCAAGCCTTATCGCTACCCACATCACCATAAAACGGAAATTGAGAAGATAATCCAAGACCTTTTAAAATGTGGGGTCATTTCAAAAAGTAAGAGTCCGTATGCTGCCCCAGTTATATTGGTAAGAAAAAAAGACGGATCATTTCGGCTATGCATTGACTATAGAGGATTAAATAAGATAACCGTTAAAAATAAGTTTCCAATTCCCTTTATCGATGAAATGTTGGATGAACTCCATGGCGCAAAATATTTCTCTAAATTAGATTTAAGGTCAGGTTATTACCAGATCCGAATTAGATTGGAAGATATACCAAAATCTGCATTTCAAACACATGAAGGTCATTATGAATTTAAAGTAATGCCCTTTGGGTTAACAAATGCACCAGCTACGTTCCAAGCCACTATGAACGAGTTATTTCGTCCATATCTCAGGAAATTTGTACTAGTATTTTTTGATGATATTTTGATTTATAGTAAAACTTGGAGGGAGCATTTGCAACACTTGGATAAGGTTCTCACGTTACTAGAAGACCATCAATTTTATGCAAAAAAATCCAAATGCACCTTTGGAAAAGAAGAATTTGAATATCTGGGACACCTAATATCCCATGAAGGAGTAAAAGTGGATCCTTCTAAGATTAAGGCTATAAGGGAATGGAATAAACCAGTGAACATATCCAAGCTCAGAGGATTTTTAGGATTAACGGGATATTATTGAAGATTTATTAAAAATTATGCGCATCGAACTGCACCTCTTACAAATCTTTTAAAGAAAAATTCGTTTAAATGGAATGAAGAAGCAGGGAAATGTTTTGAAGATTTGAAGGAAGTAATGGCTAATGCACCAGTATTGGCAACTCCTGACTTTTCTAAACCATTTGTCATTGAATGTGATGCCTCGGGATTCGGTATTGGTGCAGTATTAATGCAAGAAGGGCACCCTATTGCTTTTGAAAGCAGAAAACTAAATAAACGTGAGCGTCTCAAGTCCACATACAGTAAGGAAATGCTCGCAATTATGCATGCATTAGCCAAATGGAGACAATATCTGTTAGGAAGTAAATTTTCCATCTGAACTGATCATAACAGTCTTCAGTATCTCCTTCAGCAAAAAACACTCTCTGAAGAACAACAAAAGTGGATCGAGAAGATTGCCGCTTTTGATATGGAGATATTACACAAGAAAGGAAAGGACAATGTAGTAGCGGATGCCCTGTCTAGAAAAGATGAGGAAACAACATTACTTGCAGTTTCAATTGTTGTGCCTGAATGGCTTAATGAGATTAGAAGTGAGTACGCCAAAGATCCGGACATGTTGGCTATAATCAACAATCTCCCAGGGAATTCAAAATTTGAATGGAAGAACGATATCTTATGGTACAAAGGGAGAATTTATCTAAATTCCAAATCCAAGTTTATATCAAAAATACTCAAGGAATCACATGATTCCATGTCATCAGGACATGTAGGATATTTAAAAACCTCCTACAATGCACGTCAGTCATTTTTCTGGAAGGGTATGAGTCACGATATTCAAAAATATGTTGCAGAATGTGACAAGTGTCAAAGAAATAAAACTGAAAACATTATGACACCTGGCTTACTTCATCCCTTAAATATTCCGTCCCAGAAGTGGGAAGAAATATCGATGGATTTTATTGAAGGATTACCTGTATCAGATGGAAAGTATAAGATCTTCGTTGTAGTAGATAGACTCACTAAGTATGCTCACTTCATCGCTATTAAAAAGACAGACTCTGCAAAGCAAATTGCAGAGATATTCTGCAAACATATTTATAAACTACACGGCTTTCCGAAGGTTATTGTTAGTGACAGGGATGCCAAATTTAAAGGGAACTTTTGGAAGGAATTGTTCAACCATGTTGGAACCTACCTCATTATGAGCTCAGCTTATCATCCTCAAACAGATGGGCAAACAGAGGTTGTTAATAAATGTTTGGAAGCCTACCTACGGTGTTATGCTACGGAGAAACAAAACAAGTGGGTCCAATGGTTGCATCTTGCTGAATGGTGGTATAATTATACTTACCATACATCGACAAAAATGACTCCGTTCCAGGCTCTATATGGATATGAGCCTCCGAAGTGGAAATATTTTGCTTCAATTCAAACTAATTTGCCAGCAGTAAAAAATCAACTAGAAGAACACCAAAAGGTCGTCCAAATTCTAAAAGAGAATTTGAGTGTGGCACAGAATCGTATGAAGCAACAAGCTGACCGTAATCGCACTGAGAGATCATTTGAAGTTGGAGACTGGGTGTTTTTCAAGCTTCAACCATACAAGCAATTGTCCCTTAAACAAAAAGGAAAAAATAAATTAGCTCCAAAATTTTATGGTCCGTATCAAATTATTAAAAAGATCAGTGAAGTCGCTTATGGGTTGAGCCTTCCCGATACCAGTCGTGTTCACAATTTTTTCCATGTGTCCTGCTTAAAAAAGGCATTGGGTAACCATCTCATCTATTTATCAAGTTTTACCAGAGTTTTTACACTCCACGAACCTTCCTTAAGTCCCCTGTTTATGCAGTGAGAAAATTTCTGTAGCATTTTTGGGTTTTGATGGTATGTTGGAGGCAAGCCAGCCACATGGAAAGCTTAAAGAGTATTGGAGGAATATTTTGGTGGTGGCATGGTATTAGACAAGGTTGTTCAGTCCCCCAACTCATCATGAATACAATCATCATTTATCATGACACCATCTCCTTAAAGGTATGAAGTCTAGTCTCTTAACTCAGTGGAGGCAATTATGTTCTTGGGCATGGTCAGTGCCACCCAAGCACATCACTATCTTTGATGTGGATATGTAGTCTTTTCAGTTGGTTGATGCAATAAATAGGTTGTAGATTCCTAGTAGGTCTCTAACTCATAAAGTTAGTAGTTGTCAGTTTTATTTCCATGTATTTTGCTTATTGTTAAGATAGGTGTCAGCAAAATAGCTTGATGATCTAGCCATGTAGGAAGATCCAATGTAAAGATACTGAAGCCTATTAATAGGCATGATTTTGAATAATAGAGGGTTGAATGATGTTAATTACACTACTACTATTGTAGATATTTTCTGATCGGTAATATACAGTGGTTGTTGGCTCTTTCTTCACCTGAGATTCATCTGATGTTTTCATGAGCATTTGTCTTATGTATCTTGCTATTTTGTCTTTAGTAATTTGATGTTTGATTACTTAGAATTAATTTACAACATTCTCTAACATCCTTCAATCATTAGACTATTATGTATCTGTGTATAGTGAATTTTCATAAAAACATCTATATTCCTTAGCTTCCACAAGAAGAACCATGTCACTGAGTTTCTTAACACCGACTCCATAAGCCCAATGGTAGTGATTTCTATCAATATTTCAACTGCATAAAAACATAATTTTGTCAGAGTTAGCCATCTGTGATATTCATTTACGTAATATTATCAATATCTCTGAGAGAGCCCTTGTTTGGTCAATTTAGTGTGTCCTAAATTGCTACATTTAATTTGTCAATTCGGGATTCATAAGCTGACGAAGTGTGGCACACTATATGTGCAAGATAACCTATCTCTTACTTTTTGTCGTTGTTGGATTTTTATTGATCTTGGTTGGTTTCCTAATGTGAGATGGAAATTCTAAAAGACAAGTATGGTTATGAATATTCAAGGCAATGATGTCCTTTATAATGATTTACCAAACTTCAAACTTCAAAAGGATTTTGAAACATACAATGACAAAATTAAAAGGAAATGAAAATGTGTCACTATTCTAATTAAACAAACAATGAACTATTGATCATGAAAACCATTGTCCTTGCTGCTGTCTAAACACAAAAGAAACTGTACTCAAAGAAAAGATTGCAAGTAAAGTAAAACTAAAATCAAATTACATCAACTCATATTCTGACCCCTCACCATTAGTCTAGCTATGGCTTTCGGAGGTAATCATAAACAACTTGAGCAATCTGATATCTAATTTGCAGAAAAAGAAACTAATATCAAACTACACACTCATACTTCAATCCCTCACCATTAGTCCGGCTATGGCTTTCGGAGGTAACTGAAAATGACATGAGCAATTTAATATATCTAACTTGCAGAAAAGTAAACTAATATCAAACTACACACTCATACTTCAATCCCTCGCCATTAGTCCAGCTATGGCTTTCGGAGGTAACTGAAAATGACATGAGAAATTTAATATATCTAACTTGCAGAAAAGTAAAATAATATCAAACTACACACTCATACTTCAATCCCTTGCCATTAATCCAGCTATGGCTTTCGGAGGTAACTGAAAATTACATGAGCAACTTAATATCTAAATCTAACTACTAAAGCAAATGTGCAAGACTGAAATAAACAAATAGTGCTGGAATTAAACAAAAACTAAGAAAAGTAAATTAGCAGAAGGACAAGATGGATTCCATGTCATTAGTCATTATAAAATTATATGCAAATTCCCGGGCTGCCTACTGTAATCTAAAAGCTAAAAATTATGCTAAAAGCTATGATTTCAGAAATCAATCTAAGTAAGAAAATATGACAAAACAGAATTGAAAGAAACTTATCTAGAAAACATGCAAAAGCCTCCTTGGATAGCGGGGGCCCTCTGCTACCAATTTGGTGAAGTCCTTCAGCTCCTTAAATTTGTAATCAAAACAGCATCAAAGAATTGAATTTCTCTATTAAAAAGAACTCACAAATCTACATCCCATTCCATCTTGAACTTTGTTACAAAATACTTCTCTACTAATTTTTCATTACTTTCTCATTACCCATGATAGGAGAAAGCTTCTCCTATTTATACAAAATATGAGGAGTCATCTCATTAATGGGAGTCCATGAATCTCTCCCTCCATCTCTAGAGTTACAATCAAAATAGGAAATGATAAGACACATGTCTTTCTAGAGTTTCAACACAACTAAGAGATGAGACACATATCCTCTTAGAGTTTCAATACAACAAGGAAGTGAGACACATATTCTCTTGATCCCATAATCTTCTCCAACCAAATTCGAATTTGGCTTTAGAGTGCCACATAAGGGTCTTCTAGAAGTCTCCTTTTGACCTACACATGTCACAAAACTCATAACACATATATAGATATATGAAACTATGTTAATTTTCTAGTTTGTAATCATAAATTCACTTAAAATACATAAAATAAATAACTTTGGAAAACAAGGATCCTAACCCATATATTTATGAAAATGGTTACTTGATGTAGGGTTTTAGGTCAAATGGTTATGAAATAAGGGCTAAATGGTTATGACATAATGGAAATATGTATGAATATGGAAAACACTTTTGAGACTCAACAACCCTCTCAGGCTGAAAAGGCTAATTTTCAGCTAGAAGTTGGTTTCAAAGAGTTACTCTAGGTTGTCTGGTGGAGTAGCCCATATGTACCAACTTAGTGATAACAATCGTAACTAAGATTATGTAACCTCGACATTGTGTAGCCTCAGTGGAAAAAAATAGAAAGTAATATGCATGGGTACATATGGATAGAGGCATATATACATGCACACTCTTTCATTTCTGCTACGAATAAGAGTAAAAATTCATTATAACTAAATACATATGACCGATGATAATCATGTATGAAGTCTGGGAAATTACAATCGATATCTAAGGGGGAATATAAGGCACTATAAATCTAAGCCATAAGAATAAAAATACACAAATATATTATGAAAACGGTGGAAAAGATGAGTTTAATTTAAGTAAACATACCTATGCACTTAAAACAGAAAACTATATCTGCATCTACAACATGTTCATGGTAAATAAAGCAACCTATCTAAATTTTCTAAGAAATCATAAAATAAAAGAAAATTTGGGTCTACGGTGAAGATCTACCCTCCTCAAACCCTAATGGAAGAGGTGAGAGAGGGAGGCTTTAACACACAATTTTAGAGTTTTCTATGTGACAACAACATGAAATGGAAGCAACACAACTACAACAATATGAAATGTAAGCAAACTAACTAGAACACTTGAAATGGAAGAAAACTAAATACAATGAGATGAAATGTAAGCAAAATAACTACAACAACTTAAAAGGTAAACAAAAATACATAAGAGAGATTGAAGCCAATGGATTGGGTCCTAACCCACAAGCTCAACTCCCTAAAACTAACTCAGTGAAGAAGAAATTGAATACTCATTTTATTTCATAACTAATTCTACTACATAGCATATGATACTCACAAATTTCTATTACAATATATCTCCAAAAATTGAATCCTAATGAGCTCTTTCTCTGCCCTATTTATCCTAAAGGGTAGCTACCAACATCTCCCTAAAATGTAGGTGATTTGTCTCCTTGGAACTCAAGATAAGTGGGCTTGGCTCCACTTGATCTTCCACGTGCTTGCCTACCTTTGATTTCAAGTTGTTGGAGGAGAATCTCGAGGATCCCTTGGCTGCCTTTAAGAGTTAAGGAGGTGTTCAACCCCCTACAATCACTCCTAGTTCTCTACTTAGATCCATGATTGTGCAATCTTCAACAAAAATGACATATTCTCTTTATTTTCCTTCATTTAAACCACATTAGGCATTCTAAGTATGATAACCCTTACTACACCATCAACACTAAGCAACATATGACCATAATGCAATTAAATGTGAGAAAGAGAGACTAATAAGGCTAAAAAGGTGACAATTAACCCCTTAAAATGTACCTAATGATGGTTCTCATCACACTTCCTAGAATCAGATGAATAGCATGACCATGATCATGAATAGGTGGGAGGCCTTTGGGAGTCTCAAACACCTTGGAATGGTTGTCCAAGACATTTTGCAGATATGGAGAAATAGAGTATTTCGATCTTTGAACCTATAGTGAGCATAATTGTGCAATTACGCCTTCTTGTTCTTTCTTAAAAGGCTTTTTCATGAAACTAGAGATGATTATCCTTCCTAGTTTCCCTGTGATACCCCGTAATTTAACTTTCTTTCCTTCCCAAAACAATTTCAAGAAAAGTTCTTGAAACTTAAAAGCTATAGTCCCCAATGGTTGTAACCATTGGAATCCTAGTACAACATCAACAACACCCATTGGAATTTAAAGCATTGGATTATCCAATACATATTCCCCCATGGTTAGCTTTATATTATGGAACTTTCCAAAGAAAATTATACTTCCTCCATTTACAACCATCACTTGAAATTGTGGTGCTGGATATAGGTAGCAATTAAATTCCTGGGATATATTAAAATGAATAAAATTATGTGCACTACCCGAATTAATCAACACTATTACCTTTTTTTTCTTGATATATACTTCTATCTTGAGAGTTAGAGGAGTGATAATTCATGCCAATGCATTACAAGATATGGTTAGATTCATTTACTCCTTCTCTGGGGTTGGTTCCTGGTGTATATCCTCCTCTTTTGATTTTTCTTTTTCATTTTCTTCCTCCTATTCACAATCTATCTAGAATAATTTCTTTTCAGTGCACCTATATCCTTTAGTGTATTTTCTATCACAAATATAACAAAGTCATTTTTCTCTTTTTTCCTCCAATTTCTCTAGTGTCAACCTTGTAGGTTGTGGATGGCTAGTAGTAGCAACATTTCCATCTTTACAGCTATGACTGGTAGACTTCCTTGTTGCCATAATTTTTCTTTCAACTTTTATTTCCACCCTGAATGCCTCTTCCAATGAATTAGGTTCCCAAAGGCAACCTCATGTTGGATGCTATCCTTTAAAGTCCCTATGAATACATTAATACTATGTTCCTCTGGATTATTATTTACACTTATATTTAATTTCTGGAAGTCCTCAATGTGCTCCATCATTGAACCTTTTTGTTTTAGATTTATCAATTGGATAAAGAAGGTGTTTCGCTTTGTATCCTCATAATGTGCTATCATTTCCTTCGTAAAAATTGACCAAGTGAAAAGTGGTTTATGAGAACAAAGCCATCGATACCATATAAACTGATTTTTTTCTAAATATGAAGTTGCAATGCGTACATTTTGTGTGTGTTGCACATTATGGAGTTCAAAGTATTGCTCCATTTGTAGTATCCATGTTATTAGAGATTTTCCATCAAAATTCCTCATATTGATCTTTTGATCCAAATGGAAAATGACATCAACCAATGGTATTCATCTACCCATGTTATCCATCCACCCATGGAATTTACCCATGGTATTGTAAATGGCATCGACCCATGGTATTCATCCACCCATGATATTTATTCGCCCATGGTATTGTAAGTGACCCATGGTATGTATCCACCCATGGTATTCATCCACACATGGGATTTACCCATGGTATTATAATTGGTATCAGATTCAGGTTACGCTTCCATGAGAATGAGGGTTTGAAACATATTTCAGTTTCAATGTTTTGAAGCAATCTTCAGCAAAATCCATGATTTTTTTTGGGCGGCGAGTTTTCAGATCAGATCTGAAACTTTTGGTAAAAAATTTACAAAAACAAAGACCATAGCTAGATTCTTTGTGAAAAAATACTCAAATTCAAAAAAAAAAAAAGCCAAATTGGAGTTCGGATGAGGGAGATATCGTTGATTCAAAATCAGCAATGTTAAAGCAATTTTTTTGACAACAATTCATGGACGGCGACTCTCCTGTCATTTTTTGAAATTTTGAGTGAAAAATTTCAGAAGAATGGATATATATCTTAGCTCCTCTTGAAAAATCACCCAAGTTCAAAAAAAAATCGGTCGAATCGGAGTTCGGATGTGGGAGTTATCGTTGATTTAAAATCAACTATTGTTTTCAGAAATTTTGTGACGGCGAGACAGTTCCAGCACGAATCTGAGAGTCTAGAGTCTCCAGATAGTAGTTTCAAACACATGAGAAGATGAAGAATGATCATTCCATTTCCAAAAATAGGTTATAATAAATATTTTGAGTTATAATGACCGAGTTATGCTCATTTTAAATTTGGAGCAACATTCGGAGCGGGTTCCCTTTGGAGACGTGCCCTCCCACCCCGCTTTAGTAGGCACCTGCTTCACATTCATCAGTTTCATCATAGATGCATTTGGCTTGGGTTATTTGGAGACGTGCCCTCCCACCCCAAGCTATGTAGGCACCTGCTACTTCATCAATAATCAACGTCACGGTTATGGGTCAACCGCACAAAATCATTTTCATCGAAGTCCATTTGCTAGGCTGCACACTGTTAGTAACACAGTTGGTCACAAGCATTATAGGGTATCTATATCCTTGGATATTCGTTTTTCATGGTTTTGGTTCATCCGCAAACCCATGTGTTATAGCATCATTTCTCACTTTGACATGATTCATGATTGCTTCATGGCTTTTGGGCACCCATTCCTACAGACTTGGACAAATTCACTTAAAAACAGTGTAAAATCCCTCATACGCGACTATGCCCATACTTTTCCGCGTATGCCATTAAAATGATTAAAAAATATACAAAAAATCCCTAATTTCGCGCTGGGTTGATGGTTACTCAGGTAGTTCAACCACCCCAGCCCGTGGCCAACTGTTTCCAACTGCTGAAACTACTTGGAGGGAATATAAAAAGCCCTCATGTGTATGGCCTAAGGGAGGGAGAGAATTATTGATATTATACTCTGTTGGTATTACCTATCCAAGTCTGATTCCCCGTGCCTCCTGCACTTTCCCAGTTCATTATAGGAAACCCTTGTTTCCTTGAGATATACATCCCTTTATATGTTATCTCGTATGCACTAGTTTGGAAGGAGTCTTAGCGAGGCAAGGGCTGGACGGATCCGGACGACGGTCTGCGAAGGCCTTGGAAGGATCAGGTGATCTCTCCTCTTGATTACTTTTGTACGTACTATTTATAATACGGAAGTATCATGCTGTTCCCGAAATAAACGTGTTAGTGTATGCTTTAATGTATGAAGAATATTTGTTATACATGCATTCATTATGATTTATTTAATGTTTTATATGAATCACACTAACATATAGAGTAGAAATATGTTGTACAACTTGTCCTTTGTGCTGGTTTCTTCTTGTATTTCAGGTTAAGGAGGAAGGACGGTTGCAGGGAGTTTGAACTCCACGTGGATCTACTTAAAACGTAGGACCAACGGGTAAACCTCTCATTCTGCTCTATTTCGTTTTTATGAATGTGCATGATCGTGTGAGTCTCTGTTAAGTAGTACGCCCCTGCTCTGTGGAGGTTGAATCCCAACCAACCTCTAGGGTGTTAATTCCCCGAAACAGAACTGGCGACTCCGCTGGGGATCACATTCTTGTGATTCTCTTGTTGGGTTGTTTCAGCTGTTTGGTAGGTTGCCAACAGTTTTTTCTGTCTTTTACAGTCCAGTTTGCTTTCTTGCAGTCAGTCTGAAGTCTTGGTGTCTTTCCCAGGCTTCTCTTTTTTGTTTTTCATTATCTTTCTTTGTATACGCTCTTTTGTCTGCACACAGTCGCGTATACACGCGAGTTTGTATAAAGGGACCCGCGTATACGCGAGTTTCCCTTAACACAGACGCATATACACGCTGGTTGCATAACTGCTAGGTCGCGTATACCTAGGCAGATTTTGAAATTTTAGCATTCTGGTGTTTTTGGTCCTTTCTGGCTGTGGAGGCCTGTGTCTGCAGAGTCTCTGTACTTACTGGAGTGTGACAGAAGTGGTCAAGTCTTGTTTCTCTTTCGTTGGTTCGAAAACTAATCTTTTTGGCAGAGTGTTCTTGTTGGTGCTGGCACTCCTGGATTGAGTTCCAAGATTGCTTTCTGAGCATTCTTGGTTGTTCTGCTTTATCAGAACAGAGAGCTTCTGCTCACTGACTCACTCCTATCTTTGTGTTGTGCTTTGCATTGCGTTTTTTGCTTTTTTTTCGATTGGTTTTCTTGAGTTTCATAGGCTAGGGTTTTGTTGCAATTTTCAAAGAAATTTTCTTGCTTCTTTGGAGTCTTTTGTTGCGGCAAGTTTGCACTATTCGTTTAGGCTGCTTGGCTGAGTTTTTAGTCTTCCGTTGCTCTTATTGATCTTGCTATCATTAGCTTTATAAGGTTTGGGGGCATAGTTGAAGTTTATGCTTGAAATTCGGTCTCATTTTGGCTTGAATTGGGATAGTTGTGCTTGGTCTTCTTGAGCTCTTGTTTTATAAAACTAAAAAGCCCAAAAACATTCGTTTTGCTTTTTGTTTTTTGCATTTCAAAAACTCAAAAAAAATTTGGTTTTGTTTTTGTTTTTGTTGTTGCGTTTTTCATTTTCGTTTGGCCTTATCTTTTGGAGCTTTTGTGAAGTTTCTTGCTTCTAGTTTTTGGTTTGATTTTGAGGAGAAGTTGTCATTTGATTCCTTTTTCTTGTTGTCAAGTATTTTTGTTGTCTTATATTAAGAGTTCTTGTTTCAAGAATTGGCTTTCTGGACAACAAAAGATGAGTTAAAACTGAAGGAGCTTTTTGGGAAATTTCACCTTGTTTCAAGAGACTTTTTGCATCTTAGGATTTACATGCTTGTAGTGATTTGCATTAGGTGCATTGAATCATTTAGTTAGCTTCTTAGTTTTTGTGAGTGTGAGTTTGTAATTCGAAAAGAAAAATACAAATTTTTAGTCTCGTAGAACCTGTATAGAAATTGCTCTTCATCGAAAGACAAAGAACTGCATGTGCATGTAGTCAGGTTTTTATTAATTTCTTTTGCGTCAAAACACCATTGGTTTCAACTCCATATCCTTGTAACTTAATACAACAGCCCTTAAAATAAGCGATTTAATCTAAAATCAACTAGCAAGTTTTACTAAGTGTCAATCACCAACTAGCTAGGTTGTAGGGCCTTGGAATAGGTGAGAGGAGAGTTAACTCTCCAAGGCTGCTCAAACAAACATAGAAGTTGATTAATTGAGCGAAATCCAACTTCGTGAGGTGGACTGGGAAAGCTCTCATCCGAGAGTCAAGCGCGAGGTAAAGGTTGAGGAAAGAGGATACCCCACACTACGATTAGGCGAATACGACCTCAGGAAGCGGGTTCCGCCCGACTTACGTCACAATTGGTGTCCATAATTCTTTGTTCTAAGTTCCACACGGAGGTGACTGGGGGGAATAACGGTACTGAGCGAGACGTACGCATCACTTTCGGTGCCTTGGGGGTGCCCATGCAGAAACGGGTGCTTGAGCCGGCAAAGGCGTCATTGGGAGGTACGGCGTAAACGCTGCAGTACCTTCGCTAGTTGTTCAGGGCCCTAATCATCCCAGACTGCTTTCGGAAGGCCCTATACTTCGCTTTCCTGTATTTTGGTGTCCGGTCCTCATCACCCGGAGCGGAAATACTTGGAGGCTGTTTGCTTGCTGTTTCTCAGGGATTTTTATTTTAGTGAGTGCTCTTTGCTCCTAGCTTGCCTAGCTTTTCACTTTTTTTGAGTCTAATATAATAAATATTTAAAAGTGGCTGATCAAGCGCCTCGATGTTCGAGGAGAATCCGGGGGTTATCTCCCGAGAGTGCAGAGCCTTCTTCGAGAAGGCGTAGGAGCGACTTAGCAGGTGGTTACCACCCTGTTGAGTCTGACGCTGTGGAGAGAGATCCTCCACTAAGGTCTGAAGGTTTCATAGCTGATTCTGGTGTCGGTTCCAAGAGGAGCGTTCCGCTCACCTCGCAAGTTTTGTTTCCTCGGGAAGAAGATTTTCAAATTGAAGATATGCTAAGAACTGTGACTACGGGTCCATCTCCTCTTCCTCCACGGTCATCGTTTGTTATTAGGTGCGTCGGGCCGGAGTACGAGAGACATTGGATCTTTATCTTTCTTGTCTTTCGATGGCCACCGGCGGGAACGCGGCTTCTACGGCGAGTCTTTGCGGGCATTCGAGACCCCCATGCAGCAAAGGCGGGGGGGCACTCTTCTTTGTCTTGGGTTGCTTCTGTGTGCTTTATGTTTGATAAGGTTCTTTCAGCACTTATGCTTCTCGTTACGGAATTAACTGTTCGAGATGTCCATTATCGGGCTCACCTCTTTTCCTTTACCACCGGTGCAGCTGGATCTATGCCCATGTCTAACATGGCTAGTGGATCAGCTTCGTTTCATGGTTTCCCCTTTGGGACTGGGCATATTCCCAGTCCCAATCCTTCCTTAGGGTCGTCTCCTTTTACGTCCCAGACCCAGAGTTTCAACCCTTGGTCTAGGGGGCAAATTTCGACTACTTTTATGGGATGGAATCCTATGTGCACCAACGTGGGCGAAGATGAGTTCTTGGTCATCGAAATGCTTCTTTCGCCAGTGCTTATCGATTTCTCCTCTGTCTAATGCGTGGAACCCCTACCAGGGGCTTTCCTCTTCAGTCAATACTTCAGCGGGGGGAACTAGTCTGGGTTTTGGTAACTCGGCGTGGGGAGGAGGTTCTTCTCCGTTTTTTACGAGTCCTTTCTGGCAGCCTGGTGCCTCATCAAATCCAGGCTATTCTTTTCAGAATGTTGGAAATCCATCCCATCAAGGATGGAATTCTCAGGCTCTGCCTCGATTACCGTTTCTGGCAACGTTAAACTTGCCAGACTTGTCGAAGTTAACTAATGACCCGATTCGGTATAGTCCGGGGTGGCCTCCGGTTCCAACCAAACTTCCTTCAGACATTCCTAAGTTTGAAGGTAAGAATGGTGAAGATCCGGCAGATCACATCACCACGTTCCACCCGGCAGACCACATCACCACTTTCCACTTATGGTGCTCTTCAAACTCTCTGATCGACGACTCGATTAGATTAAGATTATTTCAGCGCACCTTAACTGGAAATGCCGCAAAGTGGTATATAGAGCTCACTGGGGGCAGTTTCGCCACATTTGGAGAACTGGCTATCACTTTTCTGAACCATTTTCAGTTGCCTGTCAGATATGAGGCTGGGACCGAACTCCTGGCTAATTTTAAGCAGGATGAGGCAACTCACATTTATGATCATATTCAGGAATGGAGGAGAAGGAAGAGGCTTATCAAAGCCCATATTCCAGGTGAGTTCCTTCTCGAGTGGTTTTTGAAATCGCTTCAGTCAGACATTTCAAAGGATGTATCCCTATCAGGGGTATATTCTGAGGAGCAGGCCATCTTTAGGGCCCAGCAGTTAGAACTGATCTATTCTCAGTTTGGGGTAATTTATAAGTATTTTCCCAATGCTCCTCGCTCCAAGTTGGATTTATCGAAACCCAAACCTGGTCCTCATGGTGACGGGCTTGTCGGATCGGTCAATAGTAGTGCAGCCAGCCTACTTTCTCAATTGCAGCAGTTGTCTTTACAATCTGCTCCTTCTGGTCAGGCTGTGCCTGCTGATTCATCCCCTTCCTAGTCTTTGTCCATAAATGCTGTCCAATCTTCAGAACCCAAAGGAAATCAACAATCCGATGGGAAGAAGAAGGGACGTAATAACAAGAAGAAGGGCAAGAATGGGAAGGGCAATGCAAATAAAACCAACGAGCGTGTTGGTGAGGGCCAAAAGGAGAAAAAGAAAGTGAAGTTTCCATGCAAGCTTTGTGTTGGAGACCATCTCACGCACCTTTGCCCGAAAATTCAGGATGCTCAGCGCCTGTTATCCCAGCAGGGTTCTTCTAGTTCCCAGGTTGTGCTAACAAACCCTTTTCCCCAAGGGCAGCAATTAATTGCTGGCGCGAACCAAAATCCTGGGGCTTCCTCTGGAGGTGCCCAGGAAGGGGAAATTCCATCGAATATCTTTATGATGAGTGCTCACGTGGATGTCGCTACGAGATCCCGTGATTATGGCGGAGAGGAATCTTCAAAAGCTAAGGAAGTTCCTGATGCTACTGAGCCGCTTCACATCACGAAGCCAACTGTTGAGTCTATGCCTCGGATGCCGAAAGCATCTTCTAAGCGGTCAACGATTAATCCGAACGCGAGGGCTGCCCAGAACTACTCGATTGTAGAAGATCTGGCGCAGAGTCTTTGTGCTATGTCAGCTTTAGAGGTACTCCAGTCTTGTCCGGCTCAGCGCAGTGCTTTGCTCGCTGCCATTGGGGCTATTGATCCGAAAAATTCTCTTCTGATTACTTTTGATATGAATAATTTTAAGAAGAGACTTCCTCATCATATGGCCTTCCATATTAAATCATCGTATCGAAAGACTAACATCTTTCGCACGGTTGTTGATGAGGGTGCTTCTACTTGCGTGATGTCTCTCGCATGCTGGAAGACACTTGGATCTCCAAAAGCTGTCCCATCTAGCACTGTTCTTACTGCATTCGATGGTCATTCTCACAGACCCCATGGTATTGTCCCGGCTTTGCCCATCTGTGTTGGGGGAAAAACTGTTAACATAGAGGTTGAGGTAGTGGATGTAGCCTTGGACTACAACCTTCTGCTGGGGAGGAACTGGATATATGAGATGGATGCCATTGCATCCTCATTGTTTCGAATTGTATGTTTCCCCCACGAAGGGAGGATAGTCACGGTGGATCAACTGGACTGTCCTCCTGTAGACCTGGATGCGCCTTCTGACTCATCTGTGCCTAAGTTGGATAATACTAAGGCGCCTGTCGAGAATCTAGGAGTTGGAATGTATTCTTCACTGATGGGATCTTTCGATCTTCCTCCTCCTAAGGTGTCTATTAATGCTATTTCATCCTCCAAGGCTCCCCTTCGAAGAGAGTTCTTTCGAACTCATTATTTTTCGGACCCTTGGACCTTACCTTCCCCAACGACCACATTGGAGGAAGGGCAAGTGGGTGGAATGGCATTCCCGATGTCTGCAGCTGAGATTGCATATCAGTTTGTTGTTGACACTGCAGAGTCTGATCCAGCTCCTTTTTCGCCGGAAGAGTTGGATGGTGATGTGGCTCCGGCTTGGACGCTTACTTCTTCTTCTGCCCAGGATTGTCTAGATACCACTCTTCCATCTGAAGAGGCCATCCTGGAAGCGATGACAGGTATAGATAGACTGTGGGATGACTTGCATCATCGGTCTTACTTCCTACCTGACTTGAGCGAAGTCGAAACAAGTTTTCCAAGTCCTCAGTCTCCTGGATCTGTTCACCCAGTCTTGAGCCCTTTAGCACCAGCACAGGTTTATGCTGAAGGGAACATGGCTGTGATCTCTCCTACTATCCCGGTGAACATCTCCAGGAATCCCAATATTGTCGAGAATGTCTTCATTGGAGCTGAATGTTCCAGTGACGAGATTCAAATCTATACCCAGCTTTTCAAAGAGTATAGGGATGTTTTTGCTTGGTCTTATGAGGAAATGCCTGGCATAGACCCATCTATCGTCCAGCATGAGATCAAGACGTATGAAAACGCTAAGCCGGTCAGGCAAAAACTTCGTCCGGTTAATCCTAGGAAGGCAGCAGCCATCAAAGCTGAAGTTAAAAAGCTGCTTAAGGCGGGATTCATTTTCCCAGTTCCTCTTACTGAATGGGTTTCAAACCCCGTTCCGGTTGATAAAAAGCAAGGAACGATTCGAGTGTGCATCGATTTCAGAGACCTGAATAAGGCGTGTCCTAAAGATAATTACCCCACACCCTTCATTGATCAGATTATTGACGAGTGTGCGGGTAACGAGATTTTCTCCTTCATGGACGGTTTCTCTGGTTATAATCAAATTACTATCCGTCCAGAAGATCAACATAAGACCGCATTTATTTGTCCCTGGGGTACGTTTGCATATAAGAAAATGCCTTTTGGTCTTAAAAATGATGGAGCTACCTTTCAGCGGGCCATGTCTTACGCCTTCCACGACATCAAGAAAATCATCGAGGCATACTTAGATGATCTAGCTGCTCATTCTCGAAAGAGGATGGATCATCCAGGACACCTCCGGCAAATATTTGAGAGATGTCGTTTTTATAAAATTCGTTTGAATCCGAACAAGTACGTTTTCGCGGTAACATCCGGTCGGCTGTTGGGATTTATCGTGTCTAGTGAAGGGATAAGGGTAGATCCCTTCAAGGTTGAGGCAATACTTCGGTTGCCTCCCCCGTCTTCAATCCGTCAACTTCAAAGTCTCCAAGGGAAGTCTAACTTTCTTCGGAGGTTTATCGTTAGCTATGCTGAGATTACAAAGGGATATATGAGATTGTTGAAGAAAGGAGTCCCTTTTCTTTGGGACGACTATGCTCAACGCTCATTCGATGCCTTGAAAAAGGCATTGACCTCTGCTCCTTTACTGAGTCCACCCGATTATAGCAGAGATTTTCTTTTGTATCTGGCTACAACAGAATCTACCATTGGTATGGTTCTGGTTCAGGAGGATGATGCTCTTATTGAGCATGTTATTTACTACCTTAGTCGAGGACTGGTAGGACCTGAACTTCGATACACCCCGATAGAAAAATTAGCCTTAGCAGCAGTCCATTACATTATTCTTCGCAAAACTTATGTCTTAGCAGCTGCCAATCCATTTCAGTTTGTCCTCAGCAGGCGAGTGATTGGGGGTAAATATAATAGATGGATTGTGATATTACAGGAATTCGATCTAGAGTTCATGTTTGCCAAATCCAAGAAGTCATTAGTCTTTGCAGAATTGATCTCCGAGTTGCCTTGTGGTGAAGAGATGATCTATGATGAGTCCTTTCCGGACGAACACTTGTTTTTAATCTCTCCACAAGATCCTTGGTATGGGGATATCATTGTGTATCTCCAGACTGTGAAGTTTCCCTCTTCTTTTTCGAAAGATGAGCGTCGTAAGCTGCGTCACTTAGCTAAAAGTTATCTGATTATTGGTGATGCTTTGTACCGTCGAGGGGTTGATTCAATCCTAAGACGCTGCTTAACTTTCGAAGTAGCTGAGGCTGTGCTCAATGATTCTCACGGTGGAGCTTGTGGGGGTCATTTATCAGGGCTTGCTACAGCCCAAAAGATTTTGCGTGCTGGCTACTTCTGGCCCTCGATTTTCAAAGATTGTATTGAATCGGTCAAGAAGTGTCATCCTTGTCGGGTGTATACTCGAAAAATGCGCGCTCATCCAGCTCCGCTTTTTCCAGTCATTACTGTCGGACCCTTTACAAAGTGGGGTATGGATTATACTACTTGTAACCCGCCTTCGGCAAAAGGTCACAAGTACATTATCGTAGCAGTAGACTACTTTCCGAAGTGGGTCGAGGCTATGCCTACTTTTGGGAACGATGGTGAGACTGCAGCTCTTTTCTTCTTCAACCAAGTTATCGCTCGTTTCGGTATACCTAGAGAGATTTTCACTGACCATGGCAGTCACTTTCAGAATAGTATGATGGCTGAGTTGGCTCTCAAATTGGATTTTCGGCGGGAGCATTCATCTCCATATTATCCTTAGGCCAATGGGCAAGTGGAAGCCGTGAATAAATCCTTGAAGACAATTCTTCAACGGACAATTGATAAACATAGATCCAACTGGCATATTATGCTATATCCTGCACTCTGGGCATATAGGACGTCAGTTAAAACTGCAACTGGCTTTACTCCGTTTCAGTTAGTCCACGGGGTGGAATCCGTATTTCCCATTGAATGCGAGATTCCTTCCCTTAAATTAGTTGTTGAGCTTCTTCCTGACACTTCTAGTCTGGCAGAGCGGCTTCTTCATCTGGAACATCTTGATGAGCAGCGTCGAGATGTCGCCACGTTGAATGAAGCGCATAAAAACCGAGTCAAAGTTCAGTACGATAAGGCGGTTAAGCCTAGGGTCTTTTCCGAAGGTGACCTTGTTTTGGTCTATGCCCAAGAAAAAGATGCCTTGGGGGCAGGAAATTTTAAGTCGATGTGGTATGGCCCCTATATCGTTAAGAAGGTCCTTAAGAAAGGAGCGTATACCTTGGTTGACTTCGAAGGAAACGAGTTGCCGGAGCCCCGAAATGGGCTCTATTTGAAGAAGTATTATGCCTAGGCTTTGGCCTGGCATTTTGCTTTGTATATAGTAGTTTTTTGCTTTGTACATATTTGTTTGATTTTCGATTTTTGATGAGATGGTGATGTTTTTGATCTGCTTTGGCAGGTTGTGTTGATGTCATGAGTCATTTTGGTTTCGCCGATGGTGCTAGTAGACACACCCGAAACTTAGCTTCCGCGGCTTGGGTGCTTCATTATCCTTCCGGTCAGCTGTTGGTATCAAGAGGGGTCTGCATTGGTCCTGCTTCCAATAACGTAGCAGAATACACTACAGTCATTCATCTACTCTCAGAGGTAATATCCTTGGGTGTTGATTCGTTGGTAGTTTTCTTGGACTCCCAGCTGGTGGTGTCGCAGTTGAACAACACTTATCGGGTACGAGATCCAATTTTATTACGATTGTTCTTGAGGGTACGTTTGTTACAAAGGTCATTTCAATTCTTAACATTCATTCATATTCCTCGAGCTGACAATTGGTTTGCTGACTCATTGGCTAATCAAGCTTTAGATTGGCATATTAATCATTCAATACAATAAATTTTAATCATCAAAAACATCATACATTTGATACATTTATCGCATCACATCAAATATCGCTGTATATATCATCGGAGTGTCAAAAAAAAAACTTTACAAAATTTGGATCCATAAATGCCGTACAAAACTTGGGCTTATGCCCCATCATATTCAGTCTTAAAAAAGAATATACAGTCATCTAACATATAAAATCTGTCTACTCCTGAGGACCCTGCCCAGAAGTCGTGTTCCTATAGAACATAACTGCAGTGGCCACACGGCGGAATAGTCTAACCCAGTCACGGGGTACTCCTACAACCCGTCTCTGGACGGTTTCCGGCAAATCCTCCACGGCAGCCGTAGGGATTTGGCGGGTCAATCCCTCCAAGTTTCTCTGCACGGCCTGGAGTGTCCTGTCGGAATCCGCTGTTTCCGCCTCACCTCTGCGGCGCTTGTGGCGCGGTAGGCCCTCAGGACGAACTGGTCCAATATCTGAAACATGATCATTTTTAATTGTCAGTCATTATGAATCCAATCAAAAAACATGTTTGTTTTTCATTTTTTCATACATAAATTGAAAAAATCCAAAAAATCATATAAGTCAAAATTTTTTTGCAAAAAAACTTACCGACTGCTCCCCATGCTGCGCCGGGTGGAAGTACTAGATCTGGATCTCCTCGGAAATCCATCCCAGCATAGGGATAGTCGTCCACTGCGATGATCTGTTCTCCCCAACACAGGAAGAACTCATCGTCCCACGTGGTCGGGGTACTTCGCTGCCCCCCAGTCTCTTCATCATGTCTGCCCAACGGGCAATTCTTGGGTCCCGCGGGCTGCTGATAGTCGAGATGAATCTGGGTCTCAAAGCTGGAACTCTCTCGAAGAAGAATGTTGTCAAAATGGTACCATAGCCAAAGTGTTTAGTTTTGGTCTGGCGAATAGAAGTCAGCTGTTGTTTCATATTCAGTAGTAGGGCTGTGCACCAATCGTAGACGTGAATCAAGCACTCTACAGCTATACTCATTTGCGTCCTGGACGCCTGATGCAGTGAGGCAGATCCTGCCACTCTGCCGATGGTGAACAGGAGGATCTTCATGTGCAAATCCCTGATATCTCTAATAGCGATCTGCGTTCCAACTTTCTTGGAATTATCTACGCAATATAACTGGACATAATCTTCCACAGTTAACCCTCCCAGGGGTTTTCCGTGAAGGTCTACTGGGTCTCCCCTCCTGGAGAGTCCAGTAATGAAATATATATCCTCCACTTCTATGCGTAGAGGCATCTGATCAATTATGAAGCAATCCTGATCTGGTTCCCAGTAATTTACAAGCATTTCAAGCAATCGCACATTACTTTTCATATTGGGCATTTTGAAGAATTTCAATAATCCGCAGTTTCGGAGGATGTTTTGAGCTGCGCGGTCCTGCATGACCTCTTGGTCTACTGCACTATGCTCACGTTCCCTCCAAGAGATAGTCATCTTGAGAAATTTCATCAAAATTTGCATTAGAAACACTTTTTTGAAATCGGACCTGCGCATACGCGGCTTTCCCTGTGCACAGTCGCGTGTATACGCGGTTTTCCTTCATTGAACCCGCGTATGCGCAGATACGCATTTTTTAATAAGGGTTTCAAGGTAAAAAATCACTTAATTTTAGTTTTTAAATGGACAAAATGAATCAACAGGATGATTAAGGAGCCTACCTGAAGTTTCGCTGAATTCCGACGGTCGGTTCTTCCTGATTTGACGAAACAAGTTTTTAGCTCCAGAGCTCTTTTTCCAAATCAGCTACGCAATAATGAACCAAATGAGAGGTAATTTGTGTATTTATGGCTAAAAATTGAAAATTTTCGCAAAAATTTCCTTATGTTTATTTTTTCGATCTATCCTATGCTGTATAACTCGATTGCTTGGAAGTGCCCAGTTTGGTATATTTTCAGGTACATTTTGACGATTTTGGGATTTTTTCGGGTTTTTGATCCATGATTTTCGACTCTTCACGGCAGGTATATGATCTCCACTGGCATATAGGTTAGGGAATCACTTTCTGTTGCATCTTGCATACTAGCCTCCATACTGATCACTTGCCTTAGGGTCGATCCCATCAGATCATGAGTATTACACCCATTTCACTCGCCGATTTTTAAATCATGACTTGATGGTAGAGCCTTCCTTTACATGGGCTTCCTAGTTAGTTCCTCGCTATCACTTGTTGCCCATGCTCCTTTTTATGTAGGCTCGGGAGTCCTCTTTAGTCCCGCCATGTCTTCTGTGTTGAAGCTTCATTCTTCTCCTTCATCACTTATCATTTTTCTGGCTTATACCCTAGAGGCTCCCTGGTGTCGTTAAGTTGTATTACTGCATTGCATATTGGCCACTTGTTTATCCTGGCCTTTAGCCGGCTTCATTTGGACTCGATGTTTAAGCCAACTTTTGACCTTGACTTTCTGTACAAGTTAACCATTGCATGCACTTAGCTATCATGACTTGACACCTTTGTACCCATGGATGGAACGTTCCTTTGAGTATCACTGACCAGTTTTCGCCACCTTGCATTGAGCATAGGATTGTTCCAATCCCAGGAACTAGTGCATCTGATTTCTTGATACTCGTTCTATCCATTGTACCATAGCATTCTTTTATTCTTTTTCGGGCTTATTATATGAAAAAGACAAAAAAATCAAATATAACAAAAAGAGCGGGAACGGGATGTATCTTCGTTGTTTTGATGGCAGTACAGAGTCAGTTTGTCGCCCATGAACAAAGCACATATACTTATATATATTTCCTTCATTTGGGATGGTTTTAGTTTTGACCTAGGTTCAGCCTTTACCATGTTTCACTTGTCAGTTCTCCCCCGGTTGGTTATCTCTTCCAATCATATGGAGAGTTTGTTGTGCCTCCTGCATAACAGACTTATACAGTGTCATTTTTTACTGCCATGGTCATCATGAGTCGTGCTTTTGTTCAAGGGAAGTCTAGCCTGAGTCGGCCATTCTGCGGTGTCTCTTGACTCATTATTCAGTCGGCCTTCCCGGTCTTGTCAGTATCATGTTCTATCACATCGGATGTTTTGATCTTCTGCTCGTGCTGGTTTGAGAAGGTCCCCATTGACTTCTTGCCGGCGGGTTTGTCTCTTATCGACTACGACACATTGCTCTGAGAGCAAACCTAGAGCCGCACCTTGGGCCTATTTCCATCATTGATAGGTGACCTCGTGCTCGGCATTTGATCATCATCATGGGTCTTTGACTGAGTGGTTTCCCCTGTGTTCGACGTCAGCACACATTATCACACTTGGGATTCGTGCAGTACCTGGATTTCCATTTGACCCTATCGGTGGATTTCTCGCCTCTGTGTCAGCTTTCATTATTGGTTGGTTCGGAGGGTTTCTTCCGTGCGCTAGCTTCATCTTGTGCACGTCGGAAACGTACTTCGGTTTTGGTTCCATCACTCTACTTCGTCCGATTCCTTCCAAATCTTGGCCTGCGGGTTACACTCGCGCTGGACTGATGTGGGATGCCTTAATGCCTTCCTTCTAGTAGATCTTTTCCCATCGACTCCGACTCATTGCTCTGGGAATAAGGTCTAGAGTCTTTTTGTCAGTACCTTAGGGTTTGCAGTCATCAGTGGCAGACTCTTCGCTATCGACAGTGGGGATTCATCATTGCCTCCCGATTGGTAGATTCTTTCAAGTGTTCGACTTCAACTCATTCATTCGCACTTGTTAGATTGTACTGGGGCACCTTGACACTCATTATCATTATCGGTGGGTTGTCTCGCGTTGGTTAACGGTATACATCATTGACCGGTAATCCAACGATTTCTCACATGGTCGACTTCGGCTCATTTATTCCCATTGTGTAGAATTGTGCCATAGTGATCGGTGAAGACCTCGGGTTGCATCAGCATGTTTCGGTTCACTTTTGACAGTCCTTTCAGTATCTGCCAGTGATGCCGTCCACCCTTATATGTTGCAGTTCAGCACAACAACATCTTATATGTTGGTCCCCGAGTTGCGTGATTGTACCGTTTGATCCACCACTTATGATCCGGTACTTGGAGATTCAGTTACTTATTTGATCAGACATCCAGTTGCACCATCTTTATGTGATACTTGGACATTGATACAGACTTGTATTTCCGGGCCCTGCTCAGATGATTCACTATGTACTTTCAGTTCAGTTATACTTGTATACATATTGGATCTATTTCAGTACTTTCCATATGATGTATTTTTGACTGAGCATGGGTATGCCCGCCTCAGCATGAGTTGACTCTCTGGTTTATTTCATTGGTTTTTGGCACGCTGAACTCTGGTGAAGTCCTCTCTTGTCCTTGCGAAGTTCTTTCTATGTGCATAATACATTTCGGCCATCATGTACCCCTTCTGACCTCATATATTAGGGGGCATCTGTTATAGCATCATTTCTCACTTTGACTTGATTCATGATTGCTACATGGCTTTTTGGACACCCATTCCTACAGACTTGGACAAATTCACTTAAAAACAGTGGAAAATCCTCCATACGCGACTATGCCCGTGTTTTTCCGCGTGTATACGCGAGTACAGCTAGACTTTTCCGCGTATGCCATTTTAATGATTAAAAAATATATAAAAATCCCTAATTTCGCGCTAGGTTGATGGTTACTCAGGTAGTTCAACCACCCCAGCCCGTGGCCAACTGTTTCCAACTGTTGAAACTACTTGGAGGGACTATAAAAAGACCTCATGTGTATGGCCTAAGGGAGAGAGAGAAAGTATTGATATTATACTCTGTTGGTTCCCTATCCAAGTCTGATTCCCCATGCCTCTTGCACTTTCCCAGTTCATTTTAGGAAACCCTTGTTTCCTTGAGATATACATCCCTTTATATGTTATCTCGTATGCACCAGTTTGGAAGGAGTCTTAGCGAGGCAAGGGCTGGACGGATCCGGACGACGGTCTGCGAAGGCCTTGGAAGGATCAAGTGATCTCTCCTCTTGATTACTTTTGTACGTACTATTTATAATACAGAAGTATCATGTTGTTCCCGAAATAAATGTGTTAGTGTATGCTTTAATGTATGAAGAATATTTGTTATACAAGCATTCATTATGATTTATTTAATGTTTTATATGAATCTCACTAACATATAGAGTAGAAATATGCTGTACAACTTGTCCTTTGTGATGGTTTCTTCTTGTATTTCAGGTTAAGGAGGAAGGACGGTTGCAGGGAGTTTGGACTCCACATGGATCTACTTCAAACGTAGGACCAACGGGTAAACCTCTCATTCTGCTCTATTTAGTTTTTATGAACGTGCATGATTGTGTGAGTCTCTATTAAGTAGTACGCCCCTGCTCTGTGGAGGTTGAATCCCAACCAACCTCTAGGGTGTTAATTCCCCGAAACACCATGCTTCATCGAAGTCCATTTGCTAGGCTGCACACTGTCAATATCACAGTTGGTCACAAGCATTACAGGGTATCTCTATCCTCGGATCTTCATTCACCATAGTTATGGGTTAACTACACAAAAAACTTATCTTCAGTGGCTCTTCATATTCAAAAAAGGCTTCTCAGGAGGGAACTTCACACAATGGGGACCATTACTTCTTAAGGACGGAGGAATGATCTAAATGGAAAATGGCATCAACCCATGGTATTCATCTACCCATGTTATCCATCCACCCATCGAATTTACCCATGGTATTGTAAATGGCATCGGGTATTGTAAATGGCATCATCTTTGGAATATGGTGGGTCTTAAATCCAACATTTGAGCCTATGAAATCGTGATTAAGAATTTTTTTTCACATCATGAGTTTCATCTACTACCCTTTCACCATTAGAAAACATTTCTTTCACCAACTTTGTCAAACCTTCATTCAAACCTTCCATGTTTGGTTTCATTTTTTCTTCTATACCATCAAGCTTATCTTCCATGCCTTCCATTCCATTCTTCAAATCCATCTTAGCTTCCATTTCATTTTTTGTTACTTTTTTTCAGAGCAAATTTTTTTGCAGTTAGTCTCGTAATTTTGATATATCATGTTGCACTTATTTCCCTTCATGCATCATAGTAGAGATTTCTGAGGGCTTAATCAGTATGAAATTCTTCTTGGAAGGCATTATAGAACACAATAATTATATAAATGCTTCAATATTCCCTTTGTAATCACTTCAAACTGATTTTATAAACAAAAGTTATACAATATTTAAACAAAAAGCACACCTTTTTCTTGCTTTTGAGGAGCTCGAGATTCAAACTGATTTATCTCTGTTATTTTAGATCCCCGATATTTGAACTTCGGTCCTATATTAGATCTTGAGTCTTATTTTAAATTCCATAGGTCAAACCTAATTTGGATTCTTCAAGACAAAGTTATGCCTGATCTCCCACAATGACCTAATTATGGACTGGTTCAGTATAGTGAACGTGTACAACATGCCACATGTCACTGTTTCGCCTTTTGGCCCTGAAATTTATATACAAAAAACTACAATTTGTGCACTTTCATCTACTTTTTACAGAATTCCAATCTAATGCCGTAAACAAAATTTATGACGATTGTACCTCGATCACCTATTTGAGATGATATTCCGGAGCCTACAAAAAACCTAACTTCCACATATCATATATCTGAAAATATTGTGACCCAAGGTCTAAAATTTGTACAATATGTTCATTAATATTTCTACTCCACGTGGTAAAAAGTTCAGCTTCTGAATCCTCGTAGAAAACTAGTCATAGCGATAATTCCAAGATGACTTTTTTGAAGAAGAGAAACCTAAAATCCCAAGCTTTGATACCAAATGTTATGCAACCAATTCACAAAATAGAAGAAAAGATAGATCAATGACATATAAATCAACCTCTTTGAGGGGAAACCTCCTTTACATTACATAAATGAACAATTCTTGGATAATTCAGATGATAAAAACCTACTTTCTATATATAAGAGTCTAAGGGGTCCCAATATAATCAGAGCCTACATAACAATAATAATGTAAGGACACAACAATAAAAATAGTGGGCTTCTATGGGGCACAATGATAACACTATGGGGACTACCTAAGAACAACAATAAAAATAAGGGGCCTACACTAACAAAAACAATAAGGGGATTTACCTGTATTATATGGACCTAGACGATTATGGAGGCTAAACTCATAAGATAGTAGGGTTCAATGAGAATTTGAAAAAGAGGAAGTTTGTGCTGAGGGGTTTCCATGTTCAATGGATTTCTATGGATATTGCTGACAAAAGATCATTCGGAATATAGACAATGAGTCTATGTTTTGTCTAATTTTATCGCCATCTGATTAAGTTTAACAAGCCGAGAAAAGCAAACTCGGTGGTCTTTTCATATTTAAAGAGTCTGAAAAGATTGTAAAGACAACTGCAAGGGGTACGTTTCTCATGGTTGATGACTGGGTGCGAGAAAGTCTTAATAGTATGCCCAATACAAGTCCTTTTCTGTAAGTTAGTCCATTGAGTCTAGATAAAGTGATAAAAGAATGTTCAATGTACATCTACCTCATTTTGTCACGAGTATGAGGAGATAAAGTAAACTTTATATTCTTCGTGAAATTTTAACGAGTCAAATGAAGAAAAAATCGATACACTTAGTGAAATTTTAACAAGTCCAATGAAGAAAAACTCAAAATGTGTTTTTCTGTTTTTATGGAGCAAGAAAAAATGGGAAGAGAATTGCTCAAGATCTTCCTCGTGGGCATTTAAGGAGCCCGGAAACTCAGGGATTTTTTTGTTTAAGAGCTAGAAAAGGTCCCAAAAGGATTGTGCTTGTTTCGGGTCAAAGATGGTCAACTCTACATACAAAACTAGTAATCATCAAAGCATCAGTAACATGAATGGAATAGCGAATAGTTGCAGAAAAACATAACAGAAAGGAAAGAGCTCCAATTTCAGTGACTAGCTAAGGTCAATGACACCTTCAGGGTGACTATCAGAATGACAATCAACCTTCATCTTCACTATTTCCAGTTGGTGAAAGTTCTTTGGAGTGGAAAAAGGAGTAAATATTTTGTGCTATATTGTGGACGATCTAAGCAAACATTTTCAATTTCGTCAGTTCTAGGTAAGAGCTGAGACCTTTATCCTACTTTACATTATTTCATTCATGTTGTTTTTTGGTGTTTTTGAAATTTTGGGCAAGACCTAACTTGTTTGGCCAACAAGTACGGTCGCCCAGTGCCTGGGCTTTGTTAAACGCGATTCCGATGAGGGAAGGATGCGTTAGAACACTCTATTAGTGAAAGATGGTCGAGTTAGTTGGCTAAACCAAAAAAAATGTTCAATTTTTTTGATTTGTAGGGATTTAAGCCAAGTTATTAGTTATGGAAATGTTGTTATGTGCAGGGATCAAGTTGTTACCATGAGTTTTTTGTGTGAAAAAGAGAAGGTAAATGAGGAACAATAAATGTTAACCGATCCAACATGTTTTGTAGCATTGCGAAGATGCGGCTTGCTAAATTATGCCAGATTAGATTTGATGAAGGGGTAGGAAGACCTCTTGAGCTTGATAACCCAACAGTGGGATGAACACCAAGGTGTGTTCATGATTGAGGGTCACAAACTCTCAATAGAAAAATATCACATCTACTTCCTGATTGGCGTATTGTGTAGAGGACCAAGGCCTAACATGACAAGATCGAGAGCAGATCCTAGGGCCACCATGGGACTGATCCAATTCCACTTCATAGATAACACTCAGTCGATGAGCAACATAATTCCTATAATCTCTATAACATCTATACTGCTGAGGTAAATTTTATGGATGATCATGTGATTGGAAGGTCCCAAAAGTCACCATGTGGCAATGAAGGCTCAGTTGCTATTGGAATTAAACTATTTGCAGCCACAAGAATTCAATTGGTGTGAGGGTGTTGTTTGCCGAGTGAAAGCAGAGTTAACATCGTGTAAGACCCGAGCCCAAAGAGAGTTTGAGCATGTTTTTTTTGAGTGGCTCTGTGATGAGGCCCGTGATGAGGCCTCGAATGAGCATGGGCACAACTGGTCCAAGGTAGCCTAGAAAGGGTTCATGGAGGCCTTGATGCCTCGAATAGGAGAAGGAAAAATTAGCCATTTCTCTGATGATGCTTTTTTTGAGTGGCTCTATGGCCAGATTTTGATGATTAAGGATTATCCCTATGTGGGCACGAACCTCATAGGAGATATGAAGCTGACGTTTCCACCTGGAACTTAGTCAGGCCAATAAGTAAAATGACATGTCAAAGTAAAAATTATTTTTTGTATTTTGAATGTTTATGCAATTTTTTTTTGTTATGGGTGAAAAAGTATTTGACATGACAGATTTTCTTGACATAGATGTGGCACCCGTTCGACTGGCTGGAGCCCCTTGCCAAGATAGGCGAGGTGAGCAACTACCTGGGGCTTCAGAAGTAGTAGAGGCCGCGACAACCGCTGCAGATGGGGATGACATATAGAGTTTGCGTGAGGTTTCCAAGAACCTCGAGGGTTTAAGTATGGGTGTGTTGCCTCTTCCCATGAGGGAGAAAGCTAGACATTTGAAACAACATAAAGTGGGTGTGCCTGCTTCATTTTTGGTGCCTCTGAGGAGGTCAGCCAGAGCAGTGATGTGCTATCATGAGAAGTAGGCTCAACAAGGAGTAGATATAGGCTAGCATATGTCATAGCGAGGCTTACTAGAGCCATTTTTTTATTATAAAACACCCAAGTTCTGGAGAGTTTTTGATGTAATAAACTAGACATTATATATATATATATATATAGAGAGAGAGAGAGAGAGAGAGAGAGAGAGAGATAAATTTTGGAGATTAAATGATGTATTTTGTTTTTTATGTAATTTTTATGATGGAAAATGTACACTCATGCATGAATATTTTATAAGTGATGTGACATATGCCAATATAATACATAGTTTTCTAATGAATCAATTAATGCATTGGATTCTCTACGAATGTGTTCATAAGAAAGAAACTAGAATTGACGTTAGAGAAGTCGTACCCTTAAAAACTAACATAACAAAATAGGATTTCGGATATGATAATGATTGGTCAATTGCATAACAACCAATTGAGAATCTAATATGACCACCATACTGGAGATGTCGAGAGATTCAACTTCTGTGAGGAGTTCAATAATGGACATGTACTGAGCAATACTGTTGGTGGCATAGCCAAGGAAGACTCCCCTTGAACTAAGTAGTTATGACTCAGGTGTTTAGAGGACCCGAGTAGTTGATGCAATGTGTCGTGTGTGAAAAATGGCACCATACACATATCCAACATATGGTAAGGATGAAAAATATATTTGTGTGAAAGAGACATGTATCAGAGAAAAATACTCATAAAAGGGCCAAAATAATCTAGACACAATAGGGAAAAAAAAAAAACAAAACAAAACTTATAAAAATAATTTTTTCAAAAAACAAAACTAGGCGAAATAATTTTTCAAATAGAGCCCATTGTTGGAATCAAGGAGTGGGACTCCATTATATTCTTGAATTTCATAGGTTCCTCTATAAATAACCTTGGTAACGACATACAAACTGATCCATAAAGGTTGAAGCTTTCTTACCCCCAAGAGGACGTGTTTCTGATCATAAAGTAAGACACGATTTCCCTCCTGGAAAGAATGAGGTTGGACAGCTCTACCATACTGAGCTTTGACTCGACATTTTAGTGCTTAGAGGGCTAGTGTGACGTCTCGACGAGTATCATATAACTAACTGAGTGAGAAAAACCACTCTTCTTCGGTGGTCCTATCGGGTAGGAGCTCAACAACTAATTTAAGGGAAGGAATCTGACACTCGATTGTGAGAAATGCTTCTAGGCTATATGAAAGTTGGAATGGAATGAATCTTGTAGCAGTTTTTAATGACATTCAGTATACCCATAACGCAGATTGTAACATTAGATGACATTGGGTTTTATGGTTAACTACTAACTGACAAATCAGGGTTTTGAGGACGCCATTAAAGGCTTTGACTTGATCATTTTCTTGTGGATAGTAGGATGATGAGTGATCTTGCTGAAAATTGAGGAAAGATGTTAATTCTGACATTGTTTGGTTCTAAAAGTGAGAACCGTGGTGTGTAATGATCATGCGAGGTACACCGAATCGACAGATAACCTAATTGAAGAGGAATAGAATGACAGTTTCTCCATCTGCTCGAAAGGTGGGAATGGCTTCTACCCATTTCGTGAAATAGTCGACAACAACCACAATGTCATTTTTTCCATCGAATGAAGTGGGATTGCATGTGAGGAATTCTATGCCCCATTTAGAAAAGGGATTGGCGGAAATAACCGGATGAAGAGGGCAGGGTGCACACACATTTTCTTGGTATAGATTTGACACGGATGGCACTTCTCAACCGCAGTGACGCAATCTTTAAACAAATTGGCCTTGTTGTATCCTGCGTGCAAGATTTTTTGGGCAGTTGATCCAGATTTATGCAGGAACGCAACAGAATAAACATATAACCATAAATACAGAGATGCAGCGGAAATAACACTTCATTTCATTAATATCAAAGAACTGAAATTTGCTTACAGACAAAATGGAAATAAAACTAGCTAGGGCGCTAGTAGCTATCTCTGAGAAGAGATGTGACGGCTACAAGCCTCTGAACTGGTTACAATGAGGCTCGAGGGCCTATTTATTATTTAGAAACAATGGGAAATCCTAAACAGCCAAAACCCTAACCCTAGGAGATGAAGCGCCAAAACTATGGGCCCCGTTTGGGTAAATTGGTGTTTCAACTTCCCGGGGGCGTAACTTTGGCATACGATCTCCGTTTGACGCGTACCATACCTCGTTAGAAAGATCTATCCGAGGACTACAAATTTGGAACGGGCAACATCGGTCCATGGACCCATGTTGCCCTCCGTTTTCCCAAAAAACGTCGTTTGGGGCCTCAAAACGGCTCCGGAAGTTTAGGACCCGAAAAACTGCTAAAAATAGTAAACTGTGCCGAAACTGAAAAACTGAAATAGACAATGGTGGAGCCCCAAGTGGAATAGGCGGGTGACCACCAATATCCACCTGGATCATTCCTCCCCCTTAGGAAGCAATGGTCCCCATTGCGTTAAGTTCCTCCATGAGATGAGGAAATTTCTGCTGAACTTGGTCCCTGGTGAACCACTTTCCTTGGTGCAGGAGTTGGCCAGCTTTGACAACCCGATATAGTTGGATCTTCTGCTGGCGAGTGTTCTTGATTTGCATGTCCATGATGCAATATATGGTGGCCTGTTCCATGCAGTCTGGATTTAACTCAGTTGGTGTGAGTTGTTCTGCAATGTCCGAGGTGTCCAGTAGAGGTGGGAAGTAAGGACGAAGGCGATCCACATTGAAGACTGGGTAGAGACCAAGGAATGGTGGAATACTGAGCTCGAATGCATTGTTCCCTACGGCCTTGGTGATGGTGTACGGCCCGTATCGGAGCGGGCGAAGCTTGCGGTGGGGTCCAGTGAGGCGCTCCTTCTGCAAATGTAGCCATACTTTGTCGCCCACCTGGAAGTTGTGTGGCACCCGGTGTTGATCATGGCGTTGCTTGTACTTGGCATTGGCTCTGTCCAATATATCATGAACTTGTTGGCGGATGTGTTGAATGCGCTCGATGAAGCTACTAGCTTTGTCAACTTCAGACTGGACATGAGCTGAATTGGCCTGAGCAGCTGCAAATGGCATGGCTACATCAATGGGGCATAGTGGCTGGAATCCCAAGCCCACCTGAAATGGGCTATGGCCGATTGAACTGTGGAGAGCCCGATTATAACTATGTTGTACATAAGGGAGGCTCTCATCCCATGTGCGTGGATGCTTTGAATTGTACATGCGCAGAATGTGTACAATCATTCTGTTGACGACCTCTGTCTGGCCATCTGTTTGGGGATGGAAGGCTGTGGACTTGGTGAGCTTGGTATCCAACATCGACCAGAGGCTGGACCAAAATGTGCTGAGGAACCTGCTATCCCGATCTGATATGATAGACTGTGGGATCCCAAAGTGCACCCACACTCGTTCAAAGAAGAGTTTAGCAGTGGCTTTTGCTCTAATATTCTTCTTGCAGGCCGCCATAATGGCCATCTTCGAGAGTCTGTCGACGACCACAAAAACACAGTCATTTCCCTGCTTAGTAGAAGGCAGGCCCGACATGTAATCCATGGAGATGGATTCCCAAGGTCGACTAGGGGTAGGTAGAGGAGTATATAGGCCTTGCTTCTTGATGGTCGGTTTGGCAATAGCACAAGCAGTGCAGGATCTGATGTGCTTCTCGACATCCTTTCGAAGGTTCGGCCAATAGAAATACTTCTGCAGGATTGCTACTGTTTTCTCGACCCCGAAATGCCCAGCGACTCGACTGTAGTGTGCTTCCCATATCATCTTCGCACGCTCGCTTGAAGGAACACAAAGGTGTCCCATGTGACATAAAAGTGCATCTTGGAGGTGAAAATTTGGAACTTGCGTACCCCCCAAGAGTGCCTTGTAAGTTTGGCCGAATTCTGGGTCACTCTCATAGAGAAGCGGCCAATCAGAAGTCTCGTGCCCACAAGCGTTGAGTACAGTGGTGAGCGCCACTATCGGTGGTCGGCTGAGGCAGTCTGCAACATGATTGGTGCTACCCTTCTTATACTTGATGTTCAAATAAAACTGTTGCAGATATGTAGACCACTTCTGATGGCGATCATTCTGCAACTTCCCTTGTGTCTGTATGAACTGCAGGGGCCTGTGGTCTGTATGGATGATTGTTTCCTTCCCCAAAATGTAATGCTTCCATTGCCGAAAAGCTTGCACAATGGAGTACATTTCTTTGTCATATGTGGGGTACTTGCGAACTGTGTCAGACAATGTCTCACTGTGAAATGCCACTGGATGTCCTTGTTGAGTAAGAACTGCCCCAATAGCATAGTTAGAGGCATCTGTCTCGATCTCAAATGGCTGTTGCAAGTCTGGTAAAGTGAGCACTGGGGCAGAACAGAGGCGGTTTTTCAGTTCTGTGAACGCCTTCTGTTGAGGTTCCGACCAATTTTTTTTTTCTCTCGCTCCTCCCTTGGTGACTTGACTCAAGGGCCAAGTGATATGAGAGAATCCCAACACGAACCTCCGGTAGAAATTAGCAAGACCCAGAAAGCTGCGAAGCTCTGTTATAGTGGTTGGGGCTGGCCAATCACGAATGACTTGGATCTTGGCTGGATCCACATGCACCCCCCTTTCATCAATAATGTATCCCAGATATTGAACCTGGGTCATGCCAAAAGTGCACTTCTCCAAATTGGCACACAACTTGTGTTGCCGCGGTGTTTGGAGGACTTGTCGGATGTGGTGAAGGTGCTCTTCCCAAGTTTGGCTGAAGATCAGAATTTAATCCAAGTACACCACTACAAATGAGTTGGTGAATGGCCGCAAGATGTCATCCATCATCCTCATGAAAGTGGCGGGAGCATTCGTCAACCCGAAAGGCATGACCAGCCATTCGAAAAGGCCTTCCTTGGCTTTGAAGGCAGTCTTCCACACATCGGAGGGTTCAATTGGTACCTGGTGATACCCAGACTTCAGGTCGATCTTGCTGAAATATTTTGCACCTTTGAGTTGGTCCCGAAGGTCATCAATCCGTGGGATTGGGTACCTATTCCGGACAGTGATCTTGTTCAGCGCCCGATAGTCAATACAGAGTCTCCACGTCCCATCCTTCTTCTGTACCAACACGATCGGGCTCCCACATGGCGATGAACTTGGTCTGATGTGACCTTTCTGCAACAGCTCCTGAATCTGTCTCTTGATTTCATCATTCTCCAGAACAGAGCGCCGATAGATCGGTCCATTGGGTAGCGACGCACCTGGGGTCAGATCAATCGGGTGCTTGACCTGACAGTGCAGAGGAACCCCTGTGGGTGAGGTGAATATGTCTCCGTACTCCTCCACAACCTTATCCATTTGTTGTTGTTGTGCAGAGGAGCCCTGTCTGGAGGATGTGGCCACAGTCTTCTTCTTTCCCTGGGGGCGGATCATCGGGAAAACGAATTTCCTGGTTTGGGAAATGAGCTTACTGCATTGTTTTGCAGTAACCAAAGAGATAGCAGCAGGATGTGGTACCTCTGGTATCCTGTACAACTTATTTCCCAAAGTAACAATAACAGCACGAGGTCGAGACTCATACACAGCATGACGCTTCCACAAGTATGTTTGTCCTAATAATACATCAGAAACATCAATAGGAGCAACGTCACATAGTACCTCATCCGTGAAGGGCTTGATGCTATAGGGAAGGCGACACTGCCGGCTGACACGGAGATCTCGTCCTTGGTGAAGCCACCCGATGGTGTATGGATGTGGGTGAGCTGTGGTCGGCAAGCCCAACCGCTTCACGGCGTCTGCTGAAATGAGGTTCTTTTGGCTCGCATTGTCGACAATGAACTGTACAGGGGAGCCCTTTACCCACATCTGGGAGTGGAAGAGACGTTCCTCCTCCTCTGGATCTTCCGGTTCCTCCTTCTGGACCTTTGTAGTGGCAACAGTGGCGTTTGGGCTCCGCATCAATAATATGTTTCCCTTTTTCATTCCCCTTTTCAGGTTCTGATTCGGAGTCAGAGCATGCATCTGACTCAGAAGCCCTCATCTCGGCCACTACCGACTGCTTGGCCCGACACTCACTTGTGTTGTGAGTGGAGCTCTTATGGAACTCACACCACTTTCCCGTGTCCTTCTTTGGCTTTGCGGTGCTGTTCTTTTCTTGTGGCTTCGATGAGTTGTCTTTAGCCACCATGCCTTGGCTTGGTCCTTTGTTCTGCGGTTTGGAAGCACCTTTCCCTTGCTTTTGATTCGTAGATCCAAAGTCTCGCTTCTTCTGCTTGAATTTCTGCTCAATCTTGGCAGCATACCGGTATGCCGTACCAAGCGAGGAGATGTCAAGGAACTCCATTTCCTCCGGAATGTATTTGTGCAGACAGCTGCGATACTTTAGCACCAGATGTTTCTCTGAATCTTTGATACCCAACTTTGTGCGCAGGGTATGGAACAGATTCGTCAGCTCATGCACATCTTAATCCCTTTGTTGTCGCAGCGTGGTCCATTGTATGTACTTGTCCTCATAGCTCCCCACGGGATAGTACTGTTCCTTGATGGCGTCTTAGAAAGAATTCCAAGTTGGTACGACCGAGAACAGAGAGGGTTCTGTCTGGTCCTTGTTCTCACAGTGGGTTTCCCACTAGTCCTTAACATGGGGGGTAGCTTTGAGGAGTGCAAAAATAATCTTCTCCCGGTCTGAAAAGTCATGAACAGAGAAATATCCTTCTAATAGATTCAACCATCTATCTACGGCATCTGCGTCTATTTGACCCTCAAATATGAGAATGTCAAAATTTACTTGTACCTTAAAGGGAGTCGCAACTCCAGAGTGGCTACTGGATGCAGATGCGCCGCCGGTGGGCAGCCGTTGAAGGATCTGAGCAAAGCTATCCATCATCGCGTTCCTTTGTTTTTCGAGGGCCTCCTCGAGCAATATTTTGATAGGATCTCCTCCTCCCTCATCTTTCTTTTCGTCCCCCATGGGCGTCCGTCGAGGTTTGCGAGGCTGATCTTGCAAAGGTTCCACCAGATCAAGCCCTAGCTCCTTATACCCCGACCGCGTTGGGGACATGCAAAGAAGGATCGAGAAAAAGCAGACCGCTCTGATACCACTGATCCGGATTTATGCAGGAACGCAACAGAATAAACACATAACCATAAATACAGAGATGCAGCGGAAATAACACTTCATTTCATTAATATCAAAGAACCGAAATTTGCTTACAGACAATGGAAATAAAACTAGCTAGGGTACTGGTAGCTATCTCTGAGAAGAGATGTGGCGGCTACAGGCCTCTGAACTGAGTTACAATGAGGCTCGAGGGCCTATTTATCATTTAGAAACAATGGGAAATCCCAAACAGCCAAAACCCTAACCCTAGGAGATGAAGCGCCAAAACTATGGGCCCCGTTTGGGTAAATTGGTGTTTCAACTTCCCAGGGGCGTAACTTTGGCATACGATCTCCGTTTGACGCGTACCATACCTCGTTAGAAATATCTATCCGAGGAATACAAATTTGGAATGAGAAACATCGGTCCATGGACTCATGTTGCTCTCCATTTTTCCCAAAAAACGTCGTTTAGGGCCTCAAAACGGCTTCGGAAGTCTAGGACCCGAAAAACTGCTAAAAATAGTAAAATGTGCCGAAACTAAAAAACTGAAATAGACAATGGTGGAGCCCCAAGTGGAATAGGCGGGTGACCACCAATATCCACCTGGATCAGCAGTAGTTATGCCTAAAATACGACCTCCACATGCCCCAACATGGCATTCATTTAAAACATGTTATGCCTCGGCAATATTGAGTTAATGTTGAATCAACACCATGATGATATAGAGTATCGTTAAGCACTAGATAGTGCCGAGCTTGCTGGTGAATGCGATGACGATCATCTGAAGTTAGATCTGGGAGGAACCATTTTGTTTGTAGGTAGACAAGGATGTCTCCATACCAAGGATAGTAGAGTCAGCCAGATGGACTGATGTTTCAGGCATTGGATCATGATCTACTTCATCTGGATTGACTCTGGGAAGGTCTAACAATAATTCAATGAAGTCTAGGGATTTATTGGCCTTCACAGTAGAAAAAACAAAGTCAAATTTTTGGAGGATTAAAATCCATTTGGAATATTTTCCTCCAATAGCTTAACGAGATAGGATGTATCTCATAGGATTCTCCAATGCCATGACAGTATTCTGTTGCAGCAGTATGTAGTGTCGAAGGCGGTTGACAGAAATTAAAACTGCCAAAGTTATATTCTCCACGGGTGAATATCATACTTCATGACCCATGAGGCCTTTCAAGAGATAATAAACTACATTCTCACTAGCATCATCATGTGTTTGAACCAAATCCCTTCCGAGAGAGGACAGTGAGGCTTGTAGATAAAGGATAAAGTCATGTGAATATTCAGGGGCACTAATTAGTGGGGTGGAGACAAGTGCCTATTTCAAGGCATCAAATGATCGTTGATATTGATCATCCCACAAGTAAGTTACCCTGTTCTTGAGTAAGCGCACAAATCCTTTCGTCAATTCAACATAGTTCATGATGAAGCAGAGTAAGAAGTTTGTCTTCCCTTGCAAATGATGGAGTTGTAAGATGGATTGTGGTGTGGGAAATTGAATAATTTCTTTTACCTTATTGAGATCAACCCTAATCCTATGCTTAGAGAAAATGAAACAAAATAGACACCCAGACTCAACAAAAAATATGCATTTATGTGGATTCAAATGGATGTTGTAGAACCTAAAATTATCAGATATTTCTCAAATATGGGTGAGGTGTTGGGGTCGTTTCCTGGAATGAGCGGGGAGATCATAGAGTAATCTTGAACACTGTGTCGGATATCATGAAATGCATAGTCCATGGCCATTTGAAATGTGGCTCCTACATTCTTGAGACTGAATGGGAGTTTTCAATATGGAAATGATCCCCTAGGATAAATTAAGGCAGTTTTGTGTTGGTCATCCTGCTTAATAGAAATCTGGTTGTATCCCAAGAATCCATCCATAAAGTAAAAACATTCACAACCGGTGAAATCATTGATTATTTGATCAATGAACGGAGTTGGATAATTGTCTTTTGGACATGCGATGTTCAAATCGTGGTAATCGACAATAACCCAGATGGTACCTTGTTTCTTGTCTATGGGAACCACATTAGATATCCATTCTGTTAAAGGAATGGGATAGATGAAACCACCACGTAAGATTTTTTCTACTTGTGTCTTTATGGCTGCAACTTTGCGAGGGTGGACAGGTCAGAGTCTTTGATGAATAAGCTTGGCATTGTTATACTTCTTGATCTCATGCTTGACAATAGAAGGGTATATTATAGGTATTTCCTCATAAGACCAATAAAAAACATAACGTAATTCCTTAAAAAGGTAGGTGAAGCATGAAATTTCCTCAGGCCTATAATTTTCTCCAATCTGAATGTTTTCCACGATACCTGTTTTGAACAAGATGTGTATAGGCATATTCTTGAAAATATTTCCCAATTTTCCTTCTGCATCGATAGTCTGGATAGTCATGTAAGTGGATGGAACAATCTTAGGTGGATCAACTGGAAGGATTTGTGTAGATGACGTGTCCGAATTAGATATCAAAGCACACTAATGAAAACCATCCCAAGGTCACTCTTCTATAGACATGATTTCTCAAATAGCTTCATTCGTAGGTAGGACTTCATTGAGGATATCGTTAGAAGGAGTCGTGATGGGAGAGAGAATGGTACCATCAGTTGAAACCAAAGCAGCAAAGGGATCAGATGTAGGTTGGATGGCTTGATAAGCCAACCCAACTAGTGAAAGCGACATATGTTCTCCATAAAATAAATATCTAAAGGGTCTGGTAGGATCCACGGATCGGTAGAGCCATCAAAATGGTGGAGATCATTGAAATCGTCTGTGCAACCTCAGGCGACGAAAGAGGAAAGAAACCTAAGAGTGAGGATCCCTTCAGAAGACCAATATCAAACCTGATATACGTGTCAGTAATTTCTCCTACTAGGGTTACAATGTTGCTCGACAACATGGAATAATCCCCTTCCTCTCAATGTTATCCTTGTTTCTGTAGAGATTTGATAACTGATATGTTATCCATCAAGATTCTCCTGATCACACACTATTTTAACTTCATGCACAATACAGAATCTCTTCTACCATTGATCATTAATTGCGGAAATAAAAACAATTGCATGCACACATTAAAACCATAAACAATCACACATATGAACACAGTATTTTATGGGAAAGCTTAAAGCTGAAAAACCCCAAAAATCTGTATATTATATGTCATAGAGATCATGTAACAATCATCATAGAAAGCTCCTCACAAGCTCTCAGTACAATCTCCAATTGCTACACACTAATCAAGCCCAATCTAGCAAATCACATGCTCCAATCTCTGCCACCTGATAGCCTGCCTCTACTGCGCAATCGCTGTTGAAGAACGGCTGATATTTAAATTCAAACCACCTGGCTTGTACTGCGCAATCCTCATTGGCCTCTGCATCAATGTGTGGTGCAAACTCATGCACCAGTATAGTCACAACTGATAGTCACACTGCTCTTTCACCTACCTCTTCACTGGTCTCCACTGAAACTGTCCATGCACTGAAGTTAACTGATGTATTCTTTAGTTGATTAATGAGTTTATAATTAGTGAATTAATTAATAATTAATTCACACCACTCTCACTAGTGTATCAATCAGTTAGACTAGATACAACTAGCTCAACTATGTTTAACTGAGTTAAACTGAACACAACTCCATTAACTCCTCAATCAACTCCACCAAACTCTGTCACCTGAGTTCTAATTGAAGTCTCCATGCAATAGCTCCACTAAACCCTCAAAAATAGCGTAATTCCTTCTGTCAGCTACATGTGCCACATCTGTGCACTTAACTGAAGTGCTCCAAGAGGATAAGATAATGTTTAAAGTCCAAATATTATTAAGAGCTAATAATATTCGACATATCTATTTTTAGACTGGCAATCTAAAAATAGATTCCGCCCAGTATGTCTAAAAATAGAAGTCCATCTATTTTTCCAACTTGAACAACCATCCACAAATAGCATCCTGCAACTCATAGAATATGATCGACATGTCTAAAAATAGACATAGTCTAAAAATAGACTTTGCGCCAAAAATAGCCTGCGGGCCCACTTAGTGAAGGCGACTTCTTTCCACTAAGCTCATCATCTTGTTGCAATCTCAATAGTTTCCAATAAGTCGTTCCTTACAAAAGAAACTAAATTTCACAAGGCCCATGAAAATTGGTTTAAAAGTAAAATATTCAAGGATAAATTGTGTAAGAAACTTCTACTAAATCACAAGATTGTGACAAAATGGAAAAGTGCATTCCCATATAAACTTTTACAAAGAATTGGAAACATTATCTTTTCGTCCTTTAGAAGTTCATTACTTTTGGAGGAACATACGGAGTGTTCTTATTCTATCATATTCCACTTTTAGGTCAGTTTGAAATAGGTTAGCATATTATCTTATTTGTAGTCTCAATAAAATTGAATTTAATATCCAAAGAAACTCAAGGAATATTGATAGGATTTTCTCTCATTTTTTCCTTATTAAAATATTTGTAGAAGAAAACTTGGAGCAAATGAGATATAATTGAGACAATTTCCTCCTAATATGTCACTTCAAGAATGTTTCTAAAGAACCCCAATATCAAATAGGAAATGCAGATAAGATATGGTTATGGCAATAGAAACTACAAACCCTAACCCTGTGGAAACTCCAAACTTTGAGCCTACAAAATTGCCAAACCATGAGTTATTTGAAGATGATTTTAAGTTTGAATTGCAAAAGTATTCAAACAAAAAATAAAAAGAGTAAATCCATAAATTCACTAAAATCAAGGGTAAATAAATCATTAGTAAAGAAGAGTAATGAAATTTTTGTTGCGTAGAGAAAATAAGACCCAATTACAAAGAAAACCTCATGGTTCATGGGAAGTCTTGATGCCTTAAACAAGAGAAGAAAACATTTGGCATTTCTCTGATGATGCTTTCTTTGAGTGGCTCTGTGGCCAGATTTTTATGATTGAGGATTATCTCTATGTGGGGATGAACCTCACAAGAGATCCAGAGTTGCTGTTGTCACCTGGAACTTAGTCGGCACCAATAAGTAAAATGACATGTCAAAGTAAAAATTATTTTCTATATTTTGAATGTTTATGCAATTATTTTTGGTTATGGGTGAAAAAGTATTTGACATGACGCATTTTCTTGACACATATGTGGCACCCATTCGACTGGCTGGAGCCCCTCGCCAAGCTAGGCGAGGTGAGAAGCTACCTGGGGCTTGAGAATCAGTAGAGGTTGCGACAAATGCCGAAGAAGGGGATGGCACACAGAGCTTGTATGAGGTTTCCAAGAACCTCGAGGGTTTAAGTATGGGTGTGTTGCCTCTTCCCATGAGGGAGATACCTAGACATTTGCAACAACATAGAGTGGGTGTGCCAGCATGATTTTTGGTGCCTTTGATGAGGTTAGCCAGAGTAGTGATGTGCTATCATGAGAAACAGGCTCATCAAGGAGTAGATATAGGCTAGCAGATGTCATAGCGAGGCTTACTAGAGCCATTTTTTTGTATAAAACACCCAAGTTTTGGACATTTTTTTATGTAAAGAAACTGGACATAATATATATATATATATATATATATATATATATATATATATATATATATATATATATATATATTGGAGATTAAATGATATATTTTGTTTTTTTTGTAATTTTTATGATGGAAAATGTACAGTCATGCATGAATATTTTATAAGGAATGTGACATATGGCAATCTAATACATAGTTTTCTAATGAATCAACTAATGCATTGGATTCTCTACGAATGTGTTCATAAGAAAGAAACTAGAATTCATGTTCTAGAAGTCAACCATTAAAAAGTAATGTAATAAAATAGGATTTCGGATGTGATAATGATTGGTCAAGTGCATAAAAACCAGTTGAGAATCTAATCTAGCCACCTATTAGAGATGTCGTGAAATGCAGCTTTTGTGAGGAGTTTAGCTCCTGGAATTAAGCAGTTCTGACTCGAGTGTGTAGAGGACCCAAGCAGTTGAGGTAATGTGTCATGTGTGACAAATGTCACCATTCACATATCCATCATATGGTAAGGGTGAAAAATACATTTGTGCAAAAGAGACGTGTATGAGAGAAAAAATACTAAGAAAAGGGCCAAAATAATTGAGACACACTAGAAAAAAAACAAAACTTATAAATAAATTACAAAGAAGATGCCTTATAGAGCACTAGGCGAAATAATTTTTCAAATAGAGCCCATTTCTTGACTCAGCGAATGGGACTCCATTACAGTCCTGAAGTTCATAGGTTCCTTTAGAAATAACCTTGGTAATGACATACAGACCAATCCATAATGGTTGAAGCTTTCTTGCCCCCAAGAGATCGTGTTTCATATCAGAGGGTAAGACGCGATCGCCCACTTTGAAAGAAAGAGGCTTGACAACTCTAGCATATTGAGCTTTGAGTAGACACTTGTGTGCTTCGAGGGCTAATGTGATGTCTTGATGAGTCTCATCTAACTAATTGAGTGAGAAAAAGCACTCTTCTTCGGTGGTCCTGCCGGGTAGGAGTTCAACAACTAATTTAAGGGAAGGAATCTGATACTCGATTGCGATAAATACTTCCAAGCTGTATAAAAGTTGGAATGGTGGGAATCTTGTAGAATTTTTTACTGACATGTGGTATGCCCATAACGCGGAGTATAACATTCGATGCCATCAAGTTTTATGGTTACCTAGTAATGGAAGGATCATGGTTTTGAGGAAGCCATTAACGGCTTAGACTTGGTCATTTTATTCTAGATAGTAGGATGAAGAGTGATCTTTCTGAAAACCCAGCAAAGATGTTAATTCCGACATCATTTAGTTCTAAAAGTGAGAACCCTGGTCTGTAACAATCATATGGGGTGCACCGAATTGACAAATAACCTGATTGATGAGGAATATAATAACGATTTATCCATCGGCTCGAAAGGTGGGAATGGATTTTGCCCATTTCGTGAAATAGTCAACAACAACCACAATGTATTTGTTTCCATCAGACGAAGTGGGATTGCATGTGATGAATTATATGCTCCATTTAGCGAAGGGATTGATGGAAATAACCATATGAAGAGGGCAAGGTGCACATGCATTTTCTTGGTATATATTTGACATGGATGGCACTTCTGGACCAGAGTGACGCAATCTTAAAAAAAAAGTGGGCTAGTAGTATCCTGCGCACAAGTTTTTTTGGGTAGTAGTTATGTCCAAAATACAACCTCCACATGGCCCAATGTGGCACTCATTTAAAATGTGTTATGCCTCGGTACTATTGAGTTAAATTTGAATAACTAAATCAACATCACGACGATATAGAGTATCATTAATCACTATGCAGTGCCAAGCTTGGTGGCGGATGAGATGACGATCATCTGACGTTAGACTTGGGAGGAACCATTGTGTTTGTAGGTAGACAAGGATGTCTCCATACCAAGGATCAGTAGCGTCGACTAGATAGACAGATTTTTTAGGCATTGGATCATGATCTACTTCATCTGGGTTGACTCTGGGAAGGTATAACAATAATTCAACAAATTTTAGGGATTTATTAGCCTTGGTAGTAGAAAAATCAAAGTCAAATTCTTGGAGGATTACAATCCATTTGTAATATTTTACTCCAATAGCTTAACGAGACAAGATGTGTCTCATGGGATTATCCAACACTATGACAGTAGTCTGTCGCGGCAGTATGTAATGTCGAAGGTGGTTGACGGAAAATACAACTGCCAAAGATATCTTCTCCACGAGTGAATATCATAATTCAGGCCCCATTAGGCCTTTCAAGAGATAATAAGCTACATTCTCAATAGTGTCATCATGTGTTTGAACCAAAACCATTCCGAGATAGGATGGTGAGGCTGGAAGATTAAGGAGAAAGTCGTGCGAATAGTTGGGGGCACTAAGTAGTGGGACGAAGACAAGTGTCTATTTGAAGGCGTCAAATGATCCTTGATACTGATCATCCCACAAGTAAGTTATCCTTTTCTTGAGCAGGTGCACAAATCCTTTCGTCAATTCAGCCTAGTTCACGATGAAGAAGAGTAAGAATTTTGTATTCCCTCGCAAAAGTTTGAGCTGTAAGATGGATTGTGATGTGGGAGATTGAGTAATTTTTTTTACCTTATCGAGATGAACCCTAATCCTATTATTAGAGACAATGAAACAAGGTAGACACACAGACTCAACAAAAAATATGCATTTATGCTAATTCAGACAGATGTTGTAGAACCTACTCTTATCAGAGATTTCTCAAAGATAAGCGAGGTGTTGGGATCGTTTCCTGGAATGAGCGGGGAGGTCATAGAAGTAATATTGAAAACTGTGTCATATATCGTGAAATTATTAGTCCATGGCCCTTTGAAATTTGGATCCAACATTATTGAGGCTAAATGGGAGTTTTCGATGTGCAAATGTTCCCCAACAAAAAATGAAGGTGGTTTTGTGCTAGTCATCCTGCTTAATAGAGATATGGTTGTATCTCAAGAATTGATCCATAAAGGAAAAATATTCACAACCGGTGCAATTATCGATTATTTGATCAATGAATGGAGTTGGATACTTGACTTTTGGACATGCGACATTTAGATCATGGTAATTGACACAGAACCAGATGGTACCTTGTTTCTTTTCTATGGGAACCATATTAGATACCCATTTTGTTAAAGGAATGGGATAGATGAAACCACCACGTAAGATTTTTTTGATTTGGGTCTTGATGGCAGCAACTTTGCGAGGCTGGACATGTCAAAGTCTTTGTTAAACAAGCTTGGGATTGTCATATGTCTTGATATCATGCTTGACAATAGAAGGGTATATTCTGGGTATTTCCTCATAAGACCAAGAAAACACATCACGTAATTCCTTAAAAAGGTAGGTGAAGTGTGAAATTTCCTCAGGACTACAATCTTCTCCAATCTGAATGATTTCTAAGATACCTGTTTTGACCGACATGTCTATGAGCACAGTCTTTGAAATATTTCCCAAGTTTCCTTCCACATCGATAGTCTAGACAGTCATGTAAGTGGATGGAACAATCATAAGTGGATCAACAGGAAGGATTTGCATAGATGATGTGTCCAAATCAGATATCGAAGCACGGAAATGAAAATCATCTAAAGGTCACTCTTCTATAGATATGATTTCTCGAATAACTTCATCTATAGGTAGAACTTCATAGAGGATATCATTAGAAGGAGTCATGATGGGAGAGAGGATGGTACCATCATTCAAATACAAAGAAGTGGAGGGATCAGATGTATATTGGATGGCTTGATAAGCCAACCCAATAGGTGAAATCGACATCTGTTCTCCATAAAATCAATGTCTAAAGGGGCCGGTAGGATCTAATGATTGGTACAACCATCAGAAATGGAGGAGATCATTGAAATCATCTTTGCAACCTAAGGTGGCAGGAGAGGAAAGCAACCTAAGAGGGAGGATCCCCTCAGAAGACCAGTATCAACACTGATATAAGAGTCAGGAATTTCTCCTACTAGGGGTACAATGCTTCTCGACAATGTGAAATAATCCACCTCCTCTCAATGTTATCCAAATTTCCAGTAAGTCGTTCCTTACAAAAGCAACTAAATTTCCCAAGGCCAGTGAACATTGGTTTAAAAGTCAAATATTCAAGGATAAATCATGTAAGAAACATATAATGAGTCACAATATTGTGACAAAATGGAAAAATTACATTCCCATATAAACTTTCACGAAGAAATGGAAAAATTCTCTCTTTGGCCTTCAGAAGTTCATTACTTGTGGAGGAACGTATTGAGTGGTCTTATTCTATCATATTCCCCTTTTAAGTCATTTTCCAAGAGGTTAGCATATTATCTTATTTGTAGTCTAAAGAAAATGGAATTTAATATCCAAAGAAACTCAAGGAATATGGATAGGATTTTCTATCATTTTTTCCTTATTAAAATATTTATAGAAGAAAAATTGGAGCAAATGGGAGATAACTGGGACAATTTCTTCCTAATAAGTCACTTCAGGGAGGTTTTTTAAGAAAAAAATTTCCCAATATCAAAGAGGAAATGCATATATGATATGGTTATGGAAGTAGAAACTCCAAACCCTAACCCTGTCGAAACTCCAAACTTTGAGCCTACAAAATTTCCAAACAATGAGTTAGTTGAATCAGATTTTAAGTTTGAATTGGAAAAATATTCAAACAAAAAATAAAAAAAGTAAATCCATAAAGTCACTAAAATCAATGGTAAATAAATCATTAGTAAAGAAGAGTAATAAAAACGTTGTTGCACAGAAAAAAGAAGATCCAATTACAAAGAAAATCTCAGATAATAAGAGAATGAAGAGAAAGGTTTTTGAGAAAGAAAACAACCTATAATTCAAAGGAAAGTATCATAGAATTACTCAAAATATGACAAAAGGAGTAAAATCAAGTGTTAAGTAGCTAGTAATTGACATTAAAGAAGACTTAAGTTCTCTAATGGCAGAGAGGAATTAAACATTTCCACTCCTTTATCATTGACACCATTACCAAAGCAAAGGAAATAAAAACAAAAAATTGGCAGAGGTCAATCAGAATTTTATGATTATATCGATTCCTTGGAGAAGGAAGCACAGTCAAAAAGGCTACACCAATTCTTTAATTATTATCTTGATTAAAGTTTATCGATATCACTAGTTCATGGTCCAATACCATCTCCTATATATAATCCACCATTTTATATATTTGAGGAAAAGGATATAATAGAATCATTGAAACAAGAGATCATAGAACTATAAGTCCTACAACCAAACACCAAGGATGAGAATGAAGTTTTCAAAGCACAAACTCAATGATCCTAAATGAATGTATTATTAGTATTAGAATAATTTAAAACTTGAGAAATTAAAGAAGAAAGTGCATTCTAAAATCAATAATTTGAAGGCCAAAATCATCATGAAGAAGCCAAGCATTAGGGGAACTTTGAGGTCTGAAATGGGCCTCCTAAGGAAATTATAAAATAATAGTGGAAGTAATAAAATAAGATTAGATTACATCATCAAATTTTAAAGGGAAAAAAGGAAAAACTACTTTTTCAACTTGTATTTTAAATTTATCTCCCTATGGGTTTACTTAACTTTCGAGTGGGAACACTCGCTCGATGTAGAATCTGGTTCCTCATCCAAGGAGTACCCATGTTGCATACTTTTGATGAACCCTACTACACGAAAAGATAGAAATACATGAAAAACGTGATTGGAATCAATTTTTTTCATGTATTTCTCATTTTTCGTGTAGAATGGTCCATCGAAAGTATGAAACATGGGTAATCCTTGGATGAAGAATTAAATTTTGCATCCAACGAGTACTCCTACTTGAAATTTGAGTAAAACCTTAGGGAGATAAGTTGAAAATACAAGTTGAAAAAGTAGTTTTATTATTTTATTAATTTTTAATATTTTTACTTTTTTACCCCGAAAATGATGAATCATCCCCATGGTTGACATCATCATCTTGAATCCTATTGGTTCTTATAAAGTTTATTTTTGTTGTACATTTTTCCGAGGAGGCACATTTTAGACCTCCTAATGGTTGGTCGCTTGCTGTGAAGTAAAGGATAACTGATAGTAGTAGCCTAGACATCCTTATCTAGGTCACTCACACAATGCCATGACAAGGATAAGCACAAAATTTTTCAACTTTGTTATTGCATGAGGAAATGAAAGACATTCAGTGTACGGGAATGTTGAGTTCAAATAATTATCTATTTTTGCCATTTTTTTGACCTAATTTTGACCATTTTATCTTTAGGAAGCCATCATAATTATCATTTTCATACGTTAATGCTATCATCTATGCATACAAATTCTATCTATGATATAGTGGTTAAAACCAAAAATTCTTAAGATAATATTTCCAATTTTATATTGTTTTGTATGTTTCTTCGTAAACGCGAGTTAAAATGTAAGAGTTACAAAAATGGACATATCTCATAGTTGTTGTCCATTTTTGTAGGAAAATCATAGGTTGAAATACTTAGAGAAACAATCCAATGAAAGGAAAGGATGGAGGACATGGAAAAAATTATTGATAAGGTTATCCACCTATCGAGTGTAGGTAAAAGGAATTTGTGTCACCACCAAAGCCTGGTCAATTCCTTAGTCAACAAGACAAAGAGGTGATAGATCGCGTAAGAGGTTCATGTGGCAAATCATTATAGAAAATTATCAGATCAAGGATAGAGTATTGTGGATGAGATCTCATGAGATGATAAATCCATGCTCTTATTATGAATTTCTCATTCAATTCATACTCAGGGTGTTAAATATTTTGATTTCCATGATCCACAAAATATGAAAATCGTTACTCTCTTCTGAATTATAGCAATGGAATTCTTAGTTTCTTTTTTGTTTTAAAAAAAATTATAAATACTTTAATTTCCTTTGATAAGGGATATGAACAGTAACATCAGATGTGTGAGAACTCGATTTTATTAATCCGGAATTGATTCAAATATTCATTATGTGTATGAAATCTCTATGAATGGTGTGATTTAAGTTAACAATTGCAAGTTTTAAAGTTTCTCTAGTAGGTGTGACCCAAACAAGAGGCCCCCCTATGCTAGGACACACATTGCCTCTTATTTGAATGAGTTTATATTAGAGAAATTTTAAGATCTAAAATGAGTCGTCTAAGGAATATTATAAACTAATAGTGGAAAAAATAAAATAAGGTTACATTACCTCATCATGTTTTGGAGGGAAAAAGAAAAACTACCTTTTGAACTCATATTTCCAACTTATCTCCCTATGATTTTACTCATATTTCAAGTGGAAGCACTCATTTATTTCACATTTTTCGAGTAGTAGGGTCAATCAAAAGTATGCAACATCGGTACTCCTTAGATACAAAATTAAATTTTGTATTAAATGAGTGCTCCCGCTTGAAATTTGAATAAAATTGTAGGGAGATAAGTTGAAAAAGTAATTTTTATTTTTATTTTTATAGCTTTTTAGCTTTTTAGTCCAAAAATGGTGAATTATCCACAATGTTTGACATCATCAAATTGAATCCTTTTGGTTCTTATAAAGTTTCTTTTTGTTATACATTTTTGTTTTGAGGTCCATTTTTTACCTCAAATTTTCTCTAATGTTTGTTTTTAATATTTCATTTTTTCTCGTTTATAGTTCGTTATGTTTGTCGAGACAATACTTTGTTTTTCATTACTAAATATTACTAAATATTACTTAGAATATTCTCATAAATTAAATAATTCATGATTTGAAAGCTTTAATGATAGTTCTAACAAAGTTTAGAGCCTGAGAATAATTTTATACAAAGTGATCACTCAGTATTAGGGATTAACTTGGGGATTAACTTGGTTTTCTTTCAAGTTAATGTAATTACTTTCTCACATGTTTTTCAATACAGTGAAGGCTAATCAAGTAAATATTTCAAGTGAATAGATATTTTTTCTCATAATTACAAATTCATTATCTAATTATAATCTATCTTTAAAAGAGCTTGAGATAGTCTTTATTGCAATTATCAACATGGGAATGAATATTTATGGGGTTTTAGAACTAGGTTTGTATTGAATGCTTTCCACATATTAGAGTTATATTCGATGTCAATTTTAATAAATTAGATTAGGAGTCGGGTCCTAGAATATTTTGTGAATTACACTTCAAAAACTTACATACCTAGATACCTAGATTGATCAATTAAAAGTAAAGAAAATATATGAAAATTGAACTCATTGAAACATAGGAAGGAAAATTGGCACTTGATTAGAACATTTTTTATTAATTCATAGCTTATAGCAAGATAATGTACCCAATCACAGTTTATGAAAGATTTTTAGAGTTCCAAGATACTAGATAAGGCTTGGGAGGCTTCCTTTCAACTTTATTTCCGAAAGAAGTATAGAAAAATTTCCTTTCATTTATTGAAAATATATCATTTCACCGATATCACTCCCTAATATTTTGTTGATATCAAATGGCTTTTGTCTTCTCAAGTTAGTAGCTTACTTTCATGAGGCAATTTCTTGCCTTAGGTGGCCAACAACAAGTCATTTCAGTTAATGATTTTAGTTATAAATTCGAAATAGTTTTTGAGGCAGAAAGGAAAACATGTTTACAATCTTGCAATTGAATCTTAGTATTTCCTATAGGATATCACACTTATGGATAGTTGATAGGTAGAAATTGAATTTTTCTTTATCAATTCGGAGCTTCATTGGGCCAGAGGGAATCATAAGAAGCCTTGAGAGCTCTAACGACAATAGAGAGATGGAATTTCATAGTTAGCACCTTATAGACATGGAATTTCCCTCAAGCATGGTTGAGACCTTGAGATCCATACTCGTATCCTACTCATAGGCTAAATATTCCATTTACAAGGAATGTGTGTTGATTTAAGGATTTATTGATGACCCATGAGTATTAGAAGCTTCACTTTGAGGCTGAATGCATTTGATTTATTTGATTTTTCCCCTCAAGCATGGTTGAGACCTTGAGATCCATACTAGTATCCCGTTCATGGGCTAAACATTCCATTTACAAGGCATGTGTGTTGATTTAAGGATTTATTGATGACCCATGAGTATTAAAAGTATCATTTAAGGTCCAAGGCCTTTGTTTTCTGTGTAAATCATGGTTACATGTTTGATATACATTTTTAGTGGAGATAACCTCATAAGAGTACCCATTTTCTTCATAGAAATAATATACTTTTGATATAAGGAACATGTAGTGATTTAAAACCACATTAATAAGGAACCTGTAGTGATTTAAAACCACATTAAAAAGTAAAATAAATTTAGAAAAACATCTTTAAAAAGATAATTTCAACTATTAATATATTTTTAAATTTATAACTACCAACAAATTAGATATATCAATAACTTATCACTAAACAAAAACAAAAACATCATATTTCCTATTTTTCTAACCAAAAAAGCAAACATATTCTTTGAAATTGAATCTTAATTATCCGAGCAACTCAAGCTTCCAACAAACCACATACTTAACATATGTATTAACATGAATATTTAAAATTATTAATAAACATAAATATTTAAAATTATTAATAACCATAAATATTTAAAAATAAAAGTTCCATGCCATAACAAAGGTCCATGGATAGTTCTTGGGATTGGCCACAAGTAAGTGGTGTGGGAGCATTAATATTCACTCGAAATGACGAAAGCCTGCTAAACAACGCCAATCCTAAGAAACACAGGGAAACTAGCTGTCTTCACTTCATCATCACTCTCATCCCAAGCTTCCTTCAAACGGGCAACGGTTTGGTCGTCCAGCAGATCGATTCCCCTGTCCTTCGCCGTATGATAAGCCGGCCACGATCTCATGTAAGTCATGTAATCCTCCAAACCCATCTCTTTCTTTGCCCAGAATTTTATGGGAACAGCCGTCGATTCTCCTCCTTCGGAGCCCTCCTGGACAACACTCCCAAACGGGAAGTAGAGCGTTGTGTATTCCTCGTCCACTAATTGGCGAGCGCGGTCCCAAAAGGGGCCAGACGCCCGAAACACCTCCTCGAATACGCGGTCAACTGTTGGGTTCACAACCGGCTCCCTGTAACACCACGCCGCAAATACGCCGCCGGGCTTCCGAAGCACGTGCTTAACGTGCCCGTAAAAAGCGTCGATATCGAACCAGTGAAGAGCCTGGGAAGCGGTCACCAGATCTACAGTTCCCTCTGCTCCTACGGTGCTCTCCACCTCCTCCAAAGACATCGCCCGGGGAGTCACCGCGTATGTTATGTTGGGACGCCTGGGAGCGTAGCTGATCTGCTGCTCGCTCACATCCGTCGCTATCACTCTTTCGAATATCTCTGACAACTGTCAACATCAAAATCAAGAACATCAAAATGAGCAATTGAAGAAACAGAGATCATGTTGAATGGCAATAAATCAAGAACATTAAAAATAGATGGAATAGAGATCACGCAGAGAAAATAGTATGTTACAGCGACTGCAGCTTGCCCATTGCCAGTGCCGGCGTCCCAAGCTAGACGGCGAGTGGGAGTGTGTTTGGCAATGAACGAGAAAAGTTCAGGTGGGTATTGGGGTCTGCCATTAGCATACTCCCTTGCCTGTCTGTCATACCATCCCACTGCCATCTTTGCTTGCCAATATTCTTTCAGAATTCCTTCCCTGCACTGCACTTCTGCCCTGTTCTATCTGTGTCACAGGCATATATCTGAAGAATTTGGCTTGGCCGGCCACACATTGCAATGGAGGGTTGTCTGCCACTCGTTGAAGAGAGAAGGTCAAAGAGAAACTCTTCACATACAGACGAAATATTGTGTATTAAAAAAATTTCCGACTCTTAAAATTAGAGCTTTCATCTTTGCTGCGTCATCTTTATCAACTTTTATGGAAGACTTGGTTTAATTAGTGAACTTTATTTTCGAAATTGGTTGGTGCCCTATCAACGGGATAAACATAAATTTAACGGATTATTTTTAAAACCAGCCGGAATTTAACCATTTTTCCCCTCTAAAATCTAATCGTCGGAGTGCTTGAAACATTATAAAATCTAATGGTAGTAGTCTTTGAAACTTGTTTTTAAGGTGGAAATTTATTCAACACCATTAAAACAACCAAATCAAAATTGTTTATTTAAATGGTGTTAGATTTTCTATTATTTTCTGGAAAAATTTGTAGTCTAGTTATTAAACCTGAATTTTGTTTATTAAAATTGTGTTAGATTTTCTATTATTTTTTGGCAAAATTTGTAGTCTAGTTATTAAACCTGAATTTAAAGCTGAGTATAAACTTTTTGGTTTTTGATTTTTTACTTGAAATTCACCTAAAGCTTATACATGTAAACTAGTTGGTTTACTTTTCAAATTTTATGGAGAAAAGTTGAGAAGTGAAGCCCACTTTCGAAAATTAAACTAGAGATAGAGATGAAAATATTTTTTTAATTTTTAAAAATTTTGAATTTATTTATATACTTAAAAAAACTTGAATTTAAAGTTGAGTATAAACTTTGTTGGAATTTCTGAGAATTCCAGAACAATAACTGAGAGAATAATGTTCCCCCTCTAACACAGAGAATAATGGATAGAGATTGCAGAATAAAATTTTTCTTTCTATTTCATTAACAGAACAAAAAACTATTACAAATTTCTTCCTCACTGGAGGGATTTACAAAATATGAGTATGACTGCTACAGATGCAGTGCTCTCAAAAAAAAACTTCTCTCTCTGCCTCTCAAAACACACAAAACAATGCTTTGTTATGGTTCACTGAGTTTTTCTATGCCTGCGGGCTTACACAGCGATACAACACAATAATACAATAATACAATGATATCTCTTTTTCAATACTGCAGGCCTTTCACTTTTTATATGGCGCGGCGGAAATAAAAACATAAAAACAAAAATAAAATGAAAATACATTATGGAACATAAAACTTTAACCTAAATCTTCTTTGGCGCGATGTATGAGTAGAGCCCACTTCGTAATCAGTGATCGGCGAAACAAAAAGAACTTGGCGGAATGAACTTTGGACTTGCGATTTGCGATTTTCGATTCAGTGGTATTGCGATTGTGCAATGAGCGATGTGCGATGTGTGACTGTGGTGGGACCACATCGCATCGCACCATCGGCATCGGCGGAAAACATATGCAGAATGGTTTGAACAAACAAATGCGATGTTGCAATTACGATTGCATCGCATCGCAAACATTCAACGGAACACAATAATATGGCAGATAACACTTTGCGACGAGCGATTGCGATTAGAGATTGTGGTGGGACCACATCGCATCGCATCGCAAACTCTTAATCGGTGAAACATACATATGGCGGATAGTGCGGATGGTGAATGCGATTGCGATTGCGCGATTGTGATCGCATCGCATATAATACATCGGCAGTAACATATTGCGATGGCGAAACATTAGAACTTTCCTTCTGCGATTTGCGATTGCGATTGTGATCGCATCACATCGCATCGAAACTTTTCCATATCAACAAGACACTTACTCAAAACTTGCGATTGCGATCGGCTGTGAAGTGGTAGGGACCACTATCACGTGTCTCATTCAAAACTTAAAGGACTTTGCTGTTTAATCAAAATCTCTTCATTTTTGGTTGTTGAGGGCTTAAAAGCCCGAAAAGACTTCTCTTTGATAAAACTCTGCTCTTACATGGTTGAACCGTGAAATTCTTCAATCCTTCTGCAAAAATGGCTACGCCCATAACAAAATTAACTTCTCTTCTACAATGGTGGCTGCAGCCCATCAAACATTAAATTCTTCCTTATGTTTTTCTCCATCTCTCTTGAATGCATGGTGTTGTGCATGCAAGCTCCTGCTACTGCTGCTGCTGCTGTTATGCTCTGTTTCTACCTGCACGGGGTACAGAGGTGATTTTAATATTTTCAACACTTAAAGTCAGCTGATGGGTTATCAGTCATACCCAAGCATTTCCTTAAGTACTCAAAAGTCTTCTGCCCCAATGGCTTTGTCAAAATGTCTGCACATTGCTCCTCTGTTCTACAATGCTGTAAAACAATTTTTCCATTGTTCACCAATTCTTTGATATAGTGAAACTTGGCATCAATGTGCTTCATTCTCTTGTGAAACACAGAATTCTTTGATAATGCAATAACTGAGCTATTGTCACAATATATCACTGTGCCCTTTACCTGTTCTTGACACAAATTTCTCAACATTCTTCTCATCCATACTCCTTGACACGCTGTTGTTGTAGCTGCCACATACTCTGCCTCTGCTGTAGATAATGCTACACTAGGTTGTTTCTTAGAAGCCCATGAAATGGCTCCTGAGCCCATATGAAATACATAACCGGATGTGCTTTTCTGATCATCTAAAATTCCAGCCCAATCACTGTCAGTGTATCCAATTAATTCTGAATTTTCTGAAGTAGTATAAAAATACCATATCTTTTAGTTCCTTTAACATACCTCAGAATTCTCTTCGCTGCTTGCTAATGTGCTTCTTTTGGCCTTTCCATAAACCTTGAGATCAAACTAACAGCATGCATAATATCCGACCTAGTTGCAGTCAAATACATGAGGCTGCCAACTATGATTTTATACAAACTTGGATCAAAACATTTGCTGCTGTCATCCTTACTCAACTTCAATCCCATTACTGTAGGAGTAATCGCTGCTTTGCACTCCTGCATATTAAATCTTTCCAAAACTTGATTCACATACTTTTCTTGTGAGATAAAAATCCCATTTTCATTTTGCTCTACTTCTATTCCTAAGAAGTATCTCAACAATCCCATGTTAGTCATTTCAAATTCTTCTTTCATGACTGTTTTAAAATTTTCACTGAGGTAATCATGATTACCTGTGAATATTACATCATCAACATATAACACAACAATGAGCATCTTACCATCTTTTCTTTGATGTACAATGTGGATTCTTCATCACATTTTTCAAACCCATTTTCTAGTAGATAGGAATCTATCCTACTGTACCATGCTCTTGGTGCTTTCTTCAGGCCATAAAGAGCTTTCTTCAACTTGCATACTTTGTGTTCCTAGCCCTTTTTCTCATAGCCAAGAGGTTGTTCCACATAAACCTCTTCCATTAACACTCCATTGAAAAATGCTTATTTTACATTTGTTTTGTGCTGCTATGGACAACACTGCTCTCATGGTTTCCATTCTTGCAACTAGTGCAAAAGTTTTCTCATAGTCTCTTCCATGCTGCTGCTTATATCCTTTGACAACAAGTCTAGCCTTGTGTCTTTCAATCCTACCTTCAGTATTACTTTTGGTCTTGTAGACCCATTTACTCCAATGACTTCTTTACCTTCAGGGAGATCAACTAGCTCCCATGTTTTGTTCTTTTCTATGGCATTAATTTCTTCATCCATAGCTTCTATCCATTTTCTATCTTTTATAGCATCTTCAAAATGAATAGGATCATCAACATGACAATACAAAGCAAATAAGGAGTTCATAACTTCATTTGCCACTTCCTGCTCATAAATCTCATTTAAGTTTATGAATTTTGTTCCTCTTTCATTTGGTGTACTTGTGCTTGAAGAAGCACTCAATTCTGCTCCATGTGGTGTGCTTGGAGAAGCACTCTCATTTCTTCTCAAGGGTGTTTGCACTCCTGCTTGAGATGTCCCTTGCTTTCCTTGTGTTGGTGGAGGTTTTGCTACCAATGAGGTGTTATTTTCAGCCGTATCTTCCTCATCTTCATCATGAGATAAATAGCTTTTAACATTAATTTTTTTCTCAATGCTTCCATCCCATGCTTCCTCTTCAATAAACTGCACATCTCTGCTTATCACAAATTTCTTTGAGGATGGGTTATACAATCTATATCCTTTGGAATCTTCACAATATCCAAGGAAGTTGCACTTCTCCCCCTTACTATCCAACTTCTTTCTCAACTTATCTGGAATGTGTGCATATGCCACACATCCAAAAACTCTCATGTGGGTGACTCCCTGTTTTCTGTCACTCCACACTTCTTCTAGAACTCTGTTCATTACAGCTTTTGTTGGGCATCTATTCAAGATGTACACAGAACAATTTGCTGCTTCTGCCTAATACTCATTCGACAAGTGTTTTGCCTTCAACATACTTCTCACCATTTCCATTATGGTTCGATTCTTCCTTTCAGCAACTCCATTTTGCTGTGGTGTATACCTTGTAGTAAACTGCTTGTGTATGTCGTTCTCTGCAAAAACGCAGGAACTCTTTTGAGATGTACTCACCTCCTCTGTCAGTTCTAAGAACTTTGATATGTTGTCCACTCTGTTTCTCTACAAGAGCTTTAAAGTGGAAAAATTTCTCAAAGACTTCACTCTTATATTTCAGAAAATAAACCCACACTTTCTTTGTGAAATCATCAATGAAGGTCATCATGCAATTGCTGCCTGAAACTGATGTTGTTTACATCGGCCCACATAAATCTGAATGAATGATTTCTAAGGGTGCTTTCGCCCTTATGCTTTTCCCTGATGGAAAATTTTCTCTGTGTTGTTTTCCCAAGATGCAACCTTCACATAGGCTGTCAGGTTTCTCAATCAATGGTAAACCTCTTACCATTCCTTTTCTGTGCAACAAATTCAATCCTCCGAAATTGAGATGTCCAAATCTCAAGTGCCAAAACTAGTTCTCATCTTTCACTTCATTCTGAAAGACTTCTTACGTTACAGCTGCTACACTCTTTCCTTTTCCCTTGAAGTCAATGTTGAGCTTGAGAGGAAACATTCTATTGTTGGTCATTTGTATTTCAGCAATAATCTTCTTGCTTGGAGGTATATCCATTATTGTGCACACATCATTCTTAAACAATACTTTGTAACCTTTGTTTATGAGCTTCCGTACGCTCAAAATATTACATTTCAAACCAAGAACATAATAAACATCTGGCACAAACTTTTTCTCACCATTTCTTGCATGAATACTAAATATGCCTTTTCCTTTGACAAAAATCTTAGTATCAGTTCCTGTGGTTACTTCTGAATTAATTTCTTCATCAAGATTGGCAAACATTGCTATGTTTCCAGTCATGTGATTACTACAGCCTTAATCTAAGAACCACACATCATCTTGTCTATCTTGTGCTACATTACATGTTAACAACACATTCTTTGGGTTATTTTCTTCTTTTGCTACATTAGCATTCTACCTATTATTCATGTCATTTTGCTTTTTCCTACATTCATTGGCATAGTGCCCATATTTCTTGCAATAATGACATTGAACATTGGATTTTTCATACCTTTGTCCATGCGCATGTTGGTGTCCACCTTGCTGGCTATTACATTGGTCGTGTCTGTGATTCTGACTATTGCTCCTTCCATGTGAATGTGAAGGGTTGTTCCTTCCTCCTTTGTTTTGGCTTCTGCCTCTTCCTCTTCCTCTGCCTTGACCTCTTCCTCTTCCAAAAGGCATCTGGGTCTTGAAGGCATGCTCTAGAGATGGATTTACAGATTTTTCCAATCTCTTTTCATGAGTCATCAACGAGGCATGAAGTTCATCTACCGTGAACTTTGAGAGATCCTTTGTCTCTTCTATGGTGGTAACTATAACATCAAACCTTGAGGGTAGGCTCCTCAATAGTTTCTCCACAATCCTTCTTTCTTCAAGAGTTTCTCCATGGGACCTTATCTATGTGACCATCCCAATCACATATGTGAATAACGAGTCTATATTATCAGACTCTTTCATACAGAGAGTTTCAAAATCTCTCCTCGGAAACTGTAGTTTTGTTGTCTTCACTTTCTCCATACCTTGATAGGCTACTTTCAGAGTTTCCCATGCATCCTTGGATCTCTTAGCTACTGCTATCCTCAGAAACACACTTTCATGTACTGCTTGATACAAATAGAAGAGCGCTTTAGAGTCCTTCTTTCTATTGCTCTTCAATATATCATTCTCTGCCTGAGTTAAGGCATTAAAAGCCTACTCATCAGCTGGTTCATCAAAACCATCTTCTACAAACTCCCATAAGTCTTGTGAGGCAAACAGGGTTCTCATGGTAACGGCCCAATAATCATATATTTCCATTAAATTGTGGAAGCTGAGCATTTCCAATACTCATACTAGTGCTTGGTCCAGCCATTGCTTATAAATTGAACTCTGAACTAAACTTGAATGTGTTTTTTAAACAAACTGTCTTTCCTTCTCTAAAAGACAAACTCTGTCTCTAAGGACTACTCTTTTAAACAAAACAAAACTCTATTTTTTGAGAAATACCTGGACTTAATCTTCTGTTGAGCCTTCACTCTACTGGAGAACTGCTTTAACAAATCTTCTTCTTCCTTCAGCTTCTTTGACACCTTAAAAGAGCCTGAACTAGCTCTGATACCATGTTGGAATTTTTGAGAATTCCATAACAATAACTGAGAGAATAATACTCCCCTTCTAACACAGAGAATAATGGATAGAGATTGCAGAATAAAACTTTTCTTTCTATTTCATTAACAGAACAAAAAACTATTACAAATTTCTTCCTCACTGGAGGGATTCACAAAATATGAGTAACACTGCTACAGACGCAGTGCTCTAAAAAAAAAACTTCTCTCTCTGTCTCTCAAAATGCACAAAATAGTGCTTTGTTATGGTTCACTGAGTTTTTCTATGCCTGCGGGCTTACACAGTGATACAACACAACAATACAATAATACAATGATATCTCTTTTTCAATACCGCAGGTCTTTCAATTTTTATATGGCGCGGTGGAAATAAAAACATAAAAACAAAAATAAAATGAAAATACATTGCGGAACATAAAAATTTAACCTAAATCTTCTTTGGTGCGATGTACGAGTGGAGCCCACTTCGCAATCGGTGATCGGCGAAACAAAAAGAACTTAGTGGAATGAATTTTGGACTTGCGATTTGCGATTTGCGATTCAGCAGTATTGCAATTGCGAGAAGTGCGACTGTGGTGGGACCACATCGCATCGCACCATCAGCATCGGCAGAAAACATATGCAGAACGGTTTGAACAAACAAATGAAATGTTGAAATTGCGATTGCATCGCATCTCAAACATTCAATGGAACACAATCATATGGCGGATAACACTTTGTGACGAGCGATTGCGATTAGCGATTTTGGTGGGACTACATCGCATCGCATCGCAAACTCTCAATCGGTGAAACATACATATGGCAGATGGTACAGATGGTGAATGCGATTGCGATCGCGATCGCATCACATATAATACATTGGCGGTAACATATTGCGATGGCGAAACATTACAATGTTCCTTCTGCAATTTGTGATTGCAATTGTGATCGCATCGCATCGCATCAGAACTTTTCCATATCAACAAGACACTTACTCAAAACTTGCGATTGCGATCGGCTGTGAAGTGGTAGGGACCACTATCATGTGTCTCATTCAAAACTTAAAGGACTTTTCCGTTTAATCAAAATTTCTTCATTTTTGGTTGTTGAGGGCTTAAAAGCCCGAAAAGACTTCTCTTTAATAAAACTCTGCTTTTGCGTGGTTGAACCACGAAAGTCTTCAATCCTTCTGCAAAAACGGCTACGCCCATAACAAAATTAACTTCTCTTCTGAAATGGTGGCTGCAGCCCATCAAACATTAAATTTTTCCTTATGATTTTCTCCATCTCTCTTGAATGCATGGTGCTGTGCACGCAAGCTCCTGCTGCTGTTGCTGCTGTTATACTCTGTTTCTACCTGCACAGGGTACGCAGGTGACTTTAATATTTTCAACAAACTTTTTTAAAGCTGAGTATAAACTTTTTAGTTTTTTATTTTTTATTTGAAATTCACCTAAAACTTATAGATGTAAGCTAATTGGTTTACTTTTCAAATTTTATGGAGAAAAGTTGAGAAGTGAAACCCACTTTTGAAAATTAAAGTAGATGAAAATATTTTATAAATTTTTTAAAATTTTGAATTTATTTATACACTTAGAAAAAACCATTTTAATTAAGAAAATGTAATGATCTCATTGTCCTCACATTTCTATAAAAAAGGTACAATATAAAATAGTTAGATTTAGGTAAAATTTCTTTTTTAAATAAGTTTTTTTAATTATTTTTTATTTTTTATTTTTATTTTATGAAATTTTGAATGTGTTGAAAATGTTTCTTTACAATGAGTTGGAAACTATAAAATATTTTCTTTATTTAACCTCGAAATATAAAATATAAATAATAGTAATGTAAAGAAATGTCTAAAATATTTTAAATTCATTTTAGTTTTTATCTAATATTTTAATATCAATTTTATATGTGTATTTTTAAACCAATGAAAAGAAAAAAAATAATATTATGGTGTTATATTATACAAAATATATAATGAAAATATGTAATTTTTTTTAGTTTTAATATGAAGTTTGCATATCATTATATATTCATATTAATTTGTCTAGCTAGGGATCAGATCTCATTATATGCAAATTTGAAAAAAGCTTTAGATATGAACAAATTTAATTCTTTTTGATGTTTGATAAAATCCCATTATATGTAAATTTGAAAAAAGCTTTAGATATGAGATTTAGTTTTTTTTGGTGTTTGATAAATTCGTGATTAAAATGGATCTATAGTGATTTCATTCTTTGTTTATATATTAACCATATCTATTTTTTTTTAATGGTATATGGATGTCAAATAGATTATTTAAATTTTATATTGAAATATTTATAAGAGAAATATAAGTTATTTTTTAATAACGTTATATAAAAATATTTTTTTAACATTACATCTAAATATTCTATTTATAGATCTAAGAGTGAAAGTAACATATTTTTGCCACATCTTTTTTATACTCGACTTTAATATTAACAATTAACCAAATAAGCATATTGAAAATGAGATTATTGATGTTTTATAATTATTTTAATTAAAAGTAACCAAATATATATAATAATTTATGTTTCTATTATAGCTACCAATATTTTTTAGTTAAATTCATTTTTTAAGGGACAAGTGTGTTTACAGTGTTGGAAATCACCAACAAAGGGGTCTCAGGTCTCTCCAGTAGGAAGTCCCAACTAGACCTCACACTATTTGGAGTAGGAGCCCCATAAAGAATATAGGTCTCACCACCATTATCCTTATGGATTTTCCTTGGCTACAATTATTGACATAACAAATTACATAAAAAATCTATGAACCAAGTAAGTTGACATTGTGAGGCATATGATTGCAATACATATAAGGTGATTCCATGAAGGGGGGAGAGAGAGCGAGCCTCTAGAAGAAAAGTAATAATAATATCCTAAAAGAGACACAAAAAGAGAATGTAAAGAATCATTAGTTAAGTTGCAAAGTAGCTCACAAGATAACAACGATCATAAAAGCAAGTAACAACACACATTCAATAAGATGCATACCAAAGCCAACGAAATGGTTCATTTTCATTAGTTGTGTTAACATAAACAAACATTGAAAACAATGAAAGAATAGTCTTACAATCATTCATGACATATGTATGAAAGTGCATTGGCTCAAAGAGCTTCATATATTAAGTGTAAGTTTCAAGATTCACAATCACAATGATGCCACACTAGCCCCAATAGTGGAACATTAAGTTACCACTTTCTTCGGAAAAGAAAAATCCTCTCTCCTATTCCATACTACATAAGCCAAGGTGGAAATTCCAAAGTCCTTTCTATTGAGCTATGAGGTTGTATATATAACAATTGAGGTGACTCTCCACCTCCCGTGTGACCCTTGACCTTCCATCATGACTCTTGAGCTCCGATGTCACTTTTCAAATTCTTATGTCACCTTTGAGCTTCTACATGAATTTATAACTTTTAAGTGACTTTTCACATTCCATGTGAGACACTTGGGCTTCCACACATTTTAAATTTTTTGATTTTTTGGAAATTACATAATTACATTCCACAAGTGATGTCGAAAAATACATTGACACATATGACTTTTGTGATGACATGTTGAGAAGCCATGACTTGGAAATAGTGACATAAGACTTCATTGTATAAATGTAAAGCTCTTCTCTTTGCTGCTATGAATTTTATTTCTTCATGATAGACCTTTTCTTATACTCCATGTTCACCCTCCAAAGATCTTGAATCAAAGTTGAAACCTTCCAAGTGAGCATGAGTTGTCATCTATTTTTCTTGGTCCAGGATTCTTTATGCCCTTCATGATGGTTCCTCCTTTTTCTTCTTCTTCACAAGTGGATTCTTGTAACCTATCATTGACAATATCCCTTGATCCTCACTCTACCGTGTTGAGATGATAACACCTGCATATGAGGTCAACTCATAACAATCCAACATCATTCTAAAAACCACTTATTTTACTTTTGTCTTGTTGATCTAAAATGCTCAATTTGATGGGTATTTGCAAGGGTTGAGAGGGAGAGGCTTCCTTGGGAGCATTGTGCAGTTATAGGAGGTAATAAGTATGATATTGTGCACTAGAGAATCACATTATGCTAGGGATAGAGTGATGCAAGAGCATTAAGGTAGAGTCGGCAATGTGACAAGCTAGTCACATGTTGTGGCTTGGGAAGAGGACTAGCAGTCCTAATAATTTGAAGACTTTAGTTTTAAAGCATTTTGTTTAGAGTTAATTTGGGCTAAAATAGCCATTGTAATCTGTAAGTTAAAATAATATTTAGCTTAGGATTAGTTAGGCATTTAGTTGAATAAACTGTTCTGAAACTGAATAACAATTTCTCAACCATATGGGGATTTTGGGAAAGGCATAAAATAAAACCAAATCCACCATTGTGGGGTTCTTCCATCCATAGAGAAAAGGAGAGAACGAAAGGGAAATAGGTGTGAAAGAGGATTGAACAGGGAGTAGGAATACATGTATAAACCGACCATCCCAGGGCTTGGTTCTGGGTATTTTCATTTATAAATTAATTCCAAGTGTTTTGGATTTTTATCAGGCTCTCTATTTTAACCCGTTTGCTTTATTTCCCTGTCGAAATCAAGTATTGCATTTATGTGTTATTATATAGGCATCTTTTTTCTATTAATGATTATACAAACTGAGCGAGAAGATGAATTTTCTGTGAACTTTATGTAGACAAATTTATGGTAGAGACCAAGGGATGAGAGATGAAGAAAAATCTCAGGAGGGAATTTGTGCATTTGCAGATGGAAAAAAGCTCAAGAGAGATAGTGTTGAGGAATTCCCAACAAAATCAGAAGAATAGCAGAGGAGTAACGTGGAGGAAGTCATATCGCAGAGCAGCGACATCAAAAATAAGAGCAACTGAATAAAGAACTAAATAATTAGAAGAATACCTAAGGAGGAAATGATGATGAGGATTGAATTGCTGAGACAAAGGTGTAAGGATTGACAACGGAGATTAGAGCTGGAAAAAGAGGCGAACAAGAGCTGAGAAGGTTGAGCAGGTGGCTATGATTAAATCACATATATGAAGACAAGAGATGAATGGTTAAGGTGAATTTAGGAAGTGCGATATGGACGCGTTTCGGCAGGGCACAATTTCGCATCTGTGATTCAAGTATTTAAGAGCTAAGGATTTCACAAGGTAAACACCATAACTTGTGATGAGAGAAGGGTGAAGTTTGCGATGCGACAAGGAGCAGCTATGTGTCAGCTTGGTGCAAATGCGCACTTCACAAGTTTTATGGGTTAGCGCATTTGTAACGAGTTGAAAGTTGTGAGAAGGCGATTGCAATGTGTTGCGATTGGTCGAGAGTGTGTGGGACACTATGATAAGAAGGTTCCGCGTGTATGAATGTGTTTTGGGTTATGTGCATTATATTATAAAGAATTATGTTGATCATTTCGTGTATGTATGTATTTAACTCTAATATTTTTCCCCGCTTCGTATAAAGGAAGTTATGTGGGTCCTAACCCACATGTCCACAAGTATTTGTGTAATTTTTAGTTACTACTACATCAATTGGTATCAGAGAAACAAGATCTAAGAGGCAGTGTAAAGGAATTTGAACTGAGAAAAGTTGAGAAAGGTTGCTCATTGATTCTAATGGAATGAACCTTAAGAGGTAAGACTGTGGACTGAAGGCTTATGAAAAATCATAAGAGATACAATAGCATGGATAAAGTAGTAGCATAGACAATAAGTAGAAGTAAGAGTGAAAACATCTTAGCAAGAAGATTACAGCATTTAAGGGAAGTGATGAAGGAAGCTAGAAAGGGTTTCTAGGAGGAAAAAAGAAGTGTGGTCAGAACCTAATATTTCAGCTAAGGTTGAAATATAAGAGGACAGTAGTGTTCTCAAGTGAAAATGAGTTGTGAGGATAAGCCTAGAAGGAGCATAGAGGAGTGCTCAAGGAGGGTTATAGATTGAGGACCAATACTTGCAAAAATACCAAGCACAGAGAAAGTTTGGTGAGGTAAGTTGTAGCAGGAGGAACTGTTACTGCAGAGGCTAGTGCAACTCATAGAGGGTGAAAAAACCCAAGAAGATGACTATTGAAAGTCATAGCAGAGGTTCGGGAGGCAACCACAAACTAAATAAGGAATATGCCAAGACAAATGGCATATGAAAGCAAATTACTAATGAAGAATATAATAGAGAAATAGCTGAGATGAGAACCCATCTTGATCTATTGATGGAGTTGCTACAGAGGAGTTATAAATCCCATAGGTGTGTATGATTTATGGGGAAGAAATTGTAGTTTCATGGGATAAATATGAAGAGGGAGCATAAAAGGAATGGTTCTATTTGAAGATTCAAGAATAAGAAGAGTCCCCAAGAGACAAATTGGGACTGGAGACAAGTACTACACTTGTTTCAAAGATGAAAGAGGTTTGTTGCAGCTCACAAGGTGGATCAGAATGATTCCACAAAGGGAAGAAGAAGATATGACCACTGATGGTTATCTGAAAGGTTCACAGAGGAGTCACAACCAGGAGAAATAAATTAGAAGAGATATTAGTAAAATACTAAGCATGGAAAAGCTTGGTGTTGTATCTACAGGTAGGTTGGTGAAGTCATCTTATATAGATGGATTTTTTGTCTTCCATGATGAAAAAAGAGGATTTCATAAAGGAAAGAAGAATATGGCTACTCATGTCCATAGTAAAGGTTCGAAGGGAGATTATGAAATATCAAGTAAGAATAAACTTGATAGAGAATTAGATGAGATAAAAGTGCAACTAGAAGTGTTGAGAGAATTCATACAAGGGATTATGGAACACCAAAGGTGTGATTGGGTTCTGCGGAAGAAAAAAGTCAAGTGGAGTGATTTATAGAGCAGGCTGAGATCTGACACAATAATTTAGCTAGAAGAAGAACTCAGAGGAGCTCAGTTACAACATAGGATGTGTGCTTAGTAAGAGGTTTACTTATGTGAACCTAAGAAAGGGTTTATTCTTGGTGATAGTAGTAATGAAGATGAAGACATGAGACAAGTTGATGGTTTCATGGATCCTTGGAAGGATGGGAACCAACAAAAAGATCTTATGTTTGAGACAAAAAGAGAGGCTATGGATCCTTATGGTTTTGAAACAAATTATTATTGTATGTTTGTAGGTGAAATCCGTAAATAAAGACAATTTTCTGATGTTTTCATAAAGGATGAAGGGGGAAGACATAATCTGAATTTTGTTCAAGAATTAATGAGACAGCTGAGTCTCATATACTTGCACATGCAAATCTACGTGAAGGAAATGATTTCTAGCGTACTGTGAAAGCTAAAAACAAGGAGGACTTGGCTTATAATGATGGCCAAGAATAGAAAGAGGAAAAATATGATATCAAGAATTCATATGTTATGCTTGAGAAAGCTGAAAAGAAGACTAGTGAAGACTTTCGGAGTCCTGAAAGAGACTTATAAAAACAAGAGAAATATTTCGTTATTGAGCCATCAAATAAGACCATTGGGTCTTGTGAGTTTAATGCTGACAATTTGAATATGTTTGTAGGTTGTGTAGAAGACAATCCATCTCTTGGAATTGTCTCAAGTAAAGATGAAGTATATCTAGCAAAGTATAATGAGGAAGAAAATTGTCAAGCAAGGTATGATGAAGAGTGTCTTTCTGATGAAGACCAAGTTGAGTTGTTGCAGCAGAAGGAATTCATAAGTTCCTTATTTAATGAAGGGAGTAACTTTAATGGAGATGAACTAGTAATGCCTCATGAGATGAAACTTGTTCTTGATGAGGAGAAAGAGGAATTGGCTTGCTTAAATAGCCAAAGGAATATTGTTGGATGGACATTTACGACTGTCATAAAAATAGAGAATCAAAATTTTATTCTGGTTAAAGATGAAGAAGCACTGCCACAAAGAGGTTTTCTTAGTAACAAGGAAAAATAAATCCATGAAGATGAAAGTGAGGAAGCTATGTCTCAAGCTAAAAGGAAAGTCAGTTCTAGAAGTGGAAAATACTAAATTGACTATTAGGACTAGTCAAGAAGCAAAAGGACAACAATGAAGTATTGTCAAGGAAGAGGAAGAGAGTTGTGTAGAAACTATAATACAATATACTGAAGGGGTACTTGAAGGGAATCAAGTAATCAGTGAATGCCTGAGTTGCTTGCTGAAAGAATTTAAGCAAGAGAAAAATATTGCAGACAATAAGATGGGATTGTTTCAAACGATAGTTGAAACAAAGATAGATACTAGTTTCCAAAACTTAATTGTGTTAACTAGTATACAAGAAAGAGTGATTAAAAATATTACTACAGTTAGAGAATTAGAAGGTAATTTACCTTTTGACAGTAAATTTTCAAACAAGGAAAATAAGAGGGATGTTGCAGAGGGAGATATCTTCAAAGATATTGAGGAATTTTGGGTGGCAATAATGTCCGGAGTAATATTTGCAGCAATATCTCGGACATAGTGTAGTAGAATGTGTTGGAAGAGGATTGGAAATAAGATTATATTACAACATAAGATTCAATTGCAAGAAACCATAGATGAACTATGGGATTAAATTCAAATACCTAAGAAGAGTTACAGCAAAGTGAAGAAAGTAGTCCACTAAGGAATTTTTTGGAAAGTGAAGAACAGTGAAGGTAGAAGAAGTGAAGCACTATAGTACAAAGTAAGGAAGCCTAGAAGATTGCATCTAAAGAATGGTGAAGACAATGAAGCTTATGGACAACAAAACAACAGAGTTTGGAATCCTTGAATATTCAATCATTGAAGACACATGACGAGGAGGTCATGAATTATTTTACCTCAGGAGTTTGATGCAAGAGCATTAAGGTAGAGTCGGCAATGTGACAAGCTGGTCACATGTTGTGGCTTGGGAAGAGGACTAGGAGTCCTAATAATTTTAATACTTTAGTTTTAAATTATTTTGTTTAAAGTTAATTTGGGTTAACATAGCCATTGTAATATGTAGGTTAAAAGAATAGTTAGATTAGGATTAGTTAGGAATTTAGTTGAATAAACTGTTCTGAAACTGAATAAAAGTTTCTCAACCATATGAGGATTTTTGGAAAGGCATAAAACAAAACCAAATTCACCATTTTGGGGTTCTTCTATCCATAGAGAAAAAGAGATAACGAGAGGGATATAGGTGTGAAAGAGGGTTGAACATAGAGTAGCAATAAATATAAAAACCAGCCTTCCCAGGGCTTAGTTTTGTGTATTTTCATTTGTAAATGAATTCCAAGTGTTTTGGATTTTTATCGAGCTCTTTGTTTTAACCCGCTTGTTTTATTTCCCTGTCAAAATCAAGTATTTCATTTATCTGTTATTATATAGGCTTATTGTTTCTGTTAATGATTATATAGAATGAGTGAGAAGACTAAGTTTCTGTGAACTCCATGTAGACGAAGTTATGGCAGAGACCGAGGGATGAGAGATGAAGAACAACCTCAGGAGGGAATACGCGTATTTGCAGACCGCACAAAGCTCAAGAGAGATAGCGTTGAAGAATTTCAAGCAAACTCAGAAGGATAGCGGAGGAGTAGCGTGGAGGAAGCCATATCATAAAGCAGCAACATAAGAAAGAAGAGCAACCAAATAAAGAACAAAATACTTAGGAGAAATCCTAAGGATGAAATGATGGCAAGGATTGAATCACTGAGAAATTTTTTTAAGGATTGACATCAGAGAGTAGAGCGGGAAAAAGAGGCGAAGAAGAGCTGAGAAGGTGGAGCCGATGGCTGCAATTAAATCGTAGATCCAAAGACAAGAGATGAACGGTTAAGGTGAGTTGAGGATGTGCGAAACAGATGTGTGTCGGTAGGGTACAATTTCGCATCGGTGATTGAAGTATTTAAGAGTTAAGGATTTCACAAGGTAGACAACATAACTTGCGATGCGAGAAGGGTGAAGGTTTCAATCTGAAAAGGAGCAGCCACGTGCTGCCTTGGCCCAAATGCACACTTCGCACTTTTTATGTGTTAGCGCATTTGTAAAGAGTTGAAAGTTGCAGGCAGGAAATTGCAATGTGTTGCGATTGGTCGGGAGTGTGCGGGACCCTACAGTAAGAAGGTTCCACATGTATGAATGTGTTTTGTAGAAATTATATACAAGATGCATTTATATATCCAGATTCTCCTAATCTAAAAATATTTAGCTTCTTGCTAAATACAGAATCCTTCCACTGTTAATCTTTTGTGGAAATTTAAAAACTCAATTGCAAACACATGAAGCAATAAAAACAATCGCACATAACACAGTTGTTTAACGGGAAAGCTTGAAACTGAAAACCCAAACTATCATATATTATGTATCATGGAGATCATGTAACAATCTCATACAAAGCTTAGTACATGAAGCTCTCAGTTCAATCAATTGTCACACAATAACCAAAAGAAATCTACAAATCCATGCACTGATTTCTTGCCACCTGATAGCCTGCCTCCACTGCGCAATCCCTGCTGAAGAAGACCCCTGAATGAATTTGAATCTACCTTGCTTGCACTCCGCAATCTTCGTTGGCAACTCCAATGTGCGTGTGGTGCAATCAATGCATCACTATAGTCACAACGGATAGTCCATCTTGCCCTTTCACCTATCTCTCCACTGGGTCTCCACTGGAACTGACATGCACTGTAGTTAACTGCTATATTTGTTTAGTTGATTAATGAGTTATTATTTGTGAATTAATTAACTAATTAATTCACTCCACTCTCACTAGTGTATCATTCAGTTAGACTAGATACAACTAGCTCACCTGAGTTTAACTCCATTAATTGAGTTAAACAAAATAAAAACTCCATGAACTACTCTTCCAACTCTGTCATAACTTTTCCACTTCAGTTCTAATTGATTCCTCCATGCATGAACCACCAGTAAACCCTAGGAATTGCGTAATTCCTTGAGCCCACTGATTTGAAAAATCTGTACACTGAAATGAAGTGCTCCAAAAGAATAAGTTAGTGTTTATTGTTTGATTATTATTAAGAGCTAATAATAATCAACACTTCTATTTTTAGATCGATGATCTATAAATAGACTTCGCCCAATATTCTAAAAACAGAATTTCATCTATTTTTCCAACTTTACCAACCATCCACAAATAGCATACTGCAACTTCTGAAATATGATCACCATGTCTAAAAATATACTTACACCTAAAAATAGCCTACGGGCCCACTTAGTGAAGGTGACTGATTTTCACTAATCTCATCATCTTCTTGAATCTCAACACTCCCTCTCAACAAGATAGGGATTATCCTTCACCCCGATCCTGCGTCTATGGTATTAGAATTTGCTCCTGATGAGCGCCTTCGTCAGAATGTCTGCATCCTGATCTTCTATAGGAATGTACTAAAGCAACATGATCTTCCGCTGCACACAATATCTGATATGATGATATTGGATATCAATATTTTTAGATCTATCATGAAACACAGGATTAATCGAGAGTTTAATGCAACTTTGATTATCACAATGTATCACTGTAGGATGTAATTGTGAACTAAACAAGCCAACCAGGATCTTCCTCATCCAGATAGCCTCACATGTATCTTGACTTGCTGACATGTATTCTGCTTCCGCTGAACCGAGTGCCACAGATCTTTGTTTTCTGCTGTACCAAGAAACTACAGTAGATTCGATACTAAAAATCCCTCCTGATGTGTTATTTCTGTCTGTTGGGATGCCTGCCCAATCTGCATCCGTGAAACCATGCAACTTCACCTCATCTGTCTGTCTGTACCATAATCCATACTCATATGTACCCCTGAGATATCTCAGTACATGCTTTCCTGCCTTCCAAAAGAGCTTGGTAGGATTAAGCATCACTTGTGAAAATTGGTTCACCACATAGCATATGTCTGGTATTGTATTAACTAAATACATGAGCAAACCCACCAACTATCGATAAACAGTGGCATCCAGTACCTCTACCGATGTAGCATCCTCCTTCCTCCAATTTCCTGGAAGAGGAGTGTTGATAGGCTTGCATCCTTGCATGTGAAACTTCTCAAGTATCTCCCGGTCATACTTGCCTTGAGACACAAACAGTTCACCTTCCCACTGCCATATTTCCAATCCAAGGAAATAATGAAGAAGGCCCAAATCCTTCATCTGAAACTCCTTTGCATGATCTTCCTTGCATGAGTGTATCAACTGCTCATCACCCTTAGCATTAAATCATCAACATAAATAACAATTATTAAAATCTTACCTTACACCACAATTTGGTAAGGTTTGCATCCGCCTCACTCTTCGTGAAGCCAAGTCCAGTGATATAGTTGTCGATCCATGTGTACCAAGCACGAGATGCTTTCTTCAGCCCATACAATGCTCTTTTGAGCCTGCACACATGTGACTCGCTGCTGAAGATCTCAAATCCTTCAGGCTGATCAATATACACCTCTTCCTCAATGATCCCATTAAGGAACACATTCTTCACATCCATCTGATGAATGTGTCAACCCATTTGCACTGAGAGATCAAGGATGGTCCTTATGGAAGAATATCGTGTGACAGGTGCAAAGGTTTCTTCATAATCAATCCCCTCAATCTGTGAGAAACCCCGAGCAACAAATCTTGCCTTATACTTCTCAACGCTTCCATCAGCAGCTTTCTTTACCTTGTAGATCCATCTTGATCCTACAACTGATTTTCCCACCGGCCTTGGAACAATCTCCCAAGCACTATTTCTAAAATGGAGTCATACTCCTCCATCATGGAATCTACCCATGTGGGCTTCTACACTTCTTCTTCAAAATAATATGGCTTTGTCATGATACACTTTCTCATAAGAGCCATGTATCCAGTAAATCTGTCAGGTGATTGTCTCTGTCTACACTATGATGTAGGGACTCCTACATTCTGTGTCGCATCAAGCTTCAATCTCTTAGCTTCCGTGGTACGCTTTCTGCCTTGTCAGATGTTTGGTTCTGCATGAGTGGACTCCTCCACTCCATGAATATCCTCCTGTGGCTGAACCACATCTAGAGGCTCATATTTGGGAACAAGAAGTTCCTCCACTGCATGCAAGTATAGCTCCCTCTCAAGCGACAACTTCATGGCTCTCACCTCATTGAATTTTATATCCTGTCGCACTACAATCATCTGACTGTCTGGAAAATACACATGATAATTATGGGGTGTTTCTGTGTACCCCACAAATATCCCAACTTCTGTAGTCAGCTCCAGCTTCTTCCTAGCTTCCTTTGTCACATGAATGTAAACATATGAGCCAAAAATCTTCAAATGAGAAATATCAGGCTTCTTATCGGTAAAATCTTCTTCAGGCCAAGTAATCTATGAGGACAACGATTTTTCACATAAACCGCAGTGTTGCATGCTTCCGCCCACAAGTGCATCGGTAGGCCCTAGTCACGCAGCATAGCTCGTGCAACACCGATGATTGTTCTGTTCGTCCTCTCCCTGACCCCATTCTACTGTGGGTTATGAGGCACTATGAGTTCTCTTCAAATTCCTTCTTTGCTACAGAAGTATTTGAATTCGCCCGAGATGTATTCACCACCATTATCGCTCCGTAGAGATTTCACTTGCTTCCCCAACTCCTTCTCCCCCAATGCTTTAACCTCACAGAAATTTGATAATTTTTCGCTCTTCTTCTGCATGAAGAAGATCTAGCATCTACGAGAATAGTCATCAACAAATATAACATAATACCTATGTTTTGTTGTTGAATCAATCAAGAAAGGTCCACACACGTCTGTGTGAATTCTCTCAAGGATCACCGAAGCACGGTTCTCCTTCTCATGAAAGGTGGTCTTCACAAACTTACCCATAGCACATCCCTTGCACTGATTTGACTGCGCAAGAGTACCCTTGGGAAGTCTAGTAGAAATCTGCTGCAAAATATTCAAAGTGCCATGATGAAGATGGCCCAATCTCCTGTGCCATAATTTTCCCTCATGCCTGCTCACCACTTCTTCTGCTTTGCCCATCACTGCAGTGCAGTCATCTACCTCCAGCTTGTGGAGATTCTTAACTCGAATTCCTATCCTCTTGGTTTGACCCGTTGTTTATGTTGAAGGAAAGCTTTTCCCTCACTGAAAACAACGTCATAACCTCTGTCTTCCAACATTGCGACCGAGACCAAGTTATTCTTCAGACCTGGAACATGCATAACATCTTTCAAAAGAAATGGATTACCTAACTCCGTCTCAAAAGTAATGGTCCCAATTTCGGTTGCACTGTATGGACCATCGTTGCCCATCTCTATATGCATTTGAAGGTCCTTCTCCTCCAAGTCACTAAACAAACCCTTGTCTCCCATCATATGGAAAGACGCACCACTATCAAGATACCACATCGATCCCATTGAGCTTGCAACTAAGCATGCGATCAAAGAGAAATCAAGTTCAAATTGCAAGGCTAAGGCCTCTCCAACTACAGCTCCAACAACCTTCTTGTTCTTCTTCTTTTGTGGGCAGTTAGAGGTGAAATGCCCGTGTTCGTGACAGTGAAAACACTTCACCTTGGACAAATATTGCTTCTTGCCTTTAGCCTCAGATTTTGGAGGAAATTTATTCCCCTTCCCTTTCCTTGCTTTGGCAGCCAAATAGAAATTCTCTTCATCTTCATTCTTCGATGAAGAGCCATCCCTAGTACTTTGCCTTATCTCCTCCTGCACAAGATCCGACCAAAGTCACTCCCATCTCGGTAGTTTTTCCCATCCATTGACAGAGCCTTCGTAGTTGTGCCAACTCTTCGGAAGCCCAGGGAGAGCCAAGCTCACCAAGTCTTCATCATCAACAGTAATCCCCACACTTCCCATTTCATCCCTACAGTGAACAAACTTCGTGAGATATTGTGGAATATTGTTGCCCTTCTCCATTTTTATTTTTCTGAGCTTATCTTTCAGTGCCAACTTCCTCTAGTCGCTATTGCTTTGGAACAAATCTGTCAAAGCATTCCACATTGCAAATGGAGTAGCTTTCCTGTGAAGGCTGGACACAATATGGTCCTTCACACCTTCCAACAGAATTCTTCTTGTCTTTGCTATCTTCTTTTTCCACGCGTCAAGTAATGCAACATTGCTAGATCTCGTCTTAGGAACATCGTTATCGATGAAATCCTTCATTCCATTATCCTCCAACACCGCCTCCATCCTATCCTTCCAAGCTATATAATTCAAGCTGCCGTTAAGGGCATACTCCAATCGCAACCCATTGAAATAAATTTCAATGTATACTCAACTGTCGCACCAAGAATTTTCTGCAGCAAATTCGAATTGTCCACCAGTACAAACTCAGCAATTCATCACAATTGAAATATTCAAGAATTAACATTGGTCTGATACGATGTAGAAATTATATACAAGATGAATGTATATATCCAAATTCTCCTGATCTAACAATATTTATCTTCTTGCTAAATATATAATCCATTAGGGGAATTTTGAGGTCTAAAATGGGCCTCCTAAGGAAATAATAAAATAATATTTATGAATTTGAAATTCATTTTTTGCACCACAACCATAGTTAAATTCAATTCAAAAATTGTACCAAAATAAAATTAACAAAAAAAATGTATTGATGTGACTATAAATAAGAAAGAGATTTTCAAGAAAAAGTCATTATCATTGAACAATTAATGCATTTGTCCTTTGTACTTAAATAACTTAAAATAAAATATAAATATAGATTTATAAATTATTAATTATTATATGATATTAATTAAAATTTATATTATTTAAATTTTATAATAACATATAATTAATATACTATATAAATATAATATAATATAATAAATGTATAGGGTTATGCATTGTTTTTTTCAAGAAATATGAAATGACAATAATATATTTTTATTCAAAAAGTGTGAAATGACATTTATTATGAGTACTTTACTTTGACTTTAAAAGTACTTAGAGCACTACCATGGTTAACCATGAGTTTTTATCCACCATTGAGAATGTGACAAGTAAGTACCTTTGACTAAATCAATGCCACCTCAACCATTAAGGATGACGTCATCCCCTAAAATGTGATTGGTTCTCATAAAGTGAATTTTGATTGTACATTTTCCCTAGGAGACCCATTTTAGACCTCAAAATTCCCCTAATGCCTTCCACCATTAATCTTTTGCGGAAATTTAAAAACTCAATTGTAAACACATGAAGCAATAAAAACAATCCCACATAACACAATTGTTTAATGGGAAAGCCTGAAGCTAAAAACCCCAACTATCATATATTATGTATCATGGAGATAATGTAAAAATCTCATACAAAGCTTAGTACATGAAGCTCTCAGTACAATCAATCATCACACACTAATCAGAATAAATCTGCAAATCCATGCACTGGTTTCTTGCCACCTGATAGCCTGTCTCCACTGCGCAATCTCTGTTGAAGAAGACCCCTGAATGAATTTGAATCTACCTTTCTTGCACTGAGAAATCCTCATTGGAAACTCCAGTGTGTGTGTGGTGCAATCAATGCATCACTATAGTCACAATGGATAGTCCATCTTGCCCTTTCACCTATCTCTCACTGGTCTCCAGGCCGTATGCTTGTAGTTATTGTTGTAACTTTCGGTTGATTATGGGTTGGATTGTGAATTAATTAACTAATTAAATTCACTCCACTCACTAAAGTGCATCATTCATTTAGACCCGGTCTAACTAGCCTCAGTGAGTTTAACTCAGTTCACAGGTTCATGAATATCTCATCTCATAGACCTCTTTAACTTTGTCATAACTGCCATAGTTCTAGCGAGTCCTCAACATGAACACCCCATTAACCCTAGGAATTGCATTAATTCCTTCGACTACTTCGATTAAGAAAAGAATTTATTTTCACTTTGAAATGAGTTAACTCCAAGATAATAAGTTGTTGTTTAGTGTCTGATTAATATTAAGAGCTAATAATAATCGACATGCATCTATTTTTAGATCAGCGATCTATAAATAGACTTCGCCCAATATTCTAAAAATAGAATTTCATCTATTTTTCCAACTTGATCAACCATCCACAAATAGCATCCTGCAACTTCTGAAATATGATCATCATGTGCTAAAAATAGACATAGTCTAAAAATAGACTTACACCTAAAAATAGCCTGTGGGCCCACTTAGTGAAGGTGACTGATTTTCACTAAGCTCATCATCTTGTTGAATCTCAACATGTTTTGGGTTATGTGAGTTGTATAATAAAGAACTTTGTTGAACGTTTTGCGTATGTGTGTATTTAACTCTGATATTTTCCCCCACTACGTATAAAGTAAGTTATGTGGGTCCTAACCCACATGTCCATGAGTATTTGTGTAATTTGCAGTTACAATTGCATCAATGCTCTGATACCAATTGATGCAGCCATAACTACAAATTACACAAATACTCGTGGACCTGTGGGTTAGGACCCATAGAACTTCCTTTATATGCAACAGGGGAAAATATTAGAGTTAAATACATACATATGTGAAATGATCACAACGTTCTTTATAACATAATGCACATAACCCAAAACAAAATCGTACACACAGAACCTTCTTACCGTAGGGTACCACACACTCATGACCAATCACAACACATCGCAATCGCCTGCCTGCAACTTTCAACTCTTTACAAATGCACTAACCCATAAAACTTGCGAAGTGAGCATTTGCACCAAGCTGACACATGGCTTCTGCTTGTCGCATAGCATCCTTCACCCTTCTCGCATCGCAAGTTATCTTTTTTACCTTATGAAATACTTAACTCTTAAATAATTCAATCGCCGATGCAAAATTGCGCCCTGTCGACACGCGTCTGTTTCACACTTCCTCAACTCACCTTAACCGTTCATCTCTTGTCTTCAGATCTTCTATTTAATCATTTTTTTCCGATCAACCTTCTCAGCTATTCTTCACTTTTTTTTCCCCCTCTAATATTCGTCTTCAATCCTTAAACCGTTTTCTCAGCGATTCAATCCTCATCGTCGTTTCCTCCTTAGGAATTCTTCTAAGTATTTTGTTCTTTATTCGGTTTCTCTTATTTATGATGCCATTGTTCTGTGACATGGCTTCCTCCATGCTACTCCTCTACTATCCTTCCTAGTTTGTTTGGAATTATTTAACGTTATCTCTCCTGAGCTTGTTCTTCATCTCTCATCCCTCGGTATCTACCATAAATTTGTCTACACGAAGTTCACAGAAACTTCATCTTTTCACGCAGTATGTATATTCATTAACAGAAACAGTATGCCTATATAATAACACATAAATGAAATACTTGATTTTGACAGAGAAATAAAACAAACGGGTTAAAACATAGAGGCTGATTAAAATACATATCACTTGGAATTAATTTATAAATGAAAATACATAGAACCAAGCCCTGGGATGGCTCGTTTTTATATTTATTCCTACTCTCTGTTCAACCCTCTTTAACACCTATTTCTCTCTCCTTATCTCTTTTTCTCTGTGGATGGCAGAACCCCACAATGGTGGATTTGGTTTTGTTTTATGCCTTTCTCAAATTCCCATATGGTTGAGAAACTGTTATTTAGTTTCAGAACAGTTTATTCAACTAAATGCCTAACTAATCCTAATCTAAAAATTATTTTAAGCTACAGATTACAATGGCTATGTTAGCCCAAATTAACTTTAGACAAAATACTTTAAAACTAAAGTCTTCAAATTATTAGGACTGCTAGTCCTCTTCCAAAGCCACAACATGTAACTAGCTTGTCACATTGCTGACTCTAAAGATTCAAGCATTGAAGACACATGACGAGGAGGTCATGAATTCTCTTACCTCGGGAGACTGATGCAGGAGCATTAAGGTAGAGTTGAAAATGTGATAAGCTGGTCACATGTTGTGGCTTGGGAAGAGGACTAGAAGTCCTAATAATTTGAAGAGTTTAGTTTTAAAGTATTTTGTTTAAATTTAATTTGGGCTAACATATCCATTGTAATCTGTAGGTTAAAATAATACTTAGATTGTGATTATTTAGAAATTTAGTTGAATAAACTATTATGAAATTGAATAACAATTTCTCAACCATATAGTGATTTTGGGAAAGGCATAAAACAAAACCAAATCCACCATTGTGGGGTTCTGCCTTCCATAGAGAGAAAGAGATAACGAGAGGGAAATAGGTGTGAGAGAGGGTTGAATAGAGAGTAGGAACAAATGTAAAAAAACCAACCATCCCAGGGTTCGGTTCTATGTATTTTCCTTTATAAATAAATTCCAAGTGTTTTTTATTTTGATCGAGCTCTCTGTTTCAACCCGTGGGTTTTATTTCCCTGTCGAAGTTAAGTATTGAATTTATGTGATTATATATGCGTATTGTATTTCTATTAATGCATAGACAGATTGAATGTGAGGATGCAGTTACTATGAATTTCACACAAGAAAAGATGGGGTAGAGACCGAGGGATGAGAGATGAATAAATCTAATCGGATTGCAGGCGCAGTGAGGCTGAGCGAGAATAAAAATCTTTTGAGAACTTCGTATAGACAGAGTTATGATAGATACCAAGGGATAATAGATGAAGAACAAGCTCAAGAGGGAATCCACGCATTTGGAGACCGCACAAAGCTCAAGAGAGATAGTGTTGACGAATTCCTAACAAGGTCGGAAGTATAATGGAGGAGTAGCATGGAGGAAGCTATATCGTAGAGCAACAGTGTCAAAAATAAGAGAAACTGAATAAATAAGAAAATACTTAGAATAATTCCTAAGGAGAAAATGATGACGAGGATTGAATTGCTGAGACAAAGGTTTAAGGATTGACGGTGGAGATTAGAGCGAGAAAAAGAGGCGAAGAAGAGTTGAGAAGGTTGAGCAGACGACTGTGATTAAATCGCAGATCCAAAAACAAGAGATGAATGGTTAAGGTGAGTTGAGGAAGTGCAAAATGTACACATGTCGGCAAGGCACAATTTCGCATCAGTGATTGAAGTATTTAAGAGTTAAGGATTTAGCAAGGTAAACAAGATAACTTGTGATGCGAGAAGGGTGAAGGTTGTGTTGCAACAAGGAGTAGCCACGTGTCAGCATGGCGTGAAAGCGCACTTCGCAAATTTTTAAGGGTCAATGTATTCGGTGAAGAGTGAAAAGCTGCGGGAAAGAGACTGTGATGTACTGTGATTTTCTATCGGAGTGTGGGACTCGAGAGCTCCAGTTCCACGTAAATATAAAGTGATATGGGTAAGTGTTATGGGTTTAAGGAGATCGCAGTTGATTCATGCATGTATGTATGTTAAATCACCTCCGATGTATTTTGTATTCCACTGTGTTAAAAAAAAAGGAGTTTATGTGAGTCCTAACCCACAGTCCATGATTATAAGTTAATTTGCAGCTACGCCCACATAACTTCCTTTATACGCAGCAGGGGAAAATATCATAGTTAAATACATACATAAGAAAAATGATCAGCAATGTTATTTATAATATAATGCACATAACCCAAAACATATTCATACACACTGAACCAATCGCAGCACATTGGAACTACCTCCCCGCAATTTTCAACTCTTTACAAATGCGCTAACCCATAAAACTTGCGAAGTGCACATTGGCGCCAAGCCGACATGTGGCTACTCCTTCTCACATCACAACCTTCACCCTTCTCGCATCGCAGGTGATCTTGTTTACCTTGTGAAATCCTTAACTCTTAAATACTTCAATCACCGATGTGAAATTGCGCCCTGCCGACATCCGTCCGGTTCGCACTTCCTCAACTCACCTTAACCATTCATCTCTTGTCTTCAGATCTATGATTTAATTGCAGCTGTCCGCTCAACCTTCTTGGCTCTTCTTCACCTCATTTTCCCACTCCAATCTCCGCCATCAATCCTTAAACCTTTGTCTCAGTGATTCAATCCTCGTCGTCGTTTCCTCCTTGCAAATTCTTCTAAGTATTTTATTATTTTTTCGGTTTCTCTTCTTTCTGATGCTGCTACTCTACGATACAACACCCTCCATGCTACTCCTCTGCTATCCTTTTGAGTTTTTTTGGAATTCCTCAACGCTATCTCTCCTAAGCTTTGTGTGTTCTACAAAATCTCGGATTCCCTCCTGAGCTACGAAGTTATGTGGGTCCTAACCCATAGGTCCATGAGTATTTCTATAATTTTCAATTACATCTGCATCAATTTGTATCAAAGCATTGATGCAGCCGTAACTAAAAATTACACAAATACTTTTGGACCTGTGGGTTAGGACCCACATAACTTCCTTTATATGCAGCGGGGGAAAATATCAGAGTTAAATACATACATACACGAAACGATCAACAGATTTCTTTATAATATAATGCACATAAACCAAAACACATTCATACACGTGAAAACTTCTTACCATAGGGTCCCACACACTCGTGACCCACCGTAGCACATTGCAATCACCTTCCCGCAACTTTCAACTCTTTACAAATGCACTAACCCATCAAACTTCCGAAGTGCACATTTGTGCCAAGCCGACATGTGGCTGCGCCTTGTCGCATCACAACCTTCACCCTTTACTCTTAAATACTTCAATCACCGACGCGAAATTTCACCCTCCCGACATGCATCCGTTTCGTACTTCCTCAACTCACCTTAACCATTCATCTCTTTTATTCGGATCTGTGATATAATCGCAATCGTCCGCTCAACCTTCTCAGCTCTTCTTCACCTCTTTTTCCTGCTCTAATCTTTGTCATCAATCCTTAAACCTTTGTCTTAGTGATTCAATCCTCGTCGTCATTTCCTCCTTAGGAATTCTTCTAAGTATTTTGTTCTTTATTCGGTTTCTCTTCTTTCTGATGCATATGCTTTGCAACATGGCTTCCTCCATGCTACTCCTCCGCTATCCTTCCGAGTTTTTTTGTAATTCTTCAACGTTATCTCTCCTGAGCTTTGTACGGTCTGCAAATGCACGGATTCCCTCCTAAGCTTGTTTGTCATCTCTCATCCCTCGGTCTCTGCCATAACTTTGTCTACATGAAATTCACAGAAAATTTTTCTTCTCGCTCAGTATATATAATAATTAACATAAACAATATGCCTATATAATAACACATAAATGAAAAACTTGATTTTGATAGCGAAATAAAAACAACGGGTTAAAAAAAAGAGCCCAATAAAAATCCAAAACACTTCCAATTAATTTATAAATGCAAATACACAGAACCAAGCCCTCAGATGGTTGTTTTTTACATTTATTCCTAATCTCTTTTCAACCCTCTTTAACACCTATTTCCCTCTCATTCTCTCTTTTTCTCTATGGATGGAAGAACCCCACAATGGTTGATTTTGTTTTGTTTTATGCCTTTCCCAAATCCCCATATGTTGAGAAACTGTTATTCAGTTTCATAATAGTTTATTCAACTAAATGCCTAAGTAATCCTAATGTAACTATTATTTTAACCTACATATTACAATGGCTATGTTAGCCCAAATTAAATTTAAACAAAATACTTTAAAACTAAAGTCTTCAAATTATTAGGACTGCTAGTCCTCTTCCAAAGCCACAACATTTTACCAACTTTTCACATTGTTGACTCTACCTTAATGCTCCTACATCAAAGAGGAAGAAACAAGAAAGCGTGTGAAGTACTAGAGACAATGAATAGAGGCTTGAGGGTTGAAGATGCCCAAGAGAGAGAGGGATATAGAGTATTACATGATGTCTCACTAATGACTAGAAATGTGCACCATATAATTTAAGAGAGGATTGACAGAGCTTATTTGCAGTGGGAACATTGAGGAGGTAAGGGTGGAGTGAATGTTGACCATGACTACGCAATGCGAAATTCTCACAGAAGAGGAGGAAGGGATTACACAATTGAGCTTCACAGGGACTAAGGGATGACCCCACTATCCACTAGAATTGTGCAATTCTTAGTAGGAGATAAGACAATGCAAATAATTGGTATTGAGGGGTTTCAATAAGAAGGAATGGAAATACTTTTTTTTGTAACTTTAGAATGTGTATTGATTGAGGGACAGGATCATTGAATTATGAAATTCTCCTTAGCAGTGATTATGAGGAGGCTCCACTGTCAACTAGAACTACCTAATTCACAATGGAGGTAGGAATAAGTTATCTTTGGGCACAGTGAGCAAGTGTTGGCTAAGATTGTGCAATGCACTCATCTAATAGTTGGGAATTTAGTTATGTAAAGTGTGGGGACAAGGTAAATCCCAAAAATAGCTAAGTGTTGGATTAATGGAATAAGAGAGAACACATGATGTAAAGAAGTTCCAAAATAGAATCACACACATGTATACCATAAAAAAACCAATAGAATGCATAATACTCAATATCTACATGCATAATTTGAAACAAAAACAAAACGACACTTCTAATTATGATTGTTGAAACGTAGCTTTGTGACACTTAGAATATAAGTTACGACACAACTGTCAACTGTAACCAGAAATTCCACTAAGCTATGGGAGAGGTTCTAGCCCATATTTTTATGAAATATAAGATCAACTAATTTTGAAGAGTGCACTAGAGCTTCCTCTAGTGGTGTTCCAGACTGCAACAAATGTAGGAGTGAAAATAATCAAAAGAGACACTTGCAAAAGTAAAAATCAGTGAAAATGACACTTGAAAAAGCTAAAGAAAATGAAAGTGACAAATTCAACAGCTAAATAAAGAAAAATTGACACTTGTGAAAGTGAAAAGAAAAAAAATTGAAAGTCGTGAAAGTGAAAGAAGCACTTATGAAAGTAAAAGAGAAGAAAACTGACAATTGAGAAAACTCAGTGGGATGATGGTTCACTTGCAACTAAGAGTGATAGAGACTTTCAACTAGAATTGTGTACTGAATTTCCATAGGGATTTTGTACTCACTATCCCAGCCAAATGTCGAATCAATGACATCAAGGATTATGCAATTTTTAGGTGTTGTGCAATACCTACCATTAAGTACCGCGCAACCACTATTTCTAAAGATAGTGAAATTTTTATCCTCATAAGAAGACACTTACTATGAAGCTTTTTAAGAAGAGGTGCACATTTGAATGCATCAAAATCTAAGTGTGTGTAAGCAATTAGCTTCAATAGTTGGAATTTTAAAATAAAACTTGAACACTTGGCAAATCATCAACTAACCATGAATTTACTATGATAAAATTGGAACGAAAAATCCTAACATCATAAAGAGGGTCCAAACTTCCAGTGTAGGAAACATTTTGGAGGGTGTTTTTCGTATCGACAACACTTTGTGACACACTAGAAGAACTCCAACTTCTCTATTTAGGTCTAGCTTTAGGCACAGAGTCTAGTCTTTCAGGAAGTATTGATTCACGATGTGGATAACCCTAGCTTCCCCATCTATCTTGGTTATAAGTATAGTATGTCCTCTCTCGTTTCTCATCTAAACACATTTACAAGGCCTACCATATCTAAATTATTTTAATCTGAGAGAAGGATAGTATATATTCGCGAGTTTAAGATTATCAAATCTTTAGTTCCATCTCTAGTGTTTTTCCATTGCCAATAGGCTTGTTCAGTACCCCGACGGAGTCACTACAAGAAGACAAGAATTTCTTTGCTTCCAGTGACCCTATTCATTACCTTGACGAATTTTCTTGCTTCACCTCTCTCTGTAGGAATCCTTTCTCTTCTTTCAACCCTTATTTTATTTTCACTCTGATCATTGGAATTTTATTGGCATTTATATCGCTAGGGTGAAAGAGGGATTCCAAATTATTGAGAGAAAGAGAGGTTATTTCTTTAGAGACTATTATATACATATGAAATTAATATGCTCTCTCTTATTTATCCCCTTTCTATTATCTACTTGATTGTATTGGAAAGAAAAACATGATTCAATTATTGTACCGTGTCAAGTATTGAAGATCATAAAATGGATATGAGCATCATGGTTCCAGTTATAGATTTTCATCCAAAACAAATCGTTTATTTCGTCCAAACATCATTGACTTTAAATATATTATATCAAAGAGAAGAAGAGGGACCAAAATTTAACCAAATGTTGATGTGTGTCACAAATCCATTTCAAGGCTTTGCTACATTTCCTTTTGATCCAGACAAGAGCAATTATCAAGTATGGTATTATTAAAAAAAATGCAGAATAAAATACATGAGAAAAAAAGAAAAAAAACAAGAAAATGGAGCAAATGTAAGCATAGCAAGGCAGAAAGAAAGAAAAAAAGAAACATAAAGACTAGATGAGAAAAATGCAGGGTATATGTAATAGAAGAGAAAAATTAGAATGCGACTAGACCTAATCCTAACCTAACCAACAAGAAGGTTAGGGCTAAGTGAAGGGAAATTTCCAATGCAACTATTGAAGCTTCTTCCAATGTGCAAGTAAAAATATGTAGGAAACTAGTACTAGTATAAAGCAATGTGCCAAAATAAATATGTGATCATGAATAATTTGCACAAGAACTTGAAGGTATTGTCTACTGACAGAAATATGTGCCATAACAACTAACTTTAACCAGTCTGCAGCCTTACCTTTTTTATGAGAAGAGCAATCATACAAACCTCGAAAGCTTCATGTTTATGTAAATTGATTTTTGTTCTCTTTCTTATAAAACCTCAAGCAAGATTGAAAATTATTATTTATGAAAGAGCTTGTTAAGTAACATGTTTCCAACTAATCATAAATTTGATCATGGAATTTGAAAATATAACTTTGAAAACCTTGAAATTGTTGGAAAGCTGAATTTTCAGTCAACACATTCGAATCATTGGGATAATCTTGCAAAGAAAAGACAACTTGATCTTGTTCCAAAACCTTGTCAATATAATCACCTGACATAGCTATAAACAAGGGTTGAAGCACCTCATTTGTTTGAAAACTATCTAAACAGTGAAATGATAAATCACAAAGGTCAATGGGTTGAAAAAAATCAACCAATGTAAAAAAACTATCATCATATATACTCGTGGGAAAATGATTATTTGAATTGTGGTTGTTAGACCCAATGTTATGATCATATTGGTGGCTTGACATAGAATATTCTTGATTCTCGATAAATTCCCTTTGTGTCCAGATCCATACCAGACTAGTAATATGAATCTTGGGGAATTAAAAAAAAAATTGGCCTTATAGATATAGGAAACCAATTAGAATAATAATATGCTGAAAAAAGGTTAGAAGGATGTGTCAAATCAAATCTAGTATCTATATCAACATGGGGTTTTTTCTTCAAACATCGAAAGATACTCAAAAGGATAAATTGGGCAAGAACAAAAATGATTAGCTCCAAAGGATATGAAATAAATATAAGGAGTTGATTACCTAAGGAAGAGTTTTACAGGGAGATATCTTTCAGGAAATGATGATCTTTTTCTCGATAATTACGATGGAATATTTCAAAGCTATGTAGTTATGAAAAAGATATGTGCTCATTTCTTGTCTTTGATACAAGGGATTTACATAAATAAGGATTAAACAAATAGGAATATGCACATTATATTGAATATTAATCAAACTAACTTGAAAATGCTTGAAATCCTTCAAGAGCGAGCTTAGGTCCAATGAAACAATGTTGAGAACTAAATTACATAAGAAAATTCTAATATGACCTAGTTCGAAGATCTCATCAGGATTTCCAGAACCTGACATAACCATAAACTGAAGTTGAAGTGCCTTAATTTCTTGACAAGTGGCTAAGTTTTCAAATGTTAAATGAATGAATTTTGAAAGCATGGCCAGGTCAACATTTGTGCGAAGATATCTATCATCAATTTTTTTAGGTAGATAAATATTAATCAGATGACAACTATTAGAATCAGAAATTTCAATGGATGTCTCAACATCATCAAATATATTACCCAAATTGTAAGAAAAGTTTTCAATGATTACCGAATCATCTTCTTGATCATGGGAAACCTTATCATCTTGCGTGGAATTCATATTTAATTCATCAAAATGGAATTAGAAGAACATGATATATCAATTGATTCATTACACATGCTTCGACACAAGGGCTGGTGAGTTAAGGAAGAAATTATTGTGAGAAAATATTCTATGATCAAATCATATTCTAGATAAAAGTATTGCAAATCCAAATCTTCTTATGAAAACAAGAGATCATCCAATATACATAAGAATCCATGATCCGGATTTTTGCAGGAACACAATAAAATATAGAAATAAACATAAACACAGAGATGCAGCAGAAAATATATTTCATTTCATTAATATCAAATAACAGAAATAAGCTTATAGACATAATGAAAATACACTAGCTTGGGTGATGGTATCTTATCTATAAGAAGCGATGTGGTGGCTACATGCCTTTGAAATATATCAAAATGAGGCTCAAGGGCCTTTTTATTATTTAAAAACATGGGAAAACCATAAATAACCAAAACCCTAACCCCATGAGATGGAACGTTATTGGGTGTAGAGCCTGATTATCTTGTTTATTTTGTATCACAACGTTGGAACCCTGTACCTTAATGGGGCGGCAACGCCGCCCATAATTAAACATTTCCTGGGGGATCTAGGTGGGGTGACTGCGACTTTATGGAGGCCGTGACTTTATGGAGGCCCCCCCTATCGGGGGGTTTCAGGGGCAATGCCCCTGAAGCTAAAAACATATGTAAAATTTGCATGTAAAAGTATAGTAATTTCTAGTCAATCTAGGTCGTTCATTAGGAAAATGATATGATGGTAGAAGTTATGTTTAGTTTAGGGTTTTTTGCCCTAGAAGGAAACCACTTGCTTGTATGAGGGTATTGTACTGTGGCTGTGTATTGTAAGTGTATTCTGAGAGCAAGAAATAGATAGGGAGACTATGAGAGAGAACAGAGGATATTACAACGGATTTGTTGTAGGTTGCGTCTCTTCATTTTGCTGGATAATACAAAGGAAGGACTGATTGTTCGGGGTGGACGTAGCCCATACTGGGTGAACCACGTATATCTGTGTCTCTCTGGTTTTATGTGTTTTGTGTGCTTGTGTTTTCCTCATATTTTATGTGTTTCATTTATTTGTAATATATAATTTTCTAACAAACGCCAAGTGTTTGTGGGCCCCATTGGGGTTGATTGGGCATCCAACTTCCTGGGGTCGTAACTTGGTCATATTATATCTTTTTTGTGCATACAATATATCGTCAAAATAACTCTCCAAGTACTACATGATTTTCCACAGGCCCATTCCTATGGCTACAGGCTTGCTTCGTACCTCAAAAAAACATTGTTTAGGGGCTCACAACTACTCTAGACGTTTAGGACCCGAAAAACTACTAAAAATAGTAAATGTTGCTATAAACAAGGAAAATGTTGAAATAAACTTAAGGTCTAGCTAGAATAGGTGGGTGGCCACCAATATCCACTTGGATCATTCCTCCATCCTTAGGAATAAATGGTCCCCATTTTGTGCAGAGCCTCCATGAGCTCAGGAAATTTCTATTGAATTTGGTACTTGGTGAACCACTTCCCCTGCTGTAGGAGTTGGATTGTTTTGACAAATCAATATATATGGATCCTTTGTTGGTGTGTCATCTTGATTTTTGTGTCCATGATCCGATCAGTTGTGGTATGTTCCATGAATTCTAGGTTTAAATCTGTTGGTGTGATTTGTTCTATAATGTCTGGTGTGTCCAACAATGGTGGAAAGTAAGGCCGAAGGTGGTCCACATTGAACATTGGATATAGACCAAGGAATGGTGGAATAGTGAGCTAGAATGAATTTCCCCCTACAACCTTTATGATGGTATATGACCCATATCAGAGCGAGTGAAGCTTGTAGTGGGGCCTAGCGAGACACTCCTTCTACAAATGTATCCATACTTTTTAAACCACCTGAAACTTGTGTGCACCCAATTTTGATCATGTCATTGCTTCTACTTAGCATTGGCTCTATCCAATATGTCATGGAACTATTGAAGGATGTGTTTAATGCGCTCGGTGAAGTTGTTCTCGTTGTCGAATTTGGACTGGACATCAGAGTTGAATCTGCCTGAGTAGATGCAAATGGTATGGCCACATAAATTGGACATAGTGATTGGAATCCTAATCCCACCAGAAAGGGTTTGTTGCTAGTTGAGATATGGAGAGCCTGATTATATATGTGCTAGAAATAGGGTAGGCTTTCATCCCCTGTCAATCGATGATTCAAGTTGTACATGCGCAGAATGTGTATGATCATGTTGTTTACCACCTTTGTTTAGTCATAAATTAGGGGGTGGAAATTTGTGGACTTAGGGAGCTTGGTGTCTAGCATCGACCAGAGACTTCACCAAAATGTATTTACGAACTTGATGTCTTTATCTAAGATAATGGACTGTGGGATCCCAATGTGTACTCACACTCACTCAAAGAAGAGTTTAGCAGTGGCTTTTGTTGTGATATTCTTCTTACAGGCCACCATATTGGTCATCTTAGAGAATTGTCGACGACCACAAAAATGCAGTCATTTCCATGCTTTGTAGAAGGAAGGCGCAACATGTAATCCATGGACATGGATTCCCATGGTCGACTAGGGAAAAACAATGTAGTATATAGGCCTTCATTATTGGTGGCTAGTTTGGAAATGGTACAAGTAGTGCAGGATCTGATGAACTTCTCAACATCATCTCAAAGTTTCGGTTAATAGAAATAATTCTGTAGTATTTCCATTGTTTTCTCGACCCCGAAATGTCCAGCAACCTGACCATAGTGCACTTCCAAAATCATCTTGACACCCTCACTTGAAGGAAAATAGAGGTCTCCCAGGTGGCATAACATTGCATCGTGGAGGTGAAAATATGGAAATTTCTCACCCTCTAGGAGCGTCTGGTATGTGTTATCAAATTCTGGATCACTTTTGTAGAGATGCAGCCAACCCAAATTCTTGTGCCAATAAGAGTCGCGCACAGTGGTAAGCGCCATAATCAGTGGTAGGATGAGGTAGTATGTATCATTATTAGTCTTCCCCTTATTGTATTTGATGTTCAAATGGAACTGTTGCATGAATTTGGACCAATTATGATGGAAATCGTTCTACAACTTTCCTTATGTCTGTATGAAATGCAGTGATCGACGATCTGTGTGGATGAACGTTTCCTTCCCAAAAATGTAATGCTTCCATTTTAGGTAGTCGTGCACAATGGAATACATCTTTTTTTCATAAGGGGGATACTTTCAGACTGTTTCTAAAAGTGTCTCACTATGATATGCCATTGGATGCCCCTACTGAGTAATTACTGCCCTAATAGCATAGTCAGAGGCATCTGTCTCGATCTCAAATGGTTGATGCAAGTATGGTAATGTGAGCATTAGTGCAAAGCATTGGCAATGCTTCAACTCCGCGAACGCCTTCTGTTGAGATTTGGACCAAAATAATTTTTCTTTCACTCCTCCCTTGGTGACTTGACTCAAAGGCCAAATTATATGAGGGAACCCCAACATGAACCTGCTATAGAAATTGGTAAGACCTAGAAATCTACGAAGATATATTAGAGTGGTAGGGATTGGACAATCCCAAAAGACTTGGATCTTGGCTTGGTCCACATGCACTACCCGCTCATCAATAATGTATCCTAGATATTGAACCTGGGTCATGAAAAAAGTGCATTTCTCTAAATTGGTGGACAATGTAGAAATTAGCTGAATAAATCACTTATTCAATGGAGATTAACCCGATTACACATCAATTTCGAATTGCATGCATAACACATAATCTCATCTACAATTAATTGTCACATGCGGAAATAATAGAAGCAATCTCACATCAAATCAATCACAAATTAACTCAAGAATCAAGATGTTGTGTATGGGGCCTTTTATAGCTGAAAACCCTAAGAAATTGCTGGTGGGATATTATAATGGAGAAATCATGTAACAAAACAAGTACACACTTTCACAAGCATTTGTACTTTCACAAAGTCACATAATTTTAACTTTTCGCCTTTGGAACAGGTAACCGGGTTCAAAACTTCCATCACACTGCCGCCTATCACAAGAATCGCGTCTGCCTATGAGATCCAAGGTTCTGGACCTCATTGACCGCAATTTTCATGGACAATTCCTCCAAGTGTGGTGCAAATCTCATGCACAACTGATGTCGCCACTGATAGCTAACTCCACCCTTTCATCTACCTCTTTCACCGGTCTCCACTGAACTGATCATGCACTGTAGTGAACTGATGTGTTCTTGAGTTGAATAATGAGTTAATAATTAATGAATTAAATAATATTTAATTCACTCCACTCATAACTAATTGATTAGCTAGTTAAACTAATCTCAACTAGTTCAACTAAAATAAACAGAACACAACTCCACTATTTGTCTCATTAACTCCTCCAAAACTTCTGCCACTGAAGTCCAACTGAAGTCAACCATGCAAGATGCCATCAAACCCTAGGAACCACGTGATTCCTCTGTCAGATGCATGAGCCACATCTGTAGCTCGAACTAAAGTGCTCCAAGAGAGTAAACTGCTATTTAGAGTGTAAATATTATTAAGGGTAAATAATATTTGACTTCCATATTTTTAGGAGAGGTAGTCTAAAAATAGACTTTGACCTCTTTTGACCTAAAAATAGAGTCTCATCTATTTTTACCAACATGTCGCATACTCCAAGAATCTCAAACTGGAATCCCCGAACCATGCTCCGTATGTCTAAAAATAGATTTTACGCCAGAATTTGCCTGCGGGCCCACTTAGTGAAGGTGACTTCATTTCACTAAGCTCCATCATCTTGCTGCATTCTCAACACTCCCTCTCAGCAAGATATGGATTATCTGCAACCCCTATCCTGCCTCTGTGGAATTCGAACTTGCTCCTGGTGAGCACCTTCGTCAGGATGTCGGCATCCTGATCCTCCGTGGGAACATATGAAAGCATCATGATTCTCCGCTGAACACAATCTCTGATATGATGGTACCTGATGTCGATGTGTTTGGACCTATCATGAAATAATGGATTAGTCGAGAGTTTAATGCAACTCTGGTTATCACAGTAGATCACTGTAGGCTCCAAATGCCACCTAAACAATCATGCAACCTGAACAAACCTGCGATGATCTTCCTCATCCAAATAGCCTCACATGCAGCCAAGCTTGCTGCCATGTACTCGGCCTCTGCTGAACTGAGTGCCACGGATCTCTGCTTCCTGCTGTACCAGGAAACTGCTGTCGACCCAATGCTGAAAACTCCTCGAGAAGTGCTCTTCCGGTCTGTTGGGCTCCCTGCCCAATCTGCATCAGTGAAACCAGAAAGTTTCACTCCATCCTCCTGTCTGTACCATAGACCATATCCCGATGTGCCTCTGATATAGCGCAATACATGCTTGCCAGCCTTCCAAAAGAGCTTGGTAGGCTTAACCATAGCTTGCGAAAGATGGTTAACTGCATAGCATATATCGGGTCGAGTATTGACCAAATACATCAACGACCCCACCAACTGTCGATAGACAGTGGCATCCACTACCTCCTCCGAAGTAGCATCTCCCTTCCTCCAACCTCCAGGAAGAGGGGTATCAACAGGCTTGCGGCCTTGCATGTTGAACCTCTCCAGAATCTCCCGGGCATACTTGCCCTGAGAAACAAACAGTCCTCCACTGCGCTGCCAAATCTCCAATCCCAGGAAATAATGAAGGATGCCCAGGTCCTTCATCTCAAACTCTCGTGCAAGATCCTCCTTGCATGAAAGTATCAACTGCTCATCGCCAGTCAAAATCAGATCATCTACATACAGTACGATGATCAACAACTTCCCCTCCACCACTATCTGGTACAGGTTTGGATCCGCCTCACTCTTGGAGAATCCAAGCCCGGTGAAGTAGCTGTCTATCCGAGTGTACCAAGCACGAGGTGCTTGCTTCAGCCCGTATAGTGCTCTCTTGAGTCGGCACACATGCGAATCACTGCTGAAGATCTCAAAACCTTCAGGCTGCTCTATGTACACCTCCTCCTCAATAACTCCATTGAGGAACGCAGTCTTCACATCCATTTGATGAATGTGCCACCCCATCTGCGCTGAGAGAGCAAGGATCGTCCGTATGGAAGAGTACCTTGCGACAGGTGCAAAAGTCTCCTCATAGTCAATCCCCTCGATCTGTGAGAAGCCACGGGTGACAAATATCGCCTTGTACTTCTCCACACTCCCGTCAGCCGCCTGCTTCACCTTGTAGATCCATCGCGAACCTACAACTGATTTCCCAACCGGTCTTGGGACAATCTCCCATGCACTGTTCCTGATGATCGAATCATATTCTTCGATCATGGCATCAACACATGCGGGTTCCTCCACAGCTTCCTCAAAAGAGGATGGCTCTGTCACAACACATTGACTCATAAGAGCCATGTATCCAGTGTACCGATCCGGTGACTGTCTCTGTCTGCGCTGTGCTGTAGGTGGTCCTACAACCTTCTCTGCATCCCGAGCCAGTCGCTCAGCTTCTGTCGTGCGCATGCGCCCTCTGATGGTTGGCGCTGCCTGGGTGGTTTCTTCCACCTCCTGAACCTCCTCTTGTGGCTGATCCACATCCGGAAGCTCCTCCTTAGGAACTAACAGCTCCTCATCTGCATGCAAGTGTAGCTCCCTCTCAGGCGAACACTGCATGGCTTTCTCCTCCTGGAATTTTATATCCCGTCGCACAACAGTCTTGCGACTGTCTGGCACATACACTCGATAGTTATGAGGTGTATCGGTGTACCCCACAAATATTCCAACTTCAGCAGTTGGATCCAGCTTCCTTCTTGCATCCTTCGTCACATGCATGTAGACAGGAGATCCGAAAATCCGCAAATGGGAAATATCGGGCCTCTTGCCAGAATAAGCCTCCTCTGGTGTACTCATGCCAAGAACCTTGTGAGGACAACGGTTCTGCACATACACTGCTGTATTGCATGCCTCAGCCCACAAGTGAAGGGGTAGGCCCTGATCATGCAACATCGCCCGTGCAGCACCCACGATCGTTCTGTTCTTCCGCTCAGCCACCCCGTTCTGCTGTGGGTTATGGGGTGCGATGAGCTATCTCCGAATCCCTTCTGCGCTGCAGAACTCCTTGAATTCAGCCGAGATGAATTCACCACCGTTATCACTCCTTAGAGCAATCACCTTCTTCCCCGACTCCTTCTCGACCAGTGCTTTAAACTCACAGAACTTCGCGAATGTATCGCTCTTCTTCTGCATGAAGAAGATCCGGCACTTTCGAGAGAAATCATCAACAAAGATCACATAATACCTGTGCTTTGCTGTCGAAGCAACTGAGAAAGGACCACACACGTCTGTGTGAACTCTCTCAAGGATCGTCGTGGCGCGACTATCCTTCTCGTGAAAGGTGGCTTTGACATACTTCCCTAAAGTACACCCCTTGCACTGATCTGACTGCGCAAGAGTGCCCTTAGGAAGTCCAGTAGAAATCTGCTGCAGAATCTTCAAAGCTCCATGGTGAAGATGGCCCAATCTCCTGTGCCATAGTTCACCCTCATCATCCCGGCTCACCACTTCTCCCACCTTGCATGCCATAGCTGCGCAGTCATCTACCTGCAACTGATAAAGGTTCTGAGTTCGAACCCCTATCTTTCGGGTCTCTCCAGTAGTCTTACTGCGCAGGAAGGCTTTTCCTTCGCTGAAGACCACATCATACCCCTTATCCTCTAACATCGCTACTGAAATCAGGTTCTTCTTCAATCCAGGTACATGCATGACATCCTTTAATACAAAGGGTTTACCAGACTCCCTCTGAAAGGATACGGTACCAATACCAGTCGCACTGTATCTACCATCATCGCCCATCTCGATGTGCACACCCAAATCTTTGTTCTCCAGATCTGAGAACAACTCCCGATCTCCCATCATATGAAATGACGCACCACTGTCCAAGAACCACACCGATCCCATCACACTTGAAACCAAGCATGCAATCAGTGAAAAGTCAAGCTCGAACTGTGAAGCCAAAGCTTCTCCATCTGCAGATCTTCCCGCTTGCTTGTTCTTCTTCTTTGGACAATTGGTAGCATAATGTCCGTGATCATGGCAGTGAAAACACTTCACTTTCGCCATATCCTGCTTCTTGCCCTTTGCACCAGAATGAGAGGTTTTCTTACCCTTCCCCTTCTTTGCTTTGGCCACCAAAGCGAAATTTTCTTCATCAGCTCCCTTTGATGAAGATCCATCTCGAGTAGTCCTCCTTATCTCCTCCTGCATGAGATACGCCCAAAGGCGCTCCCATCCCGGCAGCTTCTCCCGACCATTGACACTATCTTGATATGAGTGCCAAGCCTTCGGAAGACCAAGGAGAGCCAGGTCGACCATGTCCTCGTCTTCGACAGTCACCCCCACACTTCCCGGCTCATCTCTGCATTGAGTGAACTTCGTGAGGTATTTGGCGATACTGTCGCCTTTCTCCATCTTGATGTTCCTGAGCTTATCTTTGAGCGCCAGCTTCCTTTGGTCACTCTTACTCTGGAATAGATCCGTCAAAGCTTTCCACATTAAATATGGAGTAGCCTTTCCATGTAGGTTGGATACAATATGATCCTTGACGCCCTCCAACAGGATCCTTCGACACTTCGCCATCTTCTTTTGCCATGCATCGACTTCAGCAGGATCAGTGGGCTTTTGGACATCCGTATCTACGAACTCCTTCAGACCATTATCTTCTAATATTGCTTCCATGCGATCCTTCCATGCAACATAATTCGAACTGCCTTCAAGAGCATATTCGAGTCACAAACCGTTGAAAGACATTTTCAACACCGGCACCAAGAAAACAAAGCTGCTGCAAAATTCGAATTCCAAACTCCAAGCTCTATCGCTTCCGATCTACACTTGAGAACAAATTATTTCCAAATTAGAGATTGACTGCAAGGGGCGTTTACCAGACCTTTCACTTTTCGAAGAAAGATGAATCCGGAGGCTTCCTGGCCTGTATGCAGACTCTGTCCGAGGAAATAAGTTTGCAATCACTGTAATAGATCTCGACAATTAATCTCGCTCTGATACCATGTAGAAATTAGCTGAATAAATCACTTATTCAATGGATATTAACCCGATTACACATCAATTTCGAATTGCATGCATAACACATAATCTCATCTACAATTAATTGTCACATGCGGAAATAATAGAAGCAATCTCACATCAAATCAATCACACATTAACTCGGTATGTATGGGGAAAGCCTATAGCTGAAAACCCCGCAGCTATTGTGTATATTATAATGGAGAAATCATGTAACAAAACAAGTACAATACTCCTCACAAGTACTCAGTACTTTCTCATAAAGTCACACACAATCTAGCTCAGTTTTGAACAGGTTACTGGTTCAAAACTCACCGCCAATTGCCTTGCCTCTATTGCGCAATCCAGGCCTGTCTATATAGAGATCCAAGGTTCGAATCTCCTTGGCTTGACAGCGCAATCATCATGGGAAATTCCTCCAAGTGTGGTTCAAATCTCATGCACAACTGATGTCGCCACTGATAGCTAACTCCACCTTTCATCTACCTCTTTCACTGGTCTCCACTGAACTGATCATGCACTGTAGTGAACTGATGTGTTCTTGAGTTGAATAATGAGTTACTAATTAATGAATTAAATAATATTTAATTCACCCCACTCATAACTAATTGATTAGCTAGTTAAACTAATCTCAACTAGTTCAACTAAAATAAACAGAACACAACTCCACTATCTGTCTCATTAACTCCTCCAAAACTTCTGCCACTGAAGTCCAACTGAAGTCAACCATGCAAGATGCCATCAAACCCTAGGAACCATGTGATTCCTCTATCAGATGCATGAGCCACTTCTGTAGCTCGAACTGAAGTGCTCCAAGAGAGTAAACTGTTGTTTAGAGTCTAAATATTATTAAGGGTAAATAATATTTGACTTCCATATTTTTAGGAGAGGTAGTCTAAAAATAGACTTTGACCTCTTTTGACCTAAAAATAGAGTCTCATCTATTTTTACCAACATGTCGCATACTCCAAGAATCTCAAACTGGAATCCCCGAACCATGCTCCGTATGTCTAAAAATAGATTTTGCGCCAGAATTTGCCTGTGGGCCCACTTAGTGAAGGCGACTTCATTTCACTAAGCTCCATCATCTTGCTGCATTCTCAACAGACAACTTGTGTTGCCTCAATGTTTGGGGGACCTGTCGAATGTGGTGGAGGTGATCTTCCCAACTCTGGATAAAGATCAAGATTTCATCCAAATACACGACCATGAATGAGTTAGAGAATGGTCACAAGATGTCATCCATTAGCCTCATGAATGATTTTGGAGAATTATTCAACCCAAAAGGCATGACCAACCATTCAAAAAGGCTCTCTTTGGATTTTAAGGCATTCTTCCACACATCATAGGGTTCGATTGGTACCTGGTGATACCTCAACTTCAAGTAAATATTGTTGAAATATTTTACCCCCTTGAGTTGGTCCAGAAGGTCATAAATCCGTGGGATCAGATACATATTCTTGACATTGATATTGTTCAGTTCCCGATAGTCAATACAGAGTCTCCAAGTCCCATCCTTCTTCCACACCAACATGATCAGGCTCCCACAAGGAGATGAACTTGACGAGATCTGACCTTTCTGCAGCATCTCCTGAACTTGACTCTTGATTTTGTCATTCTCCACAACAGAGCACTAATATATTGGTCCATTGTGTAGCAGCGCGCCTAGGGTAAAATAAATGGGGTACTTGACCTGATAGTATAGAGGCACCCCTGCAAGTGAGGTGAAGATGTCCCCATGCTTCTGCATGACCTTGTCCATATGATATTTTCATGTGGAGGAGCCCTGTCTAGAGGTTTTGGCCATATTCTACTTCTGTCCCTAAGGGGAAATCATAAGTAAAAAAAATTCCCAATTTGGGAAATTATCTTACTGCATTGATTCACAGTGATCAAAGAGATGGCAATAGGCGGTGCTACCTCTCGTATCCTCTACAACTTATTACCCAATGTAACAATAATAGTGTGAGTTCGAGACTCAAACACAACATAACTCTTCCAAAAGTATTGTGGCCTAATAATACATCACAAACTTCAAGAGGAGAAACATCACATAATACCTCATACGTGAAGGGATTGATGTTGTAGGGAAGGCGACATTGTTAGCCAACATGGAGATCCTGTCCTTGGTGAAGCCACCTTATGGTGTATGGTTGTGGCTGTGTTGTGATCGAAAGGTATAGATGATTCATGAACTATGCTAAAATGAGGTTATTTTGGTTCCCGCCATCGACAATCATACAACACTAAGGAACCCTTCACCCACATATATGAATGGAAGAGGTGCTCCCCCTCCTCTGGATCTTCAGGTTCTTCCTTCTGGATCTTGGTGGTGGCAATGGTCGCATTGGGCTCTGCATAAATAATATTTTTCCCTTTTTCATTCTCATTATCGGGTTCTAACTCAGATTTAGAATATGCATCTCATTTGAAAGCCTTCAGCGCAGCCACTAGTGCCTTCTTAGCCTGACACTCACTTGTGTTGTGAGTGAAGCTCTTACGGAAATCACACCACTTTCTTGTGTCCTTATTTAGCTCCGTGGTGTTTTTCTTCACTTGCGGCTTCGACGAGATGTCGTGGGCCACCCCGCCTTAGCATTTTCCTTTGTTTTTCAGTTTGGGGGACCCGTTCCCTTGCTTCTGATTCGTATATCCAAAGTCTCACTTCTTCTGTTTTAATTTCTACACAATCTTGGCAGCATACCGGTACGTTGCACTAAGTGAGGAGATGTTGAGGAACTCCATTTCCTCTTGGATATATCCATGAATACAACTAGGTTATTTTAGCACCAAATTTTTCTTTCAATCTTTGATACCCAATTTTGTGCGTATGCTATGGAATATATTTGTCAGTTGATGCATATCTTGATCCCTTCTTTGCCACAATGTAGTCCATTATATATACTTCTCCTCATAGCTCCCCATGAGGAATTATTGTTCCTTGATGGTGTATTAGAAAGAATTCCAAGTGGGTCTGGCTAACAACAAGGAGGATTTTCCCTCATCCTTTTTATCACAGTATGTTTCCCACTAGTCCTTTACATGGGGGTTGACTTTGAGGAGTGAAATGTAATATTTTCCCGATCGGAAAATTCATGAACCAAAAAATATCCTTCCAATTGATTCAACCATATATATATGGAATATGCATCTAATTGGCCCTCAAATATGGGAATGTCAAAGTTAATGTGTAACTTAGAAGGAGTGGCACCTCCAGAGTGGTTTTTGGATGAAGCTGCATCATCGGTGGGTAGTCATCAAAGGATCCAGACAAAGTTATCCTTCATTTCACTCCTCTATTTCTCGAGGGCCTCCTCGAGAAATATTTTTATAGGATCTACTGATACCTCTTCTTTCTTTTCCTATGCCATGGGAGGTCGTTGGGGTTTGTGAGAATAATATTGCAAATTTTTAACCAGATCGAGCCCTAAGTCCTTATACCTCGATCTTGTTGGGGACATGCAAAGAAATATCAAGAAAGAGAAGATTGATTTGATACCACTGATTCAGATTTATGTCAGAATGCAATAAAATATAAAAATAAATAGAAACAAAAATAAGTAGTAGAAAATATACTTCATTTCATTAATATCAAATAACTGAAATAAGCTTATAGACAGAATGAAAATAAACTATCTTGGGTGATGGTAGCTTATTTCTGAGAAGAGATGTGGTGGGTATATGCCTCTGAACTATCTTACAATGAGGCTGAAGGGCATGTTTCTTATTGAACGACATGGAAAATCCCTAAAAAACTAAAACCCTAACCCCGAGAGATGGAACGCCAAGTGTTTGTGGGCTCCATTGGGGTTAGTTGGTGAGCCAATTTCCTAGGGTCGTAACTTCATCATATTATCTCTATTTGGCACATACTATATAATGTTTGAAATATCTCTCCAATTACTACAAGATTTTCCATAGTCCCGTGCCTATGCTAATTGGCCTACTGCGGACCTAAAAAAAAACTTCGTTTACTGGGTCAAAATTTCTCTAGAATTTTAGGACCCGAATTTTTTTTTAAAATAGTAAATTATTCTATAAAAAATGAAACTGATGAAACTGACTGGAGGTCCAGGTGGAATAGGTGGGTGGCCACCAATATCAAACTGGATCAATTCACCACCATGTACATCAGTGGAGTCATTGTTATCAGGTTGATGGTTCCCAAGGCTTCATTTGGGTTACGAAATTCAATCCCACTTGACTGATCTCTGAGATGTTGAAATTCCTTATCAACAAATAATGTCGAAACATCATCTTGACATAGAGGAATTTGAAAAGTAGAAGCAATATTAAAAGTTTCTTCATCATTTTACACCCCTATTTTTGAATTGTGACCACCTTTTACTTGATTATCATGTGAACCAAAAATTGCAAATCCATAGTATCTGAAGCAGTTACTGGTGAAGCATATTGATTAATAAAAACAAGGAATAAAGGATCACGAGGTGTAAATGATAAAGGATGAAAGGTATCCATAAAATAATAATAAAATTTAATCAGATAAAATTCCATATCTGAGTTATGCACATCAATTTCATCTAGAGGGATCAAGAGATCCATATTCACCTTAGGCTCCATGGATTTATCATAAAATTCAAATATGTTATAGATAATATCTCGAGCATGGGAATGATATGAAGGTGAAACAAATGGATCAATTATTTGATTTTTAATTTTCCCAACTCTAACATCAGTGCATGAGACCACTTTATTTGGTAATGAATAAGAAGGAGATAAGGAAAAAAAGGTAGAGTAGATTCCTCCTTTGAAATTTTAAGTGTCTGGAGATTGAGATAATCTAGGAGACTCACAAAAGATCCATATATAGATGGCTATAAATAAATATGAACTAACTAAAGAAAATTTTCATTCATAAAATCCCAATCCACATCTTTTTCAGAAAAATCATGGAAAAGATAAAGAAACCATTCTAGAAAATCCTATAATGATTCATCATATTTCATTCTAAGCCGAATAATTCACTTATGCACATTTTAATAATAATATATTTCAAAAGCTTGATAAATCTCCTTGAATATTTGTTCAAATGAATGAATAGGACCATAAGGTAAGGTATGACATAATAGTTTAACTTAACAATCAAGTGTGAGGGTGAATAATTTACAAGCATCATCTTCACAATTCACGAATGAAAATTATAAAACATAAGAAGTTGAAGTGTATTTTTAGCCATAGATGCTTCAATGTCACCATTGAACTTAAAACATGACAAATCATAAATTATTTCCATAGGGAATTTAAGGTTTTATCTATTAGAAAATCATCCCAAGATTATGAATTGGGAATGATCCATTCAAGATAAGAGATCCAAAACAGACTCAATGAGCTCAACTTATCATATGGCCCTCCTTCTAGTGCCAATTGTTTATGGTGTTGGAAATCTTCCAAGAATGGGGGTCTCCCTAGTATGAAGTCCCAACTTTACCTCACACCATTCGAATTAGGAGCCCCATCCAGAATATAGGCATGGCCACCATTATTATTAGGGATTTTCATTGGATGCAATTATCAACATAAGATATTATGAAAACAATGTTTGAAGTAAGGAAGTAAGTTTACATTGCGAGGTATACAATTGTAATGTATATAAGCTAATTCCACGAAGGGGAAGGAGAGAGTGAGCCTCTAAAATACAAGTAATAGTGTTATCCCAAAAGAGACAAACAAGAGCATGTAACGGATCGTTAGTTAAGTTGAAAAGTAGTTCGAAAGATAACAATGATCATAAAAGAAAGTAACAATGCACATTCAACAAGTTGCATACCAAAGACAACGAAATAGTTCATTTTCATTAGTATGTGTTAACATATACATACACCACAAAAAATGAAAGAATAGACTTAACCATTCACAACATATGCACGAAAGTGCATCGGCTCAAAGAGCTTCATATATTAAGTGAAATTTTCAAGATAAGTGATTACAATGATGCCACAATATCCACAATAGTGGAACATTAAGTCGCCACTTGCTCCTCCAAAGAAAGATGTTCTCTCCTATGCCAACCTAGAGAATTCAAGGTGAAAAGTCCAAAGCCCTTTCTCTTGAGCTATGAGGGTGTATACATAAAAAATGAGGTGACTCTTCACCTCCCTTGTGACTCTTCACCTCCCCTTTGGACTCTTCGTCTCCCATGTGACTTTTAGAATTCATATATGACCTTTGAGCTTCTACACGACTTTAAAAATTTCTAGTGATTTTTCACATTCCATGTGAAAACCTTTGGATTCCACACATTTTAAAAAAAAAAATTATTTTATTTATTTATTTTTTATTTATTTTTTTTATTTTTATTTTTATTTTTATTTTTATTTTTATTTATTTATTTTTTTTTTTTTTTTTTTTTCTGGAAATTACATAATTACATTCAACAAGTGATGCTCCAAAATATATTTACACATGAATTTTTTTATGACACTTTGACAATCCATGTATTGAAGGCTATGAGAGAACACTTCATTGTATCAATGCTAAGCTATTATATTTGCTACTGTTAGGTCCATATATTATTAGTTTAGTCCCTTATTGTTATTAGTATAGCCCCCTTATTGTTATTGTTCTACCCCTGTAACCCTAATATTTTTATTATTGTTCCCTTACATTATTATTTTTAGGTCGGCTAGGATTATATTGTGGCCCCATGGACTCCTATATATAGAAGGAGGTTTTGATCATTTGTAGCATCCAAGAATTTTTCATTTAAGTAATGTATTGGAGATTTCCCCCTTGAAGTGGCTGATTTCTAAGGTGTTGATCTCTCTCTTCTTCTATTTTTGGAGCTGGTTTCACAACATTTGGTATCAAAGCTTTGGATTCTAGGGTTTCGCTACTCCAAATAGGGCATCGTGGAATTTTCTCTATAAATTTCATTTTATGAAGTTTCAGAAGCTAAAAGTTTTAGAGTGCGAAGCTGAAATCCTGAGGAACATTGTCACAAAATTTCAGAGCTTGGTTTGCAATATTTTCGTAGATATGATCTATGGACGTTAGGGATTTTTTTAGGCTCCTGAATTTAACCTAAACAGGTCATCATGAAATTTTCACTATAAGTAGTTTTCTACGAAGTTTCAGAAGATGAAATTTTCACAGAGTGAAGTCAAAATCTCAAGGAACGTTGTGGAAAATTTTCAAAGATTGATTTGAATTATTTTGGGAGGTAGGATCTGTGGAAGTTAGGGATTTTTCAGGCTCTCGAATTTCATCTCAAAGAGGTGATCATGGGAAACCCTTCCTAGCTCTTTCTCTGAGCATCGGATTGGAATTCTGTAAAGAGTGGCCACAAGTACACAGACTCTAGTTTCCTATCTGTAAATTTTAGAGCCAAGGGAAGAAACAGTGACACGTGGAAATTCATACAGTTTTGCTCTACTAAACCAGTCCATAATTAGGTCATTGTGGGAGATTGGACATAACTTTGTCTTGAAGAATCCAAATCAGGTCAGATCTATGGAATTCGAAAGAGAATTTAGAGGGCTATCTCAAGGCCAAATTTCAGATATTTAAGATCCTAAATCATAGAGATAATTCAGTTTCAATATCGAGCTCCTCAAAAGTAAGAAAAAGGTGTATATTTGTTTTTCCGAATTGCATAAGTCTTGTGTAAAAAATCAGTTTCAAGTGATTCCAGGGGCCTATTGAGCATATACTTCAGTATTGGGTTCTAAAATTCCTCATAAAAATAATTCAACACCCATTAAGCCCTCAGAATACTCTACTATGACTCATGAAGATGAAGAATGGCAGCATGATCTATCAAAATTACAAGGGCAAGTGCACCAAGTTTCACTGTCGCAAAGGGCAACAAAAAATGAAATGGAAGTTTGAAGAAAGGCATGCAAGAAAATATGGATGGTTTGAAGAAAGGCGTGGAAGCTAAGATGGAGGACATGGAAGAAAAAATGAAAGACAACATGGAAAACATGAAGAATGATATAAAAGCAGACATGGAAGGTTTGACAAAGTTGATGCAAGAAATGATTCCTAATGGAAAAAAGATAGTAGAAGAAACTCATGATGAGAACAAAATAGATGTTAATCATAATTTCATAAAACCTAATGTTGGATGAAAGAACCACCATATTCCAAAGATGGATATGAGGAATTTTGATGGCAAGGATCCCGTAACATGGATACTACAGAAGGAGCAATATTTTGATCTCAATAATGTGAAAAACACACAAAAGGTACACATTGAAACTTTAGATTTAGAACATAATACATTTGTATGGTATCGATGGCTTTTCTCCCATAAAACAATTGTCACTTGGTCAATTTTTATGGAAGAAATGATAACACATTATGAGGATACAAAGAGAAACACCTTCTTTATCCAATTGATAAATCTCAAACAAAAGGGTTCAATGGTGGAGCACATTGAGGACTTCCAAAAATTGAATATAAGGGTAACTGATATTCCAGAGGAACACAAGATTGATGTCTTTGCAGGGACTTTAAAGTATAACATCCAACATGAATTTTGTGTTTGGGAACCTGATTCATTGGAGAAGGAATTTAGGTTGGCAAGAAAAATTGAATGTAAAATTATGGCGACAAGGAAGCCTACCACTCACATCTATAAAGATGGAAGTGTTCCTGCTCCTATACTTCCACAACCTAAAAGGTTGACACCACAACAATTGGAAGAAAAAAGAGAAAAAAGGCTTTGCTATAGTTGTGATAGCAAATACACTAAAGGTCATAAGTGTGCTGAGAAGAATTTATTTTACATAGATTGTGAAGAGGAAGAAGAAAATAAACAAGAATCTTCAAAAGAAGAAGATATACTCCAGGAACCAACCATAGAAGAGGAAGAAATGATTCTGGCCATATCATGTAATGCATTGGCAGGAATTACCACTCCTCAAACTCTCAAGATATAAGGACATATCAAGAATAAAAAGGTAATAGTGTTGATTGATTCGGGTAGTACCCATAATTTTATTCATTGTAAGGTAGCCAATGAATTGAATTGTTTCCTATACCCATCACCAGAATGCCAAGTGATGGTTGAAAATGGAGGAACTATATATTGCTCTAGAAAATTCCATAATATCAAGCTAACCATGGGGGAATATGTATTGAATATTCCAATGCTTTCCATTCCAATGGGAGGCACTGATGTTGTACTACGAGTACATTGGTTACAATCTTTGGGGACGATAGCTTTTAATTTTCAAGAATTTTTCTTGAATTTTTTTTCAAAAGGAAAGGAAGTTGAATTATGGGGTATTACAGGGAAGCCAGGAAAGATAATAAGCTCTAATTTCATGACAAAGCTTCTAAAGAAAGAACAATGAGGCATAATTGCACAATTAGCTCACTAGAAGTTCCAACATCAAAATCATCTATTTCTGCAGATCTCCAAAAAGTCTTGGACAATCATTCCAAGGTGTTTGAAACTCCCAAAGGACTCCCACCTATTCGTGATCATGATCATGTTATTCATTTGATTCCAGGAAGTGTTCCTCCAAACATCAGGCCTTATAGATATCCTTATGTCCAAAAGAGAGAAATTGAACGTATGATTACAAAAATGTTAGAGGTTGTTATAATTCAACCTAGTCAAATTTCTTTCTCTGCTCCAGTATTATTGGTGCACAAGAAGGATGGATCATGGTGCATGTGTCCAGATTATAGGGAGCTCAATAAGCTCACTATTAAAGATAAATTCTCCATTCCTGTGATTGATGAATTATTGGATGAATTACATGGAGAAATTTATTTTACCAAGTTGGATCTTCGTTTAGGATAGCATCAAGTTAGAATGAACACATAAGATATTCCAAAAACAAAATTTCAAACTCATGAGGGTCATTATGAATTTTTGGTCATTCCTTTTGGCCTTACCAGTGCACCTTCTACCTTTCAAGGGTTGATGAATTCCATTTTCAAACCCTTCCTTAGAAAATTTGTGCTAGTATTTTTTGATGATATACTAATCTATAGCAGGTCTTGGAAGGATCATGTTCAACAAGTTGACAGGGTGCTCAATCTATTGCAGGAGAAACAATTATATGCAAAAGCATCCAAATTTTTCTTTGGAGTACAAGAGGTGGAATATTTGGGTCATATTGTATCTCACGAGGGTGTTAAGGTAGACCCTAACAAAATTAAATCAATTAAGGAATGGAAATTCCCCACAACCTGTTGAAGCCTCAAAAATACTAGCTTCAAACATTGGAGAAAACCACCTAGTCTGGACCTTAGTACAGCTCATTTTCCGTTTGGGATGGTGGCTCTGACTGGATAATATGGGACCAGTTTCCCAATGATAATGGGTTGATGATTGGTTGTTTGTATGACGGATAATGGAAATGATAACTGATCTAATATATAGCTTAATAAATACAAATAAATTCTACTTTAACCTGGATATCCTCTGATAAATGCGATTTTGGATGTGTTCCAATTAGATGAATAGTCATATAGATGGCTTATTCATCCAAAAGAAAGATGTATTCACATATAATAATTACTTTGTTTAAGAAATTAAACAAAGTAATGATGATAACATATCACATTCATGTATATATATTTATATCGCTCACATATATTTTAAAAGATGACAATTCTAAGTTTTCAGAAATGATATAACAAAGGATTGTTTCACAAGCATACATATGTAAATAATAGCAATTTTCAAAAAGAATGTTTCATTGCATAAGGAAAATTAAACAACACGATTATGATTAAAATACCAGATACATGTGTAACCTCCTGATGCAAATAACACTCCGATCCCGCTTTCTTACTTAGAACAGCTTCTAGGAAAAACAAAAATGCAAATTCTTGAAAACAATTTCCTCATAAAATTGCAAAATCATGATCCACTATTAATAAAAATAATATATTCGGAAGTACAGAAGTGTAACTTCCCAAGTCAAAAATTAATACAAATTGAGGACCCCTTTCTAAATACATGAAAAGGGTTTAAATAATAATAAACTTAAAACAAATTGTCTAAAATATTGCTTAAATGCTTTTGGAACTGCCAAAAATGTAGAATCGAAGATCCGATTTCATAAAAATAGAATTGTGATCTCCACTGGAACAGGTTCATTGTATTTCTTTCATATATGGTATGCGCAGCTGGCAGATTGATAGCATTTCTTTCACTTCGGGAGGATGACTCAATCGGGAATGTAGCTGGCTAGTATATGTGGCATCCGAAAGCTCTGGAATCATATAACTGATGGCATGGGAGAGGCATTTTGTAGTCATCTGCTGGCTGTGTGGTTTAACCAAATAGAACCAGAATCCATCCCATGTGAGTCCTTGCATTGCGCTGATCTGTTGGTCCTTATTGGCTAAGTCCTGCTTCCATTGTTTCTCTAATTCTTTGACTTTTGGGAGTTTCCCTGGGATGCAATCGGAAATCAAGTTGGTCGTATACAAATTATCATTGATTAATTCCACTGAACTATTCATTATAGCTCTTGCCCTGGAGGTAGCCTGTTCTTCCTTAATTAACTGTGTTTCCCATTCTGCAAACAAAATTTCTTTTTGTGATTCTTGGATTTTAGGAAGATTGGCAACTATGCCTTGGTCTGTGTCTTGCCATGTGAGGAATCCCAAAATTTTCTCATCGGCATCTTCAAATTTGAGCCTTGTGTTTACTGCCTTTTCTATGAGCGATGTAGCTATTACACATAGATGGTCAGCCAGTGATATTTTATGACATAAAATATCAAGATGTTGTGACAATGATTTACTTGATTCAAGAGCCTCCATTTTGAATTGATCAAGTTCAGGATACTCCTTAAATTTTTGTATCTATGCTTGTAACAAGGCACTCTATTCTTCCTTGGCCATCTTCTCCTGTTGAAGCATTACCTGTAATTTGTTTAGCTCTTGAGATAGCTATTGTCCTTTATGTAGAGCTTACTGGTCAAGATTTTATTTCTCAACATTCAGTTTCTCTTTAAGCTGCTCAATCTGTTGTCTTTCTTCAATTAGCTGTTATTCTAACTGTGCTATTTTTTGATGATCCATTGCTGCCTTTTCTTCCAACAACGCTATTTTTTGATCTTTTTCTTTTATCAATTGGCTGACTTCGGAGGCTTTGTCCATTTTCGTTGTTGTATAAGCCCCTGCATATTGAGAAAATTTATTTAAATCCTCTGAAGGATTAACTTCAGAGTCCTTCCAAACAACATTCATTAATTTGACTGGGGGAGATGAAAATAGACCCTGATCGATTTTCCTTTTCTTCCTTTGTTTTCTAACTACAAACCTATGCTTTGGACTATAGAAGACATCCAAGGGCGGTATATCTTCAATCTTTAATACAATTTCCTCAGAATGATTTTTTGGGATGATCTAGACATCTTGGATATTAGTATTGTCGACTGCTCCTTCAACTGTAACACTGGTTACCATGGGTTGTTGTGTTGCAGGCAATTGCATTGTAGACACATTCTAGGAATCATTCTGGCCCTTGATTTTCCGATCAAAATGTTCCCATTCCTTCAATAGATTTGAATGAATATGTATATCAATGTCGGAGGAATCGCCATCTTTCTTACCTGTCCTTTCCTGTTCAGCCTTATTTCATGTATTCTTCTTTTCCTGCTCTATTTTGATGTTCTTTTCTTCACTGTTTTCTTCTTGTTGCAGTAGGGGAGTAGTTCTCAACTGATCAAGAGGTATTGTTAGTATTCTCTTGGTCTTGAACTTTAGGAAATTTTCCATTTCACTTGCTCCAAATTTTAAATTTGATAGATGTTTAACCTGTGAAAATACTTCAGTCGAGGCAAATAGATCGTCAAAATCAGCATCTTCATGTTCGAATTTAGCAACATGTACCATAGATGTAAAGTTATAGGCAACTTTCTTTGGATCATACTGTCTTTTGGGGATGGATGCTAATATGAGGTCTTTTATTTTTTTGGCTTCTTTCTCTACATGTTTAAAATCATGTAGAGAAAAAGATCCACATCAGAGGGGAAATGTAGGCCACATCAGCTTCTTTGAATTTTTTAGGTTTCTATACATCCCTTTCTCTGTTATTTGATAGGCTATTTCTTGGGCTAACAATTTATCAGGAATGTACAAGGGTAGAACATGGGGATCAATGATGCTTTCGAATATCCAGATATAGGTGAATTTTTCCTCTCCAAACCAGCTTCCGATTGAGGTTAGGTCAATGCTGGCATCGTCAGATAACCTTGGAGTGGGTTTGTTGAATATAGCTTGGTGAACTGGTAAGATAAACCCATGATAAATTATGTATATATGGTCTTTGTAATAGGCCTTCCACAGATATTTGTGATAAATTTGGATAGGATTCGGGCTTTGATGAGTCCGCTTCCAGGCTAAGATAGGGAATTTAGAGTTGAAGCATATGGTTTCAATAATATAAGAATTCATGTAAAATGGGGGTATTACCCGAGTAGTCACATACCTATTTCTCCTATAATCGAGGATTTTTCTTTCCATTTTATCAGATAAAATGGTTGGCCAATCCATGATGTAGGAGTTAACAGCTGCTTCAATTAGAGGTACCATCTCAATAGAAAAATTTTCCGAGTTGACGGTTCCAAACAAACTACACATCATAGCTGCAGCATAGAAATAAGGAGACGCTAAGGATTCTACATAGTACATACCCGAAGACTCGTGCTTGTGTTTTTCTGGAAAATGCCTCCAATCTTTGATAGGATCTGACTCCACTTCATTTTTTTTGGCGAAGTCTTCCAAAAATGCTTTATTGTAGATTTTTTGAGGGTATGGTAGGTGATACATCTTCTTGATGTCTTCTGCTTTGAAAGACCCGAACATCCTTTCGTTTAACGTGAAGAACGCCCTGTCCGTTATATTTATACTTTCTATCACCCATCTCATCAAGTCATTATATGGGAACACATTCGCGCGAGCTGCTATTTTGTGAAGATAGGAGCTCACCAATTCCTTAAGAGTGCTTTCTGATTTTTTATCTGAATCTGTCGTCAACACTTCTTTTGATATTATAGTTGGATCTTCTGCCTCCAATAGATTGTAAAATCCTTCCCATGAAGTTTTTCCAAGACCCAGATAAGTAGTATCGTTTACTAATACCAATTTAGCGGGTTGCTCTTTTGGAACGATGGGGACCTTCGCTTTCTTGGATTTCTTGGACATTTTCATGACTCATAGTTGTTTCTCAGGTCTGCACAATGAAACAAATTAGCAGAATGATGGAAAAATTCTTTTAAGAATGAATACAAAGCGGAGAGGAGCTAATGGCATTTAATCACAATAAAGATGACAGATTAAAGAAATATTATTCCATTGAAGATGAAATCTGCGAAGGATTTCAACCATGATTATCTTTTAATGATTTCCTCGTATAATGTGAGATTTTAATTCCATTATGGGTTGTCTCGTCACACATTCATAACGGTCCATTTATAGCATTCATACCATAACTTTTCAAATTTTCGATCAACAATAATCGTATATCGGAGATTGGAAGTCTCAAATATTAGGTTTAAGTATTTCCATTTTATATCTGTGATTTATGATTATTGTTGAGTTGGCATGGATGGTGCGGTGCTTTTAAATCATATCAAATTATTGGTATTTCTTATATAAATGATCTATTTGATAAAACATGTGTATATTTAATACTTTATGTTTTCATTTACGGGAAGCGTGTTTTGAAATAATGATATCGCATCGCAGATTTTTAGAGGAGTGTCTTTGGATATGAGTCATGTGTTTTAGCGATGGGCGATCACGATTTAACTTATCGCATCGAAACTTTAAAAGGGTGCATAAGGATGTAATATGACTTCACCGATTTGCGATTGCGATCGGGTTTATCACATCGAAGTTTTTCAAAATAGAAAGGTTTTGGACTCTTGCTCATGCGATATGTGCTTTTGCAATTGCTTTATCGCATCGGAATTAAATGATAACACATTTGATTTTTTTTTTATCTTCTATACTTTTAATATTTGAAATGTGATAAAGGCCTTTATTTTTTTTATTTTTCGTTAAATAAATCCTTTTTCATTGGGGTTCGATTCTATTCATGATGGATCGGATTTCCTCAAAACATTTTATTGATTCTATAACTATTCAAAAAAAAGGGGACCCATTTCTTATTTAAAAATTAATATAAAAATTTGAAATGGGGAGGGTTGTTTTTACAATACAACACAACCATAAAGCAGTTGCAAGGATTTCTTGGGTTATCAGGGTATTATCGCAAGTTTGTTAAGAATTATGGGAGAATTGCAGCACCTCTAACAACATTATTGCAGAAAGATGCATTTTCATGGACTCCTAAAGAAACTAAGGCCTTTGAAAATCTTAAAGAGGCAACGTACCTAGCACCAGTCTTAGCTACGCCAGATTTCACAAAAACCTTTATTTTGGAATGTGATGCCTCAAGAAATGGAATTGGTGTTGTTTTAATGCATGAAGGAAGACCCATTTCTTTTGAAAATTGTCCAATAAAATGAAAGTATTTACATAAAGCTATTTATGATAAGGAAATGCTAGCAATACTGCATGCACTAATTAAATGGCAACCTTACCGAATGGGAAGACACTTCAAGGTAAAAACCGATCATGATAGTCTTAAACACTTTTTAGAACAAAGACTATCTTCAGAAGAGCAGCAAAAATGGGTCACAAAGATGTTGGGTTATGACTTTGAAATAATCTACAAAAAAGGGAAGCTAAATGTTGTTGCAGATGCACTCCTAAGAATGAATGAAGAGGTGGAAGCATTGCTTTGTGCCATTTCTATTATCCAACCGGATTGGATAACCGAAGCAAGGGATGAATGAAAGAAGGACGAAGAAGTGTGGACACTCATTCAAAATTTGTAGCAAGATCCTATTACATCTGATACATTTAGTTGGGAAAATGTTTCCTTATGGTACAAAGATCGCTTATATCTTTGTAAGAGTTCCCAATTAAAACAAAATATTCTTTTGGAATTGCACACTTCTCCTTTAGGAGGTCACTCTGGATTTTTAAAAACTTACCACAGGTTGAAGAAAGATTTTTTTTGGGATGGCCTTAAATCTTATATTAAAACGTTTGTAGCAGAATTTTTGGTTTGCCAGCAAAATAAAGTTGAGACAATTAAGACACCGGGTCTTCTACAACCTTTATCCATTCCAAGACAACATTGGGAGGAGATTTCAATGGATTTTATCATAGGTTTACCCAATTCCGAAGGAAAGAGTGTCATCATGGTGGTAGTTGATAGACTTACCGAGTATGCACACTTTTGTGCATTATATCATCCATTAAAAGAAAGTACAATTGCTACTACATTTATGGACACAATTCAAAAGCTACATGGAAACCTAAAGATTATTGTGAGTGACATAAATCCCATCTTTATTGGAAATTTTTTGACGGAGTTATTTTCTTGTTTGGGCACTCAACTAGCTCATAGCCCATCTTATCATCCTCAATTCGATGGTAAAACTGAGATAGTGAATAAATTTTTGGAAGGATATCTTCGTTGTTTTGTATCTGATAAACAAAAAAAATGCGTAAATTGGTTACCTCTCGTTGAATGGTGGTATAACACTTCCTTCCATACTGTAGCAAAAACGACCCCATTTATGGCACTTTATGGATATCATACACCGTCCATCACATCATATTTAAGAGAAAATTATAAGGTTCAAGCAATGGAAGATCACATAGAGCATCAACAAGAAGTTCTCCAAATCTTAAAGGATAGCCTAAATTTGGCACAAAATCGAATGAAACAACAGGCATATCAACATCGCAGCAAGAGAAGTTTTGATGTAGGAGACTGGGTATTTTTACGGCTACAACCACACAAAAAAATGTCCCTCAAGCAAGATAAGAAGGATAATAAATTATCGCCAAAGTACTATTGTCTTTACAAGGTGTTTGTTAGGTCTTTATATTACTAGTATAGTCCCTTATTGTTATTAGTGTAACCCCCTTATTGTTATTATTGTACCCTTGTAACCCCTATTTTGTTATTATTGTGCCCTTAAATTATTATTGTTAGGTCGGCTAGGATTACATTGTGGCCCACTAGGATTACATTATGGCCCCATGGACTCCTATATATAGAAAGGAGGTTTTGTGAATTTTATCATCCAAGAATTTTTCATTTATGTAATGTATTGGAGGTTGCCCCCTCGAAGTGGCTTATTTCTAAGGCGTTCATATCTCTTTTCTTCTATTTTTGGAGCTGGTTACACAACATTTGGTATCAGAGCTTTGGATTCTAGGGTTTCGCTGCTCCAAACAGGTCATCGTGGCATTTTCGCTATAACTTTTTTTCTACGAAGTTTCAGAAGCTGAAATTTTTAGGGTGCGAAGCCGATATCCCGAGGAAGATCGTCTAAAACTTTTAGAGCTTGGTTCATAACATTTTCGGAGATATGATCTGTGGAAGTTATGTCTTTTTTCAGGCTCCTAAACAGGTCATAGTGGAATTTGCGCTGTAATTTCTTTTATACGAAGTCTCAGAAGCTGAAATCCATAAGGTGCGAAGCCAAAATCCTGAGGAACATCGTCAAAAAATTTCAGATCTTGGTTCGCAATATTTTTGGAGATATGATCTGTGGAAGGTAGTGATTTTTCAGGCTCCTGAATTTCATCTCAAAGAGGTGATCATGGGAAAATCTTCATAACTCTCTCCCTGAGCATCGGATTGGAGTTTCGTAAAAATTTGTTGCTATTAAACAGACTGTAGTTTCTTGGATATCAATTTCTGAGCCGAAGGACGAAACAGTGACACGTGGAAAGTCGTACAAGTTTGCTATACTGAACCAGTCCATAATTAGGTCATTGTGGGAGTTTGGACACAACTTTGTCTTGGAGAATCCAAATCAAGTCAGACCTGTGGCATTCGAAAGATAATTCATAGGGCTACATCAGTACCAAAATTCAAATATTTAAGTGCTTCAATTACAGATATAATCCAATTTCAATATCGAGCTCCTCAAAAGCAAGAAAAAGGTGTGTATTGTTTTTGCGAATTGCATAAGTCTTGTTTGAAGAATCAATTTGAATTGATTCCAAGGGCATATTGTAGAATAGATATCAGTATTGGGTTCTAAAAAATTCCCCGTAAAAATAATTCAACACCCATTAAGCCTTCAGAAGGCTCTACTATGACTCATGAAGATGAGGAATTGCAACATGATCTATCAAAATTACAAGAGCAAGTGCAACAAATTTCACTCTCGCAAAGAGCAACAAAAAATGAAATGGAAGTTTTGAAGAAAGGTGTGGAAGCTAAGATGGATGGCATGGAAGCTGGCATGGAAGCTAAGATGGATTAAATGAAAGACAACATGGAAAACATGAAGAATGATCTAAAAGCAGACATCGAAGGTTTGACAAAGTTGATACAAGAAATGTTTCCTAATGTGAAAAGATAGTAGAAGAACCTCATCATGAGAACAAAATAAATGTCAATCGTGACTGCATAAACTCTAATGTTGGCGGGAAGAACCACCATATTCCAAAAATGGATATGAGGAAGTTTGATGGAAAGGATCCTGTAACATGGATACTACAGATGGAGCAATATTTTGATCTCCATAACGTGCAAAACACACAAAAGGTACGCATTGCAACTTTACATTTAGAACAAAATACATTTGTATGGTATCGATGGCTTTTCTCCCGTAAAAAAATTGTCACTTGGTCAATTTTTACGGAGGAAATGATAGCACATTATGAGGATACAAAGAGCAACACCTTCTTTAGCCAATTGATAAATCTAAAAAAAAAGGGTTTAGTGGGGCAGCACATTGAGGACTTCCAAAAATTGAATATAAGGGTAACTGATATTCCAGAGGAACACAGGATTGATCTCTTCATAGGCACTTTAAAGGATAACATCCAACATGAAGTTCGCGTTTTGGAACCTGATTCATTGGAGAAGGCATTCGGGTTGGCAAGAAAAGTTGAATGTAAAATTATGGCGACAAGGAAGCCTACCACTCAATTCTATAAAGAAGGAAGTGTTGCTACGCCTAGATTTCCACAACCTACAAGGTTGACACCACAACAATTGGAAGAAAAAAGAGCAAAAGGGCTTTGCTAGAGTTGTGATAGCAAATACACTAAAGGTCATAAGTGTGCTGAGAAGAAATTATTTTACATAGATTGTGAAGAGGAAGAAGAAAATGAACAAGAAGAGGATATACACCAGGAACCAGGCCTAGAAGAGGAAGAAATGAATCCGACCATATCGTGTAATGCACTGGCAGGAATTACCACTCCTCAAACTCTCAAGATAGAAGGACAAATCCAGAAGAAAAAGGTAATAGTGTTGATTGATTCAGGTAGCACCCATAATTTTATTCATTGTAAGGTAGCCAAGGAATTAAATTGTTTCCTATACCCAGCACCAGAATGTCAAGTGATGTTGCAAATGGAGGAACTATAAATTTCTCTGGAAAATGCCATAATATCAAGCTAACCATGGGGGAATATGTATTGACTAGTCCAATGCTTTCCATTCCTATGGGAGGTGTTGATGTTGTACTAGGAGTACAATGGTTACAATCTTTGGGACGGTAGCTTTTAATTTTCAAGAACTTTACTTGAAATTTTTTTCAGAAGGAAAGGAAGTCGAATTACGGGGTATTTCGGGGAAGCTAGGAAAGATAATAATCTCTAATGTCATGACAAAGCTTCTAAAGAAATAACAACGAGGCGTAATTGCATAATTATGCTCACTAGAAGTTCCAACATCAAAATCATCTATTTCTGCAGATCTCCAACAACTCTTGGACAATCATTCCAAGGTGTTTGAAACTCCCAAAGGACTCCCACCTATTCGTGATCATGATCATGCTATTCATTTGATTCCAGGAAGTGTTCCTCCAAACATCAGGCCTTATAGATATCCTTACGTCCAAAAGAGCAAAATTGAACGTATGATTGCAAAAATGTTAGAGGCGGGTATAATTCAACCTAGTCAAAGTTCTTTCTCTGCTCCTGTAGTATTGGTACACAAGAAGGATGGATCATGGCGCATGTGTCCGGATTATAGGGAGCTCAATAAGCTCACCATTAAAGATAAATTTCCCATTCTGTGATTGATGAATTATTGGATGAATTACATGGAGCAATTTATTTTACCAAGTTGGATCTTCGTTCAGGATATCATCAAATTAGAATGAAGACTGAAGATATTTCAAAAACAGCATTTCGAACTCATGAGGGTCATTATGAATTTTTGGTCATGCCTTTTGGCCTTACCAGTGCACCTTCTACATTTCAAGGGTTGATGAATTCCATTTTCAAACCCTTCCTTAGAAAATTTGTGCTAGTATTTTTTGATGATATACTAATCTACAAGAGGTCTTGGAAGGATCATGTTGAACATGTTGACAGGGTGCTCAAACTATTGCAGGAGAAACAATTATATGCAAAAACATCCAAATGTTTCTTTGGAGTACAAGAGGTGGAATATCTGGTTCATATTGTATCTCACGAGGGTGTTAAAGTAGACCCTAACAAAATTAAAGTCATTAAGGAATGGAAAGTCCCCACAACCATAAATTAGTTGCGAGGATTTCTCGGGTTAACAGGGTATTTGTTGGAAATATTGTCATTGATGGCAAAGGATATGGCAAAGGAATTGTCATCTAAATGTAGCAGATAATAACAGAAAGAATGCATCTACAGTTTGAGCTACAGAGCTGCAGTATCAGTCAAGGAAACAGGGACAAAGAGGTTATAGCAGAATTGAAGATGGAATATGTATGCATCCTGTTGGAAGATAAAGAAAATATGTGTATGGTTGAGTTTCAATGATACTCTGTTAAGTGGAGAATACCCAGAGCAATTGGGGTATTTATTGGTTCATTTCTCGTACAAAATTCCCTGCAACTCTATGTAGTGATCTATGGATAGATTCATGCTTTTGTATACGATATCGGGTTGCTAATGTCACGGCACAGTGAAGTGAATCTGCATAATGAAGGGGTTTAATGGTGCTCTGGTTCTGTAAGTTGTTCGAGGAACCAATACGATCGACAGTAGAGTTATATATATATATATATATATATTCGTTGAATATATGATATGAACCTCGGTGACTGGGTTTTGAACCCTTGAATGCTCGCAGTTATTCGCCTCTGCCTCTGCATAATTATGAAAGGTCTACGAGTCTCAGAGTTGACTGTGTAATAGAACCTGGAGTATGAATAAACCAAATATATATAGAAACATTGAAGCGGAGCTTTAAATCGTTTGAATAATAAGGCTGACGGAACCATGTGCTAAGGCAGAACCGTGACCGAGAGGAACAGTAACGACGGTGTGGAGCGAAATTGTGGGTTTCTTCACACCACCTTTCAACGATACGCGGTATTTCCTGGATGGGGAGCGATTCCATACAGGTGTTGACACGCGTCCCTGCAAAACCGCCAAGCGCACGATAACGATCGTCCATCGCACATTAACAATCGACCCAGGATGGCCAGCGAAATTGCTTTTGCGCCGTCGATCTGAAAGGGGGAAATTGAACGGTAATCGTGCGTCGGACTTGCCCGGAGTTTAATCAAGATGCGCGAAGAATAACTCAAGTATGACGCGCCATCACACGTTATTGCTTGTGCAAGTTGCCCAAGCGATATCCGTCGATCTTGGAGGCTCACGATCCAACGGTGATCAGGCAAGGGACTTGCGCGAAGTTTATTTTGGTACGGAGGGGCGCATATGTGGGCCAGGGGTCAAAGTTTTATTAATATTAAACTATTCGAAAGCATTGGATTTTTATATAAAGCCCGGATTAAAAGTTAATTGAATTTTTAATTAAAAATAATATTATGGGGGCAGTGTAAATAAATAAAAACCCTGAGGGCCAAAGTATTTGAAATATTGTAAAAAGAATACCATTAGCGATTGAAATGGTTTTTGCCTCATGGTTTTAATAAGGCGAGAACTATATAAAAGGAAAAATATCATTATTCAATTGGTATGTGAGGTTTGACAAAGAAGGAATTCCTCTAAGGAATATCTGTATGGATAGACGAAGTGCTTAATTGATGATTCTAAGTCCATGATGCGCCCATCGAGATATTGATCTAAAGGTGATGAGTCTTGAGATTATTCAACAAAAGAAACGATGAAGAGTTAGCGCATGTCTGCTGAAGAACACATATGAATCTGGGTAAGTTTTTGTAGATCTGGCCTGCTCTGCAAACATATTATTATTACAGATCTATACAAGAAAATCACGTATATATATATATATATATATATATATATGTGAGTCATCTACATTGAAAGTGGATATGACAGTTGGGGTTTCTGAAGATTAATATACGCAGAAGGATACACGGGATGTTGAATGCATATATTCTCTGAAGTCTGGATTACTTCTGATATTTAGGTTACAGTGGTCCACTGTTCTGTTATGAAGAATTGGGAAAAATATGTTTGTTGATAATTGAATAAAGGGTTGTGTTGAAACTGATTGATCCAATGTGAAAATTGATGAACGTGGTCTGCAGTGAGTCTGAGGGTTGAAGCCTTCAGTTTGGAAGTAGAAGCTTCCTGCCAGCAGAAACCGGTGTTATGTTCAGGGGGTTGAAGCTCCCTTCCAGGAAAGGCTGGTAAACGAGAGAAGGTTGTAGCCTTCTGCAGGTGGGTGCCTGCATGCTGATATGAGTCTGCATCAGCATAGAATTGTAAAAAAATTTCTGTATAATAAATATTGAAGACTGAGATTACAGCAGCGGTGGTTTTCTCCCAAATTGGGTTTCCACCTTAAATCCTTGTGCTCATGTGTCTTACTCATACGTGATGGTTTATTCTGCTTACTAGACATCTGATGAATGATAGAATAACCTAAGAGAAGAATTAAATACATAATAAGATCACTGAATGCACTCTTGTTTTCTTAAGAATATACAATAGCTGGTTTCTATAAAGTAGCCTAAGGGTTTTAGTGGAAGAAGAGAGAAAAGGTTTTGGTTTGCTCTAAATATTGATTCACTCCCCCCTCTCAGTATTTTTCCCAACAATTGGTTTCAGAGCCAGGTCCTTCTGAAAAAGCTTAGTCACTAGAAAGAATATCAAGCAAGATGAGCAATCAAGATGGAATAGAATCTATCAGGCCTCCGCTCTTTAATGGAAACAATTTAATCTTATGGAAAACAAGGATGAGATCCTATCTTCAGTCCCTAGGAGCAGAGGTATGGGCAATCGTTGAACAAGGATATCAATATCCAGCTGCAGTACCAATAGATCCAACTGAAAGAAAGAATTATGAAACAAATGCAAAGGCAGTCAATGCTCTATTGGGAAGTCTAACTGAATCAGAATTCATCAAATTCATGCAGATGAATACAACCAAAACAATATGGGACAAAATCATTCTAAGTTATGAAGGTGATGCAAAGGTAAAAAGTGTTAAACTCCAAACTCTCAGAATTCAATATGAGAATCTAAAAATGGATAATGAGGAGAGAATTGCCAATTTCTTTTTACGTCTTGATGATATTGTAAATCATATGAGAAATCTGGGAGAAACAATAACCGAATCTACCCTGGTTGAGAAAGTCTTAATATCACTCACAACAAAATTCGAGTCTAAGGTCTCTGCTCTTGAAGAAAAACAGGATCTTCAAAATCTTACTATGGTGCAACTTCATGGCATACTAACTGCATATGAAATGAGAAGAGGAGGACCATCAGAAGTCAAAGAAGCAGTCTTTAGAACCTCTACAAAAGGGAAGGAAGTACAAAAACCAGAAGGATCAGGATATATCTCAGATGAAGATGAGATAAACTTTGTAAAGAAACTTCAACTTGGCATAGGACGGTTCAGAGGTAAGCTTCCTTTCAAATTTTTTGATTGTGGAAGAGTTGGTCATTATGCTGCTAAGTGTCCTTATAAAGAAACACATAAAAAGGGAAAGGAGGTAGCAAAAAGGAGTAAGAATCATTTCAGCACTAGAAAGAGTTACTATACTCATGAAGATAGTGATGAGTTATCTGATAGTGAGGAAGAAGGTGAACAAGATCTTAGAATTCTCATGGCATTCGAAAAGGAATCTAGAGAAGAAAAGGATACCTTTGTGGATGCTATAGAAGACAGTGATTTTCTTAATGAAAACAATAAACTCAAAATTTGCTTAGAAGAGAGAAAAATAATCATAGAAACTCTGAAAAATTAGCTTGAAGATAAAGAGAAACACAATGAGAAATTAGAGTGTGAAGTAGTAGATCTAAGAAAAGAACTTGAGAAAGTAAAGACTCTGAATCTTAGATTTGCTAAAGGGTCTGAAACCTTAGATGAGATTAACAAGGTACAACGTTCTCCTCTTATAAATATAGGTCTTGGATATATCGAAGAATCTTCTCAGGCTTCAGCACCAAATTATCTAAAAGCAGTTACAGTTGGTTTACAACATGCTGCCACTCAGCAAGGGGATAAAGAATCTTTACAGGTAAAGCATGATCATTTCAATTCAAGGAACACTAACAGGAATGTCTTTCAAAGAAACACCAATCAACAGATAAATTCATATAGAAGATCTTATGATCGCAAAAATTTCTTCTTCAATGGACAATGTTTCTCATGTCACAATTTTGGTCATAAAGTTGTTCAATGTGTAGCATATAAAACTATTATGACAAGAGAAGAAAGAAAGAAAAGGATTGATATTGAAGCAAAGAAGAATACTTATAACAACTTTTCTCCTCTTCAAAATGAAGTTGAATGCACTTATTGCAATAACTTTGGCCATGAAGAATCTGAATGCAGGAGCAAATTTCAGCCAAAAGAACATGTTCCTTCAAGCTCCAAAGTATGGAAAAAGAAGGAATTACAGGTTGAAAATTGTGGCATAGCGTTATTTGCATAAGATGAAGAAAACCAATGGTACATTGATAGTGGATGCTCAAGACACATGACAGGTGACAAAAACAAACTTCTTGCATATAGTGCTTTAGAAAAGGAAAAGAATGTTACATTTGGAAATGATACTCCTGCGGTCATTAAGGGAAAAGGGTTTGTTTTTCTAAAAGAAAAGGTGAAAGCTAATGAAGTCATGTATGTGGATGGATTAAAGCATAACTTGTTAAGTGTAAGTCAAATGTGTGATCAAGGAACCGAAGTTGTCTTTAGTTCAAAAGAATGTGTGGTACGTGATCTTGATACGGGTAAAACAATTATAAAAGGAAAAAGAACTCCAAGCAACCCGTATGTATTAAAGAACTGCAAAGAACAATGTTACTTGAGTAAATCTTCAGAAAACTGGCTATGGCATAGAAGGTTGGGGCATCTGAGCTTCTCTCAAATCAACAAATCAAGCAGACTTAAAGCTGTTCGTGATCTTCCCAATATTTCTCTACCTGAAAATATCATATGCAAATCTTGCCAATTCGGTAAGCAAACCAGAGTACAATTTAATACCAAGGAAGGATCATCAAGTAAGCCTCTTGAACTCATTCATATTGACATATGTGGACCTATGAGGAAAAAGTCACCACGTGGTGAAGAATACTATATCTTATTCATTGATGATTTCTCTAGAATGTGTTGGATTGGGCTGCTTAAACACAAAGATGAAGCATTTGAGAAGTTTCAGATCTTAAAAGCACTAGTTGAGAATGAATTAGATCTAAAAATCAAGTGTCTCAGATCTGATCGAGGAGGAGAATATACATCAGATGAATTCCTTGAATTTTGTGAACAACATGGCATAAAAAGACAGTTTTCTGTAGCTGGCACTCCACAACAAAATGGCGTAGCAGAAAGAATGAATAGAGCAGTTCAACAAATGGCTAGAGCTATGCTTGATGATTCCGGAACACCTGACACATTTTGGGGAGAAGCAGCACATACAGCAGTAAACATTCTCAACAAGGCACATGTTCGTGTAAATAGTGATAAAACTCCATATGAACTTTGGTATGGTAATCCTCCCACTATAAAGCATTTTAGAATTTTTGGAAGTAAATGCTTCATCAAGAATAATGATGAAAAGATTGGTAAGTTTGAACCCAGAGCAGATGAAGGGATATTTCTTGGATACTCCTCTAGGAGTAGGGCCTATAAATGTTACAATAAAAGACTTCGGAAGATTGTTGAATGTATTGATGTTGTTATTGATGAATCTTCTGCATCTCCAAAAGAAGAAAAGCAAACTATAGATGAATATGATGATGACACATATCCTTCTACATCAAATAGTAATGATAAAAATAGTGAACCCAGTGAATAACCTGAAGATGGTTTGTCTGAAAAGGCTCCCTCCAGATATGTTCAAAATAATCATCCAGAATCTCAAATTTTGGGAGAAAAGGGATCAGGTGTACAAACAAGAAGAACTCTTATAGGATCTTCTAGCAATTTGGCATTTCTGTCGACTATTGAACCTCACAGTGTTAGTCAAGCTAGCAAAGATGACTGTTGGATTCAAGCCATGAATGAAGAGCTTGATAAAATTGAAAATAATCACACTTGGGAATTAGTACCAATACCTCATGACAAAAATATCATTGGAACTAAATATATATTCAAAAACAAGTTAAATGGGAATGGGGATGTTATAAGAAATAAAGCTAGACTTTTTTGCAAGGGGTATGCTCAACAAGAAGGTATAGACTTTGAAGAAACTTTTTCTCCTGTAGCCAGACTTGAAGCCATAAGAATGTTCCTTGCTTATTCAAGCTTCCAACAAATCAGATTTTATCAAATGGATGTTAAATCTGCTTTTCTCAATGGTGATCTAGAAGAAGAAGTTTATATAAAACAACCAGAAGATTTCATTTTGGGAAATGATGAAAAACTTGTTTGTAGACTTAAAAAGGCTCTATATGGTCTCAAACAAGCTCCAAGGGCATGGTACTATCATCTTGACAAATATATTCATCAACAAGGATTTTCAAAGGGGTCTGCTGATAGCAACTTATACACAAAAACTGAAAATGAAAAACTGTTGATTGTGGTTGTATATGTCGATGATATCATTTTTGGAAGTAATAAAGAGTCTATGAGTCAGAAATTTGCTTATGATATGCAGCAAGAATTTGAAATGTCTTTACTTGGGGAACTAACATTCTTTCTTGGCTTGCAAGTGCAACAAGCAATAGATGGTATATTCTTATCACAAGCAAAGTACCTCAAGCAAATCCTGAAAAAGTATGGCATGGAGGATTACAAACATGTAAGTACACCAATGATAACCGGATGTAATCTTAGTTCTAATGATGATTCCCCCACCGTAAATCAACCACAATACAGATCTATGATAGGAAGTCTACTTTATCTCACTGGGACAAGACCAGACATCATGCATGCAGTCGGGATTTTTGGACGATTCCAAGCTAATCCAAAAGAGTCGCATCTTCAAGTTGTGAAAAGAATATTCAAATATCTACAAGGAACTCAAGATTTTGGACTATGGTACCCAAAGAATGTTGAAATTACTCTTCATGCATACACTGATGCAGATTGGGCTGGAAGTATTGATGATCGGAAAAGCACTAGTGGTGGTGCATTCTTTATGGGGTCTCGGTTAGTATCTTGGTTCAGCAAGAAGCAAAGCTCTATTGCCTTATCTACAGTAGAAGCTGAATATGTGGCTGCAGCATCATGTTGCACTCAAATTCTTTGGATGATGCAAACCCTACAATATTTTCAAATCAAATGTTCACCCCTATCTCCATTATGTGTGATAATACAATTTCCATCGGTATCTCAAAGAATCTTGTTATGCATTCCAAGACCAAGCACATTCCCATCAAATATCACTTCTTACGAGAACAAGTGCTTGAGCAAAAGGTGAAATTAGAATATGTTTCCTCCAAAGAACAAGTTGCTGATATATTTACCAAACCTCTACCCAGGGAAGCATTCGAATATCTCAGACAGAAACTGGGAGTAGTCTCTGCCATGCAGAGGATCAGGTCTGCTTAATTACAGAAGACTAAATTGGTTGTGAGGTGCTGTTGGGCATCTCTGAATGCACAGGCTAAGGGGGAGCACTGGTCATTGAAAAGGATGCACTGTTGGCCTTCATAAGTCATCTTGCTATATTATGAAGATGCAGCATGATCTCAGGGGGAGCATGGTAATGTCAACCCTTTGCCATTGATGTCAAAGGGGGAGGAAAAGCAACAAAGAGCCTCTATAAGACAATCAGAGGAAGAATATTGCCATCAATGCCAAAGGGGGAGATTGTTGGAAATATTTTCATTGATGGAAAAGGATATGGCAAAGGGTTTGTCATCTAAATGTAGCAGAGAAGAACAGAAAGAATGCATCTACAGTTTGAGCTACAGAGCTGCAGTATCAGTGAAGGAAACAGGGACAAAGAGGTTATAGCAGAATTGAAGATGGAATATGTATGCATCCTGTTGGAAGATAAAGAAAATATGTGTTTGGTTGAGTTTCAATGATACTCTGTTAAGTGGAGAATACCCAGAGCAATTGGGGTATTGATTGGTTCATTTCTCGTACGAAATTCCCTACAACTCTGTGATCTATGGATAGATTCATGCTTTTTTATACGATATCGGGTTGCTAAGGTCACGGCACAGTGAAGTGAATCTGCATAATGGAAGGGTTTAATGGTGCTTTGGTTCTGTAAGTTGTTCGAGGAACCAATACGATCGACAGTATAGTTATATATATATATATATATATATATATATATTCATTGAATATATGATATGAACCTTGGTGACTAGGTTTTGAACCTCTGAATGCTCACAGTTATTCGCCTCTGCCTCTGCATAAGTATGAAAGGTCTACGAGTCTCAGCGTTGACTATGTAATAGAACCTAGAGTATGAATAAACCAAATATATATAGAAACATTGAAGCAGAGCTTTAAATCCTTTGAATAATAAGACTGACGGAACCATGTGCTAAGGTGGAACCGTGACCGAGAGGAACAGTGACGACGGTGTGGAGCGAAACCGTGGGTTTCTTCGCACCACTTTTCAACGATACGCGGTATTTCCTAGATAGGGAGCGATTCCATACAGGTGTTGACACGCGTCCCTGCAAAACCACTAAGCGCACGATAACGATTGTCCATCACACGTTAACAATCGACCCAGGATGGCCAGCGAAATTGCTTTTTCGCCGTCGATCTGAAAGGGGGCAACCGGACGGTGATCGTGCGTCGGACTTGCCCGGATTTTAATCAAGATGCGCGAAGAATAACACAAGTACGACGCACCATCGCGCGTTATTTCTCGTGCAAGTTGCCCAAGCAATATCCGTCGATCTTGGAGGCTCACGATCCAACGGTGATCGGGCAATGGACTTGCGCGAAGTTTATTTTGGTATGGAGGGGCGCATATGTGGGCCAGGGGTCAAATTTTTATTAATATTAAACTATTAGAAAGCATTGGATTTTTATATAAAGCCCAGATTAAAAGTTCATTGAATTTTTAATTAAAAATAATATTACGGGGGCAGTGTAAAGAAATAAAAACCCCGAGGGCCAAACTATTGGAAATATTGTAAAAATAATACCATTAGTGGTTGAAATGGTTTTTTCCTCATGGTTTTAATAAGGCAAGAACTATATAAAAGGAAAAATATCATTATTCAATTGGGATGTGTGGTTTTGACGAAGAAGGAATTCCTCTAAGGAATATCTGTACGGACAGACGACGTGCTTAATTGATGATTCTGAGTCCATGATGCGCCCATGGAGATATTGATCTAAAGGTGATGAGTCTTGAGATTATTCAACAGAAGAAACGATGAAGAGCTAGCACATGTCTGTTGAAGAACACATATGAATCCGGGTAAGTTTTTGTAGATCTGGCCTGCTCTGCAAACATATTATTATTACAGATCTATACAAGAAAATCACGTATATATATATATATATATATATATATATGTGAGTCATCTACATTGAAAGTGGATATGACAGTTGGGGTTTCTGAAGATTAATATACGCAGAAGGATACACGGGATGTTGAATGCATATATTCTCTGAAGTCTGGATTACTTCTGATATTTAGGTTACAGTGGTCCACTGTTCTGTTATGAAGAATTGGGAAAAATATGTTTGTTGATAATTGAATAAAGGGTTGTGTTGAAACTGATTGATCCAATGTGAAAATTGATGAACGTGGTCTGCAGTGAGTCTGAGGGTTGAAGCCTTCAGTTTGGAAGTAGAAGCTTCCTGCCAGCAGAAACCGGTGTTATGTTCAGGGGGTTGAAGCTCCCTTCCAGGAAAGGCTGGTAAACGAGAGAAGGTTGTAGCCTTCTGCAGGTGGGTGCCTGCATGCTGATATGAGTCTGCATCAGCATAGAATTGTAAAAAAATTTCTGTATAATAAATATTGAAGACTGAGATTACAGCAGCGGTGGTTTTCTCCCAAATTGGGTTTCCACCTTAAATCCTTGTGCTCATGTGTCTTACTCATACGTGATGGTTTATTCTGCTTACTAGACATCTGATGAATGATAGAATAACCTAAGAGAAGAATTAAATACATAATAAGATCACTGAATGCACTCTTGTTTTCTTAAGAATATACAATAGTTGGTTTCTATAAAGTAGCCTAAGGGTTTCAGTGGAAGAAGAGAGAAAAGGTTTTGGTTTGCTCTAAATACTGATTCACCCCTCACGCATTCTTCCTAACAAGATATCACAAGTTTGTTAAGAATTATGGAGAATAGCAAGATTCTAACAACATATTGAAGAAAGATGCATTTTATGGACTCTGCTAAACTATGTCTTTGAACATCTTAAAGAGGCAATGTTCTAGTAAATGGTTTTACACACACTTCACAAAAACCTTTATCAGGAATGTGATGCCTGGGAATGGAATTGGTGTTGTTTTTAATGTGCAGAAGGAATACCCATTGCTTCAAAGTCGTCCAAGGTCCAATCAAAGGAGTATTTAAGCATAAACCTATTTATGAAGGAAATGTTAGCAATACCGCATGCACTAAAGAAATGGAGAACTTACCTAATGGAAAGACACTTCAAGGTAAAAACTGATCATGATAGTCTTAAACAATTTTTGGAACAAATATTATATTCAGAAGAGCAGAAAAAATGGGTCACAAAGATGTCGAGTTATGAATTTGAAATAATCTAAAAAAAGGGAAAGCTTAATGTTGTTGCAGATGCACTCTCAAGAAAGAATGAAGAGGTGGAACCATTGCTTTGTGCCATTTCTATTTTCCAACTAGATTGGATAACTGAATCAAGAGATGAATGGAAGAAGGAAAAATATGTATGGACACTCATTCAAAAGTTGTAGCAAGATCCTAGTACATCCGATACATTTAGTTGGAACAATTATTCCTTATTGTACAAAGATCGCTTATATCTTTGCAAGAATTCCCGACTAAAACAAAAGATTCTTTTGGAATTACACACTTCTCCTTAAATTAGGAGGACACTATGGATTTTTAAAACTTACCACAGGGTGAAGATTTTTTTTTTTGGGGATGGCCTTAAATATGATATTCAAAAGTTTGTGACGGAATGTTTGGTTTTCCAACAAAATAAAGTTGAGACAATTAAGATCACAAGTCTTTTACAACCTTTATCCATTCCCAGTCAATGTTGGGAAGAGATTTCAGTGGATTTTATCATAGGTTTACCTAAGTTCGAAGGAAAGAGTGTCACCATGGTGGTAGTTGATAGACTTACCAAGTATGCACACTTTTGTGAATTATCTCATCCATTTAAAGAAAGTACAGTTGCTACTGCATTTTTAGAAACAATTCAAAAGCTACATGGAAACCTGAAGATTATTGTAAGTGACAGAGATCCCATTTTTACAGGAAATTTTTGGACGAAATTATTTTCTTGTTTGGGTACTCAATTAGCTCATAGCTCATCTTATCATACTCAATCTGATGGTAAAACTGAGATAGTAAATAAATGTTTGGAAGGATATCTTCATTGTTTTGTATCTGATAAAAAAACACAATGGGTCAAGTGGTTACCTCTCGCCGAGTGGTGGTATAACACTTCCTTCCATACTACAACAAAAATGACCCCATTTATGGCACTTTATGGATATCATCCACCAACCATCACATCATATTTAAGGTAAAATTCGAAGGTTCAAGCAGTGGAATATCACATCGAGAATCAGCAAGAAGTTCTCCAACTCTTAAAGGATAACCTGAATTTGGCACAAAATCGAATGAAACAACAGGTAGATCAACATCGCAACGAGAGAAGTTTTGATGTAGGAGACTGGGTATTTTTACAGCTACAACCATACAAACAAATTTCACTCAACAAATATAAGAAGGATAATAAATTATCGCCAAATTACTATGGTCCTTACAAGGTGTTGCAAAATATTGGTACTGTGGCATACAAATTGGAGGTTCCTGCTTCTTCATGAGTGCATCTAGTTTTCCATGTTTCATGCTTAAAGAAGGTTATAGGTGAAAATCTTCCAGCTCAAACAATATTGCCAGAACTTGATGAGGAAGGAAAAATCATATTAGAACCTGAAGCAGTCACGAAAACAAGAACTCGACAGCTACGGAATCGATCAATTTCAGAGTATCTCATCAAGTGGAATAACTTACCCACTGAAGATTCTACATGGGAGGATGAGAATTTTATACAGAAGCACCTAGAGCTACTCAAGCGTTGAGGACAACACTTTTTTGGAGGAGAGGGGCATGTTAGGTCCCTATATTACTAGTATAGTCCTTTATTGTTATTAGTGTAACCCACTTATTTTTATTATTGTACCCTTGTAACCCCCATTTTGTTATTATTGTGCCCTTAAATTATTATTGTTAGGTCAGCTAGGATTACATTATGGCCACTTGGACTCCTATATATAGAAAGGAGGTTTTTGTAAATTGTATCATCCAAGAATTTTTCATTTATGTAATGTATTGGAAGTTGCCCCCTCGAAGTGGCTTATTTCTAAGGCGTTGATATCTCTTTTCTTCTATTTTTGGAGCTGTTTACACAACAGTGTTGCAAAAGATTGGTACTATGGCATATAAATTGGAGCTTCTTGCTTCTTAGCGAGTTCATCCAGTTTTCCATGTTTCATGCTTAAAGAAGGTTACAGGTGAAAATCTTCCAGTTCAAACAATATTGCCAAAACTTGATGAGGAAGGAAAAATCATATTGGAACCTAAAGCAGTCACGGAAACAATAACTCAATAACTACGAAATCCGTCAATTTCAGAGTATCTCATCAATGGAAGAACTTACCCACTGAAGATTCTACATGGGAGGATGAAAATTTTATACAAAAGCACCCAGAGCTACTCAAGCATGGAGGACAACACTTTTTTGAAGGATAGGGGCATGTTAGGTCCCTATATTACTAGTTCAGTCTGTTATTGTTATTAGTATAGCCCTCTTATTGTTATTGTTGTACCCCTGTAACCCCAATATTGTTATTATTGTGCCCTTACATTATTATTTTTAGGTTGGTTAGGATTATATTGTGGCCCCATGGACTCCTATATATAGAAGGAGGTTTTGGTCATTTGTAGCATCCAAGAATTGTTCATTTATGTAATGATTTGGAGGTTGCCCCCTCGAAGTGGTTGATTTCTAAGGCATTGATCTCTCTTTCTTCTATTTTTGGAGCTGGTTTCACAACATCTACAATGGATTTGACTTCTTGATGATAGATATTTTTTTGTACTCCATTTCATCCTCCAAAGGGTCTCACTCAATTTTGGAACCTTCCAAGTTAGAATGACTTGTCATCTCTTTGTCTTGGTCCAAGCTTATTTATGTCCTTCATGATGGTTACTCCTTTTTCTTCTTATTCAAAAGTTCCTTCTTGTAAGCTCTCCTTGATAATATCAATTGATTATCACCTTTCCATGTTGAGATGATAATACCTACAAATGAATTCCACGCATGATAAGCCAACATAAATATGAAAACCACATATTCCACCCTTTGCTTGCTCACGAAAAGTGATGATTGTGATAGGTTTGTGTAAGCGATGAGAGGGAGAGAATCCCTTGGGAGCATTGTGAAGTTACATGAGGTAATAAGTGGGAGACTATGCACTAGATATGTGCAGTGCTCTAGGGTAAGAGGAAGAGACAAGAAAGTGTGTGAAGTACCAGAGACAGTGACTAGAGGCTTAAGAGTTGAATATGCCCAAGAGAGAGTGGGATATAAGGTAATGCGTAGTTATTTGTTGCAAGGTTCTAGGGATGCCTCACTGATGACTGGAATTATGCATTGTGTATAGTAGTAGAGGATTTATAGAGATTATGTGGAGTGGGAAAGTCTAGGAGACAAGGGTTGAGTTATTATTGGATGTGATTGTGCAATGGGTAGAGGAGGAAGGGATTACACAGTTGAGCTTTACCGTGACTAACACTTCACCCCACTATCCACCGAAAATGCACAATGCATAGTAGGAGGTAATACAATGCAATAAATTATGCAGTGATGGGTTTCAGTGAACAAGAGTGGAAATACTAGCCACTAAAACTACACAATGAATAGTGATTGAGGGACAAGCTAAGTGACTTATGCAGTTATATTTAGCAATAATCAGGAGGAGGATCTGTTGTCCACTAGAAATATACAATGTGTAATGGAGGAAAGAATAATTCAGCTCATGGAACAGTGAGAAAGTGTGAGTAGTAAATACTTGAGAGACTATGCTTCGGGATTGCAAAATTTTCTTGTGAACGAGGATTTCCTTAAGATGGTGCAATGCGCAGTTGTACTAGGTAAGGGATGCATCCTTGCTGGAAATTTTTTTACAATGAATTCATTCGGTAGCTAGGAATTTGGGTATGAAAAATGTTGGGAAAAGGGAATTCCATTTAAAAATTATGATATAGAATTTCAACTACTCATGAAATTTTAATATAAATAAAAAGACACAATCCTACTCTACTACTCTCTGAATTTTGATTCAAAATTTAGAACATAAATCACAAACATGTAATTAAAAATACAACACATGCACACAATATTTCTCCAGGGGAAAGAAATCTTCTAAAAACCCCTTTGTCTGTGTGCATTAATCTTATGAGTAGAGATGTATTACAATTTCTAGCTAAATTTGAGCTCAAATTGAAAGTGAATAACCTATCTCTCTGCTCATTAAGAAGCTTTGACCTAGACTTAGTCAATTTCTTCCTCTGCTTGAGACCCTATTTCCTTGCAAAATTCATGGGGCATTAGGTCCCTATTTTTTAATAATTTCCTCCAAAATGATTTCACAATTCCCAAGGTTGATCATCTGACTCCATGCAACACCTTTACACTCAAGACTATTCTACAACTAATGTTACATTGCCTTGTAATCTCCACCACAACTAGGGAAATTGAATTATATGCATACACTAGTTATTTTTGGTTGATTGATCAGTTAAATGGATGATAACTAAGTTATATTTTTGTCCCCCTGAACGAATGACCTTCCATTATTTTCTGTGACAGTTAGAAAATTGACTGAAAACAACTTGAAATAATTGACCTTGATTGCAACAAATTATAAATCACACATGCTTAACTGAACTATAACTCTAATTAAAATTTATTGAGCTAATTAAGTGATAAGAGCCATGTCACACAAGTTAATTGCATCCAAGTTTTTTTTTCTGATGTGGAAATTCACATTTTATCAACTAGTCCAAGGCAAAGTCAAATTGCGACTTTCTTGCTGCATTTTTCAACAGTCCCTCTCAATAAGAAATGTATTATCAATCACCCCTATCTTGAACATGTGGAACTAAAAGTTCCCTCTTGACAAATCCTTTGTCAAAATTTCAGCTTCGTGTTCCTCTGTTAGAATGTATTGTAGCAACATTTTCCACCTCTGAACATAGTCCCGTAAATGGTTATACCATATATCTATATGCATGGATCGATCATGAAATAAAATATTCCTAGAGAGCTTGATGTAACTTCAATTATCACAATAGATCACAATTGGATAAATCATATGACCAAATAGTCCCACAATTATCTTTCTTCTCTCGATCATCTCACGTGCTACTTGACTTGCAACCATGTACTCTTCTTCTACCAAGCTGAGCGCCATAGATATTTACTTCATGTTTTACCAAGAAACTGTTACGAATCAAACACTGGAAATTCCACCTAATGTATTCTTTCAGATTGATGGACTCCCCACCAAATATGCATATGTGAATCCACAAAACTTCACTCCCTCTTTCAATCTGTACCATATTCCAAACTAGGTAGTGCCTGTGAGGTATCGTAGAACATGCTTAGCTTCCTTACAATAAAATTTGGTTGGCCTAACCATATCTTGGCTCAGCTAGTTGAATACATAGGACATATATGGTCATGTTTTCACAAGATATATTAGTGCACCCATTAGCTACCGATAAATCATAGCATTCAAATCTTCACACGAAGTGGCATCCTCCTTCCTCCAGTTGGTTGCTAGAGGTGTCTCCATGGGTTTACAAATCCCCATATGGAATATTTGTAGTATCTCTTTTGCATACTTTCCTTGCGACACAAAAAATTACCCACACCTTGTCATACTTCTAACTTGAGGAAGTAATGCATGAGACCCATGTCCTTTGTTTAAAATTCCCTTGTAGCGTACTCCTTGCAATATATGTTCAACTACTAATCACTAATTAAGATAAAATAATCAAAATATAACAAAATAATAAGAAATTTACCTTGTACCAATATGTGATAGAGGTTTGCAGCCGCTTCACTTTTTCTGAAGCCCAAACTAGTGAGATAGTTGTTCATCCTGGTGTACCAAGCATGAGGTTCTTTTTTGATACCATAAAATGCTCATTTGAGTCTGCACACATGAGGCTCCCAATAAAATGTATAAAAAATTTATGACTTATTTATGTACACCTCCTTGTCAATAGCCCACTGAGAAATGTTGTTTTTACATCCTGTTAACCACCTATAAATTTTGTTAAGAAAACAGGTGGTTAAATATGTTCTGAGTCTTCAAGAGAAACATTTCCCTTGAAAATATTTCATCCTTGAAGCCTCCATGTGTCTTTTTCCCTTTGAAGAGTCTTTATTGTTGTTTCCATTGAAAACCTGTTGTTCTATTATGAAGAAAATGCCTCAAAAAGGCCTCCATCTGCCCTATTTCATCCTCACAAAACCTCCATTTTTCACCACTTTTCCCCGTTTTCAAATCCCATTAAGGTCCCTCCATTAACCCCCATCTCATCCTAAAATCCCTTTTAAACCTTTTATTGCCATTTATTTGGTTTAAATATCTCCTATTCTTCCTACCGGAACCCTCATTTGGCCTCAAAAACACTGAATTTGGCCTAAAAACCCACTTTTTACCTTATAATAGGCTTAAGCCCCTTCAGCCTAGCCCTTAGCCCTTTTCCGCATACGACCCAGCGCCAGAACCGGGCACTATGCCCTCAGGGCGTTAACTGCAATCGGAACTGGCTGTTAACGCATTTTCCTTTGTTACTCCTATTTTTCCGATGTGATTGAGTTTTTGTTCTATAGACCCCTGCTGCAATCTCCACCATCAATCTTTCATGATCCGATGGCCAGCGCTAATCGTATCGCACCCCTTTTCCCCCATCTACATTACCCTCCGATTACATATGGACCGTCGATCTCCCTCTAGATTTAACGGCCCTCGTGTAATCACGCAATCGCAAAAGCACAATCCTATGCATTTGACCTCTGCTGATTTGCGAGCCCCAATTAGATCCTAACCATTCATTCTTACAGATCCAACGGCTGAGATCCAATCGTACTGCCCATGCGCCGTCAGTCCACCAGGCTCGAAGAAATCTCCTCGATTGGATCTCCACTGTCCATTCCTTTAGATCCAACGGTTCTCGTTCTTCCCGCTCGTTCACTGGCCCCTTTGCCTTCCCGCTCCCTCTATTAATCCTGACCATCCATTCTATAGATCCGATGGCTAGGATCTAACTCATTTTTGACCTCATCCCACCTAATCGCCAGTGCATCTTTCCATATCGCGTTGCCACCTGCACCGTCAAATCTTCCGCCCTCCCATCCGATGGCTGAGAACACATATCGCGTAAATTCTACGTCCGGGCTTTAATGTTTTAAAATTACGGAATGTAAGTGGTTTTGGAAATCCACGTGGCGATTTCTAATAGGATCGCGTTCCAAAAGTGAAAACCACCTAACCATCATTTGATCGTGTGAAAATAACAGTTTTTCCATTAAAACCACCTTTCCCCCTTTTGCTCCCGAAAGCCCCATCATTAATCTCGATCGTTGATCTAATCTAGATCGACGGCTCACATTATACCACGTCCCCATCCATTTTCACCCATCGGACCTTCCAAATAGCTTCATCGGAGGATCTCCACCCTCGATCTCTCCTAGTGATCCGACGGTCCATATTCAATCTTCCTCTGCCCCCGGGTCCCACCACCAAATGGCCCTGATTTGATTCATTTTGACCTTTTTCTTTTGTATTTCGCCCAAACATTAAACTTTTGTGTTTTACACTAAAGTTATTTTCTTCCACCTAACCTTCTAAAGAAACTCCACCAGTTAATCCTGACCGTCGATCACCTCTATTTGATCTAATCAGACAGTCTGCAACCGTCCTCACACCAGACTTTCTTCAGCTCTGTTTCTTCCTATTCCACATGATTTTCATCCGTTTTTCCGCCTACATCCTCCATTTTCACTACTGTGCCACCATTCCCTCAGGCCTCCACAACATTCCTCCCCTCACTCCCCTGGATTTTATAATAGGTTTATTGTGTTTTGCAAGGTTTACGGAGTGAGAAATTCATTCTGTCTCCACGGTCACAGTCATTGTGAATCAGAGCGCAGAAAGACCATCACAGAAGCAGCAAAGAGTATCATCGAAGAATATTAAAGGGATTTAAGCCTATTATTGAAGACTTAATGCTTTAATCCTGAGTTCAAAGGATGAAGACGCAGTGAAAGACCATGAAGATGATTGGGAAGGCCTAATAAGATCTAAAGCACATAAACAAGTTATATCAGTGATTCGACATCAGCAGAACATATTTTCTCCAGAAAGGACTATCTACCGGACTTCCTCCATTTTCCATCGAACCGCAGAATAGTTATTTCACTGACAAAGGCTTCTAAAGAACTGTCAGGACAACAGTTATGGAAGTGTGGAGACCAACAGATTTTCTATCCATGTTACTTATTTCAGAAGGTGATACAAAGTACCTTATAGTCAGAGAGGACTTCAAAGAACACATCTAAGGTTAATGTCAACCTGAAAAAACTTATGAAACAACCTGAAGAGTACTAATATGTCAATACAGAGCCATTAAGCAGAATGGGAACGAACACTTCCTCCACTCTGTCTTAATGAATTAATTAAACTTACATCTACTACTACTGCTACTCATTCTCCTATAAAAATCCATAAAGAATACATTGTAAAGGTTGTTGTTGGTTGAGATGGATTCATTCGATTGTTAGAACCGTTATTGGGGGAAGTAGCTTAGTGGTTTGTAATTTAGTAGGCTGGGAGGAGAATTTTGGAATGTAATAGCCATTGAGCTCAGAGTAAGTGACTAGTTTTGCACATCAATCGAACAAGAAAATTTCACAGGATCCTGGTCTATATTATGGGTGATGTTTTCCTACTGCAATTGTTTTATTTCATGCTAAATCATAATGTCCATTATTCTCTGATAAGAATCAGTAATTTAGCTTAGGATATACTCATGCATAGTACCCTAATGCTTTCCTGCTCTTCTTATCTTTGATGTTTTCTGCTGATAGTGTATCTAAGAGAAAATTCACATAATTTAACCAGTCAAAGTTGTTGGCATGCCCATGCTTACTGATGTCTGAATTTGGAGTTGATGCTTACATGTTCTTGTTGGGTTTAAGCTGGAAGAATTGGGATACTAGGGATGTAGAGTTAGCCCTGTCCACTAGGGTCCTTTCTAACAGATTAGCCTTTCTAAGATCTCTTTGAGCTAGTGTCAAAAGCATTGAAGGTTAAAAGTCCTTCTCTGATCTTAGGCCTTTCTCTGTGTTAAATATTAACCATTTTTCCCTTTAGAGTATGTTGAAAGCAGGCCTGGAGTTAAATGAACTCTGACCTGATATTAAGCTACCCTTTGTGTCTTCATTGAGAGTTTCCTCTGAGTATGTCAAAGCAGGATAGGTTCAAAGTCCTTACCTGATCTACAGACTGCACTTGGGCTTCTTTCTTTCTTTCACTTCACTCCTTAATGTTTCCATTCCACCATCTATCTAAAAGATCCTTTGGTATAGATGACTTGCCCTATGAAAACCCTTGGTTGGTTGTTATGAAAGTAATTCCCTTTCATGACTCCATAGCCCCAATGGATTGACACTTTCTTGAACTATCTTCTTTTGTCGAAACATCCTACTACTTTTTTCCTTTTCATCCTACATAACCTTCTTAGTTAATGATCTCCAACCCAACAACCAAATCATCCAAAAACCCCTTGTGCTTCACACCTAGCCTAATACCTTATTTTGAGCTTCAAAGATATATATCATTCTTTGCATTTATAGAGAGATCCCTCTCTGGATCCAGGAGGGCTAGATCCTGGGATCCCAAAGTGGTTTGATGTTGTCCTGTCTTTTAGTCTTTCCAATCTGGCCAAAACACAAGAACCCCAACATAATGGTGACTTCGCTGGGGAACTTTCTGAGCATTTTCCATATTTTACATTCTTAGGACCTCAAAAATCCAAAATCTCTAGTTAGATTGGTATTCAATTGCTGATGGTGGACAACAACCTACTTCAAACATTCAATTTCATCCACCTGGCGACTCCACACTCCATAATTCCTAATAGATCAAATGACTCCACTGGTAGAAGACTCTAAACTGGTTGAAAAGATATAGTGACCTCCTTTTACAAACATGGATCCAAGCATGGACAGAGAAGCAAAGCTAAATTCTGTGTCGGATAGATTCGCAAGAGTGGTAAACATGTTTGGTGAAATAATGGTGAAGGTGTATGAGGCTAATCTAAATACAAATGTTGATTATCTAGAGCAACCCATGTTTCTTCCAAAACAAGAGCAAGCTCAACCTATACAAGACCTAGACAATGAGCAAGACATGTATGATGCTCAAGAATCTATAGAAGATGAAGAGGAAGGTGATCAAGAACTGCCTGATTTCCTACCTATATCTCGTACTATGTTGATTAGAGAAAGTCATGACCTAATGGCAAAAGCTAATAGGGAACACTGCTTTGAGGAAACAAGAGACCACCTAGAAGATGTAGAATATGATGTGGAAGAAGAAACAACTCATGAGCCTTGTATTCTGACCGAGTATCATCATGTTCATGAGGCTTTGTTTGAAACAGAAAGAGGTCAGGAAACATTTGAAAATCCTCAAGATTTCCTTGAAAGCACAATTGAAGATATTCTAGAAGAGGCTCAAGAAGACATCCAACCTCCAAATCAGCTAATACAAGAAACAGAGAGCTGTTGCACTTCTGCTCAAAGAAAAACAAGAAAATCTTCCCCTTCGATAGAAGAAGAAATAGATCAAATCATCAATAGACAGCCAACCTTTGTGATATTTTATAGAACAAACACCCTTGCTCATTCATCTATTGAGTTTGAGTGTGCAGATTTAGAAAACTCCTCTATAAATTAGAATGAAGAAAGACTTGTTGATAATCCAGTATGTCTGATTGGTAGCATTACTTACTTCAATGATTTTCCTAGTTTTGATTTGTCTGATGATGATGTTTTCCCGACTGAAGTTGATCTTGCAGAGCCATCATTTACAGATTTGTGGGAGGAAAATCAGTTCCATCAGCTCCAAGAAAGTAATGAGCTAAGTCAGCCTATCTATGATTCTGATGAGGAAAGTTGTGAAAGTCTAGTAATAGATGAAGATTCATTGAATTTTCGCTCTGTTATACCTTTAATCATCAGTGACAGTTTTCATGTGATGGGAGCTCAGCAGCCTTCTATTTCATAGGGTGAAGAGGAAAATAAGGAAGAAATTTTTGAGTAGGTTGAAAACAAGGGACCTTCTCTTGAAAAAGAGGAAGCAATAGAACAAACCCCTGCTCAAGAATACATTGATCTTTTCACAGAGCTCAGCCCACCAGATCAGAATATCTTAGAGCTACAAGAGGAAAAATTTGCAATATATGATGAGTCCTCCAGTTCAGATGAAGATGAGGGAGATTCCCTTTCTCAAGAGAGTCTCTTTCTTGATCCAGTGGAAGAGGAAGCAATCCTAGTTGAAGCCTGCTTGCCAAATATTCACAACCAAGTATCATTTCATGATCCTTATGCTCATTTCCTGCAAACATTTGAAGAAGGATCAAAGGTCATCAAGAGCAGCTTGTTGCAAGCAACAAGAAAAAATTTAAAAGCTGTTGTTAAAAAACAAAAAGAATGGGAGTGGCCCTGCCTATCCAGCATGCTCAAAGAGATGAGCAGAAAAGACCAGTCATGGGATCATCTGATTGACTGGATGTATTGGAAAAGAGTGTTTGTTAGCTAGATATGTAAATATTTCAAGTTAGGGTAGGGTAGGTAGGAAATCTTAACAAAGCTCAGCCTGTGAGCATTTAGTTAGCTGTTTTTTAATTTCTACAAAGTCCAGCAAACCAGACAGTCTAATCCTGGTTTAGCTATGTTTCAGTTTTTGTCTTAGAATGTAGAGAAGAAATTTGCCAGACAGTTTAATCTTGGCATATATTAGTTTAGGTGGAGAAGCTATGAGGCCAACTGTTTAATCTGGTCTCATGGAGTAATAAGGGTAGTAGTAGAATAGGTTTATTTTCCTGTTTGTAAAAAAATTGATGATGTCAAAGGTCTGCAAGTCTAAATGCACCTTGAAGAAAAAAAGCTAGGACAATAGGATGGGTAGGTAGTTTGTTTGGGAGAATGTTTTCTGTTGATATGATGTCCTCATGATTTGTGGCAGCTGATCAAAGAAAATAAAAAGATGTGTCAAGTACTAGGCACCTGGCCTACTTTGAAATATTATTTTCTGAGGTTCTTGACACCTTCAAGAAGACGCAATCCCCATGTGGAGCCACTGTTAGCCACCTATAAATTTTTGCTAAGCAAACAGGTGGCTAAATATGTTCTGAGTCTTCAAGAGAAACATTTCCCTTGAAAATATTTCATCCTTGAAGCCTCCATGTGTCTTTTTCCCTTTGAAGAGTCTTTATTGTTGTTTCCATTGAAAACCTGTTGTTCTGTTATGAATAAAATGCCTCAAAAAGGCCTCCATCTGCCCTATTTCATGCTTACAAAACCTCCATTTTTCACCACTTTTCCCCTTTTTCAAATCCCACAAAGGTCCCTCCATTAACCCCCATCTCATTCTAAAATCCCTTTTAAACCTTATATTACCATTTATTTGGTTTAAAGATCTCCTATTCTGCCTACCGAAACCCTCATTTGGCCTTAAAAACACTGAATTTGGCCTAAAAACCCACTTTTTACCTTATAATAGGCTTAAGCCCCTTCGGCCTAGCCGTCAGCCCTTTTTTGCATACAACCCGGTGCCAGAACCAAGCGTTATGCTCTCAGGGCGCTAAACACAATTGAAACTGGCTGTTAACGCATTTTCCTTTGTTACTCCTATTTTTTCGATGCGATTGAGTTTTTGTTCTATAGACCCCCGCCGCAATCTCCACCGTCGATCTTTCATGATCCGATGGCCAGTGCTAATCGCATCACGCCCCTTTTCCCCCCTCTACATTACCCTTTGATTACATATGGACTGTCGATTTCCCCGCTAGATCTAATGGCCCTCGTGTAATCACGCAATTGCAAAAGCCCAATCCCGTGCATTTGACCTCTGTCGATTTGTGAGCCCCGATTAGATCCTAACCATTCATTCTTACGAATCCAATCGCACCGCCCATGCACCGATAGTCCACCAGGCCCGAAGAAATCTCCCCGATTGGATCTTTTTTGTCCATTCCTTTAGATCCAACGGCTCTCGTTCTTCCCGCTCGTTCACTGGCCCCTTTGCCTTCCCGCTCCCTCTCTTAATCCTGACCATCCATTCTATAGATCCAACAGTCGGGATCTAACCGGCCTTTGAACTCATCCCACCTAATCGACAATGGATCTTTCCATATCGCGTTGCCACCTGCACCGTCAGATCTTCCACCCTCCCATCCGACGGCTGAGAATGCATATCGCATAAATTTTGTGTCTGGGCTTTAACGTTTTAAGATTACGTGATGTAAGTGGTTTTGGAAATCCACGTGGCAATTTCTAATAGGATCACGTTCCAAAAGTGAAAACCACCTAACCATCATTTGATCGCGCGAAAACAACAGTTTTTTCGTTAAAACCACCTTTCCCCCTTTTTCTCCCGAAAGCCCCATCATTAATCTCGACCGTTGATCTGATCGAGATCGAAAACTCACATTATATCACGTCCCCATCCATTTTCACCCATCATACCTTCCAAATAGCTTCATCGGAGGATCTCCACCATCAATCTCTCCCAGTGATATGACGGTCCACATTCAATCTTCCTCCACCCCCAGATCCCACCACTAAATGGCCCTGATTTCGTTCATTTTGACCTTTTTCTTTTGTATTTCACCCAAAAATTAAACTTTGGTGTTTTACACTAAAGTTATTTTCTTCCTCCTAACCTTCTAAGGAAACTCCACCAGTGAATCCTGATCGTCGATCACCTCTATTTGATCTAATCGAACGATCTGCAACCGTCCTCACACCAAACTTTCCTCAGCTCTGTTTCTTCCCATTCTGCATGATTTTCATCCATTTTTCCACCTACATCCTCCATTTTCACTACTGCGCCACCATTCCCTCGGGCCTCCACAGCATTCCTCCCCTCACTCCCCTAGATTTTATAACAGGTTTATTGTGTTTTGCAAGGTTTACGGAGTGAGAAATTCATTATGTCTCCAGGGTCACATTCATTGTGACTCAGAGCGCAGAAAGACCATCACAGAAGCGGCAAAGAGTATCAACAAAGAATATTAAAGGGATTTAAGCCTGTTATTGAAGACTTAATGCTTTAATCCTGAGTTCAAAGGACGAAGATGCAGTGAAAGACCATGAATATTATTGGGAAGGCCTAATAAGGTCTAAAGCACATAAACAAGTTATATCAGTGATTTGACATCGGCAAAACGTATTTTCTCCAGAAAGGACTATCTACCAGACTTCTTCCATTTTCCATCGAACCCCAGAATAGTTATTGCACTGACAAAGGCTTCTAAAGAACTATCAGGACAGCAGTTATGGAAGTGTGGAGACTAGCATATATTCTATCCATGTTACTTATTTCAAAAGGTGATACATAGTACCTTACAGTCAGAGAGGACTTCAAAGAACACATCTGAGGTTAATCTCAACTTGACAAGACTTTTGAAACAGCCTGAAGAGTACTAATATGTCAATACAGAGCCATTAAGCAGAATGGGCACGAACACTTCCTCCACTCTGTCTTAATGAATTAATTAAACTTACATCTACTATTGTTGCTACTCATTCTCCTATAAGAATCCCTAAGGAATACATTGTAAAGGTTGTTGTTGGTTGAGAGGGATTCATTCGATTGTTAGAATTGTTATTGGGGGAAGTAGCTTAGTATTTTTTAAGTTAGTAGGCTGGGAGGAGAAGTTTGAAATGTAATAGCCATTGAGCTCAGAGTATGTGACTGGTTTTGCACATCAATCAAACAAGAAAATTTCACAGGATCCTGGTCTATATTACGGGTGATGTTTTCCTACTGCAATTGTTTTATTTCATGTTAAATCATATTGTCCATTATTCTATGATAAGAATCACTAATTTGGCTTAGGATATACTCCTGCATATTACCCTAATGCTTTCCTTCTCTTCTTATCTTTGATGTTTTCTGTTGATAGTGTATCTAAGAGAAAATTCACATAATCTAACTAGTCAAAGGTGTTGGCATGCCCATGCTTATTGATGTCTGAATTTGGAGTTATTGCCTAGATGTTCTTGTTGGGTTTAAGCTAGAATAATTGGGATACTGGGGATGTAGAGTTAGCCCTGTCCACTAGGGTCCTTTTCTAACAGATTGGCCTTTCTAAGATCTCTTTGAGCTAGTGTCAAAAGCATTGAAGGTTAAAAGTCCTTCTCTAATCTTAGGCCTTCCTCTATGTTAAATATTAACCATTTTTCCCTTTAGAGTATGCTGAAAGCAGGCCTGGAGTTAAATGACCTTTGACCTGATCTTAAGCTACCCTTTGTGTCTTCATTGAGAGTTTCCTCTGAGTATGCCAAAGCATGATAGGTTCAAAGTCCTTACCTGATCTACAGACTGCACTTGGGCTTCTTTCTTTCTTTCACTTCACTCCTTAATGTTTCCATTCCACCATCTATCTAAAAGATCCTTTGGTATAGATGACTTGCCCTATGAAAACCCTTGGTTGGTTGTTATGCAAGTAATTCCATTTTATGATTCCATAGCCCCAATGGATTGACACTTTCTTGACCTATCTTCTTTTGCCGAAACATCCTACTACTATTTTCCTTTTCATCCTAAATAACCTTCTCAGTTAATGATCTCCAACCCAACAACCAAATCATCTAAAACCCCTTGTGCTTCACACCTAGCCTAATACCTCATTTTGAGCTTCAAAGATATATATCATTCTTTGCATTTATAGAGATATCCCTCTCTGGTTCCAGGAGGGTTAGATCCTGGGATCCCAAAGTGGTTTGATGTTGTCTTGTCTTTTGGTCTTTCCAATATAGCAAAAACATAGGAATCCGAACACATCCATCTGGTGGATCTTCCACCCCATCTGTGCAACTAGTGAAAAATTTGATTTAATGGATGAATACCTTGCTAAAAAGAAAACAAATTCCTTATATTCAATTCCCTCAACTTGAGAGAATCCTTTGGCCACAATCTAACCTTATATTTCTCTATGCTTCCATCTGTTGCATGCTTAACCTTAAAGATACATCTGAAACCCACACCTGATTTATATGTCGGTCCTTGGACAACTTAGCAAAACCTGGTCTTTACAATGCATTCATATTCCTCCAACATTACATCAACTAGAACAAGTTTCTCTATTTCTTCATCGAAAAAGGATGGGTCAGTATCTATAAGCTCAGTTATTAAATCCATGTAGCTGGTGACCTATTTATTTGACCTCATGTTGCTGTGAAAATTTCAGGGGGCTCTCACATTCTCCCTTGCATCCTAAAAAATTCTCTCAGCTTCCCTACATATTTCTATACCTTATCTGGATTGTTATGCTTGAGTGGATGTCTCCACTCTCTGCTCTTCAATTTGTATCTATGGCACAACTTCTTGAGGATTCTCCTTAGGAGTTAAACGATCCTCTTCTGGTGGGATTTTAAGCTCCCTCTCAAGATAGCATTGCATCGCTTTTTCCTCATCAAAATTTATATCCCTTCATATAACTATCATTATGAGGGAAGCTAAGTACACACGTTATTTTGGAGGATTTTTTATGTAACCCATAGGTACCCCCAACTGTGTTGTCGGCTCTAACTTCTTCCTTGATTCTTTGGAGACATGGAAATAAACAAAGGCTCCAAAAATCCTGAAGTGGGACACATCTAGCTTTCACCTCAATAAATCCTCCTTCAATGTAATCATACGAAGAATCTGATCAGGATTCATGTTCTACAAGTAGAATGATGTGTTGCAAGCCTTTACCCACAAATGCAATGTTAGGCCTTGCTCATATAAAATATCCCTCGTAACTCCCACAATTATATGGTTCTTTCTCTCATCCACCCCATTCTGTTGTGGGTTATGGGTTTCTTTCAACTCTATTCGAATTCCTTCTTTCACAAATAAAATCTTAAATTCATTCAAAACATACTCACCTCCATTATCACTCCTGAAAGCCTTCGCCTTCTTGTCATTTTCTTTCATAACCAGTGTCTTTAATTCTACGAACTTGGAGAATGTCTCATCCTTATTCCTCATGAAGAATATCCAACATTTCCTTTAGAAGTCATCGATAAAAATGATAGAATATTTGTGTCTCACAGTGGAGGTTTTTGAGAAAATTCCATAGACATCACAGTGGATCCTTTCAAAGACTTCATGTGCTTTGATGTCATGATCATGGAATGTGGATTTTGCATACTTCCCCAAGCTAAATACTTTGTATACATCCTACTACTCAAGTGCCCCTTTATGGAGGCTAGTAGTTATTTTCTACATAATATTTAAGGTTTCATGATGTAAATGAGCAAGTCTTATGTGCCAAAGTTCACTTACATCGTGAATCTGCACTTTCTCTGCCTTACTAATGATGTAGTACAATATTCCAAATTTAGCTTTTACAGGTTCTTCACAGGAACCCCAAACTGCTTCACCTGTCCTATGGATATGTGTCTCAAGAATTACATCATAACCATGGTCTTCCAAAACTGCAACCGACATGAGATTTTTCTTTAGGCCTAGACCAAAATTGGAATCCTTGAGTTTGAGAGGGGATCTAAACTTGATCTGAAAGGTTACTGTACCAATCTTGATCGCATTGTACCTTCTGTCATCCCATAAATAAATGTGAATCTAGAGATATTTCTCCTCGAGGTCGCTGAAAAAATATCTACACCATATGATGTGGAACGAGGCACCTAAGTACAAGTACCACAATCTCCCCACCACTGTGCTAACCATGCATGTGATAAGGGTGAAGTCAATATTGAGTTGTTGGCTTCACCTATTTCTCCTCCTGAGGTCTTCTTGCTCGACGTTTTTGTGAAAACTTCATTTTATAGTGCCTAAATTCATGAAAATTTAAGATTTTAATTTCGGAAAAATATTCCTTCTTTCCCCTATGGTCGGATTCTGGTTTGGTTTGATATTTCTTCCCTTTACCTCCTTTCCCTATCCAACCAATGAATCTTTTTTTCCATCCTTTCCATTGGAGGAATTCCCATATCTAGTGTTATGACTTATCTTCGCTTGTACCAATTAAGACCATAATCGTTCCCAATTTGGTAATGTATCCCTCCTGTTCACCGAGTCTTGGTATTTATGCCAAATTTTGGTATGGCCTATAAGAGCTAGGGTTACCAAGTCATATTTTGAAACATTCACACAAAATCCGCTAAGTTCATCAGGAACTTGTGTGAACCTTCTTAGATATTTCCAAATAGTGTCATTTTTATGCATCTTGATATCTCAAAGTTTAGCCTTGAATGCCAGCTTCTTTTGGTCAATACTATTCTTGAACAATTATGTCAATGCTTTAGACATTTTGAAAGGATTTTCCGTCTCATGGAGATTTTAGACAATGTTATCTTGCATTACCTTCGATATTATTCTCCTAGGCTTGGCTACATATATATTCCATTGAGAAAGGTTTTGGGCATCTGAAAGGTTTTGGGCATCTGCTGATCCTCATTTTGGAATTTTTGTCTTGACATATTCCAACAATATGTTGTCATCTAGCACCACCTCCATGTGATCCTTCCATGAAATGAAATGAGAGATTCCTTCCAAGGCATACTCTAGTCTCATCCTATTGAAGGTCATCTTCCCAACTCTGTAGAGATCCCCCTACACTGAACTAAAAATTCAATCCTCCTGAGAAACAAATTCAAAATTCATATTCTATTGTGAATCCTGCTATGATACCATGTCAAAATTATGGTGTATATTTGAAATTGTTCATGAAATTTTAATATAAATCATAAGATACAATCCTACTCCACTACTCTATGAATTCAATTCACAATTTAGAACATCAATCACAAACATGCAATGAGAAATAACACACATGCACACAATATTTTTTTAGGGGAAAGAAATCTGCTGAAAACCAATTTTCTTGCTTGCATTAATTTGATGAATAGAGATGTATTGCAATTTCTAGCTCAATTTCAACTCAACTTGCAAGTGAATGACCTATCTCTCTGCTCAATTAGAAGCTGTGATCCAAAATTTGTAATTTGTTCACCCATATTTCCCTGTGAAATTCCTGAGGAATTAGGCCCCTATTATTTATGAATTTCCTCGAAAATAATTTCACAATTCCCAAGGTTGATCATCTAACTACATGAAACACTTGAACACTCAAGACTAGTCTATAACTAATGTTACACTGCCTTCGAATATCCACCATAACTAGGGAAATCAAATTCTATACATGCACTAGCTATTTTGGGCTCATTTATCAGTTAACTAGATGATCACTGAATTAGATTGTTGTCCTACTACACAACTGACCTAAGACCTTCCACTAGTTCCTCCAATGGTTAGAACTAGTTTAACTGAAAACAACTTGAAATAACTAACCCTAATTGCTACAACTTAGCAATCATACATGCTTAACTAAAATCTAACTCCTCTAACTTGAATTTGTTGAGCTAACTAAGTGACAAGAGCCATTTCACACAATTTGACTACATCCTAGTTATCTAATGATGTGGAAATTCGAAATTTCTCAATTTTACCAAGGAAAAGTAAAATCGAGACTTTCTTGCTCCATTTTTCAACAAGCCCAAAAACGGCTAAGTGTTGGATCAATGCAACAAGAGAGAACACATTCCAAAACAGAATCATACACAGGTATACCATCAAACACAATCCAAGATAATTCATGGTACTCAAGATCCGCGTGCACACCTTGAAATGACAACAAAGAGACATTTATTTATAAGTACGATATTTGAAACATAACTTTGTGAAACTTATAATACAAGTGATGGCAGGAAACCCCACCAAACCCACAATCTTACTCTCTATGTGCATAAAAAAATTCACTTCACATTTATACTCCAATAAAATTCCCCATCTAGGCAAACTCACAATAATAATGTGGAAGCTTTTCTTAATCTCTGTTTAAATTTAAACACCCAGATTTCAATATCACTTGGGGAAGCTTTTTAATTCTCACATCTGATGGTTATAATAACCATTACATAAGCGGAAGCTTTCTCTCATTCATGCCAAACCCATATCATTATTTCTTGATTTCACATTTGACTTTACATCTTAACCAAACCCAACATTCATATAATTAAACCTCAAGGCTTTTCATTCACATATCAACCATAGCATATATCCACACATCAAATTTATGGCTATGGCAATTTAGAAAGCCAGACTTTGATTAAAATCAAATTCCAACCACATTAACAGTGCATTGATCCCAACGCATATCCATTCAATTCAACAAACTTCAATTCACATACCTTGTAACCATTCGATCACCTGCAATGTGATTTTGACCATGCTATGGGCTGCGTTAAAACTTAAATCTCTGTATGTTCGCTTCTCATTTCAAAATTCCACTTCAGAGTTTATTCAGATTTCCCCAACACTGGTTTTGTATTACTTCTAATTGAGTTTGCATTCCTTCTCCGCTTCAAAACTTCACTACGCACCTCTGCAAATCCGCCTCTTCAACACTGCAAATCAATTTATCCTTCGATCCATTACACCAGTCTCTATAATGCTCTCCATGCACCAAAATTGGTTCAGGTTCGAATTGGCTTGCGTTCACTCCCACAAAAACTCAACACAGCATTTCATTGATAAACAACAATGTTAAAACAGATGCATTCAATACAAACTCCACGGTGCACACATCCCACAACCAGAGACAATATTAACTCTGAATAAATTCGTTGCCTTAACATCTATGGCAAGCTTCACCTGATATTGGTTCAATTAACAACAATTCGATGATAGATTATATACACTCGTCGGATGTTGACATCACTTGCACTCTTGTCGAAAAGCTAAAACACATCGATTTGTTATTGAACCTTCACACGGGTCTAAATGCATTCAATCAAAACAGCCCAACTGCAATACAATTGTTCACGCATCTGAAATACTGCAGATCGATTCCAAAAGCCACTTCATTTAGCAGATTCCTCCACACGATTTTAACATCACTCCTTCTGCGTTCTTGAGATTCCAATTCCAAGCCAGAATTTGGCTCTTCAACCAGATTTATAATGCTGGTCAACAATGTGAAATGGGAATCGATCTTACTCTTCCATCAAACATTTCTCAATTAAGCATTACGCCTCCAATTTGGTTTCACGCTACCCATACAAACACAACTTGACATCAACATCAATTCTTCCCACATGCATTTAAACTATGCGCCATCATATCACAACTTTGTCATTTTGCCTAATCGAATACCTCATTCGATTGCATATCAATATGTGCCTTCGATTCAGGCTAGGTTGCACCATATTACTAGAATTTCATTCAATTGTGCCCTTAATTCAATTCCAAACTGAATAGTATTCAAGCACACTTATATGAAAAGAATATACAGAATTTCTTCTCAATTCCTCATTACAAAAATTTAAATATATGTTTGCTCAGAAAATCAACTCATATAGTTCTGAAAACACACTTTTCATATTAAAAAATGGAAATACTTATAAACTTTTTTCCTTGGCCAGATATTCAAAATCCATGGCCCTTTCAACTGTCTGTAGACTTAGAGGGAAAAAACCTTGTCTCCTACCCCTCTCTCTATTCTGCACTGATCTATTTTTCCTTTGAGGCTTATTAATTTATACAAATTTAATTGAACTAATTTAGGTTCACATCCCTTTAATAACTCAACAAGTCCTCAAATATCTCAACAAATCCTACAATCTAGATTTATGCCTAAAATCTTGAAACTAAATCTATCTTAGGCTTCATAATTAATTCTTAGATACCTCAAATCTAATTTCCCTCATGTATTCCAATTATTTGGAAACATTAACAAATCCTCACATATAATTAATTAAAAACTCTCAAAATCCCATTAATATTTACATAAAATTAATATTTCCTCACAAACATAAGACCCCCTAGTTTAAATAAAATACAAAGTATTTTCCCAAATCTAATGCTCCTGCATCAGACTCCAAAGGTTGAAAATGATCATGATCTCCTGATCATGTGTTTTAAGTCTTTGTCCGCCTAGATCCCACACTTTGTTCTGCAACTCATCATCTATATCTGTTGTTTGCTGCTTTTCTCCAGGTCTCCATATCTTATGTTGCCTCGCTCCATTGGCTGCACTTTTACAATCTGCCTCTGTCTTTCTCTTGCTAAAATTATTTTTCTTTCTTGTTGCTGTCTATTGCTTCTGAGACTCCTTCATCATCAGTCTTCTGATGCTTTCAATCTCTATGTCCATCCTACTGTTGTTGTCTCCAATGTCTGTTAATTCAGCTGTTGTAGCTGCTTTTGTTGTGACTATTGTTACTGCTCTTCTTGCTACCAACATTGATGTTGTTGCTGCCAATGTTGCTTCAGCTGCCATCTCCCCGATTGTTGATAACATTGGTTTTACTCCTGCAGATGTCACCCCACATGTTGTTGCCTCCCAAACTTCATGTCCCTTATTTTTCTCATCACCTGCAAATTTATCTTCAGAAAATAAATTATCATTTAATTCTCTTCCTGCAGTAACATATCCATTTATCTCTGTTTGTATACTAGTAAGAAAAATCAATTTTAACAAACTAGTATCTACTCCTTTCACAACTTCAAGCAAATTTACTTCAATGCCGGCAACTTCTTTCTCTGGTTCAAATGTCTCCAGCAAACATTTTAGCCATTTCTTCTCAAGCATTTCATCTACATGCTGCAAATTAGTTCCAACATAACCTTCATCTTCCCCTTTGACAATCTTCAGTAATTTTCCATCATCATCTTGATTGATTCTAGCAATCAAATCAAGTTCTTCAAACACTGTAGCCTCATCCTCTATCACTGTCGCAGTTCCAAAATTCTGCCCCACAGTTCTCTCTTGGCTATTCAAACAATCCAACTCCTCCTTGTCACCCATGGTAATGAGCCTCTGCATATGAGACATGAATGTTTCACCTTCTTTCTGCAACATTTCTTCTTCTTCCAAGACAATTCCAAGTGATGGACTGTGTTTTGCATCACCTGTAAACATAATCAAATTGTCAGCTTCAAAATCACAAGACCCAATGGTCTCACTTGTTGATTCAGTCACCAAGATTTCTCTCTGCAGTTCCAAGTCTTCTTCAGGACTCATAAAATCTTCACTGGTTGTCTCCTCAGCTTTCTCTGGCAACACTTCAGTATGTTGTTTTGAGTTTTCTTCCAACTCCGTTGTCAGCACATCAGTATGCTGATTTTCATCCTCCATGAGACTATCAGCTAGTCTCTCCTTCTTTCCATCCTCTGCTTCATGACTGTCATTCATGTAAACTTTCTTATCTTGCTTCTTCAGCAAATTATCCTCTGTGTAAGTTCTCTGCCTCTCAAATTCTCTTCTCTGAAGATCTAGTTTCCTATACAATTCAGAAATTTCATTAGGAGTAGAACTTGGAAACTTCACACAATTTTCCATACCTTCACCGGCTTTTGACCCATCACCAGATGGTCTTTCTTCCTCTACTCCATCATTCTGATTAGACTCCTTTGTCTTCATTTCCTCCTGAGATCTTTCTATCTCAGCATTGATCTGAACAGATTTCAGATTCAACTCTCTCTCCTGCTTTTTAACAAACTTTAAAGCTTTCTCATCTCCCTGTACTGAACCTGCAAACATACAAAACTTATTAGTTTTAAAACCGCAAGACTTTTCAGTCTTGACTGCTTCCTCCAGCACTTCCTTTTGAATAGATCTGCATGTGGAATCTTCAAATTCCATCTCTGGCTCAAGAACTCTAAGTTCCTCTTTCAATAAGGCGATCTCCTTTTGCCTCAACCTCATCTGCAATGGTTTCCATTTTACTCTCTTTCCCTTCATTGGAAAGATCCATCCTCCTTTCTGGGATTCCTGCTCTTGCAACCATTCCTGTAGTACCTGCAATTGTACTTTCATTACTGCAATTTCTCTTTCTCTGACTTTATCAGTCATCTTACCTCTGTGGCATTCCTCTGAACCTCTTCTCTGATCCTCCATGATCATCTTCTTCATGAGTTTCTCACTTACCATGATTTGCACTAGCCTCTGCAACAGCAGGCTCTCCTGCTGCCACTTACCTCACCAATACACTTACTGGAATTGGTCTTTTGGCAAGTATAGGTTCACCATGTCTGGAACCTCTTGAGCACTTTCTTTTGCTCTCTCTAGGCTATCTCTTCAACTCACCTTCTCTTGAGAACACTTCAGTTGTTCTCTCTATATAACCTTTAGCTAGGACATCAGGTTCACTGCCATCATCATTTTATCTGCAACCATAATTCTTTCAATCACAATTTAAAATCAGAAAATTATCTCACCTTTAAGATCCTGCATGATCTTGTCCTCCATTCATTTCTGCAATCTTGTTCACTGCAATTGTGTACTTCTGCATATCGGATTTAAAAATTTGATCTTCATTTCAGTCTTCATCACACATTCAAATAAAACACACTTCAGTTCTCAACAGAACCTTCCTTGCACTCATTCAGAAAAACAAAAAATTCTTCAGTTTCCCAACAGAACTATCCTGCTCTGATACCACTTGATGGTGGGCAACCCCGCCAAACCCACAATCTTACTCTCTATGTGCATAAAAAAATTCACTTCACATTTATACTCCAATAAAATTCCCCATCTGTGCAAACTCACAATAATAATGTGAAGCTTTTCTTAATCTCTGTTTAAATTTAAACACCCAGATTTCAATATCACTTGGGGAAGCTTTTTAATTCTCACATCTGATGGTTATAATAACCATTACATAAGCGGAAGCTTTCTCTCATTCATGCCAAACCCATATCATTATTTCTTGATTTCACGTTTGACTTTACATCTTAACCAAACCCAACATTCATATAATTAAACCTCAAGGATTTTCATTCACATATCAACCATAGCATATATCCACACATAAACTTTACGGCTATGGCAATTCAAAAAGCCAGACTTCGATTAAAATCAAATTCCAACCACATTAACAGTGCATTGAGCCCAACACATATCCATTCAATTCAACAAACTTCAATTTCACATGCCTTGTAACCATTCGATCACCTGCAATGTGATTTCGACCATGCTATGGGCTGTGTTAAAACTTAAATCTCTGTATGCTCGCTTCTCATTTCAAAATTCCGCTTTAGCGTTTATTCAGATTTCCCCAACGCTGGTTTTGTATTACTTCTAATTGAGTTTTCATTCCTTCTTCGCTTCAAAACTTCACTATGCACCTCTACAAATCCACCTCTTCAACACTGCAAATTGATTCATCCTTCGATCCATTACACCAATCTCTGTAACGCTCTCCACGCACCAAAATTAGTTCAGGTTCGAATCGGCTTGCGTTCACTCCCACAAAAACTCAACGCAACATTTCATTGATAAACAAAAATGTTAAAACAGATGCATTCAATAAAAACTCCACGGTGCACGCATCCCACAACCAAAGACAATATTAACTCCGAATAAATTCTTTGCCTTAACATCTATGGCAAGCTTCGCCTGATATTGGTTCAATTAACAACAATTCGATGACATCGCTTGCACTCTTGTCGAAAAGCTAAAACACATCGATTTGTTATTGAACCTTCACACGGATCTAAACGCATTCAATCAAAACAGCCCAACTGCAATACAATTGTTCATGCATCTGAAATACTGCAGATCGATTCCAAAAACCGCTTCATTTAGCAGATTCCTCCACGCGATTTTAACATTGCTCCTTCTGCGTTCTTGAGATTCCAATTCCAAGCCAGAATTTGGCTCTTCAACCAGATTTATAATGCTGGTCAACAATGTGAAATGGGAATCGATCTTACTCTTCCATCAAACATTTCTCAATTAAGCATTACGCCTCCAATTTGGTTTCACGCTGCCCATACAAACACAACTTGACATCAACATTGATTCTTCCCACATGCATTTAAACTCTGCGCCATCATATCACAACTTTGTCATTTTGCCTAATTGAATACCTCATTCGATTGCATATCAATCTGCGCCTTCGATTTAGGCTAGGGTTGCACCATCTTACTAGAATTTCATTCAATTGTGCCCTTAATTCAATTCCAAACTGAATAGTATTCAAGCACACTTATATGAAAAGCATATACAGAATTTCTTCTCAATTCCCATTACAAAAATTTAAATATATGTTTGCTCAGCAAATCAACTCATATAGTTCTGAAAACACACGTTTCATATTAACAAATGGAAATACTTACAAACTTTTGTCCTTGGCCAGATATTCAAAATCCATGGCCCTTTCAACTGTCTGTAGACTTACAGGGAAAAAACCCTGTCTCCTACCCCTCTCTCTATTCTGCACTGATCTATTTTGCCTTTGAGGCTTATTAATTTATACAAATTTAATTGAACCAATTTAGGTTCAAATCCCTTTAATAACTCAACAAGTCCTCAAATATCTCAGCAAATCCTACAATCTAGATTTATGCCTAAAATCTTGAAACTAAATCTATCTTAGGCTTCATAATTAATTCTTAGATACCTCAAATCTAATTTCCCTCATGTATTCCAATTATTTGGAAACATTAACAAATCCTCACATATAATTAATTAAAACCTCTCAAAATCCCATTAATATTTACATAAAATTAATGTTTCCTCACAAACATAAGACCCCCTAGTTTAAATAAAATACAAAGTATTTTCTCGAATCTAATGCTCCTGCATCAACAAGTTACGACACAAGTGTTGACAACAACCAAAAAGTGCTAACTTTTGGGAGAGTGTCTAGCACATATTATTGTGAAATATAAGATTATCTAATGTATAAGATTGTGCTAGAGCTACATCTAGTGGTGCGCGAAAGTGTAATACATGAATGAGTGAAAACAATAAAAACCGACACTTGCAAAGGAAAGAATAAGTAAAAATGACACTTGAAAAAGATAAAGATAATAAAAGAGACACATGTGAAAGATAAAGAAACAAAAAGCAACACCCACGAATGTGAAAACAAGCAAAAATGGCAGTCATGAAAGTGAAAGAAACACTTATGAAAGAAAAATCATGTAAAAGGGACAGTTGATAAAACTCACTGGGGTGATTGTACACTTGCAACTAAGAGTTAGAGAGACTCTCAAATGGAGCTACACATTGACTGTCAATAGGGATTGTGTAGTCATTTTCCCTATTAAATATAGAAGCACTAACATCAGGGACTATTCAATGTTTAGGAGTTGTGAAACATTCGCCATTAAGGACTGCAAAATCACTATTTCTAGAGAATCCACAAGCATTGTTCTCAAGGACTGTGCAATGCTTATCTTCTCAAGTAGATATTGATTCTGATATTTCCAAGAAGAGGTGCGCTTGTGAATGCATCAAAATATAAGCATATGTAAGCAAGTGGCTTCAATATTTAGAATCCTAGAAGAAGACCTGAACACTAATAAAATCATCAATTGACAATGAAGTGACCATGATTAACTTGGAACAACAAATCATAAGATCACAAGGAGGCTCCAAAATTGAAATTTAGGAAAAAATTTGGAGGGTGTTTGTCGCAACAACAAAAACGTATCAAATCCAAGTTGAGCATAGAAAAAATTACACATCACCCTCATACTATGCTTTAAAATAAATCTTTCGAATCAATGACATTTCAAAGAAAAAAATAAATTATTTCAATTGTTATCTTAGGAAATTTTTAAAATAATTGAAAAAATAATAATAAAAATCTTATAATAATTTTTTTTCAATATAAAAAAAAAAAACATATAACCTATATCATATTCCTCTATCATATTCAACATGGAATCCACATATGTATATATTATAAATATTCCTCTATCATATTCAACATGGAAACCACATATGTATATATTATAAATTTATGAATGTAATCCAAATATTGTGCACAAACTATTTATTTCATTGATGTTTACAACTTCTTTAACACTTTATTGATATCTCCAACTTTTCTTCTCAACATTCTAATTTTCTAGCCCACAGGATGCACACTGGCTTTACCCATCTCAACTCATCTTGTGAAATTATAGCTTTCTACCGCATATGTTACAACATCATGAAGAAATTGATCGAAAATGGAGAAATTTGCCTCACTATCGAGTCTTAACATGGAAATTGTGTTTAAATCCTTTTTATTGTAATGAATGATTGTCAACCAGATTAGAGAACACATGTGATTTATTCATACTTCATTTCATCGATACTTTTAAATGGATTTTTGATGGCCTCAATCAAAGTGTTGCAACAATAGTAATAATTCACAACTGAATGATCCACTACAAAAATATAAGTATTTGAGTGGACAATTACAAGAAGGAAAATTGCACACAATGATGGATGCAAATGTGATATCAAACTTTTTGATCTTTCTATGTGAATCCATCAAACCTACAAACTTAAAAATATTGTAGTGTATGTTTTACCTTTCATGGAGGCCATATGCATCAACTTAAATTGATAAATTACTGCTAGCACTCTTCGAATTACCTTTTCAATGGTTATATAGAGTTCGTTGAAGGTCTCTAGGCTAGGTACTATAGTTAGATAGAGTTCATTGAAGGTACCTAGGCTAGGTAAAAAGGTAAAGTGATGGTTAAAGTGCACGATAATTGATTCAACTTTTTTCCATAACTATGTTTCCCTTTTGTGATTACTCTGCGTCTTTTTCACTTCTAGTTTCATAGCTTTTCCACAATAGAAGTAGAAAAATGTCAATGTTCTAGTTTTAGTTATCATTGTGACGAAAAATTCACCATAGAATCTAAATATAACAAACACAAGTTATTTTTCATATATAGGGATACATCAAGCATGTTTAAGGAAATTTATTGGATGACATGGTAAAGTGAGATTTGGTAGAGACTACAGTTAATGAAGCACATATCCAAGAGCATTAGTTGGAACCCAAAATTCCCTTCAAGATTTGTTAAGAATTATAGCTCCTAGAACTTAAAGTTGGTTATGCCAAGAATATGTAAGTGTGTGTCTTAATTGAAAGTGAAAACACCCACAATTTCAACCACCATCATGTGGAATAAGAAGCACATATTATTATGTTTATGTAGTACATAATTTTCAAATCATTATAGCCAAAAGGAAATACTATCTAAAATATGATGGTCATTTTAAGGATTTAAAACTCCAAACACAAGATTAAATACTTGCAAACATTAAAACTTGAAATTGATGCAATATCCAACCATGACTAACTACAAATGAGCACCCAAAGGGGCTATACTTCCATGAGGAAGTAAAGTTAAGGGGATATAAGTGAATGTTTATATTCCTAGTCACCTATGTCTCTTATGTCTTCTTTTCCTACACTTTGTGATTACATTCACCTTCATTCTATTATGATGTTGATTTTAAGCCTATCATATAGTTTAAATAGAAATATGAAAAGTTGACATAATCCTCTTGTATATTTAGCTAACCATATCCTATATTTAAGGAATATTTTATGGATGGGGATTTATCTTAAAGTATAAAAACCTTGGAAAATCTTACCAATACCTAATATGCAAGATATAAAATGTTTGGTGATATTTTGTAAAACTATTTTATATAGTTTTGATGTTTTTTAAGGTCAAATGATGTCATCCTATACTATTTGGGAACATCATTTTTCATAAAATTAGAAATTGATACAATTAAGACCCTAAAATTTTTACTACCTGCATATTTGTATCTTGTCTCCGAATTTCTTAAAGATAGTAAGTATTGGATTATGAGTATTTCTTTCCATATTTCCCTCATACTAAAAGAGGAAAATTAGAATAGGAGAAAATGAAGTTTTCTTTTACGAAGCATTGGGAAGAGAAAAATAAGGTTTTTCTTGGAAATGAGAGATACCATAGACTGAATATCCCATGAAAGATATATATTAAAACATTTTGAATAAGAGGAGAGGAAACCATAGAGAATATAAACAATGATAGAGACAAATATTATTAGAGATATATCTTTACAATCTAGGGAGAAAGTTGACTGTAAAATTACCCAATAACTAAGAGAAATGTTTCTCTAATCATAATCACCGACTTGAGGAGGATTCTCTAAATGCAAGATTATGTGATTCGTAATATTTAGAAAGATATTTTTAGATTAATCACATAGATAGTTTTCTGGACCACCCATTTTGAATCACCCAATGTGGTTCATCATCATGAATAAGATGATAATTCTCTTGAGTTCTTGTTTTTTTAGATATCACATTTAATAGTTGTTTTTACCCTCATTTTGAAAAGCGGTTCTATTGTTAGCATATTATTTATTTTTTATGGGTGTTCAAATGGACAGTCAAAATTATTATTATTACTTTTTTTGCAACCATAGTGTTAAAATTATTATTATTAATTTTTGCAACCATAACATTAATAGCCTTATAGTATTTTCATCAAACCTTTAATCTAAAAGTGGCATTGATAGCAACTTAACCCTTGAATTTAAAGGTGGTTTTTATTTTATGGTGTTGGACCCTCCAACATTCAAGGGATATCCCCGATATGAATTCCCATTTAGACCTCACACCATTTGGTATAGGATTCCCATCTAGAGTACAAACCGGTTTCCAAAATGGTGGGTTTTAGTGTTATGCCTTGGCTGCAATAATGCATAGACTGATGCATTCGTGAATTTTCTGAGATAAGTGTGTGACTCTGTGGAGGTTCAAGTCCAATGCATGAAAGGTTCTAACACGACAAGGGAAAAAGTGATTGAGCTACTTAGAAGCATGTACTAGTACACATCTTGAAGGAACACATAGACATAAAACGGATCATATGTTAGCCTGCAAAATAGGTCACAAGTTAACCATGATGGAAATATACAACAACACGCATTCAATAAGATTCATACTAATGCAAAAAAAATAGTTCATAAGTGTTAGCATAAATGAAATAAAATATATTGAAAACATAACAAGAATATTCCTACTATATTCACAAGTTCCAAGATTTATTAAAGTGAAAGTGTTAAGCATACATATACAATTGACGAACCGCTACTCCCAATTGTGGAACATGAAGCCAACACATGCTCCTCCAAATAAATATACTCTCTCTATGCTAGGGATAAGTGAATTCTCTCAACAAAACTCCCAAGCTTATGATCTTAAGAAAAAATCCTAGCCAAAAGCCCCCTACTTGACTAATGAGGGTATATTTTTAATAAAAGGGGTGATTATTCATCTCTCTTTGTGATTCTTTGAATTCCCTCATGGTTGTTTTAATTTCTTCAACCATGAATTTTAGACTTCATTACAAAATGACCATTCACATTTCACAATTGACACTTGTAATTCCACTTACAATTAATTACAAAAGAATATTACAATATTTATCATACCCATAAAAGAGAAAATTGGGTAGGTTCAACTAGACAGCCTAATAAGCCAAAAAAAGTAAAGCCTGAGTTTAGGGAAACTCGAGCTCAACAACCTCAACTTGCAATTTCTCAGTCATATACTAGTGCCAATTTTTTTACTGTGCGATGACTTCCCCAAAATTTGTGATAGGATTAGGCTGGAAGTAGACTTTAGCCTCCATTGCATCTAGGTACATTAATTTGGAACCGGTTTGAATTTAATTTTTCAATAGGAGCAACATAGTGTTGACCTAGATAGGGCCACCAATATAATTTTGCATAGTATTCCTATTCACCTCCATATATTCCTTGGTGGTGATCTATCTCAGTTGATCCATGTATTCTTTTACCTCATGCCTGACCTGATTACTGCATTTGGCTTCAATGAGTGAGGTAACTGAAGGGATCTTGTGTGAATTTTCCATTAAACCCATGCTATTGTATAATTGTTATGTGGCCTAAATTTTGGAAATGAATGAGGCGATTTTTTTGTTACTATGGATTATCATCCAAACTTCTGCTTTCTCCATCTCTGCTTGTTTAGTTCTTTTCTTTCCCAACTCGAACAATGCCCCTTTGTGTTGCATTGACCACTCAAGCATGGAAGTGATGGATGTGTGAACAACCTTGAGGTATTTAACATTATATTTTCACTTCTGTTGAATTTCGTGCAAGCATATGACTGCTTTATGCATTATGAAAATATCCTCATAAATGCTCCACATCATCTCTCCCAATGTCGATACTTCTCTAAGTATGGACACCTTAAGTTCTTCGAGACATGTGTGTGCGAAAGCTTCTTTCTGAACCTCTAGTTGGAGTTGTTCCACTTCTTTCCTTGCGTCTTGTAGGTTCTTTTCCATTTGTTTGTTCTCTACCATGATATACTCCGTGTTTGACTTGGTAGCACCTGCGAAGGCCAAGTTGGTTGCAACAATTGATTCTGGATTTATTTTGGTGTCTGTCATAGTCACTCTTTCTTTGAGGAATGTAAGATATGTGAGTTCATCCAAAAATGTTTCTTCATTTCTTGTAAAATATTGTTTTGAAGCTAATCGTAAGTCATATAGTACATATCCATGACCGTACCATCATTAAGAGGAACACTTTCCTCTTCTTTTCTTGGAGCTTGCTCTACTGGTTGAGGAGGAAAATAATGAATGGTGACCGAGTGCTCAGCATAGGGAAAACATATTGGTTTTTTGGCTTTGGTTCTACCTCCATGTCTTAAATTATGATCATTTCTTTAATTTATTCATAAGTTTCCTTCTCATGCAATTTCTTGGTCTCCTCTTCTATTATCCAGTTCTGGTCTTGTCCCTCAGTCTATTTTTGTGCTTCTTCGTCTTATTATATTATCTTCCTTTCTTCTTATTCTTGATTCTACCTTTCTTCTTCCAATATTTTATGCTCTTGTTCTTCCTTATGCTTCAGTTATTCTTCTTGATTCCTCAATTTCCTCCTATTTTCTGTTGTGATGGTCGCTTTTAGGATGATTGGATTTTCTTTCATCTTACGGCTCTACCCTTCTGATGGGCTATGTGAAACCTTACTCTCTCCATTCTCACACACTTGGTTGGGCCTTGCTCGTGGTTCTGCATCTTGAGTGACTTCCTTCTGATGAGTAAATTTTGATGTTCCTGCGAAGCTGACTGGTTCATGGGACTTGGAGGCATTGTAATAGTTCTTCATCTCTTCCTCGTCGGGCCTATAAAATGTCCTACTTGTCCATTTAAAATGAATATTTGTATAAATTTCTTTACCAATGAGCAAAAAATGAGCGAATGGTAATTTCTCTACCAATGAGCGAAAAATGAGGGAAAGGTAATTTCTCTACCAATGAGAGAAAAATAAGCGAATGTTAATTTCTTTACCAATGAGCGAATGGTAATTTCTCTATCTCCTTACCTTCTGCCTCAGAAACCTTTAGATTCTCAATCTCGTACAACTTGATTTACAAATGAAGAGTAGGCCAAGGTGATTTCTTCTACTTGTGCAAAACTCCTAATAACCATGTCGAAATATTATAAGAAACTTCTTGCATGATCAACTTGTCGATGGCATACCTTGGTAAGAGATGTGGAGACTTTTGACCGCAAAACAATCTAAGGTAAGTTCAATCCGGTGAGGCAAACCAATCTTCCAGTTTTGACACTACTTGTTTTACCTCAGAGGACATTGAAGGTGGCTCTTCCTCAAAAATAAACTTGTTCAATGGGATGAGGAAGTGATCGGTTAGCCTCTCCATTACTCCCTTGAAGCTCCACTTTGAAAGCAACTTGCAGTGAATGCGTACAACAATTTCTCTTGGTGACCAGGTCCAATTCATGCCAGGGAATGAATTCTGAGCAGAAATTTCATACAAAAAGTAATAATACATGTAGAATCTTTCTTTCTCACCCTTAGGAGAGTTGTTAGCATTAGTTATATGAATTCTCAATTGTTAAGCCAACAAGTCCAACTAGTTGAACGATTTTCCTTTGTTCACAACCTCATTAAGAAATAAATCCTATCCTTATAGAAATGTGTCAATATTTATTTGACCATATATCTGACAACATAAGATTATCTAATACTAATAGGCCTTCCTAAGATATTTGATTGTAATATTCCCAATTAGCCATGAGCTAGTTGGAATATTAATTTTTGTTTTTGCTTCTTATTTTTTTGAATAAGAGGGTATGGAGACCCATAAATCTCCTTAGTAGGAATAAAGTCACTCCTAAAGTGAATGGAGATCACTTTAGTGGCTTGATAAAGCACCCTTATGTTTGAAAATGGGCTGGATCATGTAGACTGGGTCAACTTTGACCAAATCAACAACGTTGTCATGGAGGAGTGGCATTCATTGTGGGACAGTGCAGTTTTGGAGGGAGAATCCATGCATGGAAGTAATGGCCTTAATGAGTGGGGCCAAGGGTGAGGAAGCTCACCACTTATATAAGGAAGGGGATGGCAACGATAAATAATATGTTTTAGATTATTATTTTGATATGGTCTGTTAAAATTTGTTTGCTCTCTTCAGCTGTTTAGCTAAGACCGCAATGTTGTGTTGGAAATATTGTCATTGATGGCAAAGGAGGTAGCACTCAGGCAAAGGCGGAAGCACTCAGGCAAAGGAGGCAGCGCTCAAGCAAAGGAGGCAGCGCTCAAGCAAAGAAGCAAATGAAGTCAGAGGAAACGAATATAATAGAGGCAGAACCGTTATCTCAGCAATAGAGGCAGAGGCAGAGCGACAGGAGCAGCAGAGGCAGAGGCAGAAGCAGAGCCGTTATAAAATTTCAGGAATCGCACTCTCCAACCGGCATTATACATATAACTTATACAAACATTATTCTGGGAATCGCTTCACTCCAGCGGCAAAATATATAAACATATATATCAGTTATATGCAAGCGGAGCACATATAACATATACAAACATAATTCCGGGAATCGCTTCACTCCAGCGGCAAAAAATATATATATAATAGTTATATACAAGCGGAGCGCTTTATATCTATATAATCAAAGGTACTATCAAAACGAAATGGCTTATAAGGTGGGACCCCTCACCCAATCGCAATCAGAGATCACAAGAGCAGCGTAATATGTAACCCACAGGAAATTGCGATTGCGATAAGAATCCGGACCCGATGGGTCTATAAACCGCAATTGATAAATCTCGGAACTTAAATAAACAGAGAATTTGCAAATACAATGAAGCCCAGAGCATATAACCAAAGGTCCAAGGTATATATATGAAGCGCACAAAACGAAGTTTTATATGGTGGGACCCCTTCCCAATCGCATCGGAGGTAAACAAAGCAGAGGGACTTGCAACTCAAAGTTGCGATTGCGATCAATCGCAATCGGAAATCGCAAGGGGATCGGAACGTGCAAACAAAGAGTTGCGATTGCGATTGGAAGTTCCGGACCCGATGGGTGTATAAACGGTGGTTAATACATATTTGAGTTACGGTCTAATCGCATCAGCATTGGTCAATCGCATCGGAGGACATATGAGTTGCGATTGCGATTGGAAGCCCGGACCCGATGGACTTATAAACGTTGATTAATAAAAAATTCGAGTCCCAATCGCATCGGCAAAGAACAGTGAATAGTAATCAATGCATCAGAAAGCGTGATATGTGGGCCCAAAAAGGGCTTTCGTTAAGTATTAACAAGATTATTCATTGATTATAGTAGAAGCGGCAGTTTGTTTATTAAAACCTTATATAAGGACGCCGAGAGTCGATTTAAGATTGTATTAAAAGAATCTGTTGTATATATATAACGCTGTTGCGATAAGCCGCGTGGTCTGTAGACCCACGAGCCTCAGCTTAACGGGAGGGCGATTATTAAATTAATATAGTTGTGATATATGTATGTTCCAGCCTGCGGAACTCGCCACATCAACAAGACACTAATGACATAAAAGGGATTGGAATTCCTCCAGATTTACAGTCAGCGGATATAAAAGGCACATTTACACATATGCAGTAGTTACACCACAGCAGAGGACAGAAGAGCAAACAGATCCGAAAGAAGATAAAACACAGTCACAGAAAAGACAAAGACAGCCAAAGAAAAGACAAATGCGTACCAATTCAAAAGACTGAATGAGTTGAGCTGGAGTTCTCATTTAAATTTGAATGTAAATGTTTTATTTAAATTTATATTGTTGTGATACATTGGAAAGTCTCCGAGAGAAAACAAATTCCCACTGTAATGTTAAAATTGACACCTACAGTTATAATTTCTGAGTAAGCTGATAAAAGGAGTGAGAAGGCAGAAGGCAAAGAGACATGACTTTCCATTTCGAATTCCAAGCAGAATACAAACAGTCATGTGAGGAAATCTATAAATCATATCATCTTGATATGCAGAGTGAGTTTTTGAGAGTAAGAGAGAGTAAATCAAGAAAAGGCAGAATATAGAAGGATAAGGCAGAGAAGATTAAGAAAAGCAGAACAGAAGGAGAAGCTACAAAACAGGGCTGATATCTAAGGTAAATCAGCAAACTTTCAGTTTGATAAATTGAGGAAGTTGGAGCTTCCCTATCAAGTTGCAGCTTGATAGCTGTCAGTTGTAGCTGACTGAGGTTGGAGCCTCCTGTAGGTTGGTTCCTGCAGAAAATCGAAGGGAGTTGGTGCTTCCTTGCAAGTTGTAGCTTGCAGAATTGAGGATAGAGCCTCCCGTAGGTTGGTGCCTGCAGAAAACAGTGGTGAGAGGGAGTTGGAGCTTGCCTTTGCATCACAACAATAATAAGATGTGGTTTTCTCCCTTTATGGGTTTCCACTTATATCTGGTGTCTCTGTGCATGATATTTATGTATTGATATGATATGTAGCATTTGCTTAATACCTGTTGCTCTCATATTAAGTCTACTGCTCTATTAAACTAATACTTTCTGATTACATTCTAAAATTACTCTCACATCAAATAGAGTTTGAAATGAAGCTGTAAATAAGTTTAATGAAAAATTTAAGAGATCAGGAATGTATTAAGTTGATTCACCCCCCCCTCTCAATTTAATTAGAGGTTCAACATGTTGTTTAGCACAGGGTGGTCTCGAGCAGGAATCCCACCTTCATCCTCACAGGACTTTGAGTGCCTACTCAGGAGAAGATATTTCACTAAATTTCCACTATCTGACATTCGGCCAAGCTCCATATTTCATCTACAATGCATTTTTTGCGGAGGGTTGCGTTGTGTTGCAGGTTATAGTAGTAGAGAATACATTTGGGTGGTCTCTGAGTTGTTTTTCAGTGGAGGAAGGTTTCCTTCCATTGGGACGCTAGTGAGTAAGGCCCTAGAGCCTTATTGCATCATTTGGCACCAGGCCACATTATCATTTGCCCCTACTACGCAGTTTTTGTTTTGGACTGCATTATTTTATGTAGGAGTAGCAAGGGTGGTTTCAGTACATCATCTGGGGAGGAGGTTTTCTAGTGAAGGGATCAACCTTTCATCTAGAGAGTCTATTGGAGGAGGCTACATTATTTTTCATATTATATCAGCCACACATTTCCAGTTGTATTGTTGCAGTGAATCTTCAGCCCTAGGGCTTTGGCTCACATCTTATATTTTGGTGTATTTCTGAAAACCCTACGGGGTTTCTTTTTGGAGGTTGTATAGAGCCTTGTGTTAGGCCAGAATTATGAATTACAGATAAATCATGCTTCCCTAGACAGGTGTTAGTCTATAAAAATAGGTGAAAGACTATATGACTATTTTTCCTAACTCAGAATAGATACACAGAGAGGATTGGAGGCTTACTTGATCAATCACTTCCAAATGGCTCCTTCTGTCGCTTTTGTAGCAACTTCAAATTCAAGCGGTTTTGTGTTGAATGCTTCCTGCAAGAAAGAACATTGAAACAACAAAAGATGCAATAATATAGATATATATTAAAGCTAGTTAGCTAAATCAGTAAAGCATAAACCATATACATCAACCAAGATCTTGCAATATGGAAAATCAAAGCCAATACAGATGCATATAGGGAAAATAAGTAGTATTCTTTATTGATGATAGAAGGAGAGGTTACAACCAAATTACTGATTTGAAGTGACCCTTCCAGCAACTTCCCCAAGCCTCATCATAGTATAAATCTCTCCAACAGTAGCTATACAAATCTAGCTCTCAATTGAAAATTCTCCAGCATTTCTCTACTCAAATTCTTCCCTTCAAGAACTTAGATCTATGCTCAATTTATAGATGAACTGTAGTTTGTTTAGAAATCAATGACTTTCAAATAATAGGAAAGACATGTTTCCAGTCATGTAGATTTCAAATGGACACTTGGATCTGAAGCTTGACACATGTGAACTCTTCTAGAAGGCACTGGCCAAGTGGAGATTTCGGAACAGTGAGAATTTCGCTCCCGATGTGACCAACGCACCTGTGGATGTCAGGAAGAGAGTAGCTTTTCATGGGGCTACCCACATATGCAACGAACTTATGCCCCTTAGAGCCTGCGGTGGTGAGCTCTCATATGCTATATAATAAGCTTCAAACCTTGGAAACCTTTGCTTGATGAAAGTCTTGCTTGATTTATCTTGTTCTTTGTCTTAGGGAATGTAGAAAGTGAAATGATAGGGAATGATAGACCCTTGATCATTGGTCCTAGAGATGATGCCCAATTAACCAGGTCATTGGGAATGGTGCCCAAATTGACCTATAACAATTTCCCCCTAAAGCATGAGATCCAAATAATAAAAACATTTGATTGAGATGCTTTACACTGTAATGAGCCTGGAAACAAAGTGGAGTGATCACCTGCATCAATATTACAATACATTACATCATGATATATCCTCTTTGATCATAATTGTTGAGGTTAGGCATTCCCATATTCAGCACATAAAAAATCTAATAACATGTACATAATTCATAAAGTCTTCTTCATTGGAATGTTGCCTAGATGCAAACATGTCTACAGATATAGGCCCATGTTTGGGCGAAAATATGTATGTAAGGTCACCATATAGATGATGTGTACAAAAATCTTGAAATCGCAACCTGAATGGATGAAACTAGATTCGGGGTCTTCTTATCTCATTCACTCGATCATTCAGGTACAAGTCTAGCCATGCGAATATATGATTTGTCGTCGAACATTAAAGACATCGTTTGATTACCAGCCAATGATGTGAGCTGTTAACAAACACGAGAGAACAATCATTAATGAAAATGGCCCTCAAGGTACTGCAGTACATTTCATAAGGCGTGAATATAAATGTCAAACGCCAAACAAAATCTTTCGATCAAAGGTCTGAAAGCGAGGATATTGTTGATGCTGTAACAAGCCTCATGGTACTGGAATCTGATGTTTCTAAATGAACTACCTGGATATTGATTTGTTGTCGACATGAAGTCACTTTATTGCAAAACACAAGTTACTAATTTCAGAGACAAGGGTATGACTTGATATAGCAATTTTCAGGGATGACGGTCATGAAAATGAAGGTTTACAAGTATTGCAGAAGGATGAGTTTTAAATCACTGGATGACCTCTCTTGAACATATCAGTGACACTATGATGAGTTGGCAGCATTGACCCAAAACCGAAGAGAAGGTATGATGAACCATAGGTGTGAATGAACCGTCAAGATGATTACCCAACTCAAACAGTCATGGACATGGAGTGAAAGAAGTGTCATGTTCAAGAGTGACTTGCTACCAAAAAGAAACTTTTGCTCACTTTTCCCAAATTTTCCCCAGTCATTTGTCGACCAGTACCTCTTTATTTTTTAACAAGCTTGAGGAGGATAAAATTTTCTTGATCTATAATTCAACCCTTCGGGCAAATAAAGTATCGCTATTTAATAATTTAACGAGTCTAGCGATGAATGAAACTCGATTCTTGCCATGATCAACAAGTCCGTCGCTATTTTATGTTTTAACAAGCTTAACAACAGTGATAGCTCGATCCTTTTTCATATTTAGAGAGTTTGAAAGAGAGGATGAAAGAAAAATCCATAAGTAATTTTTCGTAAATTTGTCTCTCAGACCAGAAAATTACGAAAAAGTTTAAAATAATATGTAATGTTCCCACTTAGCCTTAGCTAAGAGGAAACATTCAATTTTTTTTTAATTTATGTTTCATGAATAAAAGAACAAAGGAGGACATGTAAAACTCCTAAAAAGTCAGAATTAATCAATGCCCATGTGAACAAAGAAAAATCAGGGCTATGTAAATAATCACTTGCAGGTGTGAAAGAGGTTTGAGCTAAAGACTGGGTCAACCTTGACCAAATCAACAGCGTTGTCTAGGTTCATTGCATCTCCAAAAGGGACAACGTAGTTCTAGAAAGGAGCCTCTAATGTGAAAAGGGCTAACTCATCAAGGTGGTTTAGGGTTTGCAAGGGCTTTCTCATATTATAAAAGGAAAAGGAGGGCAGCAAGAGAAGGTTGTTGATAGATTATATTTCTGAAGTATTTGTCTACTTCGACAAATACCATTCTCTGTTGTTGCTGTGCAGGAGTTTCACCTCTTCCTTTGATGATTCAAGGAGGAAAGTTTGCTAAAATGAACCACTATTAGGCTTGAGGCCAAGCTCCTTCTTACATTGGCAACGCTGATCCATTGTGTTAGCACCCAATCTGAACCTCAAGCTGAAAAAGGCAAATCAGGGTAATAATTAAACCACGCTCAGCCTTGTAGCTAGCCCTACAAGGACAGAAGAGGGCTCTCTCCGTAGAATTGATATTCAATAAAATGGTAATGAACTAGTTTTAGGCTAGGTATATAAATGGGAAAAAGAGTTTTGATGAATTACTGAAATTTCAAGGATGTATGGGACAAGAGGACAGTATGAACTGAGGAATTAAATCGGGATACAGAATATTTCATAGGGCAAGATAGGCAGGAGGTTTAGCAATCAAGTCTAAATAAGATGAAATGGAAAGACTGTTGAGAAGCTGAAAAGGGCATAATAAATGAATCCTTTTCAAACAGAAGAAAATACATAGAGTATGAATGATTCCCCAAGGCAGAGCATATAAAATGGTTTCTACCTTTCTAACTTGAAAACATTCAACTGGAGATGTTAATGAATGAATGGTGTAACATAACAATGTACATATGAAACATAAAGGAGAAACATATGCTAAAACTCATACCACATGAATCCCATAAATCAGAGCTGCATCACTTTATTTAATTCCCTACCAAACTATACAACAGAGCGCAGAGCTCACTGCCACACTATTCCCCTACTTCTGAGTTTTTAGACCTCAGACTTTCCGCCCTTGCAAATAATTAGAATTTACAATAAATAGACGAATTTTGCCGGAATACAAATCGATGGAAGGGGAGAAATCACAACTGAATATAGAAGGCCAAAAGCCAACAGTATCTTCGTAAAGGAAGAGCTGCATTACATCTGGCCAGTGAGAAGGAAAAAAATTGTAACGTAGATTTCTCTACAACGTAACTAAAGATGTGACTGTTACAATTTGGGTCTCGGCCTCTGGCTGTCGCTTTGCTTTCCATTATTCCTTTTGAATAACAGGCTTTTAATAAGATGTCGTTGCAGTAAATTGGAATAAACTGAAATAATGCCTTTCGTGAAGGGAAATAGTGAATAAGAAGGAAGGGAGAGGAGGCGGGACCAGCATCTTAATCGCAATCGGGATCAGGGAGCAGGAAAATATATAAAAAATAAAACTTTCGATGCGGTTGGATTAAACCATGGGAAGTCCTTTAATAAATGTAATAAAATGTGATTTTGGGACTTACAAAGGGGAAAGGGCCTTTATATTATAATGGGGAGTAAGTGCTGTATGGTGGGCCCGGGGATAAAATCGCAATCACAATATTGGAATTTGCGATGGGAATTTTGCGACGGGGATTTTGCGACGGGAATTTTGCGACGGGAATTTTGCGATGGGAACTTTGCGATGGGGATTTTGCGATGGGAATTTTGCGATGGGAATTTTGCGGTGATCGCACATCGCACATCGCAAATTCCACATCAACAAGACACTTGAATCTCTAAACTTGCGATCTTACGATTTTGCGCTAAAGTGGTGGGGTTTATATATATGATATAACTTTGTTATAAAGTTTGTGGGGTATTGGTTGGAGAAGTGTTTAAGGGGAGGGACTTTGTAATATGAAGTTTTTTATTATAAAGTCCAAAGGCATGGAGGGGAAGTGGTTGGGTAATAAAATCGCATATTTTATTAAATGATTTACAATGTGATATTATAATCGGAAGGGGGAAGGAAGGGGTTTTTAAAGGGATTTGAACATAAAGTAAAAGGGGAAACATGGGAAATAGGTGGGGCTTAGGGAATAGAGGGATTTTACTTCACTTAAGCACAAAATTCAATCCAGAAGCCAGTTTTGAGAGTGTAGTATACCATTGGAAAGATCTTTCCGGGCTCTTTCTGATGGATCTTCTTTGAAGATGATTTGGCGCTGAACATACTGTGGAAAAATTCTCTGAAGGCAGAGACATCACTTTGTGGAGATAACAGCTTCTGAATTGTGGCTGAAAGGCAAAGTATCATGTCATCACCTCAAAACATGGTTTTGAGGTGAAGCTTGTATCAAACCAAACAAATTATATATTTGATCTTCCTGGTGTTATGACTTTGTATTTGTTTACTTCCTCATGACTTCGCTGATCTTTATTTGACACTTGACTCATTAATTTGACCATGGTGAGACCTTAGAGACTAATGAGACCCATCCTATGACCTACTAATATGATTTTGAGAATGAAAGTGACAAATGACTGAAGATCATAGGAAGGAAAATCAACAAGTACCTCATGAGGGAAAACTGGTAACAAATTACTACCATCAATGAATCCATGACCTAACGGAATGGCGAAATTGATTATTATGGGACTCCTAATATGCAAATGCAAAAGAGAAATTTTGATCACTGATGGCAGTATGAATAGAGTGACACTAACATTGGCTCCAATGGGGATGGTAGCTCCTTGGAGGTGCCAAGAACACCGTAGACCAAGTAGCCTTATCCATTGGGCATGGAGTCAAAAATACTGAAAAACTAACACAATGCATACTAACACTGACTCAAGACTAAGACTGAAAAACTGAAATAAACCAAACCATACACATATCATTCAAGTTTAATAGCCTTCACTTCGGGCCCCAAAATTCAATGACTGTGTACTCTGAACTCTGATAAACATAACATGGTGTATACAATGATGATGACATATATCCTGATCCTTTGTTTTCAACAATGGTAGTGCTTCAAAAGCCTACCATTTACTGCTCCTCTAGGAAAATTTTGGCCATCCATTTCTGAAAGCAAGAAGGCATTCTGTCCTCTGTAAGCTGAGATCCTATATGGTCCTTTCCACAGATTGTCGAACTTACCATGCTTCCCTTTTTCTTCATTTCTGGCATCCCATTTCAACACTATATCATCCAGCTGAAACTTTTCTGCCTTTGTCTTACTGTCATAGATCTTTTTAATTTTCTCCTGCAACTGAATAACGTTTTGTGACACTTCCTCTCTTGTTTGCTGAAGGTGGATCATTTGATTGATTCTTCGCTGATTTTCATTGTCCTCGCTGCCAACGTCTTGCAATAATTTCATAACTGGGACTGTAAGGGATGTAGGAAAGACAGCGTCAGTACCATAAACCAGCTCAAATGGTGACATACCTATTGATCTTTTACTGCTAACTCTGTCTGCCCACATCGCGTTGATGAGCTTTCGGTGCCAATTTCTTTTGTTTGCCTCCAGCATTTTTTTAATTATATTCACCAATGATTTGTTAGATGACTCGGCCAGGCCGTTTCCTTGTGGATAATGAGCTGTCGAATGGCCCAGCGCGATGTTGTATTTGTCACAAAAGTCGATCATTTTCTTGGATCTGAACGCTGCTGCATTGTCGGTTATGATTTTACAGGGGCAGCCAAAACGAGATAGAATATTCGATTCCAAGAATTGAATGATTACCACGTCTGTTGCTTGCCTGGCTGGGACGGCCTCGATCCATTTAGTAAAGTAATATGTCCCTGTCAGGATCCATCGATGCTGTGCTGAGGACGCGGGATGAATCTCCCCTATAAAATCGAGCTCCCACTGCTAAAAGGGTGCGTTCACCGAAACTGGTTTCAAAGGAAGTGGAAGCAATTTCTTCTTCCCTTGGAAGATTTGGCATTCATGACATTTCATCACTGTCTTATATAAATCAGAAAATAATGTGGGCCAATAATATCCCGCTCTCAATATCTTGTTAGTTGTAGTCTTCCAAAACAAGTGACCACCGCAGTCGCCTTTATGAAACTCGTGCATTACCTTCTGCGCTTCTTCTTCAACCAAAAAATTGAGCAGAACGCCTCTTGGATCTTTCCAATACAGAATGTTGTCTAAAATGCAGTATTTTGCAGATTTTAGCTTCAGAGATCTACCTTTGCTCTTGGACATGCCCGTAGGAGGAGACAAATGCTGAAGGATATAGATGATATCTGAATACCACGGGGACTGTAGAAAAATGTCTGCAATTGGAACCAGCAAACCTTCATATTCCTCTTCTGCCACTGCTGTTTAAGGTTTATATCTAAGGCGTGCAGATTTGATTGGGCCATCAATTTCTCCAAGCCTTGGCCTTTGATCAATTTCGTGGGCTTGATCTCCAGATCATACTCCAACATGGCTGCTATCCACTTACCTCTTCGACCTTCTGGATCAGTTTGCATCAACACCTTCTTCACTGCTACATTTGGGACATATGCTATAGTATGTGAATGCAGAATATAGACCGTGAAATTTTTCAATGCTTTGATAAGGGCCAATGCCTGTTTTTCAATGATATTATACCTCAAAGTAGTGTCTCTAATAGTTCTATTGAAAAGGCAATTGGCTTTTCGATCTCGTCTCTCTTTTGCATTAAAAAAGCCGCTAAAGTATGCTCAGATGCAAACGAAAATATGATAAAGTCTTGAGTGTAGTCAGGACTGATCAAAAATGGGGCATTGGACAAAGAAAACTTTACCAGATTGAATGATTTGATAGCCTCCTCACTCCATTTAACAGTGTTGTCTTTCCTTAACATATTAGTCATTTCCCTCAAATGCTTAGCCAGATTGGGTATAAATCGACATAAGAAGTTCATCTTACCATTGAATGCTTGGATCTCCTTCTTGTTTCGTGGTAGGTCTATGAGCTGGATTTCCTCCACTCTAGCTGGATCGATGCGAATACCATATTTGGAGATGATATGTCCCAGCAGCTTGCCTTCATCCATGGCGAAGAGGCACTTCTTGGGATTGAGAGAAATTCTGAACTTTCTGCTTCGCTGAAAAACAACTCTCAAATGGTACAAATGCTCATGATCTGATCCTGAAAACACTTTAAAATCATCCAAATAAACAACCAGAAAAAAATCTTTTTCATTTGCAAAGGCGATGTCCATTGCACGTTGGAAAGTAGCTCCTGCATTCTTCAGTCCGAAAGGCATTTTGGCATACTGGAAGGTTCCCCAGGGTGTTGTGAAGGCAGTTTTATCTTGGTCCTTCTCATGCACCAAGATTTGGTTGTAGCCTGAGTAGCCATCAAGTAATGACATCCTGGATGCTCCAACTACTCTCTACAGAATATGGTCCATTTTCGGAAGTGGATAATTATCCTTTAAGGAAGCCTTATTCAAGTTCCGAAAATATATGCACAACCTTATTTCTCCAGTTTTCTTACGTACCGGGACCAAATTTGAAATCCAGTCAGAAAATATAATGGGGACTATGATACCAGCTTTGTATAATCTGTTTACCTCTTTTTCAATGGATGGCAGCAGCTTCGGATTGATTCTTCTCAGCTTCTGTCTGAATGGCTTTTGATCTGGCTTAATAGGAATAGTATGCTGGATTATGTTCCTATCATACACTTTCAAATCTAAATAATCCCATGCAAATACATCAGAAAATTTGGAAAGCAACTTCACATACTTATCCTTCGCTTCAGGGGACAATGTCTTTGACAATTTCACGAACTTGGGTTGATCAGGTGTTCCAAGATTCACATCTTCAACTCCTTTCTCTGTGGGCACCAAGCTTGGCTTCTTTGCAACATCGTCCTGATCAAACAGCTCCTCTAGAGGTATGAGACCTCTAGGAATTACGTTATCTTTCAGCTGCAATATGTCCATCTGGTTTGTTTCCATTTCTTGATCAGCCACCACATACTCACCTTCTATGAGAGTGTCCTTGAATTTTCCATCACCCTGCAAAAATGCATTTATCTCATTATCATCCCAAAATACTTGCCAATACCTCAAATTATCCGGAACAGCAGGCCTATGTTTGACATGGATTTTGAATTTGTTGCTGGAGTTCATCGGAATTTTTAGGTTACTTGCAGTAGTTGCAAGAGAATCAGCAATAAGATTCTGCATCCTGGGCACTGCTGTCAAAGTGTACTCTGGGAATGTCTTCAAAATGTCCAGAACTACATTTCTGTATGCCCTCAGTCTTGGATGTTTAGCTTGGTACTCTCCTTTCACCTACTTGATTATTAACTCAGAGTCACCATACACAGAAATCCTTTTTGCCTTCAACTTCTTCAAGATTTTGAGGCCTGCAATCAGAGCTTCATACTCTGCTTCATTGTTAGAGAATTCAAAAGCCAACTTGTAAGCACATACTCTAACATTACTAGGGACCTTCTCAGGTTGAAAAATAGGACTCCTAATCCATATTCCAATGCCAGCTCCATCCTTACCAACAGCTCCATCAAAATCCATACTCCACAGACCTTCTTCTTCTTCTTGTGGATGCTGAAAATTTGTTTCTTTCTCTTCTTTACCTTGGCTGATTTCTGGCTGTTCATTATCCATTTGCTGCTAGCAGGCAGAAGGCTTAGAAGTGCTTGCTGCTTTGTCTATTTCCTGTTTGAGGATTTCTCTGAAATTTTCTGAAATCTCAGGTATCTCCTCCACTTGTACCAACTGAACATCCTCATCATTTAAACCACCATCTGAATATAAGACAAAAGACTCTAAATCTGTGTGTACTGCATTGATGGGATGATTTACTGGCTTTTCTTTGCTAGTGATCATGTATTTCATTTTCTTTTCCCTATATAACTTTCTCAACTGGCCAAACACATGGATTGTGGCATAGGAGAAATCAAGCTGTATGGTCCCCTTAAGTTTGGCACCCCAAGACCTAGATAGGAGCATTCCAAACCTTGGTGGGACATCAGAAACAACTACATCCATCAAGACATTTTTGGCTGGGATTTGATCTAAAGACACTACTAAATCTTTGATGATACCAATACAGTGGACCCTACTTTAATCAAAAGAGTACAAATCATGGTATTTTCTAGTAACATCAAGGCCTGACTTCTCCATGACAGCTTTGGGCATTAAATTATGGGAGGCCCCGGAGTCTAACATGGCATTATGCAAGATAAACTCATGTAACCTAAGATTGAGGTAAAAGGGGGGAACTTCATTTTCTTCAGACTCTTGTGTGGCTGGACCAAAAATAAGTTCGGGGTAGTCATCCTCCACATTAACCATATCAGAAAGAGGGTCAATTTGCAAGACTTTAGACACTTGATTTTTATATACACTATTCTTTACCAACTCGGTCAAGGGCACAGACACTTTCAACTTGGAAATTTCATTTTCTAAATTAAAGGAGGGAGCTTTTTCTACCTCTTTAATAGGAGGGTCTTTCTTCTCCATTTGTTCTCTCGCTACGTTCTGTTGGCCTTTTTCTTTTGCGGTGTTCTCAGCTGTGGGTGCTTTGCTGGATGAAGGATTGGCCGACTCTTTTCCTTTCTTCTGTGCCTCGTCCTTCATTTGTAGTTCTTTTCTCCTTTGAATGGGGCTGATGGTGATGTTTCTGTTCCTTAGAGAATACTGCCCTTGATGGGCTGACAGCGCGTTCATATAACCTCTCTGGTAGTCATCAGATTCCTTTTCTAACACCACATCATTGGCCAAAATGAAATTTTCATCCCCTTGAATGTCTGGAGTCGCCACTATGTATTCTTCGTCTTCTATGAGGAAAATGGGTGCACCATCAGCTATGAAAAAATGATTGGTTTCAAACATAGGACCATCGTCGTCTGAGTCAGTCCCTTGCACGTAGTTCTGTTGTAACGGTGTTTTAATTGGCTGTTGTGGTGCCACTTGGTCCTGCGCCCTTTGTTCTCTCTGTCTAATTCTGAATTGCGTTTGCTGTTGTCCTCTAAAATTTGGATTTCTTATTTGAGTTTCGGGTCTGTCGGAAATCGTCAAACGCTCAACCATCTTTTCCATTGTACAAATTAGAGTTTCCATTCTGCTGTCCGAAGTGGAGGCTTCCTCTTTCACCATGAATTTCTTTTAAGTTCTAGCTCGAGCTCTTCTGGTCAGCAGATTAGCTTCAACGCTTACTGCTATTTTTTGCATTTCTTCAAGAGACGGTGGATCTCTTTCACGCAGCTAATATGCCATATCGGCATCAAAACCGTCCAGAAACTTTAGCATAGCTGAATCCACGGGTGGTTTGAGGTTGGCCAGAATAGCATTGAATCTTAAACAATAGTCTTGCACAGTTTCACCCACAGTTCTTTTCATATTCTCATATTCAGACAGAATTTGGTGTGGGTTCCTTTTCACCTCCCACCGGTCTAGGAACTGTGTGTGTAACTCTTGCAAAGTGTGAATAGAGCCTGCTGGTAAAGCTCTAAACCACTTTCTCACTTCACCTCCGAAGCTTTGAACAAACAACCTAGTTGCTACATTCTCTTCTTCCACTTCATGCAAGTCAAAAAAGTCATTCATCTTGTCAACATGCTGTTGGGCTATAATGCCCTTAGTGGCATCAAAGATAGCAATTTTACTCTGATAATCAGCAGGCATATCATTGAGAACCTGAGGTAAAACCAAGGGTGCATACCGGGCAGCCATATTTCTGGGAGGATTTACCACAATGTTTGTAATGTTGGAATTTGAGGTAGGTGTTGATGGAGGAGATGAAAACTTGGAATTGATTGATGGGAATGCTGATGAATCAGGAGGATGGAATGCTGCGCCTGATGATTCTGAAGGCTCAGGAATATAAGTTGCAGTGATGGACTGAGGCGAATTCAAAATGTAGTCATCAATGGAAGAATTTGCTCTCTGAACTTCAATATCTACAAGAAACTCTGGATCTAAAACCGTGTCTTCAAGTGCAGTTTCAAACTTACTTCTAAACAAATAAAGCTCAAAATTCTCATCAAAAGAAATCTCCTCTACAAAAAAACATTCACTGGGCCAAGTATGGGACCTGAAAATAGGTGTAGGACTTGGCGATCCCCCTTGTCTTCTGACTATTCTTGGGATAGGATCGGATTTTCAAACACAGGGGGAGGATTTGGATCAGTATTAGCCCTTGTATATCTTCTTGAAGCCAGTGTGGTCAACTTACTACTATACAATATTTATATCAGCCTAGAAAATTATGAAATATCATCATCGAGACTTTGCAAGAAAAATATTACTGGGGTGATAAATCTTCTATGCAAAAGTTTGTAATTGCTTCCCCAGTATGGTCGCCAGAGATGTTAGCACCCAATCTAAACCTCAGGCTGAAAAATGCAAATCAGGGTAACAACTAAACCACGCTCAGCCTTGTAGCTAGCCCTACAAGGACAGGAGAGGGCTCTCTCCGTAGAATGGATATTCAATAAAATGGTAATGAACTGGTTTTAGGCTAGGTATATAAATGGGAAAAATAGTTTTGATGAATTACTGAAATTTCAGGGATGTATGGGACAAGAGGACAGTATGAACTGAGGAATTAAATCGGGATACAGAATATTTCATAGGGAAAGATAGGCAGGAGGTTTAGCAATCAAGTCTAAATAAGATGAAATGGAAAGACTGTTGAGAAGTTGAAAAGGGAATAATAAATGAATCCTTTTCAAACAAAAGAAAATACACAGAGTATGAATGATTCCCCAAGGCAGAGCATATAAAATGGATTCTACCTTTCTAACTTGAAAACATTCAACTGGAGATGTTAATGAATGAATGGTGTAACATAACAATGTACATATGAAACATAAAGGAGAAACATATGCTAAAACTCATACCACATGAATCCCATAAATCAGAGCTGCATCACTTTATTTAATTCCCTGCCAAACTGTACAACGGAGCGCAGAGCTCACTGCCACACTATTCCCCTACTTCTGAGTTTTCATACCTCAGACTTTTCCGCCCTTGCAAATAATTAGAATTTACAATAAATAGATAAATTTTGCCAGAATAAAAATCGATGGAAGGGGAGAAATCACAACTAAAGATAGAAGGCCAAAAGCCAACAGTCTCTTCATAAAGGAAGAGCTGCATTACATCTGGCCAGTGAGAAGGCAAAAAATTGTAACGTAGATTTCTCTACAACGTAACTGAAGATGTGACTGTTACAATTTGGGTCTCGGCCTCTGGCTGTCACTTTGCTTTCCATTATTCCTTTTGAATAACTGGCTTTTAATAAGATGTCGTTGCAGTAAACTGGAATAAACTGAAATAATGCCTTTCGTGAAGGGAAATATTGAATAAGAAGGAAGGGAGAGGAGGCGGGACCAGCATCTTAATCGCAATCGGGATCGGGGAGTGGGAAAATATATACAAAATAAAACTTTCGATGCGGTTGGATTAAACCATGGGAAGTCCTTTAATAAATGCAATAAAATGCGATTTTGGGACTTACAAAGGGGAAAGGGCCTTTATATTATAATGGGGAGTAAGTGCTGTATGGTGGGCCCGGGGATAAAATCGCAATCGCAATATTGGAATTTGCGATGGGAATTTTGTGACGGGGATTTTGCGACGGGAATTTGCGATGGGAACTTTGCGATGGAGATTTTGCGATGGGAATTTTGCGATGATCGCACATCGCACATCGCAAATTCCACATCAACAAGACACTTGAATCTCTAAACTTGCGATCTTGCGATTTTGCGCTAAAGTGGTGGGGTTTATATATATGATATAACTTTGTTATAAAGTTTGTGGGGTATTGGTCGGAGAAGTGTTTAAGGGGAGGGACTTTGTAATATGAAGTTTTTTATTATAAAGTCCAAAGGCATGGAGGGGAAGTGGTTGGGTAATAAAATTTCATATTTTATTAAATGATTTATAATGCGATATTATAATCGGAAGGGGGAAGGAAGGGTTTTTAAAGGGATTTGAACATAAAGTTAAAGGGGAAACATGGGAAATATGTGGGGTTTAGGGAATAGAGGGCTTTTACTTCACTTAAGCACAAAATTCAATCCAGAAGCCAGTTTTGAGAGTGTAGTATACCGTTGGAAAGCTCTTTTCGGGCTCTTTCTGATGGATCTGCTTTGAAGATGATTTGGCACTAAACATACTGCGGAAAACTTCTCTAAAGGTAGAGACATCACTTTGTGGAGATAACAGCTTCTGAATTGTGGCTGAAAGGCAAAGTATCATGTCTTCACCTCAAAACATGGTTTTGAGGTGAAGCTTGCATCAAACCAAACAAATGATATCTTTGATATTCCTGATGCTATGACTTTGTATTTGTTGACTTCCTCATGACTTCGCTGATCTTTATTTGACACTTGACTCATTAATTTGACCATGGCGAGACCTTAGAGACTAATGAGACCCATCCTATGACCTACTAATATGATTTTGAGAATGAAAGTGACAAATGACTGAAGATCATAGGAAGGAAAATTAGCAAGTACCTCATTAGGGAAAACTGGTAACAAATTACTACCATCAATGAATCCATGACCTAACGGAATGGCGAAATTGATTATTATGGGACTCCTAATATGCAAATGCAAAAGAGAAATTTTGATCACTGATGGCAGTATGACTAGAGTAACACTAACACATTGAAGGCTTTTCTATCTCTGCAAGCTGCAGCAAGTGGTGATCTAGATCTGCAGAGATCTAGTGTATTTTGAGAGCCTCTCTCGATGGAGTGGGTCCTTTGACCTCTTGGAAGAGTGTATCATTTCTTGTACTTCAGATCTGCAATTATTCAGTATTTTTTTATGTCTTTTGAGCTACAGCGCTGTCCCACTGGGAAAACTGTGTTATTTATGTATGAGGGTTTGCAGGTTGTCTTTCTCATAGTTTAGATCAGAGATCTCTTGTGCTGGGCTTGCCTTCCACTTGGTGATCCATGGATTGGCTTGCTGATCTATGTTCTATTCAAATCTGATCCATTGTAATGAAATTTCATATTCATAAATTTATTGCAGCAGTTTCCATATCTACAACTTGTTTCTCAGATCTACTCTTATTCATGCATGCTTTTGTCAAAATTCCAAGTGGATCTTGTAGAGAAAACTATAGATTTTCCAGATCTGATATAGATCTGATATTTTGTCCATAGATCTTCTCTAGATCTAAGTTGTAACTTAAATATGTTGAACCTCTTGAAAAATAACATTGTTGAAGCATTTCTGCAAATATATATGTGCTCTTGCTCTCTTTTCTGAAGATTTACTGTTGTATTGGCTCATGCTTTCTACTGTATAATGAAACAAATTTATCATAATGATTATTTGCTACTGTAATGCTGAGATATCAATTCTCTTGCTAATATCCACTGAACATTAGCTAAATCTGTGCAGTTCCTGAAGCAGTGCTTGCATTTGACTGCACCCTTCCCCTTTCGGTGCCTTTTAGCTAGTATACTTTTTGGGAGATCTGTTTAATGTGCCTAAACTAATTTTTTTCTAATGAAATTCCATATATAAGTCACATACAGCATAAATGAGGGTAATCCAGCCCTGATCTACATTATTTTTGTACATTTTTACTTATACAACGTTTTCCTTGAACACCTTGTTGAAATTCCTGAAAAGGGGTTATTCCAAGTTCTATAGGCAGAGTCTACAGTTGGCCAAGTAGCCTCTGGATCTCACCCTTTCTTTGAAAGGTGACATATCCAGTAAATTCCTCTGTAGTCCATATCTGAAATAGAATCTTGAGAATCCTAAAAAATGAATATTACAGTGGTATCGGAGCTCCACTCTTGGCACAACCTGTGCTAGCATTGGAGCACCAGTCATGCTGCATTCTGAAGATGAAGATCCTATTTTCGAGAGGGAGAGGAGATATCATAATAGAAGTCATAAAAATTATGACTATACTACTGTTGACCTTGACAAGGGTCAAGACAAGGGGAAAGCCCCTGAATCTTTGAATGATAAAGATAAGGAAGCAGAGGAGTTTGCAAAAACTCTCTTGGAGGCTATGCAAGATTTGTCTGAGGAGATAAAGGAGATGAGGATAGATAGAATGATGGAATCCCTTGTGAGATTCCATCAAGGAGAAAGTTCTGATATGTCTCAATTTGGGACTGGTCAACCTGTGAGCTTGCCACAAGCTCCACAGACCTCACAATGCTCTACAATGCCTACCTTCTTAGCTGTAGAGAATAAAGGAATGCAACATCCAACCTCTTTAGAAGGTTACTTTGTATAATATGACTCACAAAGTCAAAGGTTCAAGGGTAACTTGAGCTTTCAATACTTTTGTCATCTCAAGGACCGGAGGAGGCCATGGCAGCAGTATAGAGATGGAGGTTTCCTTCATGGGAGACACCACACTATGGGAAGGTTCTTCTTGCCTAAGTTCGATGGATCACCCTCTTGTTCTACCAAAGCATGGGTGGATAAGTTGGATATCTATTTCCAGTTGAATAAAGTGCCCGAAGTAGAAGCCATCAAGATTTTTGCGTTGCATTTTGAGGGAGAAGCCTACAACTAGTGGTTTCATGGACTATCTACATTGGGACACAGAAATGTGTCTACATATGTCGAGTTCACTAGGAGACTAGTGGAGAGATTTGAATGGAAAGATCCAGAGGCCCCTTTCATAAACTTGGAAAAGCTTAAGCAGACAGGAGATGCAGAGGCCTATATCTTTGAATTCCTGTGGTTGTTTGTAATGGTTCCTGATCTATCAGTAGCAAGGAGAGTTTACATGTTCATTGATGGCCTGGAGGAACCTTTGCATGGGTTGGTTAAGTCTACCAAGCCCATCACTTTGCATGATGCCATTGAGAGAGCTAGGGATCTCCAAGATGCCTTGCCAAGAGCAAAGGCAACTTTCCAAATCAGAACCCCTCACTTTTCTAAGGGGAAAGAAGGGAAAGTTACTCTATCCAAGGAGAGCTCACTAAAGAAACCTCTTGACATTGATCTTCGGAGGGAGTTGAGGAAAAATATATTACGTTTCACTTGTCAAGATACATGGGTACTGGGACATAGATGTGTTGCTGGAAGAGCACACTATATTGAAGTCTTCTCTGATTTTGAGGAGGAAGACGGAAATGATGGACCTAGGAGAGGTCACAACGCTGGTGATGATGTGGAGGAGGATCAATCACCATCCAGAGAGGAAGAAGGAGCCTTTGCTCCAACAAGTGGGACTCTTGCTTCTTTGAGAGGAGTGCCCAAGTACTTGACCCTCAGAGTGCAAGGTTCGGTTATGAACCAAAGACTGTCTATTCTGATTGACAATGGGGTAACCCACAACTTTATTGATGCTCACCTTGTGCAGAGTAGAGGGATCCCCACTGATACTTTTGATGGGTTCTCTATTTTGGTTCCGGGAGATAGAACTATGCAGTGCATGTAGTATGTTCCATCACTTTCTGTGACTATGGGAACCTATACCTTAGTGGACCATTTCTTTGTAGTTGACATACCAGACACCAACATCATCTTGGGTATCTAGTGGTTGATTACCTTGGGAAAATTCACCATTGATTGGAAGGCCTAGCCGATGGAGTGGGTGGATTTGAAGAATGGGAAACAACAAATCATTCAAGGCATGCACACCTATCCTTCACCTGATGTTTCCACCCAAACAACAAAGATGGAATTGTGCAGTGGGGGCAAGGACCTCACAGTTCCTTCTCTCATGTTTATGAGAATGCTACAAGGAACATTCCTACATCATGGCAAGCCACTTGGAATTCCATTAGATTCTGATCATGTGGGGGAAGCCTCACCAAGTGCTGAAACAATGGAAGAGAAAGCCACAGTGCTATGGGAGGAAGCAAGGGGGAGGGTCAGCCTTCCCACAAATGATTTTGGCATGTGTAATGTCAAATAAACAATCAGAAACAAGGCAAGCACCACCATAGATGCATCAGCAGCGCTGTCCTTGTTGAGATGTGTAGATCCATATTGGAGGTCTCAACTCCTTGTGGAATACTCCAAATATCTGCACACCGCGATGATATTAGATGGCATGAAGCAAGGAGGAGGCTATTTGGTCCATGAAGGGGTCATCTATCATCTTGGTAAGGTATTCTTGTCTCAAGCCTCCAAGCTTAAGCAAGAGATACTACAAAGAGCACACAAAGAGTTCCTTTCCAGCTATATGCAGTCAGAAAATATCTACTCCCTAATCTTGAGGAGTTTTGATTGGGAGGGTATGAAGGAAGAACTACATAAGCACTATGATTGGGAGGAACTAAATCAGCACTTACAAGAGTGCAATGGTTATGAGGAGATGGGGCAGCCAAAATATCCTCTGCAGGAGACATTTCAGCCATCTCTTCCTTCTCTTAAGAGAGGAGAAATGCCCATGCTTAACTCCATGTGTGTGGGAGACTTGAATGGTAAAGAATCTGATCTTATGGAGCATGTTTATCTTTCTGATTTGACACATTCTCTTACCATATGTATGTAGGCCATGGCTCCTACAAGGAGTGATATTACATGCAGATCTCATGGCATTGATCAGGCCAATAAAAATTCCAAATCTGGCCACTCCCTTGAGGTGCAAAGGGAGATTATCTATCATGATGGGTCCTTCCCAAAGGCACCTAACTTTGGCCTCACTTTCAGCCATGTCAAAGTGACCCATGCAGCAAATATGTGGTGGGAGTACCACCTACCACACTCAGATATACTCAAAACAAGGAGTGCACTATGTTGGTACCTTATGTGGGATTGTGACCCACCTCCTCAAGTGCAAATTTCAGTTTGCATACATGTGATTTTGCTTCCAACACTGTTACCAATGAAATAGGTAACCTGACCTCAAAACGGGAACTCTAGCCCAAAAACTCTCAAAAAACATGAAAAAACACCCAAAAAAAAAAAAATGTGTCTTCCAGAACGCACTTGTTTTTTTTCGAAGGTCAAATTTCAACATTTTCTAAAATTATGCTAAAAACAAAATTGTTTGTTGAAAAAAGGATTGAAAAAACACCCCCCAAAAAAAAAGTGTGTCTTCCAGAACGCACTTGTTTTTTTTTTAAGGTCAAATTTCAACATTTTCTAAAATTATGCTAAAAACAAAATTGTTTGTTGAAAAAAGGATTGAAAAAACACCCTCAAAACAAAACCAGTTGATGCTGGAATAACAAAAAAAAATTGTGTCATAATTTTGACACTTGTAACAATGGAATTAAAGACAACATATTAGGACATTTTTTAAAATCGTAAATTTCTAACATTTTTGATAGATGATGTTAAAGACAAACAAATACATGTCTGAAGGGCTTATAATTTTGAACAATTTTCATCCATGTTGTTAAACATAAAATATCTTGACTTTAAACAACCCCAAATTTGTAATTATTTTCAACCATAACCTTAAAGATAAAGGTAAATCTAAAGTTTTTCAATCTTAAGTGTTCAACATACTTGAACAATGAAATTATGGAGAAAATATAAGACTTAACAATTTAAAAAAATGAAAAAGTAAATGAAAAAATTATCATTGCACAGAAACAAGTAAGAGTAATTTTAATTTTAAAGAATAAAAACTTATCTTTTTTCAAATCTTAGCATAAGACAAATTTAAATATAATTTCAACCAAAACCTAAAAATCAAGCATCAAAACAAAGTGTTATGTTTCAATGACGCATATAATTATTAAAACTTAAAAGTATCTTATACCAAATGGTAACAATACATAATATCATGGTAATATCACTGCATAATCTAAAAATTCAACATTAGTTTCTATTTTCTATTTTACTTATAATTAAAATATCAACATTGGTACATTGAATATAACATAAATTATTTTTGTAATTCATTGTTACATCGTCGATATTCTAAAGAAATGAATTCTTCATAATTAAAACGTATAATCCAACAAACATAGAAATGTCTCAGAACTTCATGAAAAATGAGATGGAAGTCAAAATTTTTATTTCAATTTACCATGCAAACATCAATTACATAAAAGTGTCTTAGATAGTTATTCAAAATCAGCCATAGGTTCTGGCACACCATCATAATCTACATCTTCAGATGAATGGCTCGATGCAGATGAAGATGATCCATATTCTTCTCTTTCATCAACTAGTGCTCCATCCGAGTCAACATGCATGCCCACCATTTCAGAGTTCAAAAGTCTTGTAGATCTACGTCTACATTCTGCAGAGTCCCATCTCAACAGTAATTGTTCTGGTAGCAATTTCTTCAAAATATTTATGGTCTGCAACCGAAGAGTTCCTCTCTTTGTCAAATTGAATTCATACACAAGTATGTCAACATCCTCCAATTTTAAGACATTTGTGCGGCGACGATTTATATTTGTGCCCTTTCTTTTTCTCTTTCTGCCAATTCTTTTTCCACTACCATCTCTGGCTTGTACACACCATTGAAAGGGTGGGTACTTGTGGCATACCAATGTACATCAACAGCTGTAATCTCTTCATTTTCATTAATGACCTTTATAACCTTGGCAATCCAGAATAGATAGCCAAGTGGATCTTCATCTGCTAACACTGCTATCATGCAACCCTCCTTAAGATCCCGCACAGAACCCCTGTAAAGGTCTTCCATGGCTTCACGTTGTGCACGTGATCTTCTAGAACCAATATAGATTTCTCTTTCCTCTACCTGTGGGAAATTAATAATAGCTTGAGGTTGTTGTTGTTCAACATTGTGTGTTTCTTGATGTTCATGTTCATTTGGCATATTTTGTGGCAAAAAAAAAGGAGTCTTCAAAAGCGTATCCTCATTTACTGATCTTGAAATCATATCACCTTGATTACTGAAAAAAGACTCCCACCAAACTGAATCAGCAACATCGAAGTATTCATATGTATCTCTAATACATCTTTTAATTTCCTCTAGACATTCAAAATAATTTATGTCTCTCTTCTGCCTTCGTGCATTATGGAGTTCGGAAACCGACTGTAATAACAATATCTTTGATGAAAACATTGGACGCTCTGGAATGAACTTCAAAAATGCTAAACCTGATGATGGTCCCCATTCTTCAATAGTTGAATACTTCTTGCCCCATATAAGTGTTATCCCATCAATTTTTTTGATATGAAATTGATGCTGGAAGCTAATGTCGTTAAGTTTTTCAATGCATTTCTCCTCACCATGCGATCCAAAAATAAACCTTTGCATGTCAATAGTTTCTTCCAACACATGAAAAACAGGCTCTGGAATGTACGATTTCTTAATACATTCAATTAATGATGGCAGACTCCCAACACCTTTCCTCCTCAATGTTACTGAAAAACGACTGAACATTTGATCAATATGATCATGAGTATGCCCAACAAGAAGGAAACCAACCTTTATCTTTTTAAAAATCCCCAATTCAACAAGCATGTTTAGATACCCAAAAAGAACTTGATTTTTGTTCTCATGACTTGTGTTGTCTAATTGTAAATACAAAACTTCAGGAAGAATCCCATACCAATGAGTAACCACATCATGGATTATAGTTATGGTCAGATTTGCATCATTGTGAATATTTGGAGTTGTGAAGAAAACTCTTGGAAACATCTTCTCAATAAATACCATACAACCAACCAAGTGAAACTGAATGAAATTTTCCTCCCGTAATTTTTTTGGCGTGCGGACAAAATGTGGAAGAAGTGTTTTCTTTTGGTCCATACCATCAATTATCAATCCCAGATATTTATTTGGATGATCATAACACTTCTTTCGATGTTTATACAACTTTTGTCTTTCACTTGTTTTCTGATTGCGATGGTCTTGAAGTTCTTTGACAACGAAATCTGTACATAAAATAAAAGAAACATATGAATAAATATATTTTCATAGTTGCTAAGTATCAAATTTTTAAAAAAAATGTTTTGAACAAATACCTCTTTCTGCCCCTTGACATTTATCTCTTTTTGCTTTAAGAGAAGCACATGTGCTGCAAATACCCCTCCTTGTCTTCTTAGGAATACGAACATTGTTGAATTCAATTTTCCATATCCTTGTAAAATAAGAATATGTAATAAAATTACCAATTCCTTCAACAGCTTCTGCATAATCTTTGTATAACATGAATATTTCTCGTCTCGAGAAATTATCTCGAATATGTATTGTGTCTTTATTTGGCATACACTCTCCATGATTTGAAAAGAAGTCTTTCATCCATGTCTTAGCAGTATTTGCAAACGGCCCCACCTCCCGTTTATAACGTGCTTTTGAATAATATGTGGGATCCTTTTCCAATCTATCCTGGATTCTTGACAAACGACAATTACCAATTGAATACAACATTTTGAACGCTTTTCTGCAAAGCAATACATTCCCAATATGATAATCATAACCTGCTAGTGTAGATTGCATGCAACCCACTAAATATGAATTTTGCATGCTTTTATTCATTGACATATATGTTTTCCTTTTCTGCAAAGCAAAGTTGAAATCCATATTTTTCAAGCAATCTCTTCGACAACATGCACTTGAAATCAAATGAACGACAGAACTTTTTGTTGTGAGATATTTTGTCCTTGCCCTTGTATAACTGGAATGCCTTGGATTGATATGAAAAGGTCTACTCCTACTCCTAGTTGCAATATTTGCTTGCAACGGCTTCATCATTCCATCATCCTTTGTAAAAGTAGTTTCATCACCATTAGAAGGAATATTATCCCCACTATCATCATCCTCAACAAGTTAAGAAATTCATCAACATCATTGCGTGGAAAATTTTCTTTACCATCATCAGTTGAAGAAAACATTTCACAAGAATCATCGACACTTTTGTAACCCTGACTCAAAAGAAATTCTTCACCATCTTAACCCATGCTTTCAAATTCTTCCCTGGGAGGATTCAATTCTTCATCACCATGAGTGTCTTTGAAATTGTCACTTGGAGAAAATGCAATATTCAGATCTGTGCCTTTAAAATTATCATTTGCAAGAAACTCTTCATCCTCCCCTTCCTCAGTGGCGCTCTCATAATCCTTGGGATTAGGCATAAGTGGAAGCTTTGAATTTGTATTCACTAGAATTTCTTCATGCTGCCCCTCCCCTTCCTCACTAAAGCTCTCATAGTCCTTAGGATTGGGAATAAGTGAATGCCTTGAATCTATATTTATTGGAAATTCTTCATCCCCCCCTTCATCAGTGGTTAAATTATAATATTTATGATTAGGATGAAGTGAAAATTTTAGCTTTGGAAATTCATCCCCGTCTTCATCAGTGGTGCTGGCATAATCCTTAGGATTAGGACGAAGTGGATATTTTGACGCTACAAATTCTTCATTCCCCTCTTCCTCAGTGGTGCTGACATAATCCTTAGGATTAGGACGAAGTGCATATTTTGACTTTGAAAATTCTTCATTCCCCTCTTCATCTGTGGTGCTGACATAATCCTTAGGATTAAGACAAAGTGGAAATTCTGACTCTGGAATTTTTTCATCCCCCTCTTCATCTGTGGTGCTTGCATAATCCTTAGGATTAGGACGGAGTGGAAATTTTGACGCTGTAAATTTTTCATTTCCCTCTTCATCAGTGGTGTTGGCATAATCCTTAGGATTGGGACGAAGTGGATGTTTTGACTCTGAAACATTATCATTCCCCTCTTCATCGGTGGTGCTCGCATAATCCTTACGATTAGGACGAATTTGATATTTTGACTCTAGAAATTTTACATCCCCCTTTTCATCAGTGTTGCTGGCATACTCCTCGGGATTACGACAGAGTGGATATTTTGAATCTACAGATTCTTCATTCCCCTCTTCATTTGTTGTTCTCATATAATCCTTAGGATTAAGCTGAAGTGGATATTCTTCATCTCCCTCTTCATCAATGGTGTCCTCATAATCCTTGGGATTAGGACGAAGTGAAACTTTTAACTCTGCAATTTCTTCATCATGCCCTTCATCACCGTTGCTTTCATAATCCTTAGGATTAAGAGTAAGTGGTATAACTGGCGCTCGATTTTTTGACTCTCTATTCACGGTGAATGAACTCTCGTTATATTCATCACTCTGAATAGAGTTGTTGCGTGACGAAGATGTTGATGTTCTAGAAAGAAAAACTTCGTTATCAGAAGAAACCATGGCTTCCAACAAGAATAGGTTGAATGATACAAATTCCTCTCCCACTTACAATATATAGCTTAAAGACTAAAAATTTCCCTCCAAATTTTCCCTCCAAAAAATTCGCGAAAAAATTTCCCTCCAAAAATTCCCTCCAAAAAAATTCGCGAAAAACTTTAACTATTTTAACTATAATGACTACATGTAAATATTTACAAAAATAACATGATGTAAATATTAACTATTTAAACTATAATTAACTACATGTACATATTTTAGATTTTAAAATTTAATCGCATGATTTGAAACATTGATTACATATAAATATTAACTATGATAACTAAATACAAATATTAACTATTTTATCTATAATATTAAATATAATTAACTACATGTAAGTATTTCATATTTTAATTTTTAATCTGAGATTATATTTGAATTATTCAACATTCAGTACATGTAAATATTAAATAAAATATTAATTATGATAACTACATCCAAATAATAAGTATTTTAACTATAGTATGAACTATAATAAATTAAATGTAAATATTATTCAACATTCAGTACATGTAAATATTAAATAAAATATTAATTATGATAACTACATGCAAATAATAAATATTTTAACTATAGTATGAACTATAATAAATTAAATGTAAATATTTTAAATTTGAAATTTTAATCCCACATTCATTAAACAGTAAACCAATCAGACAATATACGATATTTAAAAGGAATGATTGTTTCTATTCATCACATCACGTCAAGTTTTCTGGTATTTGTTGGAGCAAATTTCTGGAGGTGTTGCGTTGACATTGGTAACTTCGTGGAGGCATTGCATTGGCATTGGAAGCTTTGTGTCGCTATTGGTAATTTTGTGGAGGTGTTGCATTGGCATTGGTAACTTCGTGAAGGCATTGCATTGGCATTGGAGGCATTGTGTTGCTATTCGTAATTTTGTGGAGGCGTTGTGTTGGCATTGGTGACAGCAGCTTTTTGCATTTCAAAAGTTAGTTTTCCTTCTATTCTGTCAATTTAGAGACGATTTTGGGAAAAATCTATTTTTCTATAGTTTTTTTGTGTTCAAAAACTATTTTTTTAAGGTTTTTAGGTTCAAAAACCTTGATTTTTTTATATTTTTTTAGTGAAGAAAATGCAAAAAAAACTGAATTTTTTAGGGGTTTAAGAACAAAAATTTAGATTTTTTTTTTTTTTTTAAGACTTATAAATTCATTTACACATAAAAATCCATAAAACGACCATGCACATAAAAAAAAGTAATATTATAACATTTTTTATTTGTATTTTTTTTTATCATAAATATATCAGTGATTTCATTATTTAATTTTTTTTTTTATTTGAGAATTTTTTTTATTTTATATTCTATTTTATTTTATTTTTTAATTTTAAATCTTTGTTTTATTTTTTTAATTTTAAATCTTTAATTTTTTTTTTCTTTATTGTTTTGTTATATATATATATATATATATATATATTTTAATTGTATTGTGATATAGTTTTTTTTTTTATAATTATATTGTTATATTAAAACAAATGTTTTTTTTATAATTTATTATATTGTTTTTTTTTTTTTAAAATTATATGATGTTTAAAAACCAAACATTATTGTGATTTAATAATTTTTTTTTTTTTTTTTGTTATTATTAACATTTTTATTTATTTATTAATAAATAATGTCTTAATAATTATATTATATATAAAAAAAAATTAAAAATCGAAATTAAAAAACAAAATAAAAATTAAAAAAAAATAAAAATTAAAAAAAAAAATTAAAAACAAATAAAAATAAAAAAATAAAAAATAAAAATAAAAAAAAATAAAAAATAACGCGCGCGGCTGCCCGTTGGGCATCGGGGCCGGCTGGGCGGCGCCAAGGGGGCAGCCCAGCCCGCCTCCCGGCCCCCACCTTGGCCGAGGGCCTATTCCGGGCAGGCCTGTCCGTTGGGCGCCGAGGTCGGCCGGGCGGCGCCACGGGGGCGGCCCAGCCCACCTCCCGGCCCGGGGCCGGGAGACGGGCTGGGCCACCCCCGTGGAGCTGCCCGGCCGGCCCCGGCGCCGTAAAAATTTTTTTAATGTTTTTTTAAATTTTTTTTTTTAATTCTGCAATTTTGTTTTTTAAATTGTTTTTAAAAAAAAAATTTTAACAATTTTTTTTTTTTTTTTTTTTTTTAATTACAAATTTTTAAATTTTGTTTTTTAAATTGTTTTTTTAAAATTTGTTTTAACAATTTTTTTTTTTAATTTTGGTTTTTTTTTTTTTATAATTTTATAATTTTGTTTTTTAAATTTTTTTTTTTTAAATAATTTGTTTTAATAAAACAATTAAAAGTTCATAGAAACATTGTTATATATAAATATAAAAAAAAATTGTTATATAATATAATAAAAACATTATTAAATAATAATTGTTAAAAATTTCAAAATATAACAAAAATATATATATATATATATATATATATATATATATATATATATATAATACAATATAATAAATTTTAAAAAAAAAACGAACAATATAAATTAATTAAAAATATATATATAACAATACAATTAAAAAATAAAAAATTATATAACATTATAATATTTGTTATAAATAGTTAATAACTTTTTTGTTTTTTTTTAAAATATTAAACACAAACTGAAGTTTAAAAATACTAGTTTATTTTTTAAGTTTAATTTTACTGTTTTAATTTCAAACTATTTAGTTTTAGAAATACATTTTGTTTATTAAATTTATTTTATTCGCAATATTTTTCCATTAACTAATATATATATATATATATATATATATATATATATATATATATATATATCAGGAAAATGGCATCAAAAAATATTTCTGTGAATATTTCTGCACCTAGGGCAGCAGCTCCCAAATCTACGGCAGCAGCTCCCAAATCTATAGCTGCAGCTCGACGCACTATGGATACAACTCCCAAATCTAAAGTTGCAGCTGAACGCACTATGGACACTATTGGACGCAATAAGGATATTGTTGCACACACTAATAAAAGTCAAGCAAGTGGGGCACCAGGTTCATTAAAGGTTATTTCTGATTGGAAGAACGCCAAGGAAATAGATAAAACCAATTTCTCATGGTATCTTGAAGACAATGAAACGGAGGTTGATATACACATCTATCTGATTTGTGGTATGATTGACTTAAATGAGCAATATGAGGTGATGGGCAGAGTACGAGACATATGTATGGTCCCGAATACAAACACTATTTATGTTCTTGTAAGGGAGGCTCAGAAATGTGAGAAGGTTAGATTTCGTCTATCAATCGTCAAGTACGACACAGATGAAATAACTTCAAAATTTTCTGAAGAAATAGCAAACAACATTGCAAATAACATTGTAAGTATGCTTATTTTTATTTCCTCTATTCATTATTGTAAGGATGATTCAATTTTTTATAAATTATTGATCATTGACATGTTTTATTTTGTTTCATAGGATTTTTTTCCGAGTCTTTCAAACATGTTTGATGGTATTTATATGTTGGTGTCAAATGTTATGGATGTGATCAAAACTTTCCACAAAGACAAAGCAGAGGAAAGGAGATTGAAGCAAAGAGCAATAGCTCGTGACACTGCAACAGTACAAAGAGGGGATCAACCAAGTGTCACTAAGGTGGGTCAATCTAGTAAACTTAAACATGTTTCTTTTGAAGGTTTCGAACATGAAACAGAAAATTATGATAGAATTAGTGAGGAGAAGATGAGAACTATTGTGCAAAAGAAGAAAACAGATCAGACACCAAAAAGAAAAATTGCCAAAGATCTCTCTCTTGTACCTCATGAAGGAGAGCTTGTTTATAAAGAAATTGATATGTTATCCAATAAGACTAGGAAATCAAATATTGGTGAACCTGTAAAGGTCGTGAGCAGCAGTGAAGAACAAATTGAAAGCTCTTACGGAAGAAGAGAAATCATAACACCAGGTGCTGAGTTAGAGGATGGCATTATTAAAACAAAACAAAATGCTATTTGACAAGAGTTGAGGAAGAATAAATTAATTCTCGGTGGCCAAACATTTGAACTTAATGTTAACCAATTTTATGGCTCAGATGAAGGGCAATCTCAATATCAAATTAGAAAGGCCCATCACCTACATGTACATAATCTAAAAACATTGTTCAGGTTCAATCCATATGCGCATGTGGTGGATTATGTGGTTCTTGTCGATCCATGTCAGGTTCCCAACAAACAAGCATTTGACAAGGAAAAATGTTTTGATTATAAATATTATGTAATTGGAGGAAACCATTCAATAGAGGCTAAACGACAATTGATTGCAGAATATCCCAATAACTATCTTTTTCAAACAGTGAAATGCATCATTTACGCTGGCTTAACAGAAATGGAATCAAAGTTATTAGCATGGGATCATAATGCAGATAATGAGTACAGAATGAAAATGACTTTCATCCAAAGGGTCAGATTTATTCATAATGAATTCATAGAAAAATTTCCTGGGGATAAGACAGAAGTTAGTGTAGCATTTCGAAAGGAATGTTTAATGGAAACAGGTTATAAAATTGATGAAAAAAAAGCAAAAGATGGAAAATTGAATACAAATCTCTTCAGAGGCACAGATAACATTTTTCAGTTGGCATTTAGAACTGGGGAGGTATGGGATTTGATTGATGAGATTTTTTTATTGATGAGAGAATATTTCCATAAAAAATCAGAAAGTTAGAAAGAGTAAACCCATAATATGTACCAACAGTAAGGGGGGTCCTGAAATGAAGCAGCTTCCAGAGGATATGACTATTACACCTTGGAGAACAATGCAAGGTGTGAAGGATGATAAATTAGTTAAATCAGTATTAGCCCGTGTGAAGTCGGGTGAATTATCAATGGAAGAAATGTGTGCAGAATTTCAAAAGTAAGTTTCTTGAATTATTTCTTTCATTATAATTTTATTTTAAATAAAACATAATGATGTTGGTAGAATTTGTTATACATGTCAATATATTAACGTTTTTAACTTGATTTATTCAGTCAGAAAATTTATATGAAAATACAAGAACACGTGGTTAAAATGTTGAATGAAGACAGTTGGGATGATGTTGTATGCAACTACCCAGAAGCAAGTTCTACATCAACACTAAAAGAGTTTTATATTGCATTCAATAAGGTATGTTGATTTATAAATTTATTTTATTCATATTTTAACTATTTTTATTTTATTACTTATAAATATCTATATATATATTTTTATGTCATTAAAGATGTCGAAGAAGGATGGAAATGGAGTACCAGATACTTTCAAAAGCTTTATTGAAAAAATTAAGATGGAGCACATGAGAAGGAAGCGTCTTATGAATGTTGAACTAGATCCTACTCTTAATCATTACATTTGGAATGGGCTCGACAGTGTCCAATATCAAATAATACAAGGTGACTGTGAAGACATTGCATCACTAATACCTAAAAGGGAATATGGCCTAGTTATTGCAGATATTCCTCATGGTTTCAATTTCCCAGACATTGAATATGATAGAGAACTATATACTTATCAAGCTTTTAGTAAAGTGGTTACGGGTTTTCAAGAAGTGACAACATCACCACTTTGGCGATTTGTGACATTTCATTCAAACACACAGTTTCCAATGTTATTAACAAGCTTCAAGGGTAAAGAAAACTCAAGGATGCAACTTACATGGTAAGATTTTGAAATTGTATGTTTGATTCCTCCTAAAAAAAATTATTCATGTAAAATTTAATTGAACTTTTACTATGTTATGTAACAGGCAAAAGTCAAATATTGTTTCTTCCGAAGATCAACCTATTATAAATGATTGTGAGTTCATCCATGTTGAATGTTGGAAAAAAGAGGATAGCTATAAGCATATTATTATGAATGAAGTAGATGGGAAGAGTCATAGTCAAGTATTGGTTTATGATGCAGTGGTAAGAAAACTAACATATGAGGATAAAGATGCAAAAGGAGATATAGTTAACATTTATCAAAAACCACAAGCATTGATTAACTATCTTATAGATCTATGTTCAAATGAAGGAGAATGGGTTTTGGATTTATTCTCAAGTTCAGGTAAGTTTTAATATACAAATTTAAATTTAAATATTGTCTTTTTACTTTTTATGTCTCCATAGTAATTTTCTTACTTATTTTTTTTGTGCTTGATGATTAGGTACAATACTAGCATGTTGCCTACAAAAAGGAAGAAATTGCATTTCCATTGAGAAAGATCCAGTTCAATGCAAATTTATTCAACAAAGAATTAACGCTCTTAAATTCCTTCCAGATGTGAAGCAAGAATTTGGTTTGAGGAAAGGAGATTTTAATGAATCACGTGTGGCAAAAAAAGCAAAGGAACCTCAACCACCATTATATGGAATGATTGGAAATGGACACTTTGGAAGATTTGCTGACATGAAAGATCCATTAGAAGACGGCGATGATCAAAATGAAGAAGCAAATGCTGCGGAAGAAGCCATCAATGTTGTTCTAGATGATGTTGAAGATGTATTAGTTGATATTGTTGATGATGTTTAAGTTATGCTTGCAAACAAAGCTTATTTTTCATAACTACTAATCAGCTTTACTTGTAATGTTTAGACTTTGATATTTTATGAGAACAACCCCCTTTTTTTTGCAAAAAACATGTGATTGCTATTATTTTTTGACATAAAATTCAATAAAAATGTTGTTTTCTTAAGTTTTTTTGTTAAAATTTTCCCAAAAAATTAGTTTATTTAGCATGTTTTTTTCAACAAAAGCTCTGTAAAAGTGTATTTTTTGCATTGTATTTATATTGAAAAATTGTATTTTTTTGTCATATGGTTCAAAATATTGGTTTTTTAGCGATAATTTTTTGATGTGCATTGAAAAATTATTTAACAATACATAAACATGTGGAAAATATAAACTTTAGAATATTGACCTTTTTTCCATCTTTTATGTATGTGAAAAAGTAAAGATATCATTACAAGTTTTTATTTTAAAAAAAAATATTTTTTTTATTTTTAAAACACAAGTACATAAATGCACTTAAAAATAAACATCTCACAGAAGAAGAAGACATTAAAAAATTTATAGTGTCAAAATCAATGCTATAAAAAAAAAATTTGGTGATGATACACCACCACTATTCAAAATCGACATAAAAAACACCACTTTAAAAAAAAAAAAATTATTAAAAAAAAAAACAAAATGAAAAAAATTAAAGTGCCAAAAACATGCTCAAAATTTTTTTTCTTGATTCTGCGTCGCCACCTTTTCAAAATCAGGTGTTTTTCTTGATATTTCAAAAAGTAGGTAACATTGAGGTTACCTATTTCATCGGTAACATTGTTTTCCATACATAGATGATATATTGGTATTGTTTATGGGTTTGTATGGACAAAAGTGGGCAGCGTATATGTACCACATGGGATGGAAATTTATCCTGTACTTCATGATACATGTTTTAGATGTGACATTGCTTCACCCATGTTTATTTCTGTTGAATTTTACACTCCTGAAGGGATAGACTATGCCCCTATCATGTTAGCATTGGAGGAGCAGTTTCTGATGTATTGGCTTGATGAGCACTTAGTCCATGGTGAAAGCTTGATCCTTGATGGTGCCATCAATGGAGAAGGAGAAAAAAATCCAGCTCTTACCCTGTCATTTTCTTGAGGACAAGAAAAATTTTGGAGGGGAGGACTGTAATGTTCCCACTTAGCCTTAGCTAAGAGGAAACATTCAATTTTGTTTTAATTTATGTTTCACGAATAAATGAATAAAGGAGGACATGTAAAACTCCTAAAAATTCAAAATAAATCAATGCCCATGTGAACAAAGACAAATCAGGGCTATGTAAATAATCATTTGTAGGTGTGAAAGAGGTTTGAGCTAAAGACTGGGTCAATCTTGACCAAATCAACAATGTTGTCTAGGTTCATTGCATATCCAAAAGGGACAATGCAGTTCTAGAAAGGAGCCTCTAATGTGAAAAGGGCTAACTCATCAAGGAGGTTTAGGGTTTGCAAGGGATTTCTCATCTTATAAAAGGAAAAGGAGGTTAACAAGAGAAGGTTGTTGATAGATTATATTTCTAAAGTATTTGTCTGCTTCGACAAATACCATTCTCTGCTGTTGAGTGGAGGATTGTATCTGGAATTCCTGTGCAGGAGTTTCACCTCTTCCTTTGATGATTCAAGGAGGAAATTTTGTTGAAATGAACCACTATTAGGCTTGAGGCCAAGCTCCTACTTACATTGGCAGTGATGATCCATTGAGGGCTTTGCTTTCTCTGCAAGCTATAGCAAGTGGTGATCTAGATCTACAGAGATCTAGTGTATTTTGAGAGCCTCTCTCCATGGAGTGGGTCCTTTGAACTCCTGGAAGAGCGTATCATTTCTTGTACTTCATATCTACAATTATGCAGTATTTTTCTGTGTCTTTTGAGCTACATCGTTGTCCCACTGGGAAAACTGCGTTATTTATGTATGAGGGTTTGCAGGTTGTCTTGCTCATATTTTAGATCAGAGATCTCTTGTGTTGGGCTTGCCTTCCACTTGATGATCCATGGATTGGCTTTCTAATCTATGTTCTATTCAGATCTAATCCATTGTAAGGAAATTTTATATTCAGAAATTTACTGCAGCAGTTTCCAGATCTGCAACTTGTTTCTCAGATCTACTCTTATTCATGCATTCTTTTGTCAAAATTCCAAGTGGATCTTGTAGAGAAAACTATAGAGTTTCCAGATCTGATATAGATCTGATATTTTGTCCATAGATCTGTCTAGATATAAGTTGTAACTTACATCTGTTGAACCTTCTGAAAAATAAAACTGTTGAAGCATTTTTGCAAATATATATGTGCTCCTGCTCTCTTTTCTAAAGATTTACAGTTGTATTGGCTCATGCTTTCTATTGTATAATGAAAGGGCTTTATCATAATGATTATTTTCTGATTTAATGCTGAGATATCAGTTCTCTTTCTGATCTCCACTAAACATTAGCTAAAACTGCGCAATTCCTGAAGCAGTGCTTGCATTTGACTGCAGCCTTCCCCTTTGGGTGCTTTTTAGCTAGTCTACTTTTTGGGAGATCTGTTTAATGTGCCTAAACGATTTTTTAATGATGAAATTCCATATATAAGTCACATGCAGCATAAATGAGGGGAACCCAGCCCTGATTTGCACTATTTTTGCACAGTTTTACTTATACAGCGTTTTCCTTGAACACCTTGCTGAAATTCCTTAAAAGGGGTTATTCCAACTTCTATAAGCAGAGTCTACAATTGGCCAGGTAGCCTATGGATCTCACCCTTTCTTTGAAAGGTGAAATATCCAGTAAATGCCTCTGTAGTCCATCTCTGAAATAGAATCTTGAGAATCCTGAAAAGGGAATATTACATAATATCAGAAAGAACCTCTTTGGTCATGTTTAACCATGGTATTCCTTTTTCGTAAATAATCTATCTCAATCCGGAAAAGGTTTAAACTTATACTGAGTAGATATCAATTCATTTACTTTAACGAGCTTGAAAATACAAGTGCTCAGCAATATTTTCACATTATTGGAGTCTGAAAAGAGTTGAAAGAAGACTCCAGGGGTTCATTTTTCATTGTTATCGAAGCTCGAAAAAGAGATAAAAGTGCGCTTCAAATCCTTTTTCATTTTTATCAAAGCTCAAAAGATAAGGAGGAAATGTATGCTTTGTGGTCAAGTCATTCTTTGAATAAATCTGCATGACTAATTTGTTCATCAGTTGTATGTCATGTTTCAGAGCAACATCAAATGGATTAAAAATACCTGTTTCATGATAAAAACATAATAAAACCATAGCCATAGCAATAAATTTAACTTTCAATCAATTAAATGACTATAAAAAGTAGTTTCACTATTCATTTTTACCATTCCATAGTTACCATTTGCATTTTGGAGCTCTGAAACTGATTTTTCTCCCGAACTTCAGTCGTCGATTGCAGTCATTTCTGTGGATGGATTTTGTCACCGTTTGATCTAGGTTAGTACCATGAACCTCCTCTTCCCTTTGGTTTTCATTTCATTTCCATTTTCTACATATTTTTAGGGTTTTAATGCCCCTAGGGTAAATTCAGCCCAAAATGAGGACAATGCACCCCTGAATGTCGGAACCTGCATTGCATAGCAGGTACGGTGAAGGGTATGGTACCTGCATGTGCAATGCATTGTCTCAACCCAGGGAGTGTGCTGGGCATAGTTCAAGTTTTTGGCTTACATGTTGTGCCCAAAAATTGCCTAGTTTTTTGCAATGAATGGAATCTAATGGATCTCATGGTTGTATTTCAAGTTTCCATCAGATTATAATGACAATTACATGGAGGGAAAGAGAACATGAAGAACAAGATATGATTACCTTGAATGATTCGGGTACTGTAAGAGCCCTAAGAGATTGTGGACTACTTAAGTACTTCAAATTGTCGGGAATGAGGCAACAAATAGAACTCTTGGAGTTCTTAGTTCGAGCATGGGATCCGGTGATAGAGGCATTTCACGTTAAAAATCAAGTGGTTCCCATAATAGTTGAGGATATTTATTTTCTCACAGGTTTGTCAAGGAGAGTTTTTCCCATTCCTCTCACAGGGTCTACCATTGGAGGAGATACAGTGAGGGATTATGTTATGTAGTATTTCTATCCAGGGGAAAAACCTAGAAAGATGGAAAAATAAACATTCGGGATGTCAAGGATTTCCCTTTGAGAACCATCCTTTTCACGATTGCTAAACTTGCTGGCACTGTTACACTACATGTAGTGAACATATCATATATGCAGTATGCGCTAGAGTGTTTAGAGCCAACAGTCTTCAACTGGTCTGAAGCTATTCTATCTCAGATAAAGGAACAACTAAACAAAGCAAACGAAGGAAGGAAGAATAATTTCAGTTATGGTTCAATCCTTATCTCCTTCGCTTTGGAACAGATTCCACTGATGCAGCCACAACATGTAACACTGGATATATCTAGTCCTAGAGATCCTCTAATGTAGAGATGGGTAGAACTCATGGGTCGGCATGCAGGAAAATCGACCGTTGTGTTCTCTACTGCATCCTTCGCCTGGTTCCGACGACAGATTGTTTCCATCAATGAGTAGGCATACGCAGGTGTTGACTTTTGAGGAGATCCAAATTTAGTATTACCAGAAGGCGCTCAGTCGGGTGCAATGGGTAAGAATGTTTTGACCATGTTTTTTTATTTTTCTAAGGTTTATACAATTTTTTTTTGTTTCGATTTCTTTCCAAGACTAAACTAATGCTTGATGTAATGTAGATATCGGTCATGTTCAACCAATAGAGGAACCAGAGAGTGAAGCAGATGCGCCAGCAGAGAGGGCTATTGGGAGAGCAGTCCTTCAGGACCTTGATATGGCTGAGACTCTGGCTGAGCTTCAGCAGCACATAGAGGGTTTGACCTTCGGAATTTTGGATTTTTGAGTCGAAGAGCTACCCATGCAACTGCAACGACACACTATTAGGGTTCCTAACCATTGGATGCAGTTTATCCGTAGGATTACTAGATCTATAGCATGTTACCATGAGCACCACTAGTTTAGTTGTGACGTTTTGCATACATTTTGAGGTCAGATGACCAATGTGTCTTAGGCACAAATTTTGTAAAAAACTATAACTATCTATCTATATGATTTCATATTTTTTCCTATGTTTATTGTGTAATCCTATTCAATGATGTGAATTTTTTCTTTACATATGTTGCAAATGTATGTCTAAAACTTGATTAGCTAATGAATCAGTCAATGTGTTCAAATTTCTGGAAATGTGTTGATATTGAATGAAATAAAAATGTCTTTCCAAAATTCGAACTCTTAGGAACAATCTAAGAAGTGTTGGATTTCTAACAGTATAATCACTGGTAAGTTGTAATACCACAAGTTGTGAGTCTAACCTTATGATTATGCAGTTAATACCAAATGAAATGGCATCAAAGAGAATTTTGATCAACGCGCTATACTCAGCAATATTGTTCATCAATCTACCAATACAAATCCCTTGAAAACTCACTAACTCGTCGTTCGGAGTGAAAATGGCCCACGCTGCAGAGGATAGATTCTGCGTACTATGACTAGCACCATCATCATATCCAACAAATGGTTCTGAAGATTCAGACATCTGCGATGAAATTGTAAAGAGGATTACTAATGTCAAGAAAACTCTAAAAACAAATTAAGATAGTGAATGAAAATCAACAACATATATACAATATAATACAAAAAATTACTACGCTCATGATTAAGCATAGTAACGTTTCAAATACAACCCATTTCTAGGCTGTTCCAATGGAATTCTATCGTAATCAACTAACTCTTAGGCACCCTTAGCAATAACTCTTTTAACAATATAGGGGCCATGCCACAATGGCTCGAATTTCCCTGTACCTATTACATCAAATTTTTTATTATAAAGAAGGACCAAGTCACCCTCTGAGTAGATGCAAGGCCAGAAATTTTTGTCATATTGCGCCTTTATACGTCTCTTATGCGCTTTTTTGGCCAATTTGGCTTCACGACGCATTTGATCAAGATGGATGAGGTTAAGGAGACGCGCTTCTTCTTCTGAGGTGTCAGGTAACAATTCTATCGCGAGTTTTAATGATGATATTTTGCATTGGATTGGTAAGATAGCTTCCAGACCATACACCAATTGAAAAGGAGTAAATCCGGTTGTGTTTCTCACCGAGGTTCGATACGCCCACAAGGCAGAGTACAAAATCAAAGGCCAGTTCCTTTTACAGGCTCCTATCATTCGTTGAAGCATTCGTTTAAGAATTTTATTAATAGACTCAACTTGTCCATTTGATTGTGGATAATAAGGAGTAGAATTATCATGTGACAATCCTAACCTAGAAGTCAATTCAGACATCATATGGTTGCAAAAATGCTTCCCATGATCTGTAACTATGGCCTGTGGGACCCCAGACCGTGTAATAACGTGATTAAAGAAAAACAATGTAGTTGTTTGTCCTGTGTTGTTGAATGCAGGCATCGCTTCAGCCCATTTGGTAAAATAGCCGACTGCAACAATAATATAACGATGCCCCCCAGACGAAGGAGGGTTACACGTCATGAAGTCAATACCCCATTTCATAAATGGTCCAGCAATGACAACAGGATGCATTGGCGCTAGCAGTTTGTGGATTTTACGATAAAAAATCTGGCATGCATGACAACTTCTAACTGCGAGGATGCAATATCAAAAAATAGTAGGCCAAAAGTAACCAGCACAGAGTATCTTCTGCACGGTAGCATATCCAGATAAATTTCCACCACAAGCCCCAACATGAAAATCATTTAACACTTTTTCGGCCTCCTCATGAGTGAGGCACCTCCTTAAATGGTATCGACACCACGACAATAAAGTGTATCGCCGATGATCATATAATCTTTGGCTTGGTATCGAATACGTTGTTGTTCAAAGCAAGAGGTATTAGGTAGAAAATTATGGGTTTGGAGATAAATGATGAAATCCCCATACCAAGGATCAGATGATCTGATCAGAAACAGAGACTCGTCAGGAATTGATGGTTCCGACGTAGGTGCAATGCTATCAGAGGGAAGGTCACAGAGAAGCTCAGCCAAAACTAAAGACTTCTTTGACTTGGATTTGATGAATTCCAAATCAAATTCCTACAAAATGACAATCCATTTTGAATATTTTCCCCCCAGCAATTGACATGATAAGATATAAGTCATGGGGTTGCAATCCAAAACTATTGTTGTTTTTCGGAGCAGGATATAATGACGAAATTTTTGGACAACTAGTACAGCTGCCAAGGCAAGCTTTTCCATGTACAAGTACTTAACTTCCGTATCATTGATATTACAACTCAAATAATAGATTCGATGTTCAATTCCATCTTCTACTTGGACCAATAACATAGCAATGGTCGTTTCAGCCGCGGAGATATATAGGAAATAATCATTTTGATAATTAGGAGGATATATTAATGACGCTCGGACAAGTGTGTCCTTGACAGCATCAAAAGAAGCTTGCGCAACTTGGTCCCAATGGAAGGGAACCCCCTTTTTCAATAATCGAATAAATCCTTTAGCCATTTTGGCGTAGTTTGGAATGAACCTTCTCAGGAAGTTAGACTTTCCTTGAAGTTTCTATATCTGAAGTAAATTTGATGGTGTAGGAAAATCAAGAATGGCTTGTACCTTCAGTGGATCTATTCGAATTCCTTCTTTTGAGACTACGAATCTGAGCAATCGACCAGAACCAACACAAAGCACACATTTATGTGGATTGAGGTGTATTTTGTAGTGTCGGCAATGTAAGAAAATGGCTCTTAAATGCATCGGGTGATTAGTCCTATTTCGTGAATGCACTGGTAAATTGTCTAGATATGGTTGAAAAATGTGCTTGACGTCGTTGAAATCATAATCCATTGCTCTCTGAAAAGTTGCCCCAGTGCTCTTTAAACCAAACAGAAGTTTCCTATATGCGAATGTGCCCCAGGGATAGATAAATGTTGTCTTATGTTGGTCATCTCAGCAGATATTGATTTGATTGTAGCCGGAAAATGCATCCATGAATGAGAATATTTCACATCCAACACAACTGTCAATAATATGGTCGATAAAGGGAGTAGGATAGTTTTATTTTGAACAAGCCATGTTGACATCCCGATAATCAACACACACTCTAATGGTTCCTTGTTTTTTCATGATAGGAATGATATTGGAAACCCACTCAGTTAGCAGAACAGGGAAAATGAAACCAGCACACAAAAGTTTTTCAACTTCTGCTTTGATGGCAGTGGCTTTCTTTGAATGAATAGGATGAAGCCGTTGGCGGACCGGTTTGACATCAAGATACATATTAATAGTGTGTTCAACTATACTAGTATCTATGCTTGGCATTTCCTCGTAAGACCAAGCGAATACGTCACAAAATTCACAAAATAAAGAGCGACATGAATCAAGTTCTGATGGGGAACAAGATACACTGACATGAATATTTTCTACAATGCCCGGTTTGGTTGAAATATCGATAGAAATTGTTTCTTCGATATTGGATAAATTTCGCTCGGAATCGATTGCATTAATCGGTAAAGAATTCAAAAAGAAAGTTTTGATGCATGGGTGATATAGTTCACTAAGATTTTTTTCTTCATAATCAGGAAGATGGGAATGATGATGATAATCTTCCCATGGTTCTCCTTCTGACATCATAGCTTCCAAAATATTTTCATCTGTCAAAAAATTTGAGGAAAATGGATCAGATGGAGTACCAAAATCTAAGGAACGATCAACCCAAACACTCGGTGACGTTGATTTCAAATTTGTTGCCCAAGCCAAATAGATTGATTTCTATGCCAGCTCAATAGCGCTGGGCGGTAAAAATTCATCCAACTTAGAAATATCAGAATCACCCTTACTCTCCCTAAGCCAGATAGAGTGGAAAATATCATGTAGCAGGCCTCTATACTTGCAATTTCTGTTGACGTCGAGGGCGGCGGTAATGCAAAGGTTCCCATAAGAGTGGAATCCTTTAAGACTCCTACACCAATGTTCTGAATTTCTAGTTCGGTTAAGTGAACAAACAGAATGCTTCCAATTACCTGCGAAGCGGAGGCAAACAAAGGATAAATGATTAATGACTGTGATTGTACCTTTATGTGGAAAGGAAATCATTCTAAAGTATGTAGAAACAATTGCAATCATTGCATATACCCATGGTCTTCCAAGTAAAATATTATAGTCAAGGGGTCCATCAACAACCTCGACATCAATATTCATTTTTTCCCCCTATTTCAACATGCAAGTTATTGATAATACCACAAGGTTTATATGTTCTTCCATCAAAATCCTTCAACGTCTTTGATGATTGTGATAATCGTGGCGAGCCAAGTGAATTCCAACAGTTTAGAGACATAATGAACGTAGATGCTCCCTCATCAATAATAATGCGATGAACAAGGTGATTGAGAAAATTTACTTGTATGGAGAATGCCAATTCAGCTGGTAGCTGGGGTACATAGCCCGTATGATTAAAGACGACAAGATTAGAATCAGTAGGTTCAATTCCACCAATGGCCGATAATAAAGTCTGCTTCTGGGAGGGAAAATTTTGTAATACCTTGAGAGCAGACATAGCTCAAGGGGATTGAGCCAAATCTTCAACTATATTATAATTTTGTGCAGCCCTTGCTCGATGATTATATGTCGATTTAGGAATTACTCCCTTTGGTGGCTTAATTGTCAATTCAGGAATAACAGTAGGTGGTACTGATTCAGTAGATGGATTCATTGTCAAGGTAGTAGGTTGATCAGTGGCCAGACTACCATAATCTTTATTACACATTGACACCAAAATATCTTGTGAAGGTTTTGTGGTGGATAACATTAACACTTGGGAACTAGGAGCTGGATCCGTAGCAACCAAATTAGTGTCTAGATTTGGAAATGGGTCTGTCAACACAGCTGATGCATGGGAAGTCTTGATGATTTTTGAGAATTCAGCATGGTGAGGACAATCCCTAACAAATTGTTCCTCATTACAGATTATACATGGATACTGAGGTTTCTGTGGTCCAGACGGTTGATCAGATTATCTTTCCTGCGGGTTAGAAGTTTGCTTTTTCTTTGATTTCCCATTTTTCTTACTTCCTGGTTGCTTGTCACTTTTTCCTTTGTCAAATGACACGGCATTAATTTTGGAAGTAGGAGCAGGATCAGATGCAGTAGCGTGGTGTGTGTTTGCAGTGCCTATCAAGTCGTCTCTGGCATGAGAGTCCTTTATTTGCGGAGGAACATTGAAAATAGATCGCGGAACATTAGGAATTTTTTCAGAGAGTGTGCCGGACTGAGTGTAAATCAAGTCTAAATATTGGGCACGAGCAATAACTTGCTCTTCTATGATGACACCACCCTTAGCCACATCCTCAGTTATAGATGGTAATAGGGACTTAATGAACCATTCAGCAAGGAGCTGATCCGGAACAAATGTCTTAACCATTTGTCGACAGCGACGCCACTCATGAATATGATCAGAAATGTGATTGGCATTAGTCTGTTTGAAGTTGGTCAAGAGTTTCGTTCCAATTTCGTATCTGATCGGTAACTAGAAATGGGTCAAAAATATAGTAACTAGGGCAGTGAAATTTTCAAAAGAAGCTCTAGGTAACTCAATGTACCATTTAGCAACTGGACCTGTAAGCGTACGCTGAAAAAGACGTAGTCAAACAAAATCATCATTCAGGGAATTTGATGAACACCATAAATGATAAGTCATGACATGAGTTGACGGATCTTCTCTAAGGTTTCCATTGAATTTAGGAATATCAGAGGGTAATTTATGAGGTATCACCTGCCACCAAGGAGAATAATTTATAGGATCATTGGTTAACCGGTTTAAATCTGGTAATTCCAAGGTTGCAACAAAAGGAAACTGTCAATTAAGGGCAATTTGAGCATAGCCAGGGTAAGATGGAATTTCTTGAGCAACAGGCCTTTGAGCACCAACATACAGAATCTGATTTTGGTAACCCAAATAGGGGTTATTTTGCGTAGCAAACGATTGAGGATTCTATTGACCAAAACCTGGATATGATACTTGTTGAAATGAAGTTTGAGGCATTTGCACCTATGGCTTCCAAGGGGTCTTTCCACTAATTTTATAACCTAGATTAGTATAACTTAGATTCGGTTGATATGTATAACCAGGTTGAATTTGTGACATCCCATAAAATGGTACACCAGCTTGTGAATAAATGATGCCTGATATAGGTTGTTGTAAATTAACTAAAGGATTTGGATTATGTGGACCAAAAATTTGATGATATTGAGACGGAGAACCCATTTGATAAGGTTGATTTACAATATTTTGATTCTGTAACAGGGGTAGAGATGTATTAACAAGTGGTAATGAAGTGGTTGTAACAGTTTGAATGGGTTGATACGAATGTACAACCGTTTGTGGTTGGATAGGCAGAGTGGGCTGCCATTGACACACATTCATGTCAACATTATTTTGACCAAAAAGTGACAGAGTACTGTCATATTAGGTGACCAAATGTTGCCCCCCAGCATAAGGAGGATAATAAGATGGAAAATATTGTTCCCTGAATGTTGGGAGTCTAGTTGATATGGTATTTAAAGGAATTGACCCAAAAGGACCGACTTGATATTACCCTGATGGTGTATGTAATGAATCAAGTCATTCAGTACTAACGATAGGAATACCAGTTAAAAGGATGATGACATTGGTAAAGACCGTGGTCTTGAAGATGCACCAAAGAAAGTGCCAGATAATGATTTGTAACCTGTTTGGACTGAAGGGCCACCGTGAAAATATGACTCTGGTGAGGTTGTGACCATCAACAGAGTAGCGAGGGTAGGATTTGACGTAATTGGAACGACAGACCCAACCGAATATGTTGGTTCATACATGGTTGTTTGACCAAATGTATACCCTCAAAAATTGACAGGAGATTGAATGGGAACAGGATCAACAAAATTAGGTGGAAACGATTGAGGAAAATACTGGTACAGGTAAAGGTCCTCCCCAAAATGGGTTGGCGTTAAAGGTGTATCATCTTGTAGGATTTCTTCAATCGCAATTAAAACAGGTGGAATAATTTCACCATCAGGCCCAAAATATATTTCAGACAGTTGACTGTGTGATATAGGAGTTTCAATGGCTACAGAAGTTTGTGGGATAACCAAGGTAGGAAAAACTTCCGGTTGTTCGACTTCAGGATTCAGATGTTCTGGCAAAGAAGAGACAGGATCTGGATCAATTTTTGATTGAACAACGTCGGGTCCAGGAGGTATGGTCTCATTGATTGGATGGATCGTGACCAAAGGTAGCTGTGAAGACTCCGTTTTGACAATAGTAAACGAACCTGGATGTGTGGAAACAAATTGAGATAACTCTGGATTATTGGAAATTGATTTTTCACCATAGGTACGAATTATACTTGATTCGGAAGATCGTGATCACCTTTGCCTATGAGAAGTAACTTCTGGCAATAAAGGTGGTTTTAAAGCTAATCTACGCGAACGACGGGGGATAATATTTTGTTCTTCCATGATTACTGATTTATTTTAACCAAAAAACAAATAAACAAAAAGAGGGTAATGCTAGGCAAAAGGGTTTACCAAGAAACTGTGAACTGCAGAATACCTCTTGGCGAACTAAGAAGTACGGGCAGGCAATCTCCCCGAATGTTGTATTCGGTGTATCACAATTTCAAGGCGGCCAACTCGGTTCACTATGGATGGATAGCACCTAAAATTTGTCCTCCCAAATATACCCGAAGGTACGTGGAGGCCCAAGTCCATATTAGCGATGTCTGATGTTAAACCACACAGTGAGAGCACCCCTTTATACTTATTGTATTGTAACACCGCTCGATATACCTGAAAGTACGTGGACGAGCTACAATATACTTACATACGTGGAGTGAGGTATCACACTCAGAATGTATCGCAGACAAGTTAATGACAGCTGCTATGTTTTACGACGCCAGAACACGTCTCTAGCCTAGACCTTCTAAATTTTATCGTTATGGTTCCAATGCTTTGTTAGGTAAATTGAGATTAATTTTATGTTGATCTTGCTTAAAATTGGCCTTTCAAAGGTTCACCGTGATGATGTGTATGAAATTCCTAAAATGCAAGCTAAGAATGATAAACAATATTTCACTTTCAGCTTTTTCAATGAAAACCTAGCTACTAAGGGAAGAGATTAAATAATTTGTGAGCAAACAAATCAATGAGCACAAACTAAATGCAGATTTCCTAATGTTCCTTTTGCAAAACACACATAATTCAACATGCAAATGCAAATTTTTCTTTTCAGTTTATTTAATGTTATGAATGTAAAAAAGAAAATAGGTGCACTAAATCAACAATTCAAATGCTTTTTACTTTTGAGAAATGAAGAATACAAACAACAATTTCTCTTTTTAAGGAAAAACAAGGACTTCAACAACAATTTCTCCTATCAAGGAAATGAATATTTTACAACAATTTCATATTTTCGAAAGCAAATGATTCTTAATGTGACCATAAAAATTACTTTGAAGTCAACTTGTCAATGATAAAGAAAAACTTTTTAAACAAACATTAAACAAATTTTCAGTCAAAGGAGGAAGAAGTATATAGAGTCACTGGTCAATATGAGAAGCAAACTTTTCAAAACACAGTAGAAAACAAACTGAAGAATATTGCAAAGGAAAATTCAATGGAATTTGGGTGTTTTCAGGAGTCAACGCAGTCTCCAAAGGGAGACAGTGCTCTACAACACAGGCTAGGAAAGGAGACAGTGCTCTGCAAAGCACTGTGTCTTGTCTAAGGGTGCGTTGGGCGCAGTATAAAAAGAAAAATACTACTGTTTAACTCACTATCTTTGCTAATTTGGCCTTGAAAAAGTTTAATATTGATGAGTAACAACTACTGGGTGGATAAAAAAATCAAATCATAGGCTTAAACACCTAGAACTAAGAGAAATTCTCCCTAGCAGAGTCGCCAGTTTGTTGGGCCAGAATTGTGAATTACGAATAAATCACGCTTCCCTAGGTAGGTGTTAGTCTAGAACAACATGTGATAGACTATACGAATATTTTTCCTAACTCAGAATAGATACACAGAGAGGATTGGAGGCTTACTTGATCAGTCGATTCCAAATGGCTCCTTCTGTCGCTTCTGTAGCAGCTTCAAATTCAAGTGGTTTTGTGTTGAATGCTTCCTGCAAGAAAGAACACTAAAACAGTAGAAGATGCAATAATATAGATATCTATTCAATCTAGTTAGCTAAATCATTAAAGCATAAACCATATACATCAACCAAGATCTTGCAATATGGAAAATCAAAGCCAATACAGATGCATATAGGGAAAAATAAACAGTATTCTTTATTGATGATAGAAGGAGAGGCTACAACCAAATGACTGATTTGAAGTGACCCTTCCAGCAACGTCCCCAAGCCTCATCATAGTATAAATATCTCCACATCAGGGGAATTTTGAGGTCTAAAATGGGCCTCCTAAGGAAAATGTACAATCAAAATTCACTTTATGAAAACCAAACACATTTTAGGGGATGACATCATCCCTAATGGTTGAGGTGGCATTGATTGAGTTAAAGGTACTTATTTGTCACATTCTCAATGGTGGATAAAAACTCATGGTTAACCATAGTAGTGCTCTAAGTACTTTTAAAGTCAAAGTAAAGTACTCATAATAAATGTCATTTCACACTTTTTGAATAAAAATATATTATTGTCATTTCATATTTCTTGAAAGAAACAATGCATAGCCCTATACATTTATTATATTATATTATATTATATTATATTATATAGTATATTAATTACATGTTATTATACAATTTAAATAATATAAATTTTAATTAATAGCATATAATATAATTAAGAATTTATAAATTTATATTTATATTTTATTTTAAGTTATTTAATTACAAAGGACAAATGCATTAGTTGTTCAATGATAATGACTTTTTCTTGAAAATCTCATTCTTATTTATAGTCATATCAATACAATTTTTTTATTAATTTTATTTTAGTACAACTTTTGAATTGAATTTAACTATGGTTACATGGATTGTGGTGCAAAAAATAAAATTGCAAATTCATTACTATTATTTTATTGGTTTAGCTATTATTTTATTATTTCCTTAGGAGGCCCATTTTAGACCTCAAAATTCCCCTAATGATAGCAGCTATACAAATCTAGCTCTCAATTGAAAATTCTCCAGCATTTCTCTACTCAAATTCTCCCCTTCAAGCACTTAGATATGTGCTCAATTTATAGATGAACTATAGTTTGTTTAGCAATCACTGACTTTCCAATAATACGCAAGACATGTTTCCAGTCATGTAGATGTCAAATGGACACTTGGATCTGAATCTTGACACATGTGAACTCTTTTAGAAGGCACTGGCCAAGTGGAGATTTCGGAACAATGAGAATTTCGCTCCCAATGTGACCAACGCACCTGTGAATGTCGGGAAGTGCTTTGCAGAGCAACCTTGCATGGGGCTACCTGCATATGCAACGCACTTATGCCCCTTATAGCCTACGTTGGTGAGCTCTCATATGCTATATAATAATCTTCAAACCTTGGAAACCTTTTCTTGATGAAAGTCTTGCTTGATTTGTCTTGTTCTTTATCTTAGGGCATGTAGCAACTAAAATTATAGGAAATGATAGATCCTTGATCATTGGTCCTGGAGATGATGCCCAATTAACCAGGTCATTGGGAATTGTGCCCAAATTGACCTATAACACCTTGATCTTCATGTACATCATCTTTTGAGTCATATATAAGTCATTTTATCTTTTGTGTATTCATATTCTATAGCATTGTTCCTATGACTGTGCTGTAGCAATATTCCAGCATTTTGTGTAGTAGCAGAACCTCATTATTGAGGGGATTTATCTATTGGAGGCTTATTGATTCATGTTGTATGGTTTGTGCCTCATTGTATTTCAGTATTTTTCTACTATTATGATGAATAAAGAAGCTCCATATTGGTCTCATACATTAATGTGATGTTTTACACTGCCATTTCAAGCATTTTGTTCTATATTCCTGGTTTTCCCATTTGGGAATATTATAGTGGTATCAGAACATAATCTTGTCTCAGCCTATGCATATTAAGCCAATATGTCATCAGAAGAAGGATATCCTCTCACATATAGAGAGAAGAGGTATCTCAGAAGAAACTGGAAGTATGATTATACAGATGATAAAGAAGACAAGGGTAAAACCCCTTTATCAGGAGAAGATGAGGAGGAAGAGTTCCATAAGTTTCTTCTTCGAACTATGCAAGACATTTCAAGAGAAATAAAGGATATGAGAATGGATAGACATAAGTAATCCCCTAAAGGGTTTCTACATGGTGAAGGCTTTGGCATTTCTCATCACTGGAGTGATCAACCAGTGAAGCAACAAGCTTCCCAACACTCTACAATGCCTACATTTCTAGCAGTGGGAAATGGAGGGTTTCAAGAACAAGAAAATCTTGAATATTATTTCATGGAGTAGGAGTATCAATCTCAGAGATTCAAGGATCATTTGAGGTTTCAAGAATTTTGTCAGATCAAGGACAATAGGAGACCCTGACATCGCAATAGAGGTGGAGGATTCATACATAATAATTATCTACACCGAACTATGGACATATTTTTCTTACCCAAATTTTATGGGTCATCTAAATGCACTTCCAAATCATGGGTAGAGAAGCTAGACATCTACTTCTAGCTGAACAAAGTACTGGAGATGGAGGCCATCAAAATAGAAGCGCTGCACCTTGAGGGTGAGGCACATGATTGGTGGTTTCATGGGCTTTCTACATTGTTTCATGCCAATGTGACTGCATATTCAGAGTTCACAAGGAGGTTGGTGGAGAGGTTTGATTGAAGAGATACGGAGGCACCTTTCATGGGGCTAGAAAAGCTCAAACAATCAGGTAATCCAGAAACTTATATTTCTGAATTTCTAAAACTTTTTGTTATGGTTTCTGATTTATCTGCAACAAAGAGGGTCTATATGTTTATTGATGGGCTAGAAGAACCTCTTCATGGTTTCTTTAATACTACCAAGCCCACTACCCTTCAAGATGCCATTGAAAGGGCTAGATATCTACAAGACGCCTTGCCAAAATCCAAGGCAACATTTCAGCAGAAGCCCACTTTTCCATAAAAGGTAAAAGAAGGCTCCTTTTTCAAAAGAGAGCCAAAGTACCTCTTAGTGATGATGTCCAAAGAGATTTGAGGAGAAGGAAGCTTTGCTTCACATTCCAAGAACCATGGGTACTCGGACATAGATGTGCAGCAAGAAAGGCACACTATATAGAGGTCTTATCAGATGATGAGGAGGAAGAGGAAGAAGAACTAAAAGGAGGTCACAGCGCTGGGATAACAGGAGAGGATCCACCACCACCAGGAGGTGGGAATGGAGAATTTTCTCCAATTGGAGGGGCCCTTTCCTCATTGAGAGGAGTACCCAAGTACTTGACCTTGAGGGTTTGAGGTTCCATTTTGGATCAGAGGGTTTCCATTTTGATTGATAGTGGGGCTACCCACAACTTTATTGATGCCCAACTAGTGTAGAGGAGGGCAATATGCACTGATGATTTTGAGGGATTTGCTTTTTTGGTCCCAAGAGCTAGAACTATGTTGTGCATGCATTATGTTCCATCTTTATCTGTCACCATGGGGACATATACATTGAGTGATCACTTATTTTTGGTTGACATACCTGACACCAATGTGATATTGGGTGTGCAATGGTTGATTACTTTGGGGAAGGTCACCACAGATTGGGAGACTTTACAGATGGAATGGGTGGATAGAAAAAGTGGCAAAAATCATATGATTAGGGGCATGCACACATATCCCTCACAAACAACTTCCACACAGAAAACAGATATGGATTTTCACAGTGGAAGAAAGTGTTAGGGCCTAAATCTACCTCAGGCTGAGAAAGGTAGGATCTAGGATAACATCATACCATGCTTAACCTGGTAGCTAGCCCTACCAAGTCGGCAGAGGGCTCTACGCTTAACCTGGTAGCTAGCCCTACCATGTCAGGAGAGGGCTCTCTCCTTGTCAATCTTAGAAAATATGGCCAATGAAAGCTTGAGATGACTAATTTGATGACTAATTTTAGGCTAGGTATGTGTACATAGGCGTTTGATTGAATTTGATGATGTTTTGTTGGCTCAAATGTGAAAGGCAGATTTGGGCCTAGGGAATGAAGCTCAGTTTTGCAGAGATCTCTATGGGGCAAAGTAGGAAAGTGATTTGTTACTTCAAATTTAGTGATATGGAGAGGTTTTAGATAGATGAGGAGTTGAAGAGGGCAATAAATTCTCAAGGATCCTCTTCAAACAACTGAAAACATAGATAACTAAGCAAACCCAAGGTAGAGCACTACACTTTCAATGGATTCTACCTTTATCCTTGTTTGATTTAGTTAAGATAAAATAAAGAGAGATATGGAATACATAAAAAAAATTTAGACTTACAATTACAGAAGAAAACACAATACCAAAGCAAGATGCCACATGAATCCCATAAAGTGCTGCAAACCACCGGTCTATTCCTTAGCCAAACTGCTGAAATGAGTATACAATAAGCTCCAAGCTTTCCCAAAAATCCAACCTTATGCCAAATTCCAACCCCTACACTATGAAATTCATAAAATATATACATTTTCTCATCCTTGTACTAAGGGAATTGAGCTCAACCATTTTCTTCAAAATACAATCTGTTACATTAAACTTGGGCCGAATTTCTGAAAATAGGTGTTGAAGATGAACTCATATCTCCTAAACCATAGTACTTGTTACAAAACTGTAAGATTTTTTTTTATATAAGGTCATTTTGGAGAAAAACATCTCTCAAATTTTAGAAATTCATTTCCATTTGCTCGAAATCTATTCCACAAAATCATCTCTAAAACAGAAAATTATTAAAAATTTAAATTTGTGAAAATGAGCTGTAAATATCTAGTCACATATCCCAATTAGTGACACCTGTGAATAAAATAAAAGAGGTTTTTGTTTTATGGATTTTGTTTAACAAAAAACTCCTTGGGTTTTACAAAATTACTTTCCATCTATTGTAAACTGGCCCCGCACTAAAATGACTAAAACAGTAAAAAATATGAAAAAATTGTTTTGTTTTAATGTAGGCTCCAAATATCATTATATATCTCCCACATAGTAGGACCTGTGCATAAACTGAAGGAGGTTTTTTTTATTTGTTATGTGATGAACAAAAACCTCTTTCACATTTGAAAAATTCCTTACCATTATTTCACAAACTTATTTTTTACTAAACTTGTCATTGTGTGCAGCAACTGACCTCAAAACATGCATAACCAAGAATCACTCATTCATTTCGATCATATCTTCTAATCTGGGAGCCGGTTACAGGAGTGTGATATACCGTTGGAAATATTTTTCTGAGATTCTTCTGATGGACACACTTGTGACATGTTTTGTGCTGAATATCATGTGCAAAACATCTAACAAAACCAGACATAGTAAGAGCTCATGTTGATCCCTGGTGACAGGCTGCGAAGACTGGAACTAACAGAAAGGACCTAACAGTTCCATCTATTATGCACATGAATTTGTCCCATGATACATTACTGTTTTGTGGCAAACCACCTGGGAGGCCACCTAATCAGGAGTTGGTGAGAAATGCCTCACAACATGTTGCACCACTCATAGATCTAAGAGGAGTGGGAACATTTGGAGTTCATATTAGAGCATGGATAGCCTTCAGTAGACTCATGGAGGAGGGAGACATTATCCCACTATCATCATTACCCACTCTCACACCACATGTTGCACTGAGAGAGGATTCTACAGGGATGGAGGATGGCACTATCAGGTGCAAGAAGGCTACTCCTTGACTTTGGAGGCTCAGAAGATGTTCTCACTTGGGGATAAATCTTCCACATATGGTAAAGCATGGTGGCCAATCATGCATGCTTTTGCAAAAATCAGGATGTTTTTGATAGGTGATAGCTTCCCATGGAATACTAACCTCCAAAAGCTTCAACCTTTACTTGAGCATGAGCAGCTACAAGAGGAGTAGAAAAGAGGGGATAGAAGCATCTCAGTATGTAACTTTGGCATGGGAGATGTCAAAGAGGAGGATAGCCACATGACAAATGCTTTATATGACAGATCATCAACGCTGTTACTATGGAGGATAGATCCATATTGGAAATCCCAGTTGTTGGTGGATTATTCCAAGGATCTTTTTACATGCATGATACTTGATGACCAGCTACTAGAGGAGGGGTATTCAGTTAGAGATGAGGTCATCTACTATCATGGTAGGATTTCTTATCTAGAGAATTCAAGCTCAAGGAGAAGTTACTACAAGCAGCACATGAGGATTTTCTCTTTAGCCACACTTATTCCATGAGATCATACCATACTACCATGGAGGGGTCTGCTTGGGAAGGCTTTGAAGAGGAGATATATCAGCATTTGAAGAAATGCATGGATCATGTGGAGATGGAGGAGATACATAACTCTTTGATGGAGTTATCACAACCACCTCTTTCCTCCATGGGAATGAGAGGGGATCTATCTATGGACCACTCCATTTGTGTGAACAAAGCATATGGTAAGAATCATGTTTGTATGCATAATGATATATATAATGAATATGTGCATTGCTTAACCATACATGTGCAGGCCATTGCTCCAAGTGGGAGCATTCCTCCTTATAAAATTCATGGTCAGCTTTGGACCATAAACAGTGTTGAGCATGGCCACTCCCTACGAGGATATAGGGAGATGATTTATCATTTAGGGTGTGCTCCAAAGGCACCAAACATCACTCACCTTCTCAAAGCATGTGAGAATAATACGACAAAAATTAAGTGGTGGGGAAACCAATTACCATATCATTATCTGAGGCAGTCAGGAGATATACTTCACTGGTTCCACATGTGGGACTATGATCTAACTCCATTACTTCATATGGCAGTTTATGTATCCTTGGTTTTGATCCCGTACATTGATGATGTTCTTATTCTTATTATGGGAATGAACGGAGGGAGGATAGGAGGATTGAGCATGCCCTTTTAGAGAGATATTCTCCATGTTTCTTATGCTTCATGTTTCAGGGAGAACATTGGGCAAACCATGATTTCTTCATTGGGTCTTTTTCTTCCTTGTGCGATGAGTCATTTGCATCTCATGAGTACCTGGGAGGAGAATTTCATGGAGGGATTTATTGAGAGACACTTGGTATATGAGGAGAGCTTATCACATCGAGGTGTCACCAATGAAGGAGGAGGAGAGTTGCAGCACGCACCTTTATATTTGCTTGAGGACAAGTAACATTTGGGAGGGGAAGACTGTATTATTCCCAATTAGCCATGAGCTATTTGGAATATTGATTTTATTTTGCTTCTTATTTTGCTGAATAAGAGGGTATGGAGACTCATAAATCTCCTTAGTAGGAATAAAATCACTGCTAATGTGAATGGAGATCTAGTGGCTTGATAAAGCACCCTTATGTTTGAAAAGGGGCTAGAGCATGTAGACTAGGTCAACTTTGAAAAAATCAACAACGATGTCATGGATGAGTGGCATTCATTGTGGGATGACGTAGTTTTGGAGGGAGACTTCATGCATGGAAGTAGTGGATTTAATGAGTGGGAACAAGGGTGAGGAAGCTCACCAATTATATAAGCAAGGGGATGGAAGCATAGAGTATATGTTTTAGATCATTAATTTGATATGGTCTATTAAGACATGTTTGCTCTCTTCAATTGTTTAGCTAAGACTACAGTGATGTTTAGCATAGGGTGTTCCCAAGCAGGAATCCCACCTTCATCCTCGGGGGATTTCGAGTGCCTGATAAAGAGAAGTGATTGCACTACATTTCCACTATCCGACATTAGGCCAAGCTCCCTCTTTCATCTACAGCGTAGTTTCTATAGAGGGTTGTGTTGTGTTGCAGGTTGTAGCAGTGGAGAATACATTTGGGTGGTTTCTAAGCTATTTGTTAGTGGAGGAAGGTTTCCTTCCATTGGGATGCTAGTGAGGAAGGCCCTTCAACCTTATTGCATGATTTGGCACCAGGCCACATTATCATTTTCCCCTACAACACAATTTTTTTTTTGGACTACATTATTTTAGGGGGGAGTTGCAGGGGTGGTTTCAGTACACCATCTGGGGAGGAGGTTTTCTAGTGAAGGGATCAGCCTTTCCTATAGAGACTCTATTGGAGGAGGCTACATTATTTGTCATATCATATCAGCCACATATTTCCAGCTGTATTGTTGTAGTGAATATTCAGCCCTAGGGCCTTGGTTCACATATTGTATTTTGGTGTATTTCTGAAAACCCTCTAGGGTTTCTTTTTGGAGGTTGTATAGAGCCTTGAACTTCATGTACATCATATTTTGAGGCATATATCAGCCATTTTATCTTTTGTGTATTCATATGTTGTAGCATTGTTCCTATGACTACGTTGTAGTAGTCTTCCGGCATTTTGTGTAGTAGCAAAACCTCATTATTGAGGGGATTTATCTATTCGAGGCTTATTGATTCATTTTGTATGGTTTGTGCCTCATTGTATTTCATTTTTTTGTTGTTGTTATGATGAATAAAGAAGCTCCATATTGGTTTCATATCTTAATGTGATCTTTTACACTTCTATTTCAAGCATTTTGTTCTATATGCCTGTTTTCCCCATTTGGGAATATTACATTGGTCTTGTAAAAGTTTTTGTGTGTCTGGTGGAATTTTGAAGGCTCTTTCACCCGAAATTTGACAACATCCATGTATGATTCTAGCATCAATAAATGATACATGATTTGGTAATCATGTGCCATAAAAGAAGAAAGCCTTTGTCCAATATCACTACTGAGAGTCATGGTTTTTTTTTTCCATATGTAATAATATCCAGTTGATGATGTCTATACATGGAAAAATCGAGTACCTAGATGTCATTATTGTGTAGTCCTGACCTCTAGACACTAATGTACACCTTCTGGTCTTCATGATCTGCTTTGAATCTTTTTTCTAAGAATACCTCATTCACCTTCTCCCATGCAATTTATGAAATTTCTCTATGAACAACTAAGTGTCTGAGAAAACTAGCAAGTTCACCGGAGTACTCTCAATTGCCTCCTCGATGCAACTTTATGTAGTTTCCTTTGAGATAGATCTTTTAGGAGCCATAGTGAGAGTAACTAATCAAGAAATTTTCTAAAAAACTTGAGTGTCTGCAAGAGATAAATGCACTCATAGAAGACATAAATTATGTTAAGAAAATTGACTCATAGAGAAAGATCAATGAAACCACCACAAGACTGAGAGGGAAAGCTATGTAGTTCTTGAGCTGAGCGAAGATACTGGCCTCATGAACTGTGCATTGTGCTATCTCAGAAGTCAAGGGGGAGGATTTAATCTTGAGACTATGCAATGAATTGCACAGTCTTAATAGCCAAGGATGAGGATTGATCCCTGGAACTATGAAACTCATAGTTGGTAATGTCAAGTACTGTGCATTTCACAGCCTCGGAGGCCGAGCACAAGTCTTGATCCTTGAAGTTTTGCAATGCGTAGTTGAACATGGAAACTGCTGGCCAAGTGATGGGAAGATCTTCTTGGGAAGGGGATGGAAAAGTTGAACACCTGAGTAATAATGAAAGTATGAGTGTCAATATGACCGAGATAAAGGGTAGTGAAAATAAAGTCTAGTAAGTCAACATGAAAAAGGAAAATTAAACATGCATAGGGAGTCACTGAAACAATGACCACTAGTGGGAAAAAACAAGAAGTTGATGCAACACTTGTAAAAAGAAAATTAAAGAATGAAAAAACACTTGTACAAGCTAATATAAGGTAAAAATCCAGTAATTATGAAAATAAAAATGTAAAAAAACACTCACAGAAGATAAACAACAAAAAGAAACAAAGAAAACAACCAAACCTAAACTTAAAAAATCTACAGAAACATCCTTGATCTCCTTGGGAAAGTTAGGGCTCCAAGATCTAATGTGTAAATGAGATTTTAAGGGAATATATATATATATATATATATATATATCAGTTGGATAGGGTTTGTGATGTGTATGCCTAAAATTAAGGAAAACGTGACACTTGGTGAATAGTCCAAAAATAGCAACATGTGTCAATATTTGGGAAACTAATAATCCAGCCCCTATTTTACAGGAGTTTCTTTTTCAGTTTTTTTACTTTTATTTTTTTCTTTTCTGATAAACTGGTTATTCACACTACCAAGAAGGATATTGTGTATCTACTTGGCTCAGTGAATTTCATATTTTATTAGGGCAAGGGAATCTTCCGGGTAATTTTTGAGCTCAAAGGAGGTATTCCTCTTAGGATTTTTCTTTTTTTGAGCTCAAAGTTGTCCTGACTTTCAGGACTATGATATTCATATCCTCAAGGTTGGTCTACCTTCCAAGATTGTGCAATTTCTAAAAGGGAATACTGACAATGCTACAAGTTCAAGGGAGAAGATGGATTATGTTTGAAAAGATCAAAACAAGGCAACACAAGCATTGCATGAAATTATAAGTCTTTACATAACATGAATACTCGATGACAGTGAAGGATGTGTTTTGTGGACAGAAGGGAGGCCCCAAAATCAAAGCATGGGAAAATTTTTAGAGGGTGGTCATAGCAACTACAACACTTGATGACACACTAGTAGGACTTTAGCTCTTTGTACGGGTCTTGGCTCCTGTAAAACGAGTCTAACCCTTCAGGAAGTATTGTTCATCCCATTTATCACCGTAGTTTCTTTACTTAGCTCAAGTTAAAGATATATCCCCTTACCATTCTCTTCATCTAAAGCATACTAAACATAGACAAGTCAAACTAAGTTATTTCGATTGGGGATGAGGAGTATATAGATACACAAGTGAAAATGCTTGTCATAGTCTTGGTTTTCATCTCTAGTGTTGCTCTACTATGAGCAGGCCTGGACAATACCATGAAGGAGTCACTTCAGGGACAAACATTACTTTGCTGCTAGCGAGCCTGGAAAGTACCCCAACGGAGTTTCTTACTTCACAACCTTGCATAGGAAACCTTTCTATTCTTTCACCCTTTGTTTATATATATATTTTTTTTCATTTAAATGTGCATAGGAAATGATTTATTTCATGGGACGGGAGAGGGATTCCGACTTATTATGAGTAGAGGATATTTTCCGTTCAGAGAAGGATATTTATACACCTCTGAAATATAATTCACCTGTTAAAGTTTCCTCCCGTCCTTACTCTATTCAACTTAGTTGACAAGGAAAAACTGAACAATCATAAAATACCAATTAGAGTAGGTGGTACTACTGAGCTATAGGTTCAAGCATGGTAATTCCACTATGGTTTTCTTCGAAAAAGAACGTATTTTCCATCAGAGTATCATCGACTCAAAAATGCAAGATCCACACAAAGTGAAGGAATATACAGATAACTAAGAATTAAGAGTATAAAAAATTCCTCTTGAACTTCACCATGCTTGCTTCAGCAACGAAAGACAGTCTCATGCAGAATTTATTTGGAATGGGAGGAAATAAAATGGTAGGGAGGAAATAAAATCAAAGCAAAGAAGAAAAAAAACTACCCCTACTCCTAAATTAACCGAGAAAATGCTAGGATCACTTAAAATGAAACTTCCAATGCAACTACTGAAGTATAGCCTAACCTAACCAAGAGAGGGGATAAACAACAAGAAATATATTTAAGAATAACGTCAAAAAATAATGATAAATCATGGCATCCTGCAAAATTCAAAGATTGAAAATGCAGGCAAAAAATTACATCAAGAATGAACTTGTAAAACATTATGCAGATGCATGATGGTGTTCGTACACATTGCAACATGATAGCATGAAAAACAAATATTTCAAACTTTCAAACCTAGCGACCATAAAGAAAGTAGAAAACTTATGTTTCACAAAGGAGCTTGCCAAGTCTGACTCGTCCAATGATTGAGTGATAGGATCATGAAAAACAAATGGAGGGTGTAAAAATTATGAAAAATATTTATTTTCAATTTGCACTATCAACTAATGAGGATTATTGAGAGATAAATTACTATAATATTCATGATCAGAACTAGCATCAAGGTTGCGATAAAATGACATAACCATAATTGTGGGATGAAGTGCCTCGATAACTTTTGGTAGTTCCAAGACATCATAAGGTAGATCATCAAAAATTGGTTCCTTGGAAAAATTAATAGTAGAAAACATGGAGTCATGACTAGATGAGTCGATAAATAGATCACGACAACCATGGTTAGAAATATCATGATCAGGATGCAAGGGATCCTCATGATCTGATGAATCATAGAGATGAGTAGATTTAGAACATGAAATTTCACTCTCTATTTCTTTGCAATGATCGAATGATGGATGGGAGAGACCAGGAAGAGAATATTTTTCCTCTCCACATTCAAATGTAAAACTAACATTCCATAAGTCTTGAGTGTGATATGAATTAACATTGTTAGAACCTAATTCTTCGAAAGATACAATAGGTATGACACAATCGTGGAAGATGTTAGGATAATCAAGACGGGTGGGGGCGGGGGGGGGGAGGAAGAAGGAACAACATCAACTTGGATCGCAGATTCTTTTTTAGATAGATAATCCCACACATCACCCTCGTAAATGATATTTCAAGTTCATTGGTCAACACTAACTGCATCCTAAATTTGATCCTCATGAACATTAGAAGAAATGATTGAAACAGGTGGATCAAATAACTCACAATCAAGAGGACCAAAAGAACTAATGGATCGAGGATGAGGAGACAGAACATCATCGTAAACATCAAATTCACAGTCCAAACTTGTGTTTAAATTATGCACATGTGGGTTGGGAAAATATGGTGGTATATTAGTGGATGAAATCTCAAGTTCTCCAACCTCAACTTGTGTAAATCGATTTGTTTGATGAGAAGAATAAAAAGAGTCACTTGGAATAAAAAAATTCCATCGTCGCAGATTTAAGAGCTCCATAACCAATGTATGTCGAGATAATTTCGAAATATTCATATTCTTTTGGATTCATCGAAATATGAAAAAGAAACTCAACCTTCCCTTTCATAAAATTCCAATCAACATCATCTTCAGGAAACACATTACAAAATTGGATAAAGTGATCATGAAAATCATTAAGAGATTCACGAGGTTCTTTTTCTAGATGCATGATTTTGTTATAAAACAATTTGTAATCATACCTCTCAAAGGAATGATACAACTCCTTGAAAATATGTTCGAAAGAATGAATAGAAGTGGTTGGAAATATTTGACACTCTAACACACTCTTCCCACATCTACCAAAGTAACTGTCCAACTGGGGTAAACATGCGACGAGAAGCTACTAAATGATACTCAACCTCCTAGGTGGCCTTAAGGAAGTGGAACCAATGGAAACATAACATACATATCTTGTACAAAAATAACAACCGTGGGAGGTAACCCAACTATTCAGGCTTCTTACCCCTAGGTCACACTAACCTTTTGACCTCTTTGATCCATACACATAGGCATAGGCTTGCATTCCATCATCCAAGAGGCTATCGATGTAGGCATAACACAACATGCCAGCATCTAGGGCTCCAATTCCTCAGTTTTGTGTGAGCGTCCCCGGGAATCGAGCCACCTTTTCAGGCCTAGAACCCAGTGCTCTGCCCAAAAATTCATGAAAAGTTAAGAGATGATAAATCACATCAGTAAGAACTCATCTATACCACTCCTAACCATGACAGGAATTTTTTCAAACATGTTACAAACATGAAAGCTACATATATAAACAACCGAAAAGAGCGAAGGGGTATCATACTTATCTGAGAACCTCTAAGAAGCATTGATCCTTTACATCATTAACTACAATACCATCTATTTTACCATAGATACATTGTACATTCATTTATAGGTAAAAACATGGGGAGATACACACATGATCACTGTAAAAGTACATGCTCATAACCAACATAATAACAACAGAAATACCATGTATACAAAAACAATAGAATCCACATATAAATAAGTAAATTTGCATACCAAATACCAAGAGAATGAATTTATCATTGATGAATGTAGAAACCAACCATAGATTTAACTTCTACATTGCCCTTGACCATAGATTGGTTGAGCCAAGTCTCACTTCAGCCAATCACCCTGGTGCCATATTCCAAGCATGAATGTGGTATCTCATCAAACACATCAATCACAAAAATTTAAGGGCTTCCAAAAGCCAAACCACCTCAACCCTCAACCAATTATTCCCCCTCACGGTCGGACATCACAACCATCACTGATTCATCTCTATCTAAGTTGATCCAGGGCTCCAAAGTGTTTTTTCCAACCAAGGCTTCCAAGATTATTAACTCAACCCACCTAGGGCTTCGAGAGCATTTTTCCAACCAAGTCTTCTAGGAATAGTAACTCATGCCACAGTTTTCCATTGGGCTTCCAGATCATTTTTCCAACCAAGGCTTCCATGAACTAATAACTCAACCCACAACTAAATGAATCATGAGAACCAACCAAAAAACAATCAATGGAAATAAACCCACAACACCATGGCTATCTAGGAAATTTGAAGACTAGGAAAATCCACATGCATACAGCATGCATGCTAAAAATAGTAAGGAAAACATACATGCAATTCGGTACCTGCAAGAAAAACCTAGTATAGTTGGTGATCTGGATCACCACTTGCGCTTTTGTGCTTTTCCTTTTCCTTCTTGCTCCAAATCACCAAGTATCCACACTCTCCAAAAGTGCTCCAAGAAAACTCTAAGTATTAAAGATTATGAGAGAGAGAGAGAGAATAATGAGAGATCTCCAAAAATGCATGAACAAAAGGTACCAACTGATCCTCATAAGCCTTTTTATAGAAGAGGCCTCTATTTTCTTCATTTTCCATTATTTTCCTCCATTTTCCATTATTTTCCTTAATTTTCCTCCTCACATGGAACCTATGACCTTTTACCTCCATTTTCTGCTAATTTCTATTATTTTCATAAATAAATGTGCCAAAAACAAATTCCTCTTTAATTCCTTAGCCATAGCCTTTTCCAATCTCCATAGCCATAATAAACCATGTCAACACCTGCACTAGGATCTTTTTCCCAGCATTCATCTTGGAATACATGTCCTATAAACTGTGGTTATTATTTTAACTTTATTACATGGAATTTACACCAGGGTTGTTACATAACCCTCCCCCTTGGGAGACAACATCCTTGGTGTTCAATCACACATATACCTCAGCAAAACCATTTCAAAGCAAACATACTTCCCATTGAGCTTTATAACATAGCTCGATGCAGTATTTACAATTAGATCACCCTAATGAAAAAAAAAACCAACATGACATCATAACAACATGAAAACTATAGTGACTTGACACTCATACCACTTATTGAAGCTCATAACATAGCTCATGGTGGTATTTAAATCCATATACATATGTACATATACCCGAACATCACATCAAAGCATATATCAAAACATCACCAAAATATATTCCAGACATATACCAACTTCACACCAAAATTTCTTTGCCTCAACTTGAAAACAAGGAAGTATACATAGCCCACTTATGATATGACATCTCCCATGTACCTTCATCGGGCCCAAATTGCTTCCGTTTCACTTTAACTTGCTGGATTTCTCGATTCTAGAGCATGCGCGTATTTTTATGCAAATATCATTGTGGTTCCAGTTGGAACTCTCCTTCTGGATCCACGTGAAATACAAAAAATTCAATCACATGAGAAACATATCTAACATATTTCTTAAGCAATGAGATATGAAAAACATCATGGAATTTCACTATGGAAGGAAGTGAAAGTCGAAAGGCCACTGGTCTGATCCTCTCAATGATCGTGGCGGTTCCACAAAACCTTGGTGCCAACTTGGCACATGATCCAATCCACAAGGAGCTCTTCTTGAGCTTGATGCACATGTACACTTATTCCCCATCCTGAAACTCCTTGAAAATATATTTATATCTACATAACTCTTCTTCCCATCATGCATTTCTTTCAAGTTCTTCTTGATCACCTGCATTTCCTATTCCACTTGTGCCAACATATGTAGTCTAATTAGTACCCTATTAACTAGATCACTAAAAATTATTGGAGTGTTGGAACTATATCCATGCAATGCCTCAAATGAACTCATCCTTAATGACTCATGATACCCATTTTTGTAGGCGAACTCTACCAGTGGAAGATACTCTTTCTGTGACTTGCATTGCTATTGCATCACATACATCCTCAATGTATACTCTAATTCTTATTGACCCTCTCAGTCTATCCATCCATCTGAGGATGGTAAGTTGTGTTGAAGGCCAAATTGGTGCCTAAACATGCAAACAACTGCTTCCAAAAATGGGAAGTTAACTTTGCATCCTGGTATGACACAATCTTCTTTAGAACACCATGCAATCGGACTATGTCTCTAATGAACACCTACGCTACATTTCTAGCTAAGTGTCTTCATTGGAATGAAATGTGCAACCTTTGTCAACCTGTCCACCACGACCATGATAGAATCATGTTTTCTAGCTATCCTGGGAAAACCTGTTATAAAATCCATGGAAATGACCTCCCATTTCAACTATGGAATCGAAATCAGTTTAGAAATCCACCTGGATACTTACCCTCTTCCTTAACCATCTAAAAATAAAAACATATGTCCACAAACTCCGCCACATCCTTCCTCAGATTTGGCCAATAATAGAACCTCTTTACTACATTTAATATCTTCTAGTAACTTGGGTGACCCGAATATGGTTTCGCATGAAACTCCCTCAAGATCACCTTCTTGAGCTCACTGATGTCTGACATGTATATCTTGTCTCTAAATATAACCAATTCATGTGTTGTGAGAGGATAGTCCAAATCCTGTACACCTGCACATGTACATGTACCACTAACTGTACCTCTACCAAAACATGTACCTATAACAACACCCCTACCTATACCTGTGCCAACACCTATACATGTACTTATGCCACTACCTCTACTTGTACTCTTCTACAACCTGTGCACAAACTCCATATACATATGATCCTATTGACCCATGTGCAAAATCCTATCATGTAAGTATGTCCCATAGGAGCTCATGGATGTTATGGGGTTTACCTATACCCGCCTACTAAGAGCATCTACGACTCTTTTCTCCTTTCCATTGATGTAGTTGATCTCAAAGTCAAACTCATTGATCGTGGATAGCCATCTAGCCTGTCTAGCTTTTAGATTTGACTGGTGAATGGACACCTTAACCTAATGTGATCACTCATTAGTACAAACCTCATGCCAAGAAGATAGTGCCTCCACATATTCAGTGAATGAATGTTTGTTGCTTGCTCAATATAATGTGTCAGGTATTTTTTCTTGTGTTCGTTCAGTTTTCATGACTCATAAAATACCACATGTCCATCCTCAATAAGGAATTCACCAAGTCCTCTCTTGCATGCATTTGTATATACTATAAACTCCTTGTCTGAATCTACAATATTTAACACTGGAGTGTTTGCCAACAAGTACTTAAGCTGCTCAAAACTGGCCTCAAACTCCTTTGTCCAATAAAAATTCTTACCTTTCCTCTAAAATTATGTAATAGGATAAGAAATCTGTGAGAATTTCTTGATCAACCTCCTTTAATAACCTACCAATCCCATTAATGATCTCACCTCATCTACATTCTTAGGATCATTCATTCTTAAGATTAGCCTCTTTAGTCAACTTCAAGTTTGATTTCAGACCAAATGAAAAAGTATTTTGGAAATTTGAAAGAGGTTTTTCTTCAGCACAGGTCCATCAAACCTCTCTCAGATCTGCAAAGCCATTAGTTTTTGGAAATTATACACTCATTTTTTAAGCCTATTTTTTAGAATTTTCACTAACCATATTTGTGAAAAAATTGTAAAAATTCGACTTGGAGGAGGTCTAGCTGAGCATCCACGTGGCATAATGACACATGAGCACTCTTGTATACTTAGAAAATTAGTTGGTTGCAGTTGATAAGGGTTATTAAATTGATTTTTTGAACTATTAATGAAAGAAGAGTCCTTTTTGTATTCAAACTCTGCAAAACAGAAATATCCCTAGGAAGTCTCCAAGTGATAAAATCATGTTTGAAATAGGTCTCTGAGGTGGGAATTCAAGGTGAGTAAGGTGGAAAATCATTTGTATGAGTTCTGATTCTATAAATGAAAGGATTTCTAGAGTTAGAAAGGGTTGGAAGATTTCTCATCAAATGAATGATCTAACCTAGTGAGACAAGCTGAAGCTTATGATGACCCTATCCATAAAAATTTAAAAATTTATGTGTGATGACAGGATCTACCCATTCATGATGGCCCTTATATTTTCTAGATCTACTGCAATGCCCTCCTTGGAGACAACATGTCCCAAGTAATGTACCTAGGTCTAGAAGCAACTACATTTGTTGAGCTTAGCATACAACTAATTATCTCTCAACAACCTCAATACCCTTGAAAAATGAATGGCATGTTCTTCCTAATTTTTAGAATATATCAATATGTCATCAATGAACACAATAAAAAACTTATCCAAATAAGGATGCAACACACTATTCATCAAACACATAAATGTAGTTGGGGCATTATTCACACTGAATGGAACAAGAATAAACTCATAATGATCGTACCTGGTCCGGAATGTATTCTTGTAGATGTCCTTCTCTTTGATGCGTACATGATATCTTGATCTCAAGTCAATATTAGAGAACGATGTTGCTCCTTGTAGTTGATCAAACAAATCATCAATCCTTGGTAATGGGTATTTTTTCTTGATGGTCACTTTTTTCAGCTTCCTGTAGTCAATACACAATATGAGAGCACCATATTTCTTCTTCATGAACAGCATTGGTGCCCATGGTGATACACTTGGTCTAATGTGTGCTTTTCCAAGAATCTCTTTCAGATGCTACTTTAATTCTACCAACTCAGGTGTGCTCATCGTGTAAAGTGCCTTTAATGTTGGAGCTTCCGATGGCATCAACTCAATAGAAAATTATACTTCCCTGTGTGTTGGAAACTCTAAAATATCTACTGGAAACACATACGAAAATTGTTGTAAAACTGGATACTTGTTCAACACATCTCTATCCTCAGCTTCCTTACCTCTATCACAAGAGATATTAATTATAAATAATACATACCCTTTTCTACAAGTGTGCTTGGCCTGCATGGTTGTCACCATCCTAACTGACATGGCTTTCTTATTTCCCTGTAGTAATATTGGTTCCCAATTTTCATCCAAGCACTCAATGGATTTGTCATAGAATCTACCTTGGTCTTGTGAAGATATAACCAATCCATACCCAATATCATTTATATGAACCCAATGGAAATACATTCAAGTACACTGCTATAGGCACACCATTTAAATCAAATGCACAAGATATTACCCAATGGTGAACTCTTTTCTTCGTACCTGTGGTAAACTGCACTAACCAATATTTTGCAGGAATTTCCTTACTCAAACCACATTTATCCACCAAGTCAGGATTAATATAACTATAGTTAGATCTAGGGTCGAACAAAATAGAAACAACTTAATCGCAAATCTTACCATCCATCTGAATGATAGAATCCTAATGATCTGTAGCCTGCTTGCATGTTGTCCACAACTACGTAAGTCCAAGGAATGATATGGCCAACATCTTCCACTATCTGTTCCTTTTGCACACTGTAGATCTATGGCCTAGCACCCTGATGTTGTGGAAAATATCCTATGATGATTTTTGACACAATTCCAACATTGTATAGCTTTCCAACCTTCATCCTTGTTATGATCCTCATATTGGAATCCATGTCCTCTTCCAAATGCATTGAACGTCTTAGGTGGGGAAACATTCTCCTTGTTACTTGTATCATGAAACCTTGCTCGCTTATTGTCCCACTGTACATTATTTTTATCATTACCTTTCCAGTCTGGCTTTTCCTTGGATCTGCACCTCGATTGCTCATAACAACTCTTGAGTTTTCAGACAATATCGTCCAATGACCTAGGCTCATCAAACTAAATCCTATCTATGAATTATATCAGCATCCCACTAATAAATCTCTGAATATTGGCCTTCTCCTCCTTGACATAAGGCACTTCAGTAAGTCCAATAACCTTCTAGTATACTCATCATCTATCATGGAACCCATCTCCAGCTCATAAAAATATGTTTCCATGTCATTGTAGTATCTTTCTGATAGATACTTCTTTTGGAATAGCCTCTCGAACTCACTCCAAGTCAAATCCTCCTTATGAATATCTCTGAATTTCTTCACATATTCCAACCAAATATCTTCTCTACCTCTGAGGTTGAATGTAGCTATCGTGGATTTTATATTTTCTAAATAATCATGCAACCTGAAAAAATTCTTCATACCAACCAACCATGCCTTTGCATCCTTTGGTTTCTTCATCTCTCCATCAAATGTAGGTATTTTTTCCTTTTTAAACTCATCCGTAAAATATCCATTGTCACTCCTCATGTAAGGATGATAATGATGATGATCATGATGCTTGTCAGAACTAGAAATAGAATGATACATGTGTCTACCACCTCTCCTATCTGGAGTGTCCAACGATCTTCCATCTCTAACCATCTCATTCCTATCTGAATTTTCACTGCCGAGAGACCTACTTCCATATGCTCTGTTGGTCTCATCCTCCTACCCATCGCTAATCCGAAGTGAAAATTTTGAAGGATGGTTGCATTCACCTTTTCTTTCTTTTTTTGTTCCTGTATAAATTTGTCGTTGTCTGCCTTGCAACTCCTTATTTCTTCCTTTAAACTTCTTTATGTGTCTTCCAATTCAAACAAGTTACCAACATCATGATGCTCATATGACTCATAGGGAGAATATCTATGGTATACTATTCTACAATATGTCAGCTAAACCAAATCATAAATAAACCAACATACCTTGGTGTAATTTGGGGAGGCTACATCCTGGAACATCAACCAATCAATGGAATACATGTATATACATAATAATAACAACATATAAACTCGTAACACATGGTATATTAGCACATAAACATTATTCTAGTTGGAGTCCAATTATGAATGCATAATCATACCAAATGCACACCACGACCTAATGCATGACAACCTCAACCATGCAAATGCAACTTGACCACATGTACCCATATAACATGTATAACCAAACTTGAACGACCATTTCATGATCAACATATAGCATCGCAAAAGAAATCATACACGGACAACACACAAGCATGACCAATTTGTGACCTATCATAAACAAGAAATGCATATACAACATGTAGAAACATGTAAGCAAGTGTGCACTACCAATACACAAGCATGAACAACACATAAGGAGTCATACACACATGACAACATGATGACAAGAACACAATCACCCCTTCCATGATGACACCACTGCCACCATGGCCAACACAATATGGATGCAATAAGCACAAACACCATAGTTATGAGAAACACATCTGAAACCAATAGGAAATAATGACCAACCCATCACCCATCCAGTCCAAGAGTTGAACCATACTTTGATACCACCCCATAACACCCTCTTCCCACATCTACGCAGGTAACCGACCAACCAGGGTAAACATGCGATGAAAGGCTACTATAATGAGATTCAACCTCCTATGTGACCTTAAGGAAGTGTAACCAATAGAAACATAACATACATACCTTGTACATCAACAACAACACCCCCAAGAGGCAACCCAACCATTCATGCCTCTTACCCTTGGGTCACACTGGCATTTTGACCTCTTTGAGCCATAGACGCATGCACAGCCTCGCATGCCAGTGTCCAAGAGGATCTAGATGCAGGCCTAACACAACATGCTAGTGTCTAGGGCCCAAATTCCTCATTTTTGTGATTGCGTCCCTGGGAATTGAGCCACCTTTTCAGACCCATAACCCAGTGCTCTGACCAGAACTTCATGGAAAGTTCAAACATGATAAATAAAAATAGGAAAATGATACAAAATCAATCACATCAATAATAACTCATCTAGGCTCCTCCTAGCCATGACATGCATTTTATCAAACATGTCACAAACATGAAAGCTACAAGTATAAAAAACATAAAAGAGCAGAGGGGTCTCATACTTATTTAAGAATCGCTAAGAAGCATTACTCCCAGACATAATTAAATTCAATACAATATATTTGACCATATATACATTGTACATTCATTTACAATTAAAAACATGGGGAGATCCACACATAATCACTGTAAAAATACATGATCATAACCAACATAATAACAGCAGAAATACCATGGATACAACAACAATATAATCCACCTATAAATGAGTACATTTGATACCGTAATACCAAGGAAATTAATTTATCATTAATGAATTTAGAAAACCAATCGGAGATGGGACCTCCATGTTTGACCCAACCATAGATTGGTTGAGACAAGCCTCGCTTCATCCAATCACCCTCGTGCCATATTCCAAGCATGAATGTGGGATCTCATCAAACACATCAATCATAACCAATCCAGGGATTTTAGAGTCCAAACCATCCAACCCTCAACCAATTATTCCACCTTACAAACGTACTTCACAATCATCACATATTGGTCTATATCCAAGTTTTTCGAGGGCTCCAGAGTGTTTGTTCCTCCCAGGGCTTCTACGAATAGTAAATAAACCCAAACTTTTAGAGGGATTTTATAGTGTTTTTCCAACCAGGGCTTCCACAACTAGTAAGTCAACCCATCTAGTGATTCTAGAGAATTTTCTAAACCAAGGCTTCCAGGACTAGTAACTCAGCCCATAGTTGTTCGTCAGGCTTCCAGATTATTTTTCCAACCAACTCTTTCATGAACTAATAACTCAACCCACAAAAAAAGTAATTATGAGAACGAAATAGGAAAAAATCAATGGAAATAAACCCACAACACCATGTCTATCCAAGAAATGGAAGGACCAGAAAAATCCACATGCATACACCATGTATGCCAAAACTAGTGAGGAAAACATACATGCAACTTGGTACCTGTAATCAAAACCCTTTGTAGCTATTGATCCCTATGATTGGTTTCACTTTCCTACTGTTCCTTTTCCTTCTTTCTCCAAATCACCAATTTTTCACACTCTCCAAGAGTGATCCAAGAAAACTCTAAGTATTGAAGAGTATGAGAAAGAGAGAATAATGAGAGAGCTCCAAAAATGCACTAACAAAAGGTACCAACTGATCCTTAGAAGCATTTTTATCCAGGAGTCTTCTATTTTCTTCATTTTCCATTATTTTTCTTCATTTTCCTACTCACATGGAACCTGTGACCTTCTACCTCCCTTTTCTCCTAATTTCCATTATTTTCATAAATAAATGTGCCAAAATTTATTTTTTCCTCTTTAATGTCTTAGCCATAGCCTTTTCCAATTTCCATAGCCATAATAAACCATGTGAACACTCGCACTAAGAAATTTTTCCCAAAATTCAGCTTGGACTATGTGTCCCATCAACCATGGTTATTATTTTAACTTTATTGCATGGAATTTTCACCAAGGTTGTTACAAACACTATTCTTTAATGCGTGGTTCTAACATGAGAAAAAAAAAAAAAACCTACAACAAGTATCCTCATAGTGAATATCGTGACAAGTGAAAAATTTTGAGAAAGCGTGCAGTGTGCTCGAGAATAGTTGTTCCACCTTCACCATCAAAATTTAGATTCGACAAGTCATTAATTATCCCTAAGGTTGCTTTTAGATTTGTATCCCAATTAGACCTCACACCATTTGGTATAGGAGTCCCATTTGGAGTACGGCCTGGTGGCCAAATCGGTGCACTTTAGTGTTATTACTTGGATGCAATAATTAATAGAATGATGTATTCATGAATTTGGTGAGAGAGGTGTGTGACCTTGCTGAGGGTTAAGTCCAATGCATGAAAGGTTCGAACATGACAAGGGGAAAAATGAGTGGCTCCTTACAAACCTGTAATAGTGTGCGTAGCTTGAAAGGAAAAAACAATCGTAAACATGATCATAAGTTAGCTTGAAAAATAGTTCACAAGTGAACAATGCTTCAAACATAGAACAACATGCATTCAACAAGATTCAAACTAATGCCAGCAAAATAGTTCATAAGAGTCAGCGTAAATGAAATAACATATATTCCAAGAATAACCTTACTATATTCACAACATATGCATGAAAATGTGTCATTATGAGAATTATTAAAGTGAAAGTTCCTAGCATACATATACAATTGACGAAGCGCTAGTCCCAATAGTGGAACATGAAGCCAACACCTGCTCCTCCAAATATATATACTACCTCTAAGCTATGGGAGAAGCAAAGGCTCTCAAAAAAACTCCCAAGCTTCTGATCTTAAGCCAAAATACCAATCAAAATCCCCCTAGATGACTAATGAGTGTATATTTATAACAAAATGGGTGATTATTCATCTCCCATTGTGACCCTTTGACTTCCCTCATGATTGTTTGATTTTCTTCAACCGTGACCTTTGGAATTCATTACGAAATGGCTCTTCACATTCCACAATTGAAACTTGGAATTCCATTAATAATTAATTACAAAATAATATTACAATATTGGTCATATCCATATAGGACAAAATTGAATAGAGTCAACAAGACATCCTAATAAGACAAAACAAGTTAAGCTTGAGTTTTTCTGGAAACTCTAGCTCAACGACCTCAGCTTGTATTTTCTTGGTCATTTATTGGTGCCAAGCTTTGTACTATGTGATGACTTCCCCAAAATGTGTGATGGGTTCACGCTGGAAGTGGAGTCTAGCCTCCAATGTATTCGGGTACACTAATTTGGAACTAGTCTGAATTTCGTTCTTCAGTAGGAGAAACATAGTGTTGATATGGATATGGCCACCAATATACTTCTGCATATTATTCATGTTCACCTCTAGATATTCCTTGGTCTTGATATGTTTGAGTTGATCAAAGTAGTCTTCTACATCCTTCCTGACCTGATTCCTGCGTTTGGCTTTAGTGAGTGAGCCAACTAAAGGGAACTTGTGTGATTTCGCATGAAATCCATGTTATTTTATAATCATGCATATGAGGCCTACATTTTGACAATGAATGAGGCTATTTGTTTGTTACTCTGATTAATTATCTAAACGTGTGCTTTATCCAACTCTCCCTGTTGCCTTGCTTTCTTTCCCAACTTGGATGATGCCCCTATGTGTTGCATTGAACTCTCATGCATGGTAGCGATGGCTGCATGAACAACCTCGATGTCTTTAGAATTATATTTTCACTTCTGTTTCATGTCATTCAATTGGACAATTTCTTTATGCATGGTGACAAGCTCCTTGTAAAACCTCTACATGGTCACTCCCAATGTCGATACTTCTCCAAGTTATGGTCACCTTAAGTTCTTTGAGATATGCCTATACGGAAGTTTCTTTCTGAACCTATGCTCATATTTGTTTGAGTTCTTGCCTTGTAGCATGTACTTTCTTTTCCATTTGTCTATTCTCGGCCATGATAAACTGTATGTTTGACTTGGTATCACTTGCGAAGGCTGCAATAATGGCTTCTGGATTTCTTTTGGTGTTTGTCACAATCACCCTTTCTTTAATGAATGTAGGAGATGTGAGTGCATCTGGAAAAGGCTTCTTCCTTTCTTGTACAATCTTCTTCTAAAGATCATTGTAAGTTAGAGTGTATGTATCCATGACCGGACCATCATCAAGAGGAACAATTTCCTCTTCTTCTCTTGGATACTCCTCTACTTTAGAAGGATGGGGAGACTGAATGTTGACCAGTTGAGTGCTCGACATAAGGTCAATATCTTGGTTTTGTGGCTCCAATTCCACCTCCATGTATTGAATTACGATCAATTCTTCAATTTCTTAAGAAAGTTCCTTCTTCTGCGACTGCTTTCTCTCCTCTTCTAGTAGGCAGTTCTTCTCTTGTTCCTTATCCTGTTTTCATGTTTCTTCTTCTTCTTCTTCTATTCTCCGCCTTTATTCTTATTCTTTCTTCTTCCTTTCTTCTTCCAATTGTTTCTACTCCTGCTCTTCCTTTTTCTTCAATTATTCTTCGTGCTTCCTTTCTTTCCTCCTCTTTTCTACTGCTATGGATAATTTTAAGATGATTGGCTATGATTTCATCTTGCGGCTCTGTTCTTTCGCTGGGTTATGGAAAACCTTCCTCTTTCCATTCTCGGGCACTGCGTTGTGCTTTGTTGTTGGTTTCACCTCTAATGTGAATTCCTTTTGAGGAGTAACATGTGATGTTCTTGCAAATATTAATGATTCATGAGACTTGGAGTCATTGTAACAAGTATTCATCTCTTCCTCCTCAGGCCTGTAAATGTCTTGCTTGGCCATTCCGCAAGAATCTTTACATAGTGTTCTTTACAAACATTCCTAGGATCGTACGGATTGAAGTCCAATGACCAAATGTGAATTTATCTATATCCTTACCTTCACCCTCAACAACCTTTATATTCTTAATCTCATACAACCCTATTTGCAAAGGAAGAGAAGGCCAATGTGCTTCCTTCTTCCTATGCAAAAGTCTTGATAACCCTCTGGAAATATAATAAGCAACTTCTTGCTTGAAATTTTTTCTAGTAGTATACCTTGATAAGAAATGTGGAGACCCCTGACCACCAAAAATTCTAAGGTAAGTACCATCTACTGAGGAAAACCAATCTTCCAGTTCCAACACTACTTGCATTTCCTCACAGGACATGCAAGGTGGCTCTTCCTCGAAAATCAACTTGTACAGTGGGATGACAAAGTGATCAGACAACCTTTCCATTACTCCCTTGAAGCTCCACTCCGAAAGAAGCTTGCAGTAAATGTGCACAATAATTTCGCTTGGTGATCGGGTCCAATTCATGCCATGGAATGAATTCTGAGCACATATTGCATCCACCAAGTAATTATACACGTAGAATCTTACTTTCTCACCCTTGGAGGGTTCTTAAAATTATTCACATGATTTCTCAATTGTTGAGCCAACAAGTCCGACCAGTTGAATGGTTTTCCTTTGTTCATAACCTGATTAAGCAAGAATGCACAACCTTCTAGGAAGGTCTCAGTGTTGTGTTGACCATATATCCAACAACATAATATTATCAAATACTGATAGGAATTAGTAATATATTTTTATTGTAAGTGTTTTTGGGTTTTGTTGGAATTTTGAAGGCTCTTTCACCCAACCTTTGACGACATCCTTTCTGCCTAGGTAGCTGGTAACTCCCTAAAAGTGGGAATCCATATATGATTCTGGCAACGATAAATGATACATGAGGTGGTAATCATGTGCCATAAAGGAGGAAATCCTTTGTCCACAAGCACTACTAAGAGTCATGGTCTTATTATTCATATGTGATAGTATCCAACTGACAATGTATGCACTTGGAAAACTCAAGTACCTGCATGCAATATTGTGTAGTCATGACCTTTGGACATTAATGGACACTTTTCAGTATTCAAGATATGATTTGAAGATTTTTTCTTAGAATACCTCATTCACATTCTCCCATGTAATGTTTAAATCTTCCTCTATGAACAACTTACTATCTGAGAAAACTAGCAAGTTCATTGGAGTACTCTCAACTGCCTCTTTGATTCAGATCTCATGGGAGCCATAGTAATAGTAATTAATGAAGAGAGGTACTCAAAAGTTGTAGCACCTGCAAGAGAGAAATTCACTCATGGCAGGCATAAATTATCTTAAGGAAAATGACTCACAGAGGAAGATCAAGGAAACTGCCACAATACTGAGATTGGAAATTCCACAATTCATGAGCTCGGGGAAGAGACTCGCCTCATGAACTAAAAATTGTTTAGTCTCAACATTCAAGGGGTAGGATTGAGGCTTGATATTGCATAATGCATAGTCTCAGCCTGGGCAGACTAAGGGAGAGACTTTGCATTGCGCAGTGTCAATGGCCAAGGATGAGGCATGAGCCTTGGAACTTCGCAATGCACATTTTGTAAATCCAGGTAGTATGCAATGCTAAGTCTCAGAGGCCAAGCACGTGGCTTGAGCCTTGAAGTTGCGAAATATGCAGTTAAACATAGAAACTGTTGGCCAAGTGACAAGAAGTTGATGCGACACTTCTAAAAATCGAACGACATATCGAAAAAACACTTGTACAAGCTAATATAAGTTAAAAAAATATCAACTATGAAACTAAACAAGAAAAAAATCACTCACAGATGTGAAATGACAAAAAACAACAGAAAAAAAAAAATTAAAAAAAAAAAAAAAAAAAAAAAAAAAATAATAATAATAATAATTTAAAAAAATAATAATAATAAAAATAAAAATAAAAAGCATCACAGATTCCACTAAATGCTCCTTAATCTCCTTAGAAAAGGTATATCTCCAAAATTGAATGTGAAAATGAGCTCTACAAGTATCTATTATATAGATCTAGGCTGAATAGGGTTTATGACGCACATGCATAAAATCAAGGAAAAAGCGACACTTTGTGAACATTCCAAAAATAACAACTTGTGCCACTCTTTGGGAAACTAATAATCCAGTCCCTGTTTTCTAGGGGTTTCTTTTTCACTTTTCGATTTTTGATTTTTTTCTTTACATAGAAAATGATCATTCACACTACCATGAAGGATTGTGTAACTCGAAAACTCCTTGGCTCAGTGAATTGCACATTTTCTAAGTGCAGGGGAAGATTCTACGTAATTTTTGAGCTCAAGGTAGGTCTGCCTCTCATGATTGCACAGTTTATGAGCTTAAGGTTGGCCTACCTTTCAGGACTACACAATTCAGATCCTCAATGTTGTCATTCCTTCCAATATTGTGGAATTTCTGAAGGGAAGACCGACAATGCTACAAGGTGAATCGAGAAGAAGGCTTGTGTTTGAAAATATCAAACCGAGATCAAAACAAGGCACCACAAGCACTGCATGAAATCATAAGTCTTTACATAGCATGAATACTTGATGAAAGTGAAGGATGAGCTCCTGTGTACAAAAGGGAGGCTTCAAAATCAAAGCATGGAAAAAAATTTGGAAGGTGGTTGTGGCAGCTACAATATGTTTATAGCAAAAAAAAAAAAAAAATCTAAAGTTAAAATTACAATTACTTTAAAACTATGGACTTAATAATATATACCATATTGACCAAAATATTATAATCAACATTTCAATTAAAAAGTGATGCTCTCAGTGGCCCCCCTTCTCTTTTTCCAAGGCTAAAATTACTAAATTTTTAAAATCATGGCTTTGAAAATTGATATCCTTGCAATGGAAAACTTAAAGTCAAATCTCAAAAATAAAAATAAAATACTATCAATAACACCATTTTTTTTTTTAACTTTCAATTACAACAATTTGTAAATGATGACCTAAATCCTTTAACTATTGCATTTAAAAGAATAATAAGAGAAAAAATATCAAGAAAAGTGATAGATCAATGAAAATAAGAAAACATAATAACAAAGGAGAAAAGTATAGAGCTATGGTGCCCATTGAAACTCTATAATTAGTGTCCCTTTCAATGTAATTGTATTTTATAAATGAGAAAAAAATAACATAGCCTAGGCCTCACCTCTAGTAGGCTTTCTATTTGTTTGGGTAGACGGTGTGCACCTAAAATTTTAAGGCTGGAAAATTATCTTGAAGTTTAAAAACATTGGCGAATCTCACTAGTCCTTAATATACATACTATAAAATGTTTATTGATATATTTGTAAACTTATTCAAATTTTTAATGATTTTATATCTAGTGTTTATATAATATTGATGATTTTTAAGGTAACAAAATTTTATATTGTAAAATTTGGGCGACTCATTTTTAGAAAAAATGGAAATTGGCAATATTTTTTTTTGAAAAAATCATGCAAAATTAGCTCACCTAATATTAACCCCTAAAATTTTCCATGATAATGTGTTCATTTTCTTCTTTTTTTCATTTCAATTTCACTTCTTTTCCTAATTTTGAGCATTACCAAAATAGTATTAAATTTGAGATTATAACAAATTAAAAATAATGAGACCTTTAGTGAAGGATAACAAACCAAGTGTTCCACTACAAAACAACCAAATTGTTGAGAAATTCTTAAGCATGAGAGGTTGCTATTGTTTTTTTTAGTTTCCTAAAATGAAATCTACTTTAATCTTATTTTTTTTAAATTCCAATGATTTAAGCTGTTTTATAAATCGTCCAAAATAGTCCACTGGTCTTGGATAGACTATGACTGGATGCTCTGTTAACTGGATGCCTTGGATAGACTGACTGAATGCTCTGTTAATTGGATGCCTGGATGCGCTGTTAAAGATACTCCTTGATGTGAAGTCACAATGCTCTCTTAAGATACTCCTACGTTAAGATACTCTTTGATGTGAAGTCAGGATGCTCTATTAAGATGCTTCTTCATGCTTTGTTAAGATACTCTTTGATGTGAAATCACAAGTTCAATTCCCTGTCTAGATCGATATATTGAAAAATATACTTGTGCCAAACTTACAAAAAAAATCTATATTTAAAATCCTCTCCACCCAAATTCAATAATAAATTTTGTTAAAAAAACTAAACACTAAAAAATATCATTTAATAATTCTCATTTAATTCTTTTAAAAATATGGAATTAAATACTCCAACATAATCTTACAATCACTCTTTAAAATAACAAGAGTTCAACAGCTTCTTGCCTAATATTAATACTGCAAAATATTAATGTAAAGTGCATAAAACCATTAAATTTGAAGATATTTCAGATCCGATAGCTTCTATACTCTCTATAATGATATTTAATTTTCGGCTACAAACATTTCGCTTGCCCTTTAAAATGATATTACATTAAATAAGTCCTGGTGCACGAAACAGATCATGTATACCTTAAATAATAATGAAATACATGTCCCAATAATTAATGCATAATCATATTTAAAAAGTTAATTAATTAATACATAGTCAATAATGCGTTAGTAACTGTATCGCTCTTGAAGAAAAAGAGTTGTGTTAATTCTTAATTTCGCTGCAGAGCCTTGAAAGATAATTTGCACATATAAATTTTGTACCAATTTTTATTTACAGATGGAGAAATTTTCATTCTATCCTTGGCTCTACTGGTAAATAGTATCATATATTAATTCCAGTATATTATACAAACATGTTATAAAGCTTTTGCAGCGCGAGATCATTTGTCAACAATGCTTACAATGAAAGACTAATTTTACACAGCTTTGAAATCACAGTCTCCTGTGTTATGATTAAATTAATGTGCAATATAGTAGAAATTTTTATCAATTAAAAGAAAATTTTATATTAAATTTAAAATAATAATAATAATTAAAATTATGTTATTTTTAGTGATGAAATATTTATTTTACTTAATTTTAGAATTATTTTTAATAATAATATATTTAATAATATTTCGAATGATGTGAAATAACATTAGTAGATTTCGAGGGTTTGTTTTTTCAAAATAGTTAAGATTTAATATATTTTGGAATACCAATAAAAAAATTCAACTATGTTTCCAACTCATATAAAATATGATTCTTTGAATGATTTTGATTACTTACAAATAAATCAAAAATAACCATGTTTTACATAATAAATTATTAAAAAAATAGAAAATAATATAAATTAAAAATAACCATGTTTTGCATGATAAATTATTAAAAAAATAGAAAATAATATAGTTGAGAGTTAGTTCAATTGATTAATTTTTTTTTGCTAAAGCACCTCTTTAATGGGAGGTTATAGGATGAATATGCCCAAATATCATCTGTGATGCTCATACATCACATATACCAATACATCAAAAATAACCATAACTAGCAATTGCACCATCATCAGATATTGCAAAGGAACCCCGTAAGATTTTTAAAGAGATTCAATAGTTGCTACGCAATAACCATAACTAGCAATTGTATCATCACCAAATGTTGCAAAGAGAGATTCAGTAGTTGCTACGCAATTACCATAACTAGCAATTGCACCATCACCAGATGTTGCAAAGGATTCTTAAAGAGATTCAGTGGTTGCTACGCAAGATTATTCTAATTCAACATGGAAATGGAAATATTGATACCAAAACATGACTGCACATGGAAATGGAAATATTGATACCAAAACATGACTGCACATGAAAATGCAATTTCCAATCAATTTTTCAATAGAAATGCATACACTCAAATACATAGACCAAATCAATATATAATGGTGTTGTTTAAACAAGTGATAATTTCATTTAGATTGGAACTTTTTCACAAATAAGATGTTTTTTTATTTTACAAAATCTTGATTTACAAATGTTCCAATTTGGATTTTGAAAGTAGAAATAAATTTAACTCTCAAAAACTCCAGACCACCTAAAATTTTATAGTTTGAAAACTTAACACTTAGAAAAATTCTATAATTTGAAAATTGTAGCCTAAATAATAAATTTATTCTTTTCAAAATGCTTCAAATTATCGCCACCAATATTATTAAATCCCATATAAATACAGGTAATAAGCCCATCCCCTAATATATGGCAGTTATTTTATCCATTCAAGGTGCTTCAAATGATCACCACTGCTATCTCTTCATGAAGAAAATGTAAATGAACAATGGAATATCAATCCCAACTTCAAAAATGCAGTATCATAAACTATTGAATATCAAGAATAACAACAAAATTACAGGCAATAATCCACTAAATGTGTGTTACATAGACCAGCTCAACATATGGCAGGTTTTTTATTCACATTATATTTAATTTCAATATTAGAAAAAGACTAAAACCCTCTCCGAATAGAGGCTCTGCTAGGTCGACTGTTATGTGTGGGAGAAGACCCAGATGGAGGAACCTGACCTGTGGGAAGCATCTGAGACACGTTGCCGACTGCACGAGAGTGCCTTATGTGCAATACGAGATCCTGGACATGATGAATATCTTGAATCCTGTTGTTTCCAGACCCATTTTGCTAATCTTGTCTTATTGTGGATGTTGAAGATAGATCGACATTAGAGACCAGAGAGCTTCGAGACTCTGCAATCACCATGGCTGTGAGAACCAAAGTGAAAAAAATCTCCAACCATAGAACATCGTAACAATAAAACAACCTTGCCATAAATATCAGTCCAGTTCAACTGGTTATCTGCAATTCCTCTATCGTTCTACAAATTGGCCCCTACTGAGAAAAAATCTGCAGAAGTGAAGAAGAAATGAAACATAGCAGAGTTGGTACCAGTTGATAGTTAAGCCATACCTGTTCTTTCTCTGCAAATCCATAATAGTTGTTAATAGTGGTGAATGCATCTAGTGATGGAAGCTACAGCTTTCTGTTATGGTCATGTACAGTAGAGCCAGATCTGGACTACCAGTCAATGGTTAGCTGTTGTTTTCTTGTAACACCAAGTGCTTGGTGAATTTGAGGTGTTTCTAATGTGTTTTGGGATAGGAACAATATGGACGAATCCCTTTATGTGGATCCTTACCTCCAGAGATGTGATAATTGACTAACCCCTGCACCCTTGGCTAGTGGTGTATCAGAGTAAGTTCTGTAAACATCTTGCTCACACTGGGGTGAGATTATTGGAAATTAGATAAACCATCCTTGATTATTATTGGACATTAGATAAACCTGCCTTTCCATGTGTTTCCTAACTGCTTCAATGTGATCATTGATTAACCACTGCCAATTTAAAATTTTAATCTAACGAAAATGGTGATTTCCAACAATCCCAACTCAAAAACCTGAAATTAGTGGACAAGGTGATCCAACTTTTATCATTAGGGGAGGAGACATGAACACTTAAATTTGCTGTGTGCGTGATTTTCACGTTGTGTAGCCGGTGAGTCTAGGCCATCCGACTCCTCGTGCCATAGTTCTGTAAATATTGTCGATAGCAGTGGAGACATGAACCATGCAATACGATGGTAGAGCTGCCCTGGACGGTAAATAATAGATGGCAAATTCGGCTGGTCCACTGCGTCCGGGAAAGCCTGAGTCTCCAAGGCCAGGCCTGCATATTTTTTGTAAATGGCACCTCCCTTCCCCACAAATTTCTTGATTTGATTAGAAGTATAAAACTGCAAGCCTATGTTATTTGTCCACAGATCCAGAACCCTTCCACTGAAATCGTCCTTCACTCTCACAGTACGCCTCAGCCAATGCTTGGACTTTGGGCGATCCAGTACACAGTTTATATCATACCCTCCTGGGACATCGTTTATTTTTTTTCCAACAACAGTTGGTTTTGTAAAATCATAGGGGGTTCCTTTGACAGGCACAATATCACCAGTGGGAATGAGCTGCTTGTCCACTGGAGTAATTGAATGTGCCCATATTGTCACTTTATTGCTAAGTATGCTTCGGTTACTGGCTTCCCCTGCAAGGTTCCAGTAGGTGTGTTGGGCTAAGCTCACAGGAGCAGGTTTTATCCTTGGTACTGTTTTTATTTCAAGTGTCAACTCCCTAGGTCCACTCAGAGTGTATGTTGCAGATACATCGAGAACACCAGGAAATCATATAGCAATCATCACAAGAACACAAAAAAGAGTATTAAGTATAACCCATTTGTGTTATATTGAAAAAAATAGGATCTAAACAAAGCCTTATAACAGCAATTAAGCATGATTTCTTTATACATATCCATGATCCATAGCAGTTTACCATGATTTTTCCATACATATCCATGATCCATAGCAGTTAAGCATTTGTGCTATATTGCAAAAATTAGGATCTGCTGTCTATATTCAAAGAGTTGAAGAGGGACACTTCACCTTGAAAGCTTTCCTGTACGTAGTAACAGGAAAATTCACAGGTGCAGACACAACACCTTTCATGAAAGAAAAGTATACTTTCATCATCATCCTCATGGCATATTGTTTCAATGCAGCAAAGGGTTATCATCAAATCTGTGAGAATCCCCATCAATAAGGATACCTTTGAGCAGGCACATAAAGCCTTGGAAATGGATATGGAGGTGGGTCACTGCCAAAAAGGCATGGCTGTGTAGAGTTTTTGGAATGGATGATGAGGAAGGCTCTATGGTGGGATAGTACAGAAGAATTAGATGCAGGTATGTCTCCTGGAAAATCAGGGCAGAATTGAGAAGAGAAATAAAACCAAGGCCAGCACCACATCCAAGATTCAAATATGATGCTATAAGTTGTGCTCTTAACTTTGATGATGGAGAAGCCCAGATAATGCCTAGCATTTCAGTTGCAGGTTTGTAGCAGAGTTGGTACCAGTTGATAGCTAAGCCATACCTGTTCTTTCTCTGCAAATCCATAATAGTTGTTAATAGTTGTGAATGCATCTAGTGATGGAAGCTACAGCTTTCTGTTCTGGTCATGTACAGTAGAGCCAGATCTGGACTACCAGTCAATGGTTAGCTGCTGTTTTCTTGTAACACCAGGTGCTTGGTGGATTTGAGGTGTTTCTAATGTGTTTTGGGATAGGAACAATATGGACTAATCCCTTTATGTGGATCCTTGCCTCTAGAAATGTGATAATTGACTAACCCCTGCACCCTTGGCTAGTGGTATCAGAGTAAGTTCTGTAAACATCTTGCTCACACGGGTGAGATTATTGGAAATTAGATAAACCATCCTTGATTATTATTGGACATTAGATAAACCTGCCTTTCCATGTGTTTCCTAACTGCTTCAATGTGATCATTGATTAACCACTGCCAATTTAAAATTTTAATCTAACGAAAATGGTGATTTCCAACAATCCCAACTCAAAAACCTGAAATTAGTGGACAAGGTGATCCAATTTTTATCATTAGGGGAGGAGACATGAACACTTAAATTTTCTGTGTGCGTGCTTTTCACGTTGTGTAGCCGGTGAGTCTAGGCCATCCTACTCCTCGTGTCATAGTTCTGTAAATATTGTCGATAGCAGTGGAGACATCTACCATGCAATACGATGGTAGAGCTGCCCTGGACGGTAAATAATAGATGGAAAATTCGGCTGGTCCACTGCGTCCGGGAAAGCCTGAGTCTCCAAGGCCAGGCCTGCATATTTTTTGTAAATGGCACCTCCCTTCCCCACAAATTTCTTGATTTGATTAGACATATAAAACTGCAGGCCTATGTTATTTGTCCACAGATCCAGAACCCTTCCACTGAAATCATCCTTCACTCTCACAGCATGCCTCAGCCAATGCTTGGACTTTGGGCGATCCAAGACATAGTTTATATCATACCCTCCTGGGACATCGTTTATTTTTTTTCCAACAACAGTTGGTTTTGTAAAATCATAGGGGGTTCCTTTGATAGGCACAATATCACTAGTGGGAATGAGGTGCTTGTCCACTGGAGTAATTGAATGTGCCCATATTGTCACTTTATTGCTAAGTATGCTTCGGTTACTGGCTTCCCCTGCAAGGTTCCAGTAGGTGTGTTGGGCTAAGCTCACAGGAGTAGGCTTTGTCCTTGGTACTGCTTTTATTTCAAGTGTCAACTCCCTAGGTCCACTCAGAGTGTATGTTGCAGATACATCGAGAACACCAGGAAATCCTATATCAAACATCACAAGAACACAAAAATGAGTATTAAGTATAACCCATTTGTGTTATATTGCAAAAAATAAATTCTACACAGAGACTTATAACAGCAATTAAACATGATTTCTCCATACATATCCATGATCCATAGCAGTTTACCATGATTTTTCCATACATATCCATCATCCATAGCAGTTAAGCATTTGTGCTATTGTGCTATATTCAAAGAGTTGAAGAGGGACACTTCACCTTGAAAGCTTTCCTGTACGTAGCACCAGGAAAATTCACAGGTGCAGACACAACCCCTTTCATGAGAGAAAAGTATTCATTCATCATCATCATCATGGCATATTGTTTCAATGCAGCAAAGGGTTATCATCAAATCTGTGAGAATCCCCATCAATGAGGATACCTTTGAGCAGGCACATAAAGCCTTGGAAATGGGTATGGAGATGGGTCACTGCCAAAAAGGCCTGGCTGTGTATAGTTTTTGGAATGGATGATGACTCATGAGGAAGGCTCTATGGTGGAATAGTACAGAAGAATTAGATGCAGGTATGTCTTCTGGAAAATCAGGGCAGAATTGAGGACAGTGATAAAACCAAGGCCAGCACCACATCCAAGATTCAAATATGATGCTATAAGCTGTGCTCTTAACTTTGACGATGGAGAATCCCAGCTTTCAGTTGCAGGTTTGTAGTAGAGTTGGTACCAGTTGATAGTTAAGCCATACCTTTGAGCAGGCACATAAAGCCTTGGAAATGGGTATGGAGGAGGGTCACTGCCAAAAAGGCCTGGCTGTGTAGAGTTTTTGGAATGGATGATGAGGAAGGCTCTATGGTGGGATAGTACAGAAGAATTAGATGTAGGTATGTCTTCTGGAAAATCAGGGCAGAATTGAGAAGAGTGATAAAACCAAGGCCAGCATCACATCCAAGATTCAAATATGATGCTATAAGCTGTGCTCTTAACTTTGATGATGGAGAAGCCCAGATAATGCCTGGCATTTCAGTTGCAGGTTTGTAGCAGAGTTGGTACCAGTTGATAGTTAAGCCATACCTGTTCTTTCTCTGCAAATCCATAATAGTTGTTAATAGTTGTGAATGCATCTAGTGATGGAAGCTACAGCTTTCTGTTCTGGTCATGTACATTAGAGCCAGATCTGGACTACCGGTCAATGGTTAGCTGTTGTTTTCTTGTAACACCAGGTGCTTGGTGAATTTGAGGTGTTTCTAATGTGTTTTGGGATAGGAACAATATGGAAGTAGAGATTGCAATGAAGAGGGAGGAACATTAAATTAAAACAGCACAAGGGTCAATGTAATTTAAAACTTACAAGAATTAAATAAAATCTAACAAATGAAGCAGAAACTTTCATAATTGCAATTGTGTGCGTGCTTTTCACGTTGTGTAGTCGGTGAGTCTAGGCCATCCTACTCCTCGTGTCATAGTTCTGTAAATATTGTCGATAGCAGTGGAGACATCTACCATGCAATACGATGGTAGAGCTGCTCTGGACGGTAAATAATAGATGGAAAATTCGGCTGGTCCACTGTGTCCGGGAAAGCCTGAGTCTCCAAGGCCGGGCCTACATATTTTTTGTAAATGGAACCTCCCTTCCCCACAAATTTCTTGATTTGATTAGAAGTATAAAACTGCAAGCCTATGTTATTTGTCCACAGATCCAGAACCCTTCCACTGAAATCGTCCTTCACTCTCACAGCATGCCTCAGCCAATAGGATCTACAAAGAGCCTTATAACAGCAATTAAGCAGGATTTCTCCATATATATCCATAATCCATAGCAGTTTACCATGATTTTTCCATACATATCCATGATTCATAGCAGTTAAGCATTTGTGCTATATTACAAAAATTAGGATCTGCTGTCTATATTCAAAGAGTTGAAGAGGGACACTTCACCTTGAAAGCTTTCTTGTACGTAGTACCAGGAAAATTCGCAGGTGCAGACACAACCCCTTTCATGAAAGAAAAGTATTCTTTCATCATCATCATCATGGCATATTGTTTCAATGCAGCAAATGGTTATCATCAAATCTGTGAGAATCCCCATCAATGAGGATACCTCTGAGCAGGCACATAAAGCCTTGGAAATGAGTATGGAGGTGGGTCACTGCCAAAAAGGCCTGGCTGTGTAGAGTTTTTTGAATGGATGATGAGGAAGGCTCTATGGTGGGATAGTACAGAAGAATTAGATGCAGGTATGTCTTCTGGAAAATCAGGGCAGAATTGAGAAGAGTGATAAAAACAAGGCCAGCATCACATCCAAGATTCAAATATGATGCTATAAGCTGTGCTCTTAACTTTGATGATGGAGAAGCCCAGATAATGCCTAGCATTTCAGTTGCAGGTTTGTAGCACAGTTGGTACCAGTTGATAGTTAAGCCATACCTATTCTTTCTCTGCAAATCCATAATAGTTGTAAATAGTTGTGAATGCATCTAGTGATGGAAGCTACAACTTTCTGTTCTGGTCATGTACAGTAGAGCCAGATCTGGACTACCAGTCAATGGTTAGCTGTTGTTTTCTTGTAACAGCAGGTGCTTGGTGAATTTGACGTGTTTCTAATGTGTTTTGGGATAGGGACAATATGGAAGTACAGATTGCAGTGAAGAGGGAGGAACATCAAATTAAAACAGCACAAGGGACAATGTAATTTAAAACTTACAAGAATTAAATAAAATCTAACAAATGAAGCAGAAAATTTCATAATTGCAATGAACTCTTGAAAACCTAACCCTAGCGACCTGAAAATAAGCGAACCAATAAATATATTGAAAGGCATGTATCTGCGACATTCCTACCTTGTTCACCATCACGACTGTGTGGTAAGTAAACTGTATAGATGGACGAGGCCCCTTTCTTAGTCTCTGAACCTTCCATAATACCTTGTCGAATCCCCTCTTTCCTCCTGCATCATCATCAGGGCCAAGAATGAATAAACATAACAGAATACCAAGGGCGCCCAAATATATCAATTGCGTCTGGACATGAAGGAATGAATTAAACATAATACAGGAACGGAGTGTCCCATCATTTTTAGGGAGATGATATGTTTTCCCATCTAATGTGAATTCTCCATCCTTGCTTCTATTGGCCACGCGCCCCACGATGGCACCAAAGTAAGGGGAAGTGCCATTCTGTGTAACCTGAATTCAGGTCAGAAACTCCTTCATATGAACAAGAACAACAGGGGGAAACACACAAATTTACAGTAAATTTAATGGATAGTTGCCATGTATGGACTGAGAGTATCAAAAAGCCCAGAACCACATCTGCTACTTTACCTGCACATAACAATTGCTGGGATTAGCAGCCTTCCTGGATACAAAACGAAAGACAGCCATTCAGATTCAATACAGCCATTCAGCTTCAATAGTTTAATGGTAGATTGGTGAAAGTTGATTACAGTTAGTCTTGGTTTGATTCTCATAACATTTCAACCAAATGATTTGTGGATTTAACATAGAAATCCCTGAAGCTATAGGTGAACAAGCTCTGGCCAAAGGTGGGTAGTTGAGCACTCACAGTTCGTCTCGGTTTGATCCTCAGAACATTTCAACCAAATGCTTTGTGAATTTAACATAGAAATCCCTGAAGCTATAGGTGAATAAGTTCTGGCTAAAAGTTGGGTAGTTGAGCACTCTGATTGAAGCTTTGTCGGCCTCCAAGAACAACGTCGGGGCGTCAGGGCTGAAGGTGTCCGACCTGAGAGCTAATGTCTGTCAACAAAACCAAGAAACCGTCTATGCAAACATGAATGTCTGTCAAGAAAACCAAAAAATCGTCTACGCAAACATGAATGTCTGTCAAGAAAACCAAGAAATGGGAGATCTTGCCCAACACCTAACCCTGTCAATATTACAAACTGGTAGCTCATCTGCGTCTGCGTATATTGACAAACTGGTAGCTCATCTCCGTCTGCGTCTTTCTGACCATTGGAGGGCGAAATGATTCAAATTACAGGATGTATGTGAAAACATAGTAATGTTCAGTGAGTTAGTTATAGGTTGGACTTAATGCTCTAAAACATTTCAATCGTCTAACATTTCATTAGATAAAATGGAAATGATTCATACATTTCATTAGATAAAATGGAAATTATTCATCCACAGTCAATGGCAGCTAGGAAAGTGTGGCAAGTGTAGCAGACAGAATGGCAGCTAGAAAAGTGCTAGGAAAGTGTGGGAGCTAGGAAAGTTGTTTTCAAATAGTGAATGGAAATGGTTCATACGAAAAGTGTGGAAAGTGTGGCAGCTAGGAAGGTGTGGCAGACAGTGGCAGCTAGGAAGGAAAGTGTGGCAGACAGAATGGCAGCCAGAAAAGTGCTAGGAAAGTTGTTTTCAAATAGTGAATGGAAATGGTTCATTCGGAAAGTGTGGCAGTTAGGAAAGTGTGGCAGACAGAATGGCAGCTAGAAAAGTGCTAGGAAAGTGTGGGAGCTAGGAAAGTTGTTTTCAAATAGTGAATGGAAATGGTTCATACGAAAAATGTGGCAGCTAGGAAAGTTATTTTCAAATAGTGAAGCCGTAATAATCAGCATCACATATACCAATATACCAAAAGTAACCATAATAAGTTAATATAGAGATCAAGAGGTCAATTCTCCTCCGGACTCTTGGGGTATGTTCATGCCACTAACACACCAAAAATAACCCTAATAAGTTGTGAGTTTCTGGGTTCGGAATCTCCACAGTGGACATTTTTGTGTCAACGTTTCGGGTCTAGAACAAGACCCTAATAAGTTATTAGAAAAATAACACAGTAAATGTTTCCCATGCCATCTGAGAAAAAAACCTCACTACTGGATTCTGAGAAAAAAAAAACCTCACTACTGGATTCCAATAGATAGTTTTTCAGATATCTATGATTCCAATATAGAGTTTTTGAGATACCTGCTTTTCAATACAGAGTTTTTGAGATCCCTATGATGTCCGGAAAATATTTATTACATCTGTTAGAACAAAAGATACTTGGGAGAGCTTAAATGCTCAATGTATTGTCATTCATTCTATTGGACACATGTATGTTGCTAGTAGCTACCAACGAAATATTCTGGGATGTTGCTACAAGCATCATGCAACCCAATATCCACTAAACAACACCTATTCTCAGGAACACGGGGAAACTCACGGTCTTCGCATCATTGTCGCTTTCACCCCAAGCGTCCTTGAAAAGGGCAATAGTTTTCTCGTCCAGCAGATCGACTCCCGTGGCCTTTGCCTTCTGATAAGCATGCCACGATCTCATGTAATTCAGGTACGCCTCCAACCCCATCTCCTTCTTCGCCCAGAATTTCACGGGGGCAGTTGTCGATTCTCCTTCTGAGCCCTCCTGGACAACGCCCCGAAACGGGAAGCAGACCGTTGCGTAGCCCTCGTCCACCATTCGACGCGGAGGGTCCCAGAAGGCAACGGATGCGCGAAACACCTCCTCGAATACACAGTCCACGCTAGGGTTCACAACGGGTTCTCTGTAACACCACGCGGCGAATACGCCACCGGGCTTCCGAAGCACGTGCTTGACGTGCCCGTAAAAGGTATCGAGGTCTAACCAGTGAAGAGCCTGTGCCACGGTGACGAGATCCACGCTCCCCTCTGCTCCTACGGAGCTCTCCAGCTCCTCCAACGACATCGCCCGGGGAGTCACAGCATACGTTATGTTGGGACGCCTGGGAGCGTAGCTGATCTGCTGCTCGCTCACGTCCGTCGCTATCACTCTCTCGAATATCTCTGACAACTGTCAACATTAAAATCAAGAACATCAAAATGAAATGCGATAATAGCAATTGAAGAAACAGAGATGATGTTGAATGTTAATACGAAGTATAGATTACAGCAAGTGCAGCTTGACCGCTGCCGGTGCCGACGTCCCAAGCCAGACGGCGATGGGGAACATGATTGGCAATGAAGGAGAAGAGTTGAGGTGGGTATTGGGGTCTGCCATTGGCATACTCCATTGCCTGTCTGTCATACGATCCTACTGCCATATTTGCTTTGCTAAACCTTCTTTCAACCTTGATGCGCTGCCCTCTCTGGGATTTGGCTTGGCCTGCACTCATTCACCTGGCCGAAAGCAGATGTCCTAGAGAGTAAAGTGGAAGACTTCCCTGTGATATATGTCGATGGGGATGAACCAATTCACTGCACTTCTTTTTATGTCGGTCATTCAACAAAAGCGTCACTTTTCAAAGAGTAAAGTTGTTTCTAATTCAGTGACCATCCATGATGGTGCTTAAAAGTTCATCTCCCACGATGTTAGTACTGCCCCCACTTTTCAATAAGTTGACTCTCCACCTGTTTGGCCACAGCCAGGGTATAAATTTGAACCTTAGCAACTTGTTTTTATGACATATTTTTTTTACCCATTATTTAAATATAATGTATTACAAGTTTTTATTGTTAATTTTTTATTTTTATGACATATTTTTTTTACCCATTATTTAAATATAATGTATTACAAGTTTTTATTGTTAATTTTTTTATTAAAGTATAAAAACAATTTGTAGTACTATACGTTTTGTTTTTCTTTTTCTTAAATTTTTTAATTGTGGTTTTATCATAAAATATATATCTATGTTTTATATTACTTTAAAAATATCAAATAAGTTATTTTTTATCATAGAAAATTAATTTTTTTATTATGTATTAAGTTTAGTGAATTGTGAGGAGTTCACTTCTATTTTTCTTTTCAATAAGGAAAGAAAAATCTCTTAACTAATTAGGCACTAAGAGAAACATAAAATTTCATGAGACTAATTATTTTAATTAATTAAACTAGCAATTGCATCATAGCATATAAGAAAAAAGGGATGGAGCATTATGTTTACTGACCTTAAATGAAAATATCAATATTGGGTAATTGATGTGGAACAACTTATTTGTTATTAATTACATGTAAGATGTGCTTTTTCATAATGGATTAGACATTTTGGTCAAATTACTCAATACCTCTATATGATGAAATTTGTTTGTTTATTTTTTTATTTTATTTTTTTCTGCATGAAGGATGCACTTGGTTTTTATGACCAAGTTGGACAGACTTCACCCTTCCACGAAACCACGAAATTATTTGCTTCTATCACATTCGCAATGTTGAATTCCACTCGAACTCTTACTCTGCTCTACAGCTAGAATTATTTAATGGAATAAAAATTGATCACTATGATATGTTCTACTTCATAGGAGACTACTAAGAAGCTTAAGTATGGTAAATCTACCTTCACCTGTCATTTGAACATAGAGCATAGAGTTATCTTAATCATCAATTTTATGGATAAGAGAAATTTGGGCCCTTTTAAGCCCTAAGGGATGATTAATTAATCTCACTTCAGATCATTTATATTAATAAACTATCTACAATCATATTTCCATAATTCCACTTTGAACGACCAATATTCCACTTCTTTGGAATTTTTCACCTCAGACAGAATAACAAACATCATGAAGTGACTAAATGTCAAATGAAAATAACATTGAGGAATCTCTTCTGATTTTCTCATGTGGGTCTTCTTCAATTGATGAGGTAGTAGGAACTTCTCCTCCAAAATAAGCGGTGGAGAATTATGTTGAGTGAACGACTACTCATGTAACTTTGAATCCTCCTTACAATTGGAATGTTTCTCTTCCCATAACTCTATCTCAGGTTATAATTCTAGCTATCTCTTGTTGATGATTAAATTATCTCTATATCACTATTGTTTATCTCTTTTTGACCGCTTGCTTGAATCAGTGAGATAATGTAGCTCATATGGATTCCAAAATCCTTCAGTAACCCATTTTATGAAGAGTCGTCTTCTATTTTTAATTCTTCTATTTGGTCCTCCATACATTCTTGATAAGTATCCATTGTCTTGCTTTTCTTCTTCCATATACTTCACATCTAAATGAATGGAACATGAGATAAGCTTCCTGACGTTTTCCAAATTCCAAGATTTTTCATTGCACTTCTCATGCGTATCAGGGAAAATGGATTCCATACATTCAATGTTATGCCTTTTTAGGGCTTGTTGTAAGGTTGGAAGCTTCTCTTCACCATGTTTCCTTTTTTTAGTATCCTTGACTATGATACAAACAATTTTTACTGACCCCTTTAAAGGTAAATTTAGTGTTATTTAAGAAATGAGAATTATGAACATTCATCATTATTGCTCAAGATAAATCACGTCATCTGAAATAATTTGGAAATTTAAAAAAGATCACATATTTAAAAAAAAATCATTATTAATTTACTTTTTTATATATTAAGAAATAATACTCATGAATTATAAAACAGTTGTAACATAAATAATACATAACAAGAAAAACTATGTATATTTGGATGTATGAAAATTTAGATACATTTTATTAAGTAAAATTTTAAAAGAATAACGGTTATAAATATTTAAAAATAATTTTATTAAATAATTAGTTTAGATCCAGAGTTAAGATTGATTTAGGCTAGCTTAGTTCCCCCATATAAAGAAACTACATTCCACATGAAAACCATGGGTCAATACCATGGGCTTTATTTATAGTTTATCATTATTTTATTTTATTATTTTTATTTTTTATTGTATTTTGACCTAGTTAAAATGTTCATTACATTATGTCAATATTTTTATTTAATTTACTTTTACTTTTCAATCTAACTTATTAAAAAGAAAAAAATTAACATTATCAAAAACATATATAAAAATATTTACTTGATCTAATGGCCTGGAACATTTCAATCATCTAACATTTGATCCAATGGTTCAAACACAATGGCAGCTAGGGGAGTTGTTTTCAAATAGTGACACCTTAAGCTAAAAATAAACTAAAATTATGATTTAACATTAAGCTTTATTTTTCCCACTCCACCCTCGGCCATCTGGAAACAAATCTAGAAATCTAAAGCGCTTCCCAAAGTCAAAATATTCACTTGGATCCTACTCAAAGGGAAGATCCTTACCTTTGAAAACTTAAAAAAAGAGGTATCAGTTGCGCTTCTAGATGTCCCCTCTGCCTTAAGGCTGAAGAGACTACCTTCCATCTCTTTGTTGGATGCCCCTTTGCTTCATAGTGTTGGCTTTCTCTAACTAAATTCTCCTGGATTGATCTTGGTGCTATCAACTCAATCTTAGGTTTGATCATAAAATGGAAAAGAAGGTACCCTTGGGGAAAAAAGCAAGTCAGTTACCAATAGAGTTTGGGATACTCTTCCCTATGGTTTGTGTGAAACATCTGGCTAGTAAGGAAAAAGGCTATCTTTCAAGAGCAGATACCCTGCACAAGAAAAGTCCAAAGCAAGCTTGGAGTCTCACAATTGAGACAATCCTTTCCAAAAACAACAACTACCTAAGCTTTAGCAATCTGCAAGTTGAAGAAAGAAACTTTCTTGGTAAAGCTCCTGACAATCCTCCAAGGTTTAGCAAAAATCCAGGCAATCGACTTCCACACAATGAGTAGTGGAAGATTAGACTGAAAGAGAAATAGTTCATTCAGTGCCTTGATGGGATAAAAAGGCCAGCATTATTCTTTGATGGCACTTCAAAATCAAACCCAGGTATTGCAGGTGCAGGAGGATATATAACGGATGAACAAGGTTGCATCGTCGCCACCTATGAATGGGGGTTGGGTTGTTCTTCCAGTAACAATGTTGAAGCCTATGCACTATTGAAAGGTCTCGAGATTATTAAGACACTCAAAATGGGAAAAGTCATGATATTCGGTGACTCAAGAATCATCATAAGCATGATGAAGAATTCTACGCAGACTCCCAATATAGTTGTCAGCAGGCTAATTGATAGATGTCGCACCCTGTGTAAGGAAACATAAGACATCTCCTTCTTCCACATTCTCAGAAAAAAACAACAAGAAATTAGACATTTTGGCGAATAGTGCCTGTAAGAGACCAGTCGATCAACTTTTTCTTCAAGGAACCACTTCCTTTTCTCCTATGTCATGTGTTGTAGCCTAATTCGACTTAACTAAAAGTCAAGAGAGGTTCTGAGAAATTCAAGGTTATTGAGGAACAATTGTTAAAATTTCAAGAAGACCTGTAATATGCTCGAAAGGATAACCACAAGCTCAATGAGGATTCGTCATCACATGTGCACCAGAACCAAAATCAAGGAAGCAATAGCATTGGAGGTGTAATCTAAGCCAAAGGAGCAACAAAGAGAAAAGCGTGTAGGAGGGATTAATTCGGGATTACTTGCATGTAGAACAGTTCAAGAGCCAGGTCGATTGAAGCATTCAGAACATTGCGTACAGGTCAGGGTCGAGTCAGGAGTATTCGCAAATTCAGGAGGGTTACACCGTGGAGAAACAAATTAATTTCCCGAAGGCAGAGAAATGGCATATTTCCCTTAAAAACTTAAGATTTTTGGAGGAGGAGCAAAGGGAAAAATAGACGGTCAGGATTAAAGCGCAGAACTAAAACAGAGAGATGGACGACGGAGATCATATCGCATATTGTATTCGGTAATGGATTCAAGTTTGAAATGTGGTTAAACTTTTGATATTGTGATGCATTGCGATCGCATATCACACATCACAAGTTCAGGAGGAAAGGCGCTAAAGGAATATGTTATGATCGCTAAAGTGCGAAGTGCGGTAAAGTTTCATATCTTTGATTGTGATTTGCGATTGGGCCCACCTCTTCTTGCCCTATCACCTTTTGCCCGTCGCACTTCACACATCGCAAAGTTTAACACTTACCTCCCGTATTTCATAACAAAATCCCCGATTTGTGATTTCAGGGCAGATGCGATGTGGTTTCAAAAATGAACTCCAAAGGTTTTCAAATTCAGAGGTAAGGAATTTCTTGTGTTAAATCGCATCGAAGGAAGAAAGGAGGATTATAACGTACAGCCAGTGAAACGCCTTGATAATGGAAGAAAGTTTAAACACGGGCAGAGAGACTCGGGTAAGTGACCCGACGCAGAGCAAAGGAGAAGAGAAGACTAAACACAGCAGGCACGCGTAGAAGAGGTAGAGTCAGGTAGCAGGTGACATGATGACATTGTTCGAAATGCAAAAGCATGGGCAAAGTTGGGTGGAGATGCGTTTATGCAGACTGTTAGGACATCACAACCGAAACAGAAGGAGACACATCAGCAACAAATTAGTCTCAGAAAAAGGATTATATTCCAAGTGTATTTTTTTTTCTTTGTTAAGATCGAAGCTACAATGGTGTCCTCAATTGCAATGTAATAAGTATTTTAACAATTTAGGCAGTTTAGGAGAAAAGAAGCTCAATTAGTTACAAACTGATTTTGTTTGTATTTAAGGAAGAGAGAAAGAGGGAAGAGGGGCCTAAGTTCTGGACCTCTTAGGGATTACATTTTGTACTTCTTTTTATGATCGGTAAACGAAAGAAGCAGTAATTTTGATACAACTGTTGATGGTGATTCATGTTTCTTGTGCAATTTTGTTTCCCTTCTTCTTTGAATTAATTTAAGTAATGTAGCAGACGATCTCTTAATTACATTTGTGAGTAAGAGTTAAATAACCTTAATTCGCGCTCCTTCACTCCATCTCTTCTCCATTCACAAATTCTCTCTTCTCTCTGAAACTTAAAAGTAATAAATTCTGTGTTTACAACATATTATTTTGAGTTTCCCATCTCTTCACAAACTCCTGATGAAACTTTAAAGTAATAGATTTTGTGTTTAAAACATATTATTTCGAGTTTCCTCTCTATCCATGAATTTCCTCTAGAACTTAAAAGTGGCAGATTTTGTGTTTTCAGCATATTACTTTGAGTTTACCCTGCAATTCTTCTCTTCATTTAGAGATCATCAATGAATGGCATTATGAAATCTTGTATTATTCCATATCATTAAGGATTTTATAAAACTAGACTCCAGAGGGATAGAACAAAGACCTCATGATAAATTCATTTATGTGACACACTTTTAAAATGTCTTAAGCACTGATTCCTTTCATAACCAAGGGATTGTCTCTTAAGAAACAAAATTTTTTGGCACCGTTTCCGGGGACAAAGGCACGAAGTTATTTTTCCATGGGTATTGAAATTTATTCCTTGATGGTGAATAAGATTTAGATACAAATTTAGTTGTTTATTATTTACCTGGCGACTCCACTGATGAAGGTTTCATTAGATGAGGAATTCTGCAGGCAAGAAATTGAGAAAGCATTGTGGAAAATACAGATATCAGAGTTTGAATATTTTAAAGGAAGTTTTATATTTCACTATCAGTTTGGTGATCTATTTTCCCTTACATATCAAGAATATTGTTTCCTTATTTGTTTTTTCAAAAGATTATAAGGGCCAAAATGTACATTCTTTATTGGAGAAAGAAGATTTTTCTTCCGATTATATTATTGATCTTGACACAACTTTATCTCTTAAATATTAAAGGAGAGATGAATGTTGCATTACTATTCCTGAAGGTAAATTGTCACAGTCTGGGCATAAAGGTGAGGATTCATCATCTTAGGTTTATAAAATTCTACCTCATCAACAATCCGCTTCTTTTCAGCTTGGAACCAAGGTGATTTTCAAACCCTTGGTGCTGCCCACAATCCTCCATCAATATCCTTCAAAAGGATTCAATTTTTTGCCAAGTTTTTCTGGAGAGGAGGAAGATATTTCAGTTGAACAACATATCTTGGAATTTGAGTACTTTCTAGACAAATTTCAAATTATTTATGAATATGTGGCTTTAAGGATGTTTTGTCATTCATTAAAGCAGGGTGCTCAGCAATGGTTGCAGTGTTTGGAAGCAAGTTCAATTAGTTCCTAGCACGGTTTTCAAGATATATTTCTTAGATATTGGGGTGAGCGTAAGTCATATGAAAAAAAAAAATTGGAATTATATTCTATCCGGAGGTAGAGCAATGAATCAATCACTAAGTTTAATAGGAGGTTTCAAGAAAATTATTTCAGCATGCGGAAAGAGATTTGGCCTCCTGAAGCTACAACTATGGTTTACTATTTGAGGGCTCTTTATGTTGTCTTGTCTTTTTATCTCAAGGAGAGAAAGCCTTGCACTCTAGAGCTGATTTTTATTTATGCACAGGAAATCAAAGATAATGTGTGGTCTTGTAGAAATTTCTCCTGTCATGTTGAAAGAACAAGTTTTGTTGAAGACAAGAGGGCCTGTCAAGAAAACATTGGAATTTATTTACAAGAGAATGCAAATGCAGAGATGAACAAGGATTTTCAAAAGGGGTCAGGGGATTCTTGTATTACTAAAACACAAGAATTCAAGCATTATGAGGATTCTGGTCAGAAATTTGTTGCAACAACTGAACTACACGTCGAAAGCCTGGAAGATCATTACAATTTTCATAATTTTAATGATTTTGTGAATAGAGGAGAAACTAGTGGAGCTTCTCAGGTGTGTTTCTAGGAGGGGGAAGATTTTTGTCAAGAATTGACATTATATGAAGAACATTAGAATTATGAGGAACAAACCTTATATTTATCTTTCCGGCCTAAATGCTTATCAACAGAAAACAACAATCAATATTCTCACATACAACCTCAAATTCAGGAGTCAAATAGTGAAGGAAGTTTCCCTGTTCAAGGAAGTCTACATCAGCAAGATGTTTAGGAAAAGGAGGAAGCTGAAAATTTGTCTCATTAGTTCTATGATCCAGTGGCTGACTATATGATAACTTTCTTTTGTCAGCAACAAGCATTTATGGAAGGGTATGTGCAAAGCTCTCTATTTGGAAAATTTTCATTACAGTACATCCATGTTTTGATTTTCAAATTTCCATAGTATGGGGGCATTAAGTCTAACACACAGATGTGCAGTTGGTGCCATTGGAAGGATGAATTCACCTAATTAAGTTTATCCATGTATATAGATAGGATTTGTGCATAAATCAGCTCAAAAGTTGAGCATTTTTAGTTTTAGTATTTTCATTTCAGTATTTTTAGTTTAAGAATAAAGGAAGGAGTCCAAAGTGTAGCAGGTTTCTGAAGGTTTTCATACTGGATCATCTCCCATTTAGGATTGACTCCATGCTCAATAAAGTCTGTTGATCTACAAGTGCTCCTTGAGTCCATGCCCAATAAAGGCTACTGATCTACAAGTTCTCAAGACTTTGCTACCAAAATGTTGTCCCCAATTAGAGCCAGATGTTATAGCCTAATTCAACTCAGCTAAAAGTCAAGAGAGGTTCTAACAAATTCAAGGTTACTGAGGAAAAATTGTTAAAATTTCAAGAATACCTGTAATATGCTCAAAAGGATAACAACAAGCTCAACGAGGATTCATCATCACATGTGCACCAGAACCAAAATTAAAGAAGCAGCTGCATTGGAGGTGTAATTTAAGCCAAACAAGCAACAAAGAGAAAAGCGTGCAAGAGGGGTTAAGTTAGTCTTATTTGCATGTAGAACATTTCAAGAGTCAGGCCGATTGAAGCATTCAGAACATTACATACAGGTCAGGGTCGAGTCAAGCATATTCGCAAGCTAAGGAGGGTTGCACCGTGGATAAACAAATTAATTTCCCGAAGGCAAAGAAATGGCATATTTCCCTTAAAAACTTAAGAGTTTTGGAGGAGGCGCAAAGGGAAAAACAGACAGTCAGGATCAAAGCACATAACTGAAACAGAGAGATGGACGACGGAGATTGTGCCGCATATCGCATTCGGTAAAGGATACAAGTTTGAAATATGGTTAAACTTGTGATATTGCGATGCGATGTGATCAGATATTGGACATCGCAAGGATAGGAGGAAAGGCTCTAAAGGAATATGTTATGATCACCAAAGTATAAAGTGCCGTAAAGTTTCATATCGCTGATTGCGATTTGCAATTGACCCCACCTCCGCTTGCCACGTCACTTTCCGCCCATCGCACTTCGCACATCGCAAATTTTAACACTTACCTCCCGTATTTTATAACAAAATTCCCAATTTTTGATTTGTGGGAGGATGCGATGTGGTTTCAAAAGTGAAATCCAAAGGTCTTAAAATCTGGAGGTAAGGCATTTCTTGTGTTAAATCACATCGGAGGAAGAAAGGAGGATTATAACATAAATCCGGTGAAATGCCTTGATAATGGAAGAAAGTTTGAACGCGGGTAGAGAGACTCGGGTAAGTGACTCGACGCAGAGAAAAGTAGAAGAGAAGACTAAACACAGTAGGCACGTGCAGAAGAGGCATAGTCAGGTAGCAGTTGACATGATGACAACTTTCGAAACGCAAAAGCATGGGAAGAGTCAGGTGGAGATGTGTTTATGCAGACTGTTAGGACATCACAGCCAAAATGAAAGGAGACACATCATCAATAAATCAGACTCAACAAAGGGATTATATTCCAAGTGTATTTTGTTTTCTTTGTTAAGATCAAAGCTATAATGGTGTCCTCGATTGCAATGTAATAAGTAGTTTAACATTTTTTAAAGTTTAGGAGTTTCAAGAATCTCGAGCAGTTACAAACTACTTTTGTTTGTATTTAAGGAAGAGAGAAAGAGGGAAGAGGGGCTTGATTTTTCGACCTCTTGGGGATTACATTTTGTACTTATTTTTCTGATGGGTAAATGAAAGAAGCAGTAAGTTTCCTGCAACTGTTGATGGTGATTCATGTTTCTTGTGCCATTTTGTGTCCCTTATTCTTTGAATGAAGTGAAGTAATGTAGCAACCTGTCTCTTAATTACATCTGTGAGTAAGAGTTAAATAACCTTAATTTGTGCTCCTTCACTCCATCTCTTCTCCCTTCAAAAATTCTCTCTTATCTCTGAAACTTAAAAGTAATAGATTCTATGTTTACAACATATTATTTGACTTTCCCCTCTCTTCAAAAAATCCTGATGAAACTTTAAAGTAATAGATTCTTTGTTTACAACATATTATTTCACGTTTCCTCTCTCTCCATGAATTTCCTCTGGAACTTAAAAGTGGTAGATTCTATGGTTTTAGTATATTACTTTGAGTTTCCCCTGTAGTTCTTCTTTTCATTCAGATATTAGCAGTGAATGGCATTATGAAATATTTTATTATTCCATATCATTAAGGGTTTTAGAAAACTAGTCTCCAGACAGATAGAACAAAGACCTCATGATAAAATCATTTATGTGACACAATTTTAAAATATCTTAAGCACTGATTCATTTCACAATCGAGGGATTGTCTCTTAAGATACAACACCATGATTTCCTCTCTTATCATTATCTTTCCCTGTCTGAATCTCTCCTTTCTCATGACTTTGTCAGGACAGGTCTGCTCTTATCATTCCTTCCTCAACGATCTACCCGTGATTTTATTCCCTCCATCTTCATGTCATGCATCGCTTCAAAACACCGATTGCGATTGTGCGATTGTACTTTGCCGTTGTTCCTATCCCCTTCTCATCCATCGCATCAAAATTCTCCCATTGCTCCTTTTTCCTCTTCCCTTTAAGTCTTTCCGCCTCTTTTTGCCGATAGATATTTTGCGATCGCACTCTGCCTTCATTAAGTCTCAAGTCGCTACTCGCTCTTCGCTCTATTTTCCATTTTTCGTTAAAATCTTTCATTATTTTTGCTGACTGTGATTATGCGATATCGCACATCACAATTCACTCTCATTCCCTTTTTTGCTTATCGCACCTCACGGCTCTTTCCACTTCGCAGTTCACACTCTTTACCTTTTTCACCTATCGCTCTTTGTGACTCTTTCCTTTTCGCACTTCGCAGCTCATTACCTTTTTCGCTTATCGCACTTCGCGTCTCTTTCCACTTCACAGTTCGCACTCAATACCTTTTTCACTTATTGCACTTCGTAGCTCTTTCCACTTCGTAATTCGCACTCTTTAACTTTTGCGCCTATCGCTCTTCGTGACTCTTTGATTTTCCCACTTCGCAGCTCTTTCCATTTCCTTTTTTTAGTTCACACCTCGCATTCTTTTTGCCCTTCGCGACTCTTTCCACTTCGCTCTTCGCGGCCCTTTACATTTTGCTTTTCGTTGTTCGCATTCCTTTCCCTTTGCACTTCACTTTTCCTCGCTCTTACCCTTCGCTTTTCTCTCTTCCTCCCTTTTTACCTTCGTTCTCTCAGTTGCATTTTCCCCGAGCCTCCCTCTCCGTCATCCCTTCAACTCTCCATTTTCCCCTTTTATGTTCCCACCTCCTCTTTCTTCAGCACTTCATTTTCTGTAGCAATGTTTCCGCCCCGACCCTTCATTCGATAGTCATGAGAAACGAAAACTACCTCTAGTGTGCCGAGATGGAGCTAATCAGAGGACAACTAAAGCTTATGGAACAAAAACATCAAGTGGATAGAGGACAAATGAAGCCTCTACTATGCAGGTATCAGGTACAATATTTTAAGGAGCAGTGGAGCAACTCCTTTAACTATTGTTCCCACATGAAAGAGTCAATGAAGATTCAGAAATACATTCTTAACAAGAGATCAACACCAAGTTCTATTTCAAACAATGTTGCCACGGTCAAGTCGGGAGAAAATCAAGACAACACTGACTAATCCGCATTCCTTCAACTTACTCCTTAGATTATGTCTCTTAAATTTGCTTTGATGCTCTATCATTTTGTTAGAATATATCAGGATTTTTTCATGCAATATAGTAGTCATAGTAGTCACAAAGGAGGCTCAGTACTTTTCCACTTAACCCATCCAGGATAATCTTCACCAAAACTCGAATGTATCAGGTAATTATTTCCCCTCTTTTTGGAATTCTAAATAGCAACCGATTCAGTTAAAAAAAAAGAATAATCAACTTTATTTTATTAGACTATTTACTATTAGTTTAAAGCATACTTTCAATGTTGGGCATCCATTATTTTTTATTAATAAATGAGACTGAAAAATAAACAATTTGAAATTAAAACTCATTTAATATGATTTTAAAGAATATTTTAAATTTCTAGCAACCATTAAAATTTTATGAATGTGAATTTCCAAATAAATAAATTCAAATTATGAGTAATTTTTTTTTTTTGTAAGACTTTCAAAAAGTTTCATTGTATAATTATTTTTTATAATTAAATAATTAAAAAAATATGATAATTTCGCTCTAATTATTGAATCATCTTTATCTTATTAGATTATTTATTATGATTTAAAAGCATATTTTAAATCTTACACAATCAATAATTCTTTTTATAATGAAATGTGACTTTAAAAATAAATAAATTCAATTAAAAAAAATTAATAAATTACTATGATTTTAAAGCATAAATTCAATTAAAATAAATTTTATGAATACATGCGACTTTGAAATAAATAAATACAAATTAACTCGACACTATTTTTACATTCCATAATAGATTTACTAAAGCCTTTAAGTAGACTTCATCATGACAATTATCATGGGAAAAAAAATCCACTCTCAAAACTTGGACTGTCAATGTTAAATTATTAATTTTATTTTATTTTTATTTTACTGAGTCAAAATGTTTACATAACATATCAAGGCATTGCAACATTTCTAGACTGGCTCGAGAGCTTCTTAACCCAATAAAAATCAAACTCTTCATTATTAATTATGAAAAAGTTATTATTAAAATTATAGAAAAATCTAAACTTTTTGTTACTTTATGGAAAAATCAATAAAGTGGATATATATAAGTAAAATTTAAATATAGCCATCAAATTAATGTTTTCAAAAATTAATTAAATACAATTAATATAAATGATAGTTAAAATAATAAAATACGGGTGGATACCCCTCATTTAACCAGTAGGTCTAACTAATATATGGTGAGGAAAGATGCCATGGTAGAGGATTCTTCCACTAAGGAAAACCTTCCATGACGTGATTCCCCTCATGACGATTCCAATCCTCAACGAATATTGCCTTGATTTTTTCTTCATACTTTATTCAAAGAACTCTCAACGGTTGAATTAGCTATAATTCTATGAGATAACATAAATGAATAATTGCGAAAAGGAAAAGAAACAACTATGACACAAGAGAAGCAGTAGATCTCTTGCACACCAAAAGGAAGTGAAAATTAGTTTTCATGCCAGAATCACAAAATTTGTTGATAACTAGTCTTTTTCAGCTTTTACAATATTTTTTTCTAGATTTATTCCAAAAAATGAAGATAAGTACATGAAAGCCAATGATAAATCAAGCTAATATGCGGATAAAACATACCTTTTCCATGGCCCAACATACTCCCCTGCTTACCTTTTTGCATGTCCTCATGCAATAAGATGATTGAGGTGTATTTGTGTCAAAGAATAAGTAGGATAAAATTCTTCCTTATATAGCCTAAAACCATTTTTTGTTTGATTATTGCAAAGGCCTGGTTCACATGAAATTCTGGAAAATCATAGTCATGGCAATATCCTTTAGCAGGATACCATATAATAGGACACCCGTAACGATCCCTGTAAAGTTTCTGTAACCAAATGGCACCTGGTTCTTGACATTGTTAGTAGAAGCCTTCCATATTTTCTTTGCTGCCAAGAAATCTTCTTCCCTAACGTCATGGAAATACTCCCTTCCTTCCTGTACAATATCTTTATGCAGTGGTCCTAATTTATTGACAACTCCCTCTTGGTTCATGAATCTTATATGTTGAGTGAAAATATGCAAGGTTTTTATGGGTTCTCTACTTAACGATAGATCCATATCATGTTCCCTATTTTGGAAAATGTTATAGGCCTTAGCCCATTTAAGCTGGTTTTCAACAAAAGAGAGGAAAGCTTGGAACTAAATATCTCCTGTGAAGGGACTGGGATTCACATCCTTTCATCCTCCAAGAAAAATTTGTGCAAATATAGTTCACATAGAAGGCGTGTTACCTTCTCATTTTGCTCCTAACAACATTGGATGAATTCTGAAGTGGTTTTTAATTCAACTAGCTTTCTAGCCCTCACAACTTTAATCTTCAAAAATAGATATCTTTCCAACAAGAATAATGCATTGTTAGTGGCAGGTGACCGACAAGGTAAAATATCAGAGTAAATAGAATAGATGGTTTTACTTTGTTCCTTGGATTCCTGGGTTTGCATTCTCTTCACTTTCTCCTACTCACCTCTGAGACTGTTGAAAGTTTCATCTTTTGTTGTAGTGAGTGTATCAAATTTCTTCATAAACTCCTAGTGTATCTGTAAGGGAACCATTTCTTTCTTGTACTGAGCCAACACTTGTTGAGTTTGTGTCAATTCATTTTGTAGTTTCATAATAACAACCTCTCTTACTAGAGGAGTATAGTGAGGTGTTTCCTCTGCATGTATTTCATTGTCATGTGTTGGCACCAAATCAGTTTGCACAACAATTTCAATTGTTTCTTGGGAAATACAGTGATTGGTCTAGACATTCTCCTCGAAATCTGTTTGAACAGCAACATCTATGGAATCCACATGAAATTTTGTTTGGGTCTCCATTGAATAAACACAAGGTTGTTCAGTTTGAGTGTCAATATCCTCTGTAGTACATGGTTTTGTTTGGGTTTCAATAGTTTCCATTTCTACTTTCGGCTCCCAGGCCTTGTCTGCTTCCTTTAACCATTTCATTAATTGTTTTACCATTTTCTTAAAAAAAAATTACTTATTACTCAACTTCCCCAATCTGGCCTTGTCTGATTTCTTCTCTTTCATGGGGTTTTCAGTTGGAGAGGGCACAATTTCTCTTTTAGGCTCAAGAGGAGCTGTACCAATATCAAGGTCATGGTATAATGGGACAGTATTACTTTCAGGCACAAGAGGGGTTATACCAATATCAAAATCATGTTCTAAGGGGAAAATATCTCTTGACTAATTCTCAGGTTCAGAAGCTTCCTCTGTATGGGCTTCTACCTCAGGGTATTCATTTTCAGAGGGAATTGGTTCCCTCAAGTCCCGCAAATCTCCTATGCCTTCAGTGGATGGAAAAATTTTGGTATGGCCAGAACTGCCAGCAGAGGCAGATTGGTCAAGATTTTGTCCTTTAGATTTTCCAGATTGGTACCTCTCTTCATAAAGTGTATCCAAATTCTCCAGTACTCAGGCCATGCCTTCCTCATATTCCTATAAAATCACTCTGTTGGCTTAGAGGGGGTGTATGATATGGCCCTGCCTCATCTATTAGAAATGGCATGTTGTCGTGAGCTTATCCTCACAGAGTGTCTTCGTTTTACTGGGCTAGAGGCGAAGGAAGGAGTCTTCCTTTTTCTTTCTCTTTTTAGAATTGTCAGTATCTATGTTATCAATGTTTCTACCATCTATCCCTGTCTGTGTATCTGGATTTTCTTCTGGTGGGGTAGGGTTTACAAAGTTGTCCCATGTCAATTGTTGTTGGGCTAAGTCATGGATGATAATTAACTTGATCAGGCCATGGTGGTTGATAACAATATATGGATCTTTAGCCTTCCTAACCTGTCTAGCAATATCATGCGATAAGGAATTAGAAAATAATTTCAAGTTAACCGTAACTTTTTTTTAAGTATGGCTAGCAATTTAAGTTGTCGAAGTTTTACCATGTATTGGCATCTGTCACAAGTGATGTACCTCTGAATAGTGGTTTCCAATTCTCGCCATGGTTCCTTTAGAGATGCAGGGTGAATTCCTTTGCCTTTGCGAACCAATTGTTCATCTGGGTCTTTAAACACTGCAGCCGCGTCATGCAACAAAACATGCTTATCGGTCCACTTTGTGCCTTCTGCTGGAAATCCTGAAACCTCAACTAGGATTGCTTTAGACATTGTCATATTTCTTCCTCTTACAATTGTGCGTATGTCCTATATATTTTGCAGTAACTCAAGTGATATTTCAATATGAAATCCTTGTAATTTGACCAAATATTGAAGCCAGCTAGTGCGCTCAAGAACTGTGCGAGTCTAGTCTGTCAATTGAAGTACTGTGGGTTCACTGGGAATATATTTTTCGCCCTTGATTGTTGTGCTTTAGGATCCAAATTCACACTTCTTGATTCATAACTCACATTTTTCTCAATTTAGAACAACACCAATAAACTGCATATAATGTGTAATATTCCCAAAAGGGAAGATTCAACAATACCTGCTAGAATAACGTACTTTTCAGAAGCATGTGCACTAAAATGAGTTTTTAGCCCTTGGATCCCTTAGATCTGGAGATCTAGCATCTAAATCCAAAAGGGGAGAAAAAACAAATCAAACTAGGTGAGGTAAACAGGCCTCCCATACCTAGTATGGCTGAAAAACACCCAAGAATGGGGCTGTAGCAATATGCAACAATACTGCAGGAAAATAACGCAATTTTGACAGCAATAGCAGGAGACCAATAAGAAGGCTCAAAATTCATATATACAACAATAAATCAGATCCATAATGAGGCCCATACAATGTATGACAGAATGTAGAAGACAAGAATAAAATAAATTGCTCAAGAAAGAGGGTTGCAACACATGTATTGACTGAAAAATGGCTTGACACTGTTATTTTTAAGAGCTGTAGTAGCTGTATATTACACTCCATATCTAGAGTAGATCTGTGCACAAAAGAATAGATCCATTTCAGATTTGTACACTAGAAGAGCTCCTTTACAAATTCCCCTTGGGGTTTTGATCAAAACATGAAACACAGAGAGTAGATCTAAGATCTAAAGTAGCAGATCTGCAGTAGTATTTAGAAATTTCTGAAGATGAATACAATAGAAGTAGATCAGATCTATACATAACATGGATCAGAAATCTAATCCATGGTTCACCATAGTGAAGGGCAGAACCCCAACACCAGAGATCTCTCCTCCAAATGTGTGTCAAAACACCCTGCAATTTCCTTCTTGCAAATAACACAGTCCTGGAAGGAACACTATGTTGTAGGCTCTAGCACTGGATTGGCCTAATGCCAAGATCTAAAAATGCAGCTCCAAAGGTCCAGAACTCTCGTGCCAATGGAATATAAGACTTTCCTAGTGAAAACAACCCTAGAATGGCCTAGATCTAAACAGATCTAGCCTCCACTTGCTGCAACTTACAAGGACAACTGAATCTCCACTTGCTGCAGCTTACAGATCTAGCCTCCACTTGCTGATGATGAGAGAAGAAAATCTCCCTCCTTCTTGTGCTTGGCCAAGCCTTCCAGTGATGTACCTGTGTCTTCTAATGCTCCCATCCCTCCTGGATCTGATTTTGGAGCATCAAGTAGTGAGATATCTCTCACTAAAACTGAATCAGGTGGCCTTTCAGGTGGTTTGCCACTAGATAAGGGTGTCCCTTGCAGAAATATCATGAACATGATAGAAGGGACAGTGAGGTCCTTGCTTCCACTACGCAAATCCATCTCTATTTTTTGTGTGGAAGTGTTGTGTGAGGGGTCAGTATGCATGCCCTTGATCATTTCAGGTGCACCACTCTTCTTGTCCACCCATTCCATTTGTAAAGCCTCCCAATTAGTGGTGACTTTCCCCAATGTAATCAACCATTGAACACCCAAAATAACATTGGTGTCTAGTGTGTCAACTACAAAGAAGTGATCCACCAAAGTGTAGGATCCCATGGTGACTGAAAGTGATGGGACATAATGCATGAATTGCATTGTTCTATCTCCTGGGACCAAAATAGAGAATCCCTCAAAAGTATCATTGGGTATTGCCCTCCTTTGCACAAGATGGGCATCAATGAAATCGTGGGTAGCCCCACTATCAATCAATACAGAAACCCTCTGATTCATGATTTACCCTTGAAATCTTAAGGTCAAGTACTTAGGTACTCCCCTCAAGGATTCAAGAGTTCCTCCAATAGGATAAAATGCTCCATTCCCATCTCTTGATGGTGTTGGATCTCCTCCAACATTGCTGTGAGCCCTCCTTGGTTCATCATCTTCATCTTCTTCAAGATCTGAGAATACCTCTATATAATGTGCTTTACCAGCAGCACATTTATGTCCAGGTACCCATGGTTCTTGGCAGGTGAAGCATAGCTTCCTCTTTCTTAGATCTCTCTGGACTTCATCATCGAGAGGCTTCTTGTATGAGCTCTCCTTTGAAGGAGCAACTTTCTCTTCCTTTCCTTTTAGAAGGGAAAGAGGGCTTATTCTGAAAGTTTTCCTTTACTTTTGGCAAGGCATCTTGAAGGTCTCTAGCCCTCTCAATGGCGTCATGCAAGGTAATGGGCTTGGTAGATTTAACCAACCCATGCAGAGGTTCATCCAAGCCATCGATGAACATGTACACCCTCCTTGCTGCAGACAGATCAGGAACCATCACAGATAATCTCAGAAATTTAGAGATATAAGACTCTATATTACCTTATTGCTTCAAATTTGCAAGGCTCATGAAAGGTGCTTCTGGATCCTTTATGTCAAACCTCTCCACCAGTCTTCTAGTGAACTCAGAATAGGCAGTCACATTGGCATGTCCCAATGTAGACAACCCATGGAACCACCAATTGTGTGCTTCACCTTTAAAGTGCAGCGCTGCAATCTTGATAGCTTCCATCTTAGGGAATTTGTTCAATTGAAAGTAGATATCTAGTTTTTCTACCCATGCTTTGGAAGAACTAGTGGATGACCCATCAAACTTGGGTAAAAAGTATCTGCCCATAGAGTGATTTCGATCATGATTCTAAGTGAATCCACCATCTCTATGTTGATGCCTTGGTATTCTCTTATTCTTGAGGTGAAAAAACTCTTGAAAACTCAAGTGGCACTTGAATCTCTGATTCTGAGACTCATATTCTTCAAATTATTCTTCAAGGGATGCTTGCTCATGAGGTCCTTCATTTTCCACATCAAAAAACGTAGGCATGGTAGAGCATTGTGGAGCTTGTGGCTGGTTCACTAGTTGATCATTCCAGTGGTGAGACATGCCAGAGCTTTCTCTAGGATGAAACCTCCTAGGAGATTCCTTGATCCTGTCCAATCTCATCTCTTTGATCTCTATAGAAAGATCTTGCATGGCTTTTAGAAGGTTTTTTGCAAACTCACTCCCATCTTCATCACTTCCAGATTCAGGGGCTTTTCCCTTGTCTTTATCACCATTGGTGTAATCAAACCTCTTCTGTCTTCTTCTCAAGTACCTATTCTCTCTTTCAGTGAGAGTCTCATCTTCTTCTGAAGACATATTGGCTCTTCAAGAATGAAAATCACAATTTGTGCCAAGATGATTGCTCTGATACCACTGTAATATTCCCAAAAGGGAATATTCAACAATACCTGCTGGAATAACGCACTTTTCAGAAGTATGTGCACTGAAATGAGTTTGCATCCCTTGAATCCCTTAGATCTGGAGATCTAGAATCTAAATCCAAAAGAGGAGAAAAAATAAATCAAACTAGGTGAGGTAAACAAGCCTCCCACACCTAGTATGGCTGAAAAACACCCAAGAATGGGGCTACAGCAATATGCAACAATACTGCAGGAAAATAACGCAGTTTTTGAGAGAAATAGCAGGAGACCAATATGAAGGCTCAAAATTCATATATACAGCAGTAAATCAGATCCATAATGATTCCCATACAATGTATGACAGAATGTAGAAGACAAGAATAGAAGAAATTCCTCAAGAAAGAGGGCTGCAACACATGTATTGACTAAAAAATGGCTTGACATCGTTATTTTTAAGAGCTACAACAGCTGTATGTTACACTCTAGATCTAGAGAAGATCTGTGTACAAAAGAATAGATCCATTTCAGATCTATACACTAGAAGAGCTCCTTTACAAATTCCCCTTGGGGTTTTGATCAAAACATGAAACACAGAGAGTAGATCTGAGATCTAAAGTAGGAGATCTGCAGTAGTTTTTAGAAATTTCTAAAGATGAATACAATAGAAGAAAATCAGATATGTACAGAACATGGATCAGAAATCTAATCCATTTATCACCATAGTGAAGGGCAGAACCCCAACACCAGAGATCTTTCCTCCAAATGTGTGTCAAAACACCCTGCAACTTCCTTCTTGCAAATAACGCAGTCCTGGAAGGAAAAATGCACTGTAGGCTCTAGCACTGGATTGTGCTGATGCCAAGATCTGAAAATGTAGCTCCAAAGGTCCAAAACTCTCTTTCCAATGAGATAGAATACTTTCCCAGTGAAAAGAGGCCCAAGAATGGCCTAGATCTAAACAGATCTAGCCTCCACTTACTGCAGCTTACAAGGACAACCAAACCCTCAACAGGATCTGCATTGTAGGTGGAAGATGAGCTTGGCCAAATGCCTAATAGTGGATGAGATTAGGAAGACTCTTCCAAGAGCTACTCAATGGAAGAGGTGGGATTCCCTAACAGGAACACCCTAGTGCTAAAAAACACTATCCTCAGCTAAATAGCAGAGAATGATATATGTCTAAACAGACAATATATTCAGAAATATACTCAATCAACAACCTTCTTCTGTTGTCCTCCTCTTCCTTTTATAAGATGAAAGTCTTGTCAAACCCTAAACCATCTCAATGATTTAGCTCCATTCACATGAGTAGCCTCCAACTAAAACTGCGTTGTGCCTCTAGGAGATTCACTGTATCTAGATAGCACTGTTGATTTGGTCCTGGTTGAATTGGTCAAGTGCTCCAGTCTCTTTCACACCTAAGTGTGCTTATGTAAAAAGCCTAGATTTAGCTATGTTCACATGTGGCATTGATTTATTTTGCTGATTAGGAGTTTTATTGATTCTCCTTTACAGTTTTATTCATGAAATAGAAAATTGAAACAAAATTGTATATTCCCATTAGCTTGGGCTAATTGGGAATATTATACAATGATTTGAATTTTTCTATTTTTTATATAAATGCAATAATGTTATTTGTCGCATCAACATGTTTCGACGGAGTTTAGTAATTATATCGCATGTTGTCCCATTATACATACCTTCCTCCCTCCAATTAGAAAAGGGAGTCCATGACCTTAGAGCACGGGAAAAGAGGAAAGGATGTTGGGAATTCATAAATGCAACAAAAAATGGTCATAGTAGTGTACATACGGTAAGAAACGGCCAGAGCTGTGCAAAAAAAAGAAATAACCATTATGAGAAAAGATTTCACCTTTAATGGAAAGATATGATGAAATCATGACAGGTGATAGATGATAAAAACTGTTGATATCAATTGATCAGACATTATTGATATAATTCATATAAAAGTGTAGTCTACCATGTATATCAGTTAATATAGATATAAACTCTATTCAAATGATAAATTCATCTTTGGAGATGAATCAATAGGAGATAGTGGGATATAGAGCAATTGGCCATATAACATAAAACTCCAATACCATAAGCAGAGCCACTGCTGCCAGTAGGAATCCATAGCTTCGACAGGGTTACTGTTTAACCCCAAAAATGAGCCAGAATCCTCTATTTAGGACTTAAATGATTTGTTTATTTCTATAAAGAGATCACTGTGTTGGCATGGTGACTAGATAATCACAGTTCCATTCACCAGGGTATAAGAAAGTGATTAGGTCAACTCGTGATGAGACCTCACGTCTTTCTGATAGTTTAACTGTCTGGAAGGCCATTTCCCTGGTGTGGTGGGCATAATGGGAATGCCACTTGTTACATCCTTATGATCATGGTAGGTTGGCTCATGATGAGACCCCATATCCTCTCTAAGAAAGTTTGCATTACATTTTCATATACACATTGTAAATGGAGGGAGACTCATTAACTCCTTATTAGGGATGGTGTGAGAAGTAAATAAGAAAATAAAATCTATGCCCTTATCCCTATATCATCATACCAAAGGGAATTATCAATTGAAAGAGTGAAAAATAAAGCAACATGATATTGAGATAATGAATCATTTTATGATATGTCTGAAGAGAAGATATTTAAAAAGTCATTATATAGATGAACCATGTCAGTTTTCAGAATAAAGATAGCCATCAAAGGTTTAAAAATCATAATGTTTGTTAATATCACTAATTTTCCTCTATATTAGGTACAAATTTCCAATCCATAAAGATGATCTCCATAGTAAAGCATGTGAGAGAAAATATGGAAAAAAGGGTGTCAACAAACCAAAAAATAGCAGTTGTTCATTTTTATGAACAACAATTGTTCAATTGATTGAACATAAGATGTTCAATCTATTGAAAAACAATTATTAAACACACAAAAATAAATCACGACTGTTCATTTTTATGAAAAACAATTGTTCAATTGATTGAACAACAACTATTCAATCTATTTAACAAAAATTATTAAACACACAAAAAGAAATCGTGGATGTTCATTTTTCTGAACAGCAGTTGTCCAATTGATTGAACAACAACTATTCAATTGGTTGAAAAAAAACTGTTAAATCTATTGAACAACAATTATTAAACACAAAAAAAAAAATTGCGATTGTTCATTTTTCTGAACAACAGTTGTTCAATTGATTGAATAACAACCGTTCAATCTATTGAATAACAATTATTAAAAATACAAAAAGAAATTGTGGCTGTTCATTTTTATGAACAACAAATGTTCAATTGATTGAACAAAAGCTATTCAATCTATTGAACAACAAAAATTCTCAAAAAGAAAAAAAATAAATGTAGCTATTCAAAGAATTGAACAACATCTGCTTATAAAAACAAAGTAAAACAGAGGTAAAATAAAGGCATATCATCATAAGAGAGTGTTTCAAAAGAAAATAACTCCACACATTTACACATTAATGCTTATCTTTCTTTTTTTTAAACGACAAATTACAACCAAATATTAAAAATATATACATTATGTTGTCGGGTCATTACTCCGTGCAGCTAAGATTTTCATAGTGGGATCATCATGTACTTATTGGCAAAAAGACTCTTTGGTGAGTGGTTTATGATAAAGACATACCCAATGTCCATTCACTCGAAAAGAAGAGTTAGAACCATCGATGGTGGTCAGAGTTAGAGTGTCGTTATTGTGCACCTCTTTAATTTCACATGGGTGAAGCCACCTTGTCTATAATTTACCTGGAAATTCTGGGAACCTGGAATCATAGAGGAGTGCCCAGTCTCCTTCTTGAAACGTCTTTTTTTTTATAAGATTTTCGTGCCACTTAGCCCTTTTCTACTGAATAATTGCGGTGTTTCGTAGAGAAAGTAGTCGAGCTTCATCCAATTCATTTATTTGTTGAAGTCGTTTAGTTTGTGCCTCCGTCAGGTCCAGTCCCACTTCCTGGGCTATTCTGAGAGTATTTATTTCAAATTTTATAGGGAAAATAGGTTCTTTTCCAAACAAAAGGTTGTATAGGGAATATCCAGTAGTATTTCGCCAAGTTGTGTTATAAACCCACAAGGCCTCTAATAGTTTAGTAGCCTAGTCCCGACGATGTGTCGAAATCATCTTGGTCAAAATTGTCTCAATGAATTTGTGAGTGCGTTCAACCTACCTGTTCTCCTGTAGGTGATACAGATAAGTGGCTCTATGTGTGATATGGTGGTTTTAGATAGTGGCTGTAATATTATGTACCACAAACTGGGTCCTTCCATTTGTTATCACTTCCGTGGGTAAGCCATACCACACAAATAATTCAAAAATAAAATTAATTACAGTTTCTTCTATAGCTCTTTGCAAAGCTATTGTTTCTACCCACTTTTTCACATAGCCTGTGGCAACTAGTATGTATGCCTTTTGGTCTGATGGTGGATAGAATGGGCCAAAAAAATCTAACGCCGACCGCTCGAAAGGTTCTATTACCAATTGTGGCTGTAACGACATATTGTCAGATTGACCATAATGGCCCATCCATTGGAACCTATCACAGGTCTCAACATATTTCTTGGCATCTTTAAAAATAGTGGGCCAGTAATGGCCCATTTGTAGTATTGTATGCACAGTTCTGCAATCTATGAAGTGTCTGCGACAAGGCTCGTCATGACAGGCCTTCAGGATGTCATATATTTCATCTTCTCAAATGCATCTGCGTATGTTCATATCAGCTCCCGTTTGAAAAGGGTATCCAATGATCTAGGAAAATCGAGTGATGCGTTGGACAATCAACTTCCTCTCCTTTTCTCTTAAGTGTCTAGGAAATTTTCCTACTGCTAGATAATTTTCAACATCTGCGTACCATGGCGCTTTAACCGCTACAGCAAACGGATGTTCATCTAGGAACTGATCGTCCACAGTTAGCAGTCATTTGTCTTAGGAACCCGTGATAAAAAATATGTGACTCGGTTATCCTTTCCCAGACGGTCCTTAATGGTAATATCAACTTCTTGCAAAATTAACAGCCAATGGGTAACCCACCCATTAGTGATTGGTTTATTGCAAATATCTAATGGCAAAGTGATTAGTGTACAAAAAAATTTGGTAGTGTGTTATATAATGTCTAAATTTATTTATGGCATAAATGATAGTGAAGAATTACTTTTCTATTATTGTATAATTGAGTTTAGCAAAAGTAATATTTTTGTTGATATAGTAAATAGCACAAGGATTTTTGTCCTCTTCTTGCCCAAGGACATTGCCTATTTCTGTATTCGATGCATCTGTAGAAATATGAAAAGGCAGCTCCCAATTGGGTTTGCGCAATACCAGAATAGTCGAGACTAGTTTCTTCAAATATGTAAAAGCAATGTCACATTTATGAGACCATATAAATTCAACATTTTTTGTTAAAGCATACAAAGGTGCAACAATTCATGAAAAATTGTTTATGAATGTATGATAGTATCATGCATATCCAAGGAAGCTACGTACCTCTGTTAGAGTGAAAGGTGTAGGTAGTAGAAGTATTACCTCTATTTTTGTTGTTCTACCTGTATTCCAGTCGTAGAGATGTAGTGTCCTAGTATTATGCCTTTTGTCATCATCATGTGACACTTTTCATTACTTAAACACAGCCTGGTAGCGATGCATCATTCCAAAAATTTCTTTAAAGTCTATAGCACTTGGCCGAAATCGTCCCCATATGGGTTGAAGTCATCCATGTAAACTTCAAGTCCCTCATTTATCAGATCAGAAAAAATATTGAGTATTTCCCTCTAAAATGTAGTTGGGGCATTGCATAAACCAAAAGGTAACACTCTATAAGCAAGCGTACCCCATGGGTAGGTAAAGGTAGTTTTGTATTTGTCTTCAGGGGTAATTTGGATCTGATTATAGCTGTTGAAGCCGTTAAGAAAGGAAAGAATCACTTTCCTGCAAATGTATCAAGGACTTGATCAATAAATGGAAGAGGGAAGTGTTCTTTCTTTGTGGATTTGTTCAGTTCCCTGTATTCCATATAGATTCTCCACTTCCCGTTCTTTTTGGGAACAACCACCAATGGAGAGATCCACTTACTATCTGAAATGGGATAAATAAAATTCACATCCAGCAACTTCTGTAACTCTTCTTTTACAATGTCTTTGAGGTTCAGATTTAATATTTGTTGAGGTTGCCGGATAGGGAAACCATCCTTTTTGGTGTAGATGTGATGTGTACACAATTTGGGATCTATGCCCTTCATGTTTGGGAATTCCAAAGAAAAATCCCCTTTATATTTTTGTAGAATTTGAATGAGCTTTTGCTGTTGATCACTATCCAGATGTCATTGATGTTTAGAATCTTGCCTGGTTAAATCTCAACAGGCCTGCTTTTATGAACAACAGTTTTTGGTATGTGATGATCATCAACATATTTCAAAGGGTCTTCCCGGGCTTCATTTTCAAGAATCTCTTTCAACATTTGACATTTCACATTGTTATCAGTAGTTGATTGATTTATAAAATTATTAATTACATCATCTTCAGTCTCATTCTTGAACTCAAGAGATTCTGCTACTGTAAGAGGTGAACGGATGTTTTCTTCCAAGTATGTAGGTGGATTTTTATGAGTTTTCAGGATGGGCAGACTTGGCTTAGCAGGGGGATATAACAAAAAGGGTTTTTGCAACATTCCCCTTTGTGATAGTCATGCTACCAGCACGAAAGCCTATGTAAGCATCAACTGTTTCTAAACAAAGTCGTCCCAAAATTAAAGGGTGTCTGTCTAATCGGCTTCTTGGGTTGATAACTAGAAATCGACTAGGTATTCCCATGAGTCCATAGAAACCATGATTTCATGTGAGGTTCCTTCTGGTTTAACGACTAAATGATCATCAAGTTCTAGAAAGGTGGTGGTCGGTTAAAGAGATGTGATACTAAGTGTTTCACAGGTATCTGTCGTGAAAATGTTAATGGCTGAACCTAAATCAACTAGTGTGTTTGGAAAATAACGGCTATATATTTGAACTGTGACTATGGGATTCCCTGGATCTGTTATGAAACCAACTCCAAAAATAGAAGAAAAGAGATATAAATTCCTTAGAAATAGCCACTTCGAGGGGGAAACTCCAATACATTACATAAATGAACAATTCTTGGATGATACAAATGACAAAACCCCCTTCTATATATAGGAGTCCATGGGGTCACAATATAATCCTAGCCGACCTAACAATAATAATGTAAGGGAACAATAATAACAATAAGGGGGTTACACTAACAATAATAAGGGACTCTACTAGTAATATAGGGACCTAACATGCCCCTCTCCTTCAAAAAAGTGTTGTCCTCAACGCTTGAGTAGCTCCGGATGCTTCTGTATAAAATTCTCATCCTCCCATGTACAATCTTCAGTGGGTAAGCTCTTCCATTTGATGAGATAATTTGAAATTGATCAATTTCATAGTTGTCAAGTTCTTGTTTCCGTGACTACTTTAGGTTCCAATATGATTTTTCCTTCCTCACAAAGTTCTGGAAATATTGTTTGAACTGGAAGTTTTTCCCCTATAACCTTCTTTAAACATGAAACATGGAAAACTGGATGCACTCGCAAAGAAGCAAGAAGCTCCAATTTGTATGTCATAGTACTAACTTTTTGCGACACCTTGTAAGGACCATAGTACTTTGGTGATAATTTATTATCATTATTAGCTTGCTTGAGGGACATTTGTTTGTATGGTTGTAGCTGTAAAAATACCCAGTCTCCTACATCAAAAATTCTCTCGTTGCGATGTTGATCTGCTTGTTGTTTCATTCGATTTTGTGCCAAAGTTAGGTTATCGTTTAAGATTTGGAGAATTTATTGTTGATGCTCGATGTGATATTCCATTGCTTGAACCTTATAATTTTCTCTTAAATAATATGTGATGGACGGTGGATGATATCCATAGAGTGCCATAAATGGGGCCATTTTTGCTGTAGTATGGAAGGCAATGTTATACCACCATTCAGCGAGAAGTAACCACTTGACCCATTGTGTTTTCTTATCAGATACAAAACAACGAAGATATCCTTCCAAAAATTTATTCACTATCTCAGTTGGACCATCGGATTAAGGATGATAAGATGAGCTACAAACTAGTTGAATACCCAAATAAGAAAATAATTCCATCCAAAAATTTCCAGTAAAAAATGGGATCTTTGTCACTTACAATAATCTTTGGTTTTCCATGTAGCTTTTGAATTGTTTCCATAAATGCAGTAGAAAATGTACTTGCTTTAAATGGATGAGATAGTGCACAAAAGTGTGCATACTTGGTAAGTCTATCGACTACCACCATGATGACACTCTTTCCTTCAAACTTAGGTAAAATTGTGATAAAATCCATTTAAATATCCTCCCAATGTTGACTTGGAATGGATAAAGGTTGTAGAAGACCTAGGGTCTTAATTTTCTCAACTTTTTTTTGCTGGCAAACCAAACATTCCACCACAAACTTTTGAATATCAAATTTAAGTCCAACCCAAAAAAAATCTTTCTTCACCCTGTGGTAGGTTTTTAAAAATCATGAGTGTCCTCCTAAAGGAGAAGTGTGCAATTCCAAAAGAATATTTTGTTTTAGTTGGGAGTTATTGCAAATATATAAGAGATCTTTGTACCACAAGGAATCATTTTTCCAACTAAATGTATCATATGTACTAGGATATTTCTGAAACTTTTGAATGAGTGTCCACACTTCTTCATCCTTATTCCATTCAACCCTTGCTTCGGTTATCCAATCTGGTTGGATAATAGAAATGGCACAAAGCAATGCTTCCACCTCTTCATCCTTTCTTGAGAGTTCATTTGCAACAACATTTAGATTCCCTTTTTTGTAGACGATTTCTAAGTCATAACCCAACAACTTTGTGACCCATTTTTGCTACACTTCTGAAGATAGTCTTTGTTCCAAAAAGTGTTTAAGACTATCATGATCAGTTTTTACCTTGAAGTGTCTTCCCATTAGGTAAGGTTTCCATTTCTTTAGTGCATGTAGTATTGCCAACATTTCCTTCTCATAAATAACTTTATGTAAATACTTTCCTTTGATTTGACAACTTTCAAAAGAAATGGGTCTTCCTTCTTGCATTAAAAGAGCACCAATTCCATTTCCTGAGGAATCACATTCCATAATAAATGTTTTTGTGAAGTCTGACGTAGCTAATACTGGTGCTAGGCACATTGCCTCTTTAAGATGTTCAAAGGCCTTAAATGCTTTAGGAGTCCATGAAAATGCATATTTCTTCAATAATGTTGTTAGAGGTGCTGCTATTCTCTCGTAATTCTTAACAAACTTGCAATAATACCCTATTAACCCAATAATTCCTCGTAACTGCTTTATGGTTGTAGGGATTTTCAATTCCTTAATGGCTTTAATTTTGTTCGGGTCTACCTTCACACCCTCATGAGACACAATATGACCCAGATATTCCACCTCTTGTACTCCAAAGAAACATTTGGATGTTTTTGCATATAATTTTTTCTCCTCCAATAGTTTGAGCACCCTGTCAACATGTTGAACATGATCCTTCCAAGACCCGTTGTAGATTAGTATGTCGTCAAAAAATACTAGCAAAAAATTTCTAGCATGGAGGAGCACTTCCTGGAATCAAATTAATAGCATGATCATGATCACGAATAGGTGGGATTCCTTTAGGAGTTTCAAACACCTTGGAATGATTATCCAAGACTTGTTAGAGATCTTGAGAAATACATGATTTTGATGTTGGAACTTCTAGTGAGCATAATTGTTAAATTACGCCTCATTGTTATTTTTTTAGAAGCTTTGTCATGATATTAGAGCTTACTATCTTTCCTGGCTTCCCTGCAATACCCCATAATTCGATTTCCTTTCCTTCTAAAAAAAAATTCAAGAAAAGTTTCTGAAAATTAAAAGCTATCGTCCCCAAAGATTGTAACCATTGTACTCCTAGTACAACATCAACACCTCCCATTGGAATTGAAAGAATTGGACTATTCAATACATATTCCCCCATGGTTAGCTTGATATTATGGCATTTTCTAGAGAAATTTATAGTTCCTCCATTTGCAACCATCATTTGACATTTTGGTGTTGGGTATAGGAAACAATTCAATTCCTTGGCTACCTTACAATGAATAAAATTATGGGTACTACCCGAATCAATCAACACTATTAACTTTTTCTTTTTGATATGTCCTTTTATCTTGAGATTTTGAGGAGTGGTAATTCCTGCCAATGCATTACATGATATGGTCAGACTTATCTCTTCATATTCTAGGGTTGGTTCTTGGTGTATATCCTCTTCTTTTGAAGTTTCTTGTTCATTTTCTTCCTCCTTTTCACAATACATGTAAAATAATTTCTTCTCAGCACACTTATGACCTTTAGCGTATTTTCTATCACAACTGTAGAAAAGCCCTTTTGTCTCTTTTTTCTTCCAATTGTTGTGGTTTCAACCTTGTAGGTTGTGGAAGTCTAGGAGTAGCAACACTTCCATATTTATAGATGTGAGTGGTAGGATTCCTTGTCACCATAATTTTACATTCAATTTTTCTTGTGAACCTGAATGCCTTCTCCAATGAATCAGGTTCCCAAACACGAACTTCATGTTGGATGCTATCCTTTAAAGTCCCTATGAAGAAATCAATTTCGTGTTCCTCTAGAATATCAGTTACCCTTATATTCAAATTTTTGGAATTCCTCAATGTGCTCCACCACTGAACCCTTTTGTTTGAGATTTATCAATTGGATAAAGAAGATGTTTCTCTTTGTATCCTCATAATGTGCTATCATTTTCTCTGTAAAAATTGACCAAGTGACAATTTTTTTACGGGAGCAAAGCCATCGATACCATACAAATGTATTTTGTTCCAACTGTAAAGGTGCAATGCGTACCTTTTATGTGTTTTTCACATTATTGAGATCAAAATATTGATCCATATGTAATATCCATGTTACGGGATCCTTGCCATCAAACTTCCTCATATCCATCTTTGGAATATCGTGGTTCTTCAATCCTACATTACAGTTTATGAAATCATGATTAACATTTATTTTGTTCTTATCATGAGTTTCCTCTACTATCTTTCCGCCATTAGGAATCATTTCTTTTATTAACCGTGTCATCAAACCTTCCATGTATTCTTTTAGATCATTATTCATGTCTTCCATGTTGTCTTTCATTTTTTCATCGATCTTAGCTTCCATTTCATCCATCTTAGCTTCCATGCCAGCTTCCATGCCATCCATCCTAGCTTCCATTCCATTCTTTAAACCATCCATCTCAGCTTCCATGCCTCTCTTCAAACCATCCATCTTAGCTTCCATGCCTTTCTTCAAAACTTCCATTTCATTCTTTTTTTTCTCTTTGCGAGAGTGAAATTCGTTGCACTTTCTCTTGTAATTTTTATATGTCATGTAGCGCTTCTTCCTCTTCATGAGTCATAATAGAGCCTTATGAAGGCTTAATGGGTGTTGAATTAATTTTAGGTGGAATTTTAGAACCCAATACTGATATCTATGCTTCAATACACCCTTGGAATCACTTCAAACTGATTTTTCACACAAGACTTATGCAATTTAGAAAAAAAAAAAAATACACACATTTTTCTTGATTTTGAGGAGCTCGATATTGAAACTGAATTATCTATGTGATTTCGGATCTTCAATATCTGAAATTAGGCCCTGAAGTATCACTCTAAATATTCTTTCGAATGTCACGGGTCTAACATGATTTGGATTCTTCAAGACAAAGTTATGCCTAATCTACCACGATGACCTAATTATGGACTGGTTTAGTAGAGCAAACTTGTACGACTTGCCACATGTCACTGTTTCCTCCTTCGGCTCTGAAATTGATATTAAAAAAACTAAAGTCCATTTTCTTGCGGCCAATTTTTACAAAATTTCAATCCAACGCTTAGAGAGAGAGAGAGTTATGACGATTTTCCCACGGTCACCTCTTTGAGATGAAATTTGGGAGCCTGAAACAATCCTAACTTCCATAGATCATATCTCTAAAAATGTTACGAACCAAAATTGGAAATTTTTACAGGAGGCTCCTCTGGATTTCAGCTTCACTCTGTACAAATTTCAGCTTCTGTAACTTCGTATACGAAAATTTATAGTGCAAATTACACGATGACCTATTTTAGCTAAAATTCGGGAGCTTGAAAAAACCCTAACGTCCCAGTGGTTTACTATCCCTGTCCCCAACCCCACAAAAATTTAGAAATGAAAAATATGAATTTGATATATAGCCTAACATCTCAATATAAACAAATCTAAATTTGATAGAGAGATCCCTCTCTGAAGTCGGCAGGGCTATAACCCATCTTCCAAAGTGGTTTTGTGGTTACCTCTGTAATTTTATTTGCAACCTCAAAATTACAGATTGATATCATTCTGGCGACTATATTAGGGACGAAAAAATATTGATTTCAAAAATTCATTTCCCTAGTTCAGAACTTTAATTCAGAAAAATTAAAGAGTTAAAATTTTAGAAATACATGTTAAGCGGTTGTAAAATTTGTACATAGTTAAATTGTGTGTGTAATACTATTTAGATTTGGCTTCTAAAAGAGTTCACACTATATCACATCCACATCCTAAACCTATAAAGATTCTAGATAATCCTGAGAAACTAATTAGGAAAATAATTTTGGCTGAGAGTCAAGGAATTAGTAGTCCACCACCAAAGGAAAACTCTCTCCTAAAGAGTTTTGTCACTATAAAGGATATTCAGTTTGATCTCCCATTTAAACATAACCTATTTAGAACCAAGTCTGAAATTTTTGTGGATGAGACAATTTTTTATCAATCTATATTTAAACCTTATTCATCTCATGGTCAACCTATAAAACCAAACTTTGATCTACAAACACTCCAAAACTTGGACAAGTTACAGGATTTAGTATCAGACCTTAATTTAGCTGTCCACGAGGCTTTTATCCAAAAAAATGTTGAACTTTATACCCTAAAAATTTCAGCATCTTCTACTTCTTGTAAATTTTTTCATCCTATATCAACTAGTCCCACTTCTTCAATAATATCCACTACTTCTCCAAAAAAATTTACAACAAAAAATCCAACCTATTATGGGAACTCCTACACCTACACCCTTCATAATATCATCTATTATTCATCCCCATATACCAATCATGGCAGCTAGGTATGCTCCCCTGGTTTTGGCTACTCCTTTGCAATATAATATTCCCCAAGACTATCAAATTGGGATTCCTCAGTTTGATGGTATTGGACATATTACTGCACAAGTACAACATGTTGATAAAATGAATGATTATTTTGATCTTCAGGAGGTAGATTAGGAAGATGTAAAAATGAGACTTTTTTCTCAAAGCTTAAATGGGGAATTTAGGAAATGTTTTAAATCCTTACCGGATGCTACCATTAATGATCTTACTACCCTCGATAAATCTATTCTCAATAGATGGGAAATCAAGAAAAATCATCTTCGAATTTTAGTAGAATATGAAAATGTTAGGAGAGCTCCTAGGGAAAGTTTGCAAGATTATTGCACTAGATTTAATAAAATTTATAATGTCAACCCAACAAAAATCAAGCCTCCCAAAGGATTAGAATTGATTAATTTTCGAGATGGTTTTGATGCCTACATGTCTTATCATCTTAGGGAAAGAAACCCTACTACCTTGGAAGAAATGCAAATCGATGTTGTAAGTGTGGAAGCCAATATGTTAGCTAAAAGAGCTAGACTTAGATATGAAAGGAGAGTAACCATAAAATAAGAACCATATACTTCTTTTGTTGATGCCAAAATAAATACCACGATTAAAACCATGGAAAGAATGATGGAAATAATAAGCATAACTGATAGGGCTCCCTGTGGAGAAAATCATCTCGGTCCTCAGATCAGAAATCCAAACTTTAGGGGAAACCCACCCTAGATCAAACAAAGAGAACAAAAGGGTCCAGATCAACAAATCAGGCCACCATTTCAAGAAAACTATGTAGATTAAGAGGGAGAATTAATTTAAGAACTTGATGAAAATTAGATAGATTTAATGGGAGTAAATGATATTGAATCTATTTTCTTAACTCAGGAAGAACACGATATCTTCTTGCTTTCACAACCTGAAGTATATTATTAGGAATCATAATATTACAAACAAGGTTTTTAGAATGCAATAATGGAAGTACATAAGTAGTACAACTTGAGGAGTAGGAAAACAACCGATAATCCTACTAAATAAAAAGACAATTGACACCCCTCTTAGTAAAAATCCAAATATTTCTCCCAAAAGGAGTACATAGGTTCTGACCAGGAAAGTATTTGATATTGTTTCTAAAACAACCCAAATTGATATTCTTCTACGAGCGAATAGGAGGAGAATTCCAAAAAAGATGTTTTTAAGAAACAAGATGTTGTCAATATAGATAAAACTCAAACATAATTCAGTATCGAAAATGAATTGTCCAAACTCAAAATACCCATTCCCCTTACATAACTCATGAACATGAATGCTTACATATCTCAAGTGATGAAAGCTTTGAAGATAGGGGAAGGTGCAGAGATAGTAAATTTAACTGATGATCAACAAGAATTACTTTTTGGACCCAAAGTTGATGGAAAACCTTAGGAGGGAAGTGTACCCCCATTTTATGTTAGTTTGAACATTCATGATAAAATCCTACAGAATGCAATGATTGACTCAGGTGCTTCACAAAACCTTATGCCTAAGGATGTTATGGAAAAATTAGAACTTGATATCACTAGATGATACAAAGATTTGTATTCTTTTGATTCAAGTAAAGTAAAATGCCTAGGTATGATTAAGGATTTAGGTGTCACTTTAGCCGAGATACCAGCCAAGAATGTGGTAATGGATATTTTTTTTACTTACATACCTCCTAAATATGGCATGTTGTTGTCTCACTCATGGGGAGCTAAAATACAAGGTACCCTTCAAATGGATATGACCTATACTACCATTCCAGTATTTGTTCAGCAAATGAGATTATATATGGAAACATTGATGAAGTTCATGGTCAACAGACAAGAAAAACCACACAATTATCCCTTATATTCAGTCCATTCAGACCTTGATTCTTTAATTTTGTACAATAATGGAGGCATGGAAGAAAAATTTCAAAATTTAGAAACTGATTTGTGAGAAATTGAAGAAAAAAAAAGATATGCTAGAACATGATAAACAAAATGAGCCTTTATGTAATATGGATTTTGATGGGGCTGTCAGTAAGGAAAGATCTGGAGCAGGTGTATGGATTTCAAGTTTAAAAACTAATAAGCTGAATTTTCAATGTACCAACAACATAGCTGAATATGAAGCCATAATCTTAAGATTGCAACTTTTGAAAATATTGGGTGCCAAGATAATTTCAGTTCATGGAGATTCAAAACTGATAATCAAATAAATCAAAGAGGAATACTCATCCAAACACCCAAGATTAAGGACTTATGGAAATGTTTTTCTATATTTTCTTGAATCTTTTGTTGAGTATGACTTGTCTGTAATCACTAAAAGTCAAAATATCCTAGTTGATGGTCTAGCTACTTCAGCTAGTACCTTCCAAATTCCATACTGTCCAAGTCACTAGTACATCGTTGAAGTTAAAAACAGACAACAGTCCCAAATAACATCAGATACTCGAAAGTATTTTGAAACGATGAACAAATTGAAAACTTTTTACAATCAAAAGATGAATTTGAGTGTGCCAATATGGATATAGATTTTGATATAGATGACAATGTAGATAAGAGTGTGAATGAGATAGAACTGAAAGAAATATATAAAGAACATGAAGAATTAGAAATGTTACAATTAAAAGATAATGTTTTTCCTAGAGGGTTAGTCCCATTAGAGGAGTTATTTCATTTTAATGATGTGGCCAAAAAGCCCAAAATTGAACCTACTGGAGCCAAAGTTGAAGACTGTTATATAGGAAATGAACAAGAATAAAAAATGGTTAAACAATCTAAATATTTACCCCTTGTTGAAAAGAAAAAATACATAAACTAGTTCAAATAATTAATAGATGTATTTGCATGTATTTATGAGGATTTGAAATATTATGACACTAGCATTATACAACATAAGATTCATATTAAAGAAGACCAAAATCCTTTTAAGCAAAAACTTAGGAGAATCAATCTAGTGTCGATGCCCCTAATTGAAAAGGAAGTAAAAAAGATGTATGATGCCAAGATTATTGTGCCATTAAGGTATTCTAAATGGGTGTCAAACTTAGTTCCAACTAGGAAAAAGACTGGAGAAATTAGACTATGTGTTGAATTTAGAAATATCGATAAAGTTTCTCTGAAAGATAACAACCCTTTGCCTAAAATGGATCACATTTTGCAAAAGGTGGTGGGATCCAACATAATTTTTTTATTAGATGGGTTTTCTTGTTACAATCAAGTCTTAGTGCATCGTGAAGACCAAGAAAAGACACCATTTACTACACCTTAGGGCACTTTCATGTATGTTAAGATGAATTTTGGCTTAATGAATGATGGTGCTACATTCGAAAGAGCTCACATTTTTTTCTAAAAAAGTTGAGGAACATTTGCTTCACCTAAGAAGAGTCTTTGAGAAATGCAGAAAATTTGGTTTTTCCTTAAACCCAAAGAAAAATTTATTTGGTTTGGAAGAAAGAAAACTGCTAGAACACATTATTTCAAAATATGGAATCAAAATTGATCCTAGTATAATTTAATCTATTTCGAAAATAGTTCCTCCTAGAAACGTCAAAGAACTCAAATATTTCATTGATAAAATCAATTTTCTAAGAAGATTTATTCCCAATTTGGCCAACCTGCTAATAAATATAAAAAACATGTTGAGGAGGGACATTGGAATGAAATGGAAAATAGAGGCAAAACAATCATTTCATTAGGTAAAACAAGCCTTAACTAAAGCTCATGTGTTGATCAACCCTAATTTTACAAAAGATTTTCTGATTTTCTCGTTTGCATCCGAACATACTATTGCAGCAGATCCCTTACAGAAGAATAATGAAGGACATGAAAATCTTATTTCTTTCTTTAGCAAGTCCTTAAGAGATGCAACATTGAAATACAACATCATGGAAAAGCAAGAATTTTCTTTAATGAAAGAAATTAAATATTTTAGATTTTATATTCATCATTCACATATAATTGGCTTTGTTCCAAACACTATGGTTAAAGACATATTGAACCAAAAAGGTCCTGATGGGAAAAGGGGCAAATGAATTTCCATTATCTTAGAAAATGAAATTGAAATCAAACCTACCAAACTCACTATGGAACAAGGATTAGCTAAATTAATGGCTGAATAAAACTTTCATGCTTTAGGCATAAATTTTGTAGGTGAACTTGATGAAGAAGGAGAGCATACAAGTCCACAAGTAACAGAGGCTTTTTCAACCTCTCGCTAGTACACAAACCTTATTTTTGTCTTCCATCATTTACAAGTTCCTCGAGGTTTGACCAAGACTAAAGATAGGTATCTTAAATTCAAAGCTATAAAATTTTGTATTCTAGATAATAATTTGTATTGGAAGGATTCTAGAGGAATAATACTAAACTTCTTGTTGAAAGATGAAGTAGATTAAGTAATGTAGGAATTTCATAAAGGATATTGTGGTGAACACGTGTACTGGAAATCTATTACCAACAATATTTTAAGAGTTGATTTTTACTGGGCAACCTTATTTCTACATGTCCATAAGAATGTCACCTCATTCCACCAATGTCAGATCCTTGAAGAAAAAATAAAAAAATTTCCCCTACCGTTAAGCCCCATATCAGCCGAAACTCCTTTTCAGCAATGGGGTTTCGATTGCATTGGAGAAATTCATCCTTCTTCCTCAGCCCAACACAAGTGGATCCTTACAGCCACTGATTATTTTACCAAATGGATTGAAGCTATAACTACAAGACACACCACTAATGCAATGATTATTAATTTCTTAGAAACTAATATTCTTTCAAGATTTGGATGCCCCAAGGAAATCATTTCTAATAACGCAACAAAATTCAAATCAAATAAAATGGTGTACTTTTTCAACAAATATCAAATCACCTTGGGACACTCTACTGTCTATTACCCATAGGGAAATGGATTCGTAGATTCTTCCAATAAAAGTCTTGTTAATATCATCAAAAAAAATTTGCAGACCCGAACAATAAATCATGGCATAAAAAATTAATTAATGCATTATGGGCTGATAAACTCACAGCCAAGAAAAGAATTGGAATGCCCATACACCAATTGGTTTATGGGATGGAATTTTTTCCTACTTCCCTAGGCGTCCCTATTTTGAAAATGCTGCAAGAATTTCAAGTAGAGCCTAATGACCTTCAAAAGAGAATAAATTAGACAATACAACTTTAGCATTCAAGAGAGGAAGTTTACAACAAAAATAAAGTTATCCAAGAAAACATCAAGAAGATCTATGAGAGAAGAACTAAAGCTGATGGTTTTCAGATATGAGACAATGTGTTACAATGAGATTCCAGAATGAAGATAAAGATAAGCATGGAAAATTTAATAATTTATGGAAGGGACCTTACACAATTGATGCTTTCAGAAGTAACAATGCATTTTTCCTAAAATGCCTGACTAGAGAAGAGCTGCCTCGTAGACCTGTCAATGGAAAAGTGCTCAAACATTATTTCTCTTAGGCACAGAAGCATTTTTCATTCAAACCATTGTAAATATCATTTTATACTATCATGAGTGGGTGGCTCATATAAGAAGTTGAAGCCCGAAGAGAAGGCCTTGAGCTCCTGATGAATTTGCAACCATAACTACAATAACAACCAAACAATTCAGATGAAAAACAAATATTGAAGAAGATGATTCAAGGTTATTGATCTACAATTCTTGACACCTCACAGGGAGAGTTCCATCCCCAGTTGGAGGTAATGTTAGGGTCCTATAATTCATAGGATCAAATGGTGATTGAACATGTTTTTTTCAATTCATGAAAAATTGTAAATAATATTGCAAATGATTTCGAAAAATAGAAAATAAAATGAAAGAAAGAAAAAGAAATAGAAAATAAATATATAATTGTAGGGGACATAAAAAAAATAGAAAAAAAGAAAAGGAAATCAAAGAAAAATACAAAAATTAAGGAAAAATAAAAGACAAAAAGAAAAATTATATGCGAAATGTCCCCCTAGGCAAGCTAGTCCAAATGCCACTAGAAAAATAAAAAATTTAAATCAAGAGTTTCATTTACAAATATTTTAAATAAGTCTAAAGCTCGTTTAAATACCACTTACAATTGATTGGCATTTTGTCAAATAGATTAGGTTAGGATAATAAATCAACCATCTAGTTTAATCTTGGTTGAAGAGGATAGTTAGATTAGAGAAAATGGGGCTTCAAGCTTAAATGTGCCCTTAAATTAAGTTAATTTAGTTTAGGTGCTAAAAAGGACATTTTGTTTGCCCTAATTACGCTTTGGAGCGCATGTAATAAAGCAGGGATTATACAATTTTTTAAACAATTGAAAGTTTGGTTAAATAACTGATGGTCCATATAATATCCCACTCAGATTAACGTCGGTAAACTCATTTCATGCCCCCTGGAGATCCACAACACTTCACTCGTGGGGGGTGGGGGGAGTAAAAAATAGCTAGACCCACAAGGTAATGTGGCACCCTCACAATAATTTGCACCCCCCCTTCTCATTTGCCTCATTGCACCCCCCCCCGAAGTGTCCATGCTGTTGACCACCTTCTCATCCACCAATACTACCATGCCACGTTACTTACCCGTCCCCACTTCCACTCAGCCTGCCTTCTCCACTCTCTCTCCACCATCTCACCCTTCCAGACCCCACACCCTCTGATCTTCTGAAAATTTTATTAGCCCCCTCATATCCGTTACACACCGAATTAAACGTGGCCACCTGACACTCCTTTACCACATCAACCAATTGTTACTACCATTAATAACTCTCGCTCCTACACAACATATCTGCTCCCATTGCAGTAGTAAACTAGTAATGGCATACCAAAATAATATTTTATTTAATCCCAGTACACCATAAACTTAATTTTCCTCGTTAATTTTTTCTCCTACCAGTTAATTTCTACAGGTTTCAGAATGTGACAAGAACCGGTAAATCTCCCTGTCACTGAAATTCAAGCACAAACCTTGAATTACCTCCACATTATAGGCATTCTTCCCACCTCTATACCTTCTAATAAACCTCGATATCCAGGTAATTCAAAGTTTTCTTCATTTTATTCTAATCTAGACTTTACTACTAGCCCCAAAAGGAAAATCCACCAAGAATAAAAGGAAGAAACCCGATGAGAACCTGATGTTGCCCCCTCCCAATGACCTGGATTTCTTGCCTCTTGTTGATCTGTAATATAAAATTTCATAAACCATCTTTGAATTCAACTTGTTTGAACTTCGTAATTGGTTAAACCAAAATAACCTTGACTAGCAAGATGAGCTGCGAATATGGGAGTCTTCCCTTGCACAGTTTGTGTTTCCCAAAATTCACTTATTCCCTGAACTTATTTATTGGTGTCATGATAGCAATGTACCATTGCATAGAGCCATATTAAGATGTAATGGTGAATTTCTCCTCACCATTACAGCAAATGCCATATCCCAGATGCTTCAATTCAATTATTCTTAGTCTCCTGTGCCTTTATTCACAAATTATCTCACTGAATTATATAAAAATATGAATTTCCCATAGAGCGCGAAGATCATTGGGATCTCTCTCCCTGAGGATTCACAACTTCATAAAACTAATCTTCCTTATTCCTCCTCAATGTTTCCAGAAGCAACCAATAAAATCATCACCATTATTTCATATATCCTTGGCTACTATTCAGACTAATGGGTTGATGAAGCCATTATTTGTTTCCTCTCAATATTTTCCATAGATGAGACACCCATAATTTTTAATTACAGTCAATATATTGCAGATGCCATGCAATATTAGTTGGGTAAGTTTCCCACAAAGGGATCATTTAAGTCTTTTATTGTATTGGTGTACTTATTCATCTACAATCAAGCAGACATGTTTCCTTTCACTCTATAGAGGATGAATGGGCAGGGTGAAGCCCAATCAATAATACATTGGACATCCTTGGTAGGAAGGAACTCCACAAAATTTACCTTCACTGAGTATGTAGATAAGTTCATGTACATAGTAGTTTTCCTTCTAATCAGTGAATTGGAGCCCCAGATAGGAGCAGGTGTTCAGAATATTTTTCACTTAAGTGATAAAGTAAATACATGTGACTAGTATTTATGGGTGCGAATCTCCACCCTATAGGCTACCAAAATATGTACCTATGATACTTTTATCATTAGATTACATAATACAGATGATCCATATGGATGACATGTGCTTTGTGGCTACCAAGAAAAAAACACAGTTTAAGATTAAAGCACATGTAGATCCCTTTATGTAAAATGGCAGAACCACTAGCCGAGAAGCTGATTTACAGCTAAAGAAAATGAATTTCAAGCTAATTTTCACATCGTACTATGAACGTTTGGGTTTAATTTCGAGGTTGAGTGTGGATCAGAAAACAACACCATAGAAACATACTCCTCGACCATAAATAGTGCAGTATATGAACCAAACCCAATGGGTAGAGAACACCCTGCAAGAAGAAGATGAGCATGTTATCTCCACCACAACCTCTCAGACTCCTACACCTAGGAGAAATAGGAAAAGCTAGAGAAAAGGATAAGAGAGGATTCCCCAATCAGAGAAATTGGAACCAAATATTTTTTTATTTATAAAAACAAACAAAAGAAAAATGCAATACCAACATTTTATAAATAAAACAAAGTGAAGGAAAGAATTTTTCTTACGAGTCCTCGTACATCCACCAAGGATGATGATATCATCACAGGATCCCCTTCTTCTTCAACTACAAAATAATCTCCTGAAACTTTACAGTCAAAAGATTTGGCTCAAGACATTGTCGAGCCCGACATGTGCAAAGTACAAGGATATTAAGCAGAGAAATGAAATGAAGAATACCTCAACCTATTCACAATTTTGGAAGCATATTGAAACATCACAGCATAGGTTGCTTTCAGCCTTTGATACTGAGAAGGGAAAAATGTATATTTCCTTCATGGAAGCCCAAGTGCTAGATCCAAAGACATCCATAGATTATGAAGAGCATGTTTTTTCATTTGATGCCAAGAAAGCCATCCCATTGATAAAATGGAAATGCATAAACAGTCTAGTGAAATGATGTATTCTTAAGTGACAAATGTTGCCATGTAAGCTTCAAGGTTGCAGGCCTCAGTGAATAATATGTAGTCTCAACTCAAAGTGGAAAGGATTTCATACTTAGCCAAAGAAGCCAAAATTAATTCATTGGAGGACTTAATAATCAAATTGGGATACAATCCAAATGATGTGAAGGCTGTAGAAGAGATAACAAAGAGGAAATTTTTTTATATTTCAACATTAAGAAAATAGTTGAAACTGCCTGCCACTAAAGACCCACAAGCCAAGGAATTTCGAGAAATAGAGAAGGAGAAAGAAGAGATGTTTAAGATTATTTTTTAGTAGCACAGTCAGATTAGGGATATGGAGGTAGATTAAAGAAACTGCTCAAAGAAAAAGAGTAGACAATGAAGATAGCCATAGTCCCTCTGACAACAGTTCCCATTGCAGTAGCTACAGCACCAAGTGTATCCACATCGACATCTAAACGAGCACAAACAACTGATGAATTAGTCAAAGCTATGGACAACCTGAATCTTCACCAACAAGAGATTTCAAGATTAAAACCTCAGTTAAAAATAATGTTAGAAAAAAAGTTGAAGATTGATAACTCTTATGTTGCAGAGTTTCAGAAAATCCATCAGCTAACATTAAAGGCCCAACAGTTGCAAAGTGAGTTAGTAATGGCCCATACTCTGGCCCAAGCCAGAGAAAACATATGGACATAAATAAATGAGGCAATCACACACCTATGGCCTTCCATTCAAATTGTATTTGAGTAGCAGGATATGATAAAAAGGTCAGCAGAGGTGATAAAACAAATCAAGGCAAATTTAGGAAAAAAGCATGGGGAAGCTACAATTATTATCAAGCTATTAAATTCCAAAAACGGAGTGGAATTGGAAGATTTGGGGATCCAAGAAAAAAGAAATACAATTCTAGAGGTCAATAAAATGCACACCAAAAGAAGCCTCATTCTTCAACTGGAGAATAAATTCTAGAATTTGGATATCATTATCCAGAGATTTCATAAAAATATGCAGGTGCTGAACATGAAAGGTATACCAAGACTGGCGAATGAAGAAGAAAATATAATCCATTTGAATGAATACCAAGAAAAGCTCAAGAAATTTTCCCAAGACACATCTAGATTTGCAGGAATCAAAGGCCATCTCATAGGAAAGGCCTTCATGGAGACTTTGGAGTTTTATTTATTTATCAGTCATGAGCTCAAGAATTTTTTCATCAACAAGCCCACTTTCCAGAAATACATAGAGGTTGATGAAGCCTACAGAAAGCTAATTAAATTTTCTATTCCAACTGAATATAGATGGGAGAAATTATGTAAGTTACTGGAGGAAAATCAGTTTTTCATCTCATATAGCACAACAACAACGTAGCAGGATTCCAAGCCCAATCAGCGACAATCAATGACAACACCCTCGAGAATAGTGCCAACAAGTCAAACTCTTCATAAAATTCCTATAATTCTGTGCTATTTTTGTAATTATGTTCTAGATATTTTAGGAATTATATCTTGATCCTTACATCAAGATATTTTGTAATAATTTTATATAAGTACTTCTTCATAATTTGAAGTACTATTATTGGGATTTTACTTGGAGAAAGGGACTACATTTTAAAGAAGCTCACAGAGCCTTTTGATCATATTTTGAAGTAATACAACTATCATTACATGATTCTTGTGTCACGTGTATTGGTGAAGTGTATCTCTCATTGTTCATGTTTTTATTTTCCATTATTCTTATACTTTCCATATATTAAATTATTCTGAGTACATGAAGTTCAGAACTTGCCAAAATTAACACTCTTTCTCTCGCTAAAAATAATTTTCATGTTTTCTACTGAAGGTTAAATACATAATTCTTAATTGCCCTATATTTAATTCAATTTCTCAAATCTACTTCTTTCATTCACTCATAAAATATAAAGGATCTAGTAACTGTGCGTACCTTGCCCTGCAATATTGGTTGGTTAGATCTATTTTATCAATTAAACTCTGTTGACTCCATTTCCCAATGGTTTACTATCCCTGTCCCCAACCCCACAACAATTCCAAAACCTAAAATCTGAACTTGATAGCTAGCCTAATATCTCAATATAAAAAAATCTAAATCTAACAGAGATATCCCTATCCGAAGTTGGAAGAGCTAGATCCTAGCTTCCAAAGTGGTTTTTTGGTTACCTCTATAATTTTCTTTGCAAACTCAAAATTACGAATTGATAACACCACCCTTTCCTCCTTTTTGCAATGAACAAGAATGACCACACAACGAGTTTCTGATGGAAGAAATAGAGAGTTCGAAGATCTTGGATGAAAACATGCAAATAACCTCCCATAGTGCCAGAGAGAATATTTTTATGGAGATGATTATGGTTTTGAACTTGAAATACCAAAGCGCAGCAATTGGAAAAAGAGAAACAATTGTCCTCTTGATCGTTGTCTTGTTGCTAATGTCATGACCATTCATAATTTGAAATGTAAACTCACTTAAGACATCTAAAAATCCAAAATTAACAGAAATAATAAAATGAAAAATTTTCATATAATATAGGACATTAACAACTGATATTGTCATCCATTAATGATAACTGGATAATGGTTTAAATAATGTTTTTCTATGATTATGTTTTTATATCTATTGTGCTAATCTGGTTGATATTATAGACGAGATATCCTCCCCTAAACTATACTGAGGTATGTTCATTATGTTATGCATTGGTTTTAGCTGACATGATATACTTGCAGGAAAGAGATCAAAGATGACTAGAAATATGGTAGATTACAGTTCACGAGATTCTCCCTATGGGCTAGATGAACAACATGCTGGTGGGCACTTTTCTAACTTAGAAGACACATTGAGAAGCTTGAAGGAAAAAATAAGAAGTTGCAAGGAAAATAATGAGAGGATCATTCAAGCACAGGAGAAACAAGAAGAATTCAATGCAGTAATCCTTCAGAGTTTGTCATAATTGTAGAGACAGAGACTACTTCAGATCAGCAATGGGTAAGAGGATAAGACTAATGGGGCATATGGAAGTAGATCGCATGGTAGGAACAAGGTAGATAGGGATGATACGATCAAAGATGGCATGCTCTTGGATGCTCTATATAGGAGAGGTGGTGAACACAAGTTCTATTCTAGTTCTCATTATGACATGAACTATTATCATCATCATTATCATCCTTAGAGGAGGAGTGTCAGGGGATATTTTCCATATGAGTTCAAGAAATAAAATCCACCAACCTCCGATGGAGGGATGAAGAAGTCAAGGGATGCAGAAGTGTGGTTACTTGGGATGAAGAAGTTCTTTGAGATACATGAGTACACATAGAATATGAAGCCCAAAATATCTATCTTCAGCCTCAAACAAAAAAATACATCTAGTGGGAAGATGTGAAATGGGTCAGAGACATTAGGAGAGAAGAATTCAGTTGGCATGAATTCAAGGGACTTTTTAGGAAGACATATTTGTTAGAGTGGTATTACGATAGAAAATCCAAGGAATTATACGAGATAAATATGGGATCAATGTTGGATGAGGAGTACATGACTAAGTTCTTTCAGTTGTTATGGTACCTACCGTATCTTAAGGATGAAAATGCTAAGGTTTAGAGATTTTTTAGTGGATTTCATTTAGCATTTAGATATCAGATTGAGTATGATGAGCCTTGGTCACTTGAGGAATTCATTTGGAAATTGAAGCACTATTATGAGCATTCAAAGTGTAAGAAAAATATCAGAAAGGTTAGAAAAGGAAAGAAAAAGCTAAAGGTACATGGGAGACGAATATAACAAGACCTCATAATGCATAAGAGAAATAAAATGTTTCACCTTACAATAATTTTAGTGTAGTTAGATAGGGACATGGCTCACAGCCCGGAGGGCAGAAAAATAAAGTTGATTGTAAGTGATAGTTATAGTGTTGGACATGTGTAAGGAGAACCTTAAGTGAGATTTCCCACAAAATCAAGGTGGGAGACCACAGATATATAGTTCACAGGAAGCACAGACTGTTAGGGATGTTAGGGAGAGCATTCCTCGCATATTTTCAGTGTTGGATAATAGGTAGGAAGATCACTAGGAATTTATTATCGATATGGATGTTGAGCTTTATGATCAAGTTGTTTCTATTTTGATTAAACCTAGATCTAATTACAGTTATGTTAACCCTGACTTGGTGGATAAGCGAGGTATGAATAAATAAGTGCATGCATAATCTTAGTTAGTGCAGTTGGCTACAGGTATGAAGAAAAGAGTTCATCACTATGTAAGAGCTTGTGCATTTGAAATGAATGGTATGACTACATGAACACATTTGAATGTATTTTTTTGGGGTAATATAGTATGATTTTGGGTCTAGATTGGTTGAATCTTCAGATGACTAAGGTGGATTTTTATGATATGGCGATAGAGTTCTTGGATGAAAATACAAAACAAAGAGTCTTGTAGGGTAAGAAGAAGACAACATTGGTTATAATGGTGAGAACTATGCAGGAAAAGCGCAGCCACAGAAAAGATTGTCTTATTTGTAGTGCATTTTTCTAGTGATAAACGTAAGGAGGATGAAGATGCAAAGATACTAAGTAGGTTCCAAATATTGCAATTGTTTCAGGATGTGTTTCCAGAAGAGATTTCATAGTGGAATTTTCCATTGATTTAGTACCAGGGGAAGCACCAGCATTGAAGGAACCATATAGGATGAGGACACTAGAGTTTGTGAAACTGAAATTTATGTTGAAGGAAATTCTTGACAAGGAGTACATTAGACCAAGTGTGTCTCTGTGGGGTGCACCGGTATTATTTGTGAAGAAGAAGGATGGTACTCTCAGGCTATGCATTGATTATAAATAGTTGAACAAGGTGGTCATCAAGAATAGGTATTCGTTGCCAAGGATTGATGACGTGTTTGATTAGTTGAAAGGAACGACAATGTTCTCGAAGATTGATCTGAGATCAAGATACCATCATATATGCATTAAAGAAGAGGACATTTACAAGACAACTTTCCAGACTAGGTATGGGAATTATGAGTCCATTGTAGTTTTTTTTGGTTTGAATAATGATCTAGCTACCTTTATGTGCTTGATGAATAGTGTGGTTTTTCCTTTTCTGGAAAAGTTTGTTATTGTATTCATTAATGACATATTGATATATTCTAACAATGAGGAAGAGCATGACAAACACTTAGCAACAATATTGAGATTGGTAAGAGAGAATCATTTATATGCAAATCTTATCAACTACAGTTTCTTTAAAACAAGGGTACATTACTTGGGACATGTTGTTTCCAAGGAAGGCATAGCCGTGGATCCAGAAAAGATAAGGGCTATCATGGCATGGGCAGTTCCTAGGAATGTGGATGGGGTAATATCATTCATGGGGCTAACAGGTTATTATAGGAGGTTTATCGGTAACTTATCTTGGATTGCATATCCTATTATGTTCGTACAAAGGAAAGGTAATAAATTTGAAGGGATAGAGGAATGTGTTGTGTTGGAATGGGGTCTCCTAAAAAGCTGTGAAACTGGTCCATTTTGATTACTTTTGATTATATTTAATATAGCGCAGGGGTTTTGGGGTGGGTCAAAGCCTCGAACGCATTGTAATGGGTCAAAGGGTAAACTAGGGATCCGGAAACCATGGGTTGCGGACCATAGGAAAGTCAGAGCTAAATCATTTTAAATAGAAATGTATTTTGTATCAAAAAGGATAGGATTGGATGAGCTATTGAGGAAATCTGTTGTTTAAGCTGTCTGTTTTGGTTTTGGGGGAACAGACTCCTGCTGGCTATATGCGTGGAGATCCTAGTCCAGCTGTGTGCGGACCCTGCTGTTGTGTGCGCAAGTTGGGAAGGGAATTGTAAGGAAAGGTTTATGAACGAATGAATGTGAAGGATTATTAGAGATCTGAATCCGTGAGTACTGTTATATGAACTGCTAATAATTACTGTGTTATGTATTTTCTGTCTTACTACTGTGAAAGTCTGTGTAATGAATGCTTGGATCTAGATCTATTCCACTCTGTTTATATAATGCTGTGTTGATGTTATGAAAAGCGTATAATTGAATATCTAGTGCACGAAGATGCAAATAGATACATACTTAACCCTGAGAAGAAACGAGGTAATCTGAACAGAACGCAACTCTGCTTGCCTTACCCTTCCTTTCTTAGGGTGCGGCAACCTTGTTCCAACACCCACCCATACTACTTCGGGTGAGACTGTGACCTGCGAAAGCAGGTCACTGTCGAAAGGGCCAGTAGTATAGGGGTTTGTTGGAAAACCTTGCACACCGAACCTGGGTCAGGACTCCTCAAGCCAACATGTAGCAAGTTTTGAAAATTTAAAGCAATTGTTGACGAATTCTACAATGTTAAACATTGCATATCCAGACAAAGAGTTTGTGGTGTGTACAAATGATTTCAAGGGAGGAATTGGTGGAGTCCTTATGCCGGAAGGGCATGTAGTATGTTATGAGTCACAAAAGTTGAATGAGCATGAGTAGAATTATCTGACACATGATCTTGAGTTTGCAGATATCATCCATGAATTGAAGATGTGGAGGCACTATCCTCTTGACAGGAGGTTTGTATTGATGAGTGATCATAGTGGATTGAGGTATCTATTTGACCAACTAAATCTAAATTCCAGGAAAACTAGATGGTTTTCCATGATTAATGAGTTTTTCTTTGACATAAGGTACATCAAGTGTAAAGAGAACATAGTTGCATATGCTCTTAGCAAGAGGATACAAGTGAATCATATAACAACTATGATTTGTTATGGGTCAGAATTACAATAGCATATCTTACAAGAAGGACAGTAGGATGGTTGGTACATGGAGCTTAGGAGCACATTACAACAGGGTACAGGTGAGTAGGATGTGGACTATCATCTTACAACAGATGGTTTTATTATATTTAGGGACATTATATATGTTTTGAATGATAGTGAGCTCAAGAAGACTATCTTTTGAGATTTTTATGAAAGACCGTATTCAGGTCACCTAGGATACCAGAAGACATTGACAACACTGAAGAAGTTTTATAATTGGCCGAATCTGAAGAAGGACATGGAAGATTTTGTGGCTAAATTCTTGGACTGTCATTAGGTGAAAGTAGAGAGTAAGCATATAGATGCACTACTATAGACGATTCTGATTCCAAAGTGGAACTCGAAGGTCATTTCCATAGATTTAATAAAAATGTTTCCAAGGACATCTAGACAACATGATTCTATTTCTAATACTCTCTTCCCACATCAACCCAAGTAACCAGCCAAACAGGGTAAAAATGCGATTAGAGGCTACTACAATGAGATTCAACCTCCTATGTGACCTTAAGGAAGTGGAACCGACAGAAACACAACATAAAAACCTTATACAAGTACAACAACATCCCTAGGAGGTAACCCAATCATTCAGGCTTCTTACCTGTAGGTCACATTGACCTTTTGACCTCTTTGAGCCATAGACGTAGGCACATGCTTGCATTCCAATGCCAAGGAGGATATAGACAGAGGAATAACACAACATTCCAACATCTAAGGCCCTAATTCCTAAGTTATGTGCTAGCATCCCAGAGAATTAAGCAACTTTTTCAGGTCAAGAACCCAGTGCTTTGCCCAGAACTTCATGAAAAGTTTAGAGATGATAAATAACAAAAATACAATGATACATAAGCAATCACATCAATAATAACTCATATAGACCCATCCTAGCCATGTTAGGTGTTTTTTCAAATATTTCACAAACATGAAATCTACACATATAAACAACATAACAGAGCGAAGGGGTCTCACACTTATATGAGAGTTGCTAAGAAGAATTTCTCCCATACATCAATAACTGCAATAAAATATATTTTACTATAGATACATTGTGTATTCACTTACAAGTAAAAACATGGGGAGAGACATACATCATCACTATAAAAATAGATGCTCATAAACAACATAATAACAACAAAAATACCGTGGATACAACAACAGTAGAATCCACATATAAATAAATACATTTTGATATCAAATACCAAGGGAATGAATTTCTCATTAATGAATGTAGAAACCAACTGTATATGGGACTTCCACATTCCAGCTTACCATAGATTTACTGAGTGAAGTCTCACTTCAGCCAATCACCCTCATTCCATATTCCAATAATTAATGTGGGATCTCATCAAACACATTAATGACAACCAATTTAGGGCTTCCAGACATCAAACCACCTCAAACCTCAACTAGTGATTTCACCTCATTGTCGGACATCATAACCATTGCATGTTGGTCTCTATCTAAGATCTTCTATGACTCCAGAGTGTTTGTTCCAACCAGGGTTTCCAGGACTAGTAAATCAACCTCAACTGTTACAAGGCTTCCAGACCATTTTTCCAACCAGCGTTTCCAGAACTAGTAACTCAACCCACTTAGGGCTTCTAGAGAGTTTTTCCAACCAAGGCTTCCAAGACTAAAAACTCTGTTAGGGCCCTATATTACTAGTGTAGTCCCTTATTGTTGTTAGTGGAGCCCCCTTATTGTTATTTTTGTACCTCTTCATTCCCCACATTGTTATTATTGTGCCCCATAATAGCCCACTATTGTTATTGTTGTGCACTTACATTATTATTGTTAGGTCAGATAGGATTGTGACCCCATGGACTCCTATATATAGAAAGGAGTTTTTTTCATTTGAATCATCCAAAAATTGTTCATGTATGTAATGTAAATGAGGTTTCCCCCTCAAAGAGGTTGATTTCTAAGGTGTTCATCTCTCTTTTCCTCTATTTTGTGAGTTGGTTTCAGGACATTTGGTATCAGAGCTTTGGATTCTAGGGTTTCGCTACTTCAAACAGGTCATCATGGAATTTTCACTATAAATTTGTTTATACGAAGGTTCAAAAGCTAAAAAAAAACCCATTTGCACCGAAATCTGGAGAAACATCATGGAAATTTTTTAGATCTTGGTTCGAAATATTTTCGGAGATATGATATGTGGAATTTAGGGTTTTTTCACGCTCTTGAATTTAATCTCAAAGAGGCGACCTTCAGAAAATCATCATAACTCTCTCTCTAAGAATCAGATTAGAATTCTATAAGCATTGGCCGAAATTTCATGGACTGTAGGTTTTTTTATTATCGATTTCAGAGACGAAGGGGGAAACAGGGACATGTGGCATGTCATACAAGTTTTCTCTACTGAACCAACCCATAATTAGGTCATTTTGGGAGATTGGGCATAAATTTGTATTGAAGTATCCAAATTAGGCTAGACCTATGGAATTGGAAAGAAGATTCAGAGGGATACTAAAGGACCGAAGATAAAATCTTCAAGATATGAAATTAGAGATATACATCAGTTTCAATAGTGAGCTCCTCAAAAAAAAAAAGAAGGTGTGTATTGTTTTTAAAAATTGCATAAGTCTTGTTTGAAAAATCAGTTTGAAGTGATTCCAAGGGAGTATTCAAGCATAGATATCAGTATTGTGTTTTAAAGTCCCCCCTAAAAATAATTCAACACTCATTAAGCCCTCAGAAGGCTCTACTATGAGTCATAAAGAGGAAGAAGTGTAACATGATATATCAAAATTACAAGACCAAGTGCACCAAATTTTGCTCTCACAAAGAGTAACAAAAAATGAAATGGAAGCTAATATGGATGGTTTGAAGAAAGGCGTGGAAGCTAAGATCGATGGTTTGAAGAAAGGCATGGATGGTTTGAAGAATGGTGTGGAAGCTATGATGGATGTCATGGAAGCTAAGATCGATGGTATAGAAGGACACATGGAATATTTGAAGAAAGACATGGAATGTTTGAAGGAAGGTTTGGAAAAGTTGCTACAAGAAAATCTTCCTAATGGTGAAAAGGTAATAGAGGAAACTAATGATGAAAACAAAAGAAATGTTAATAATGATTTCATAGACTCTAATGTTTTATTTAAGACCTACCATATTCCAAAGATAGGTATGAGGAATTTGGATGGCAAGGATCCGATAACGTGGATACTACAAATGGAGCAATACTTTGAGCTCCATAATATGAAAAACACACAAAAGGTATGCATCGCAACTTTATATTTAGAACAAAATCAGTTTCTATGGTATCGATAGCTTTGTTCTCATAAACCACTAGTCACTTAGCTAATTTTTATGGAGGAAATGATATCACTTTATGAGGATACAAAGATCAAAACCTTCTTTAGCCAATTGATTGATCAATATATCATGTCTTATGCTCAAGAATGAAAGTGCTTAAAACAGGTCCGAACCTGAGCAACCAGAAAGGTCTCGTCGTTGCGATTCTGGCGCTGCGAAAAGGTTCAAAAAACCAATGTCGTATGAGGAAGATATCATGTTCTATTCATTTTCCCAAATAGAAAAATTTTGTGACTAGATGCCCACTCACCATGCAGGTACAATTAGTAGGTATATACTTAGAATATTCCATTTTTACTCAGCCAATGGGATCGTGCCACATGGCTCAATCTGGCTCATTGAATGCTTGTGGTATGGAGAGATTGTTTGGGGCGTTGGATGTGTTTTTGTTTAACCGAAAGATGAGTGACATGTGGCAAGCCCGAAGGCCACCATGTGTCCTCAGAATGGTTGATTAAAATTTATATGGAGCTCCGGAGGTTCGAACCATCGCCCTTGCATCTGCCAACCTGCCTGCACACCATTGCTTCACAAGAAGTTCTTAACATACAATGTATGCCACATTATTTTATATATTAAAGGTTTTGCATTCGAGGGTTTGAGAGGTCAGCCCTAAAGGGCTAGCCCCCCCCTTCATGCACCCAAGCGTTGGGTCTATGGCCTAAAACCAACGGTTACACCTTAGACTCTGGCGGATGATTTGGCACCTATCACATGGCAGGGTTTTAAAAGATTTAAATGCTATGGCTAACGGAACCGAGAGTCTAGGTTCCATACCTCGGCGGAGTTGAAAACGGTTACAATGACAGTCACATGGCAGGTTAAAGGTTTTAAAAGGCGGTTAATGCAAACGGTTGTTGGGAACCACAACTCCTAGTTTCAAGCCTATTCCATGGAGTTTCCAATGGTGTTAATGCCGACGACGGGGGGTTGACATGTGACCACCCGTCCGCCCAACCATTTTATATTAATGCTAACAGTCTATTATAGTGGGAGATGTAGTGCCTACCCTATTTTTGGTGTTTTAATTAAATTTAGTCATAGTTAAGTGTCTGTTCTCCACATTTAGTGGAGCCTTTCTAGCTGACATTGGGAAAAATGCATGGGGAGGTCAATTTTTGACCAATTTTTGGAAACAAGAGTCTACATAGACTAATTAGAGCATTTTGGAACCATTGGAGTAGAGAAAAAAACCATTAGAGGCTTTTAAACTTATGTAATTTACAATTTTTAGCATAATGACAAAGAGGGACATGCCATTTGGAGCTGGACCAGCAGATGTAGCCCAGGAGGGGTGAACTACTTCATAATACCTACTGTGTAAACTTATGTGTGAATGTTTTTCTCTGTTATGCACTATTGTTCAGTGTTTTTAAGGCTTATTTATGTGGTTAAAGTTCACTAATTCATCTAATTTTCATGGTTAAAACTCTCATTCCTTCAGCAAAAATATGGAGACAAATTGTACATGTTTCATTAACTAAAAGGACACTTAGCACATCAAAACCAATACACTCCTTTCAGATCAAGCTAGTATCGGAGCTAGAGTTTTAATCTCTGGTTTTTTTATGTGCAAGAATTTGTTAACTGTTTGCAAGGGTTTTCATGCTTACGAGGCTCAAGATTAAGAGAGGAGAAGGCAAATTGGTGGAAGAAAGATGTTCTCAAAGTGAGCCACAGCAAAGGATGGAAAGATTTCCACATTCTCCACCACCTAGTTCACTTCCAAGAGAAGCAGAAGCAACATCAATCATGCTCCCAGGAGAAGAAGAAATCCTTGAAGAGATGGATCCCAAAGAGGAAGAAAGAGTGTTTAGGAAAGCATTCCTTGACATGACTGAAATGGTGAGAGTCCTTTATCAAGAAAGGAATGAAAGACTAGAAGGAGAAGGATCCAAACTTCACAAGGAAGGTCAGGGATCATTAGGAGGTCACAATGATGAAGATAAATCAAAGAAGGTAAATGGAGGAAATTGAGGCAGTGGAAAGTCACCATCATCACCCTAATCTTCATCCTCATCATCCTCTACTTCATCTTCAGTACATCAGCCATCTAAGTCAAAGAACACTGGTAAAAGTCATTTTCTAAAACTTGATGTTAAGTTTGAATTGCAAATTTTTAATGGTGAAGTAAATGCAGAGAGGCTTGATAATTGGATTAGGAAATTGGAGGTTTATTTGAGAATTCAAAATTTTCATGATGATGAAACCAAAATCCAACTAGCTTCATTGAGAATGGAAGGTGCAACACTTTTTTGGTGGGAAGCCAAGACAAAGGAGGAGATAAAAAATATGGTAAGATTATCATATCATGGACTGATTTCATTTCTACAACAAACAACATTTTTATCCATTAGCTCACACGCAAAAAGCCATAATGGACTGGAAAAATTTTAAACAATTGAAAGGACAAAATGTACAAGTGTATACTTAAGAATTTATGAGAAGAGCTCTTTTATTAGGAGTAGATTTGAATAGCCAAGACACTTTTCTCAAGTATATAGGAGGCTTACATACCTACCTAAGACATACTATCCTCATGTTTAACCCTACAAGCCTAGATGAGATTTATGTTCAAGCCACACATTTAGAGGCAAGGGGAAAACAAAATTTAGATGAGAATGGCGAAAATGAGTTTAAAGGAAAATGGAAGAAAAGCATAAATGAAAATACTAGAAAAGAGAAGGGAAAATTCTTTTGCAAACACTGTTCTAAAACTAGCCATGATGAAGACCATTTTTGGAAACTTCATCCAGAGTTGAAACTAGAAATTTTGAAGGCCAAAGAAAAAGCCAAGGAGAAAGGAAAAATTGTTGCAATAGTTGAACAAGACCTAGGGTCAGATTCAATAGATGAAACAAAAATCATATCTATGGGACTAAATAACATTAAGGGGAAAGAGATTGAAAATAAACCCAGCTCTAGTGTATCTAACTGTCACATACAAGCTCCAAGTGAAGAAAAGAGAATTGAATTGTTTCATGTGAGGGTCATTTCCAAACATACCAAGGTTGACACATTATTTGACAGTGGGTCACAAGCGAATTTAATTTCTGGAGACTTGGTCAAGAAAATTAATCTTAAGACCATTCCACATCCGAAACCATATCCACTTGGTTGGATTTGTAAGGATGCAAATTTACGGTTTTCAAATAAGTGCATGTTGCGCTTTGCAATAACTGCTCATTTCATTGACACAGTTGAATTAGATTTTGTTCTGCTTGATATAACAGGTATGGTGCTGGGCAGTCCTTACTTTTATGATAGGAAATCAATCTTCCATCGCCATGAGAACAAATACCATTTATTCAAAGATGGCAAGGAGTACATTGTGAGAGCTCATTGTAAAAAGCTAGACACTTCTTTAGTTAATGCAGGGAAGATGAAGAGGCTCGTCAATGCAAGCCAAAACTTGACATTGCTGATGATTAAAAAAAGAGAAGTTTTACATAGTCCTTTTCAAACAAATGTTGATTCATATAATGAGTTTTTTTAGTTTGAAAGTAGGTTGTCTTTGAAAGAAGATGACAAGCAGTTGCAGCAGACGACCTTGTTGTTGAACAGTGTTGAAAACAAAGTGTTAGTGCAAGAAGTTGCAAAGGTCTAAGAGAGGGAAAAACAACTTAGCAAAGAAGGCACATGATTCAGAAAATTTCATTGCTGGTTTCAGAAAGGCATGGTACAATGGCGAAGAAAGGAATTGGTCAGGAATTGACACAAGTTCAAGGCGAATTCAGCAAAAAATCGCCATAAGGACAAGATGCAAGGTGAGAGTAATTCCAAGTTTCCTTTCATTATAGACCAATGTAGAAACAATATGTTTACTACAAAGTTAGGTTGTTGTTCTGCAAGTTCAGTAAATGTGTAGAATGACAATGTCAAAAACAGTAATGGTTGGTCAACGAAATCAAGGAAAAATCTGTCTTTTCATGAAAAGCTTCAATTAATGAAATTACGAAAAATTTAAGTGGATAAATATTGGAAGAGTGGGGACATAGTCTCCTCATCTTCATGTTCAGTAGTCCAGAGAGATTTTAGGGTCCAAAAGCTTCCCAGTGGGGAGGTGTGATTCCGGCGCCATGAACGGTTCGAAAAACCAATGTCGTATGAGGAAGATATTGCATTATGTTTGTTTTCCCAAACAACAAAATTTTATGACAGGATGCCCAGTCAGCAGGTATATACTTGGAATATTCCATTTTCACTCAGCCAACAGGATCGTGCCACATGGCTTAATCTGGTTTGTTGAATTCTTATGGTATAGAGAGATTGTTTGGGTCGTTGGATGTGTTTTTGATTAACCGACAGATGAGTGACATGTGGCAAGCCCAAAGGCCACCACGTGTCCTCAGAATGGTTTATTAAAATTTATATGGAGCTCTAGAGGTTCGAACCATCGACCTCGCATCCGCCAGCCCGCCAGCCCGCCATTGTGCCATAAGAAGTTCTTAACATACAATGTATGCCGCATTATTTTATAGATTAAAGGTTTTGCATTCGGAGGTTTGGGAGGCTAGCCCCGAAGGGCCAGCCCCCCCTTCATGTGCCCAAGCACTGGGTCCGTGGCCTAAAACCAACCGTTACACCTTAGACTCTGGTAGATGATTTGGCACCTGTTACATGGAAGGGTTTTAAAAGATTTAAATTTTATGGTTAATGGAACTGAGAGTCCAGGTTCCATACCTCGGTGGAGTTACAAATGGTTACAATGGTAGTCACAGGGTGGTTTAAAGGTTTTAAAAGGTGGTTAATGCAAATGGTTTTCGGGAACCATAACTCCAGGTTCCAATCTTATTCCGTGGAGTTTCCAACGGTGTTAACGCCGATGATGGGGGGTCGACATGTCACCACCCGTCCACCCAACCGTTTTATATTAATTCCAATGGTCTATTCTGGTGGGAGATATAGTGTCTACTCTATTTTTTGGGTTTTAATTAAATTTAGTCACAGTTAAGTGCCTGTTCTCCACATTTAGTGGAGCCTTTCCATTGGGAAAATACTGAGAGGGGGTGTGAATCAGTATTTAGAACTTTTTGATAATATTTTAACTTTTTCTTTACAGAATTCCATACGCGGATTTGATGAACCCAACTCATGTATACACACACATATAATAAAAGAAACTACCATATACTGATATAATTTTGTAGATTAGAAAAATTTTTCAGGAACAATCTTTAAGTTAGTTTACCAGTCATGCATTTTTAAGATAATCCGTAATTATGTACAGTAACAGCAGTATAAATCATCACACAAGAGCATCACACATGAACACCAATATTTAAGGTGGAAACCAAATTCGGGAGAAAACCACCGTTGCTGTCGTCTTTTTCTTCAATATTTATTATATGGAAAACTGTTTACAATATTGTACTGATGCTGACTCATATCAGTACGAAGGCATCTACCTGTAGAAGGCAACAACCTTCTCTCATTTTCCAGCTGCTACTGGAAGGGAGCTACAACCCCTAATCTCGTTTACTAGCCACTACTAGAAAGGAGCTTCAACCCCCTGATCAGAACACCAGCTTCTACTGGCAGGAAGCTTCTACTTCCATACTGCAGGCTTCAACCCTCAGAACCACTGCAGACCACATTTCATCAATTTTCATACTAGATCAAACAGCACCAACACAGCTCTTCATAAACATTAACAACCATAAAATTTACCCAATACTTCAATCAGAACAGTGAGACCACTGTAACCAGAACTCATAAATAACCCATACTTCAGCATAAATATGCAGATACAAACTCAACCCTAAACATCCATCAACTTAAAATGCATACGCTACTTTGCTTCACTGAACCTGCGTGTATACGCGCTTTCCTTCACACCAACCTGTGTATAGCTCTATGAATACTGTTTTTCAGAATTTAACCAATCAAAGATCCAGATCTAAGGCTTTCAGTCAGATATCTTTAGAAATGTAGAACCCTTCATCAGTTAGTCACCATCAACCATGTTTATTTTCTCATTGACCAGAATTGTACATAATCAACTTAGCAACATATACAGTATTCAAACAACCCAGATCTACTAGAAAACTTCATTGACAGACAACAAACAAATAAGAGGAATAACGGAAAAACCTCTGCAATAATATTCAGAAAACCTTAAATGCCATATGTGCCTTTTCTGAAGAAAACCCGCGTATGTACGCGCTTTTACTGAGACGAACTACTGTATAGATCTGTAAATATAAACTTTGCAGAATGAACTAGATCCATAGAACTTACCCAGATTTCTTTGCTTGACTTCAGCAAACTTGTGCCATGTCATAGATCTAATCGTCTCTTCAATGGATCACACAAATTCATAGTCATTTCAGATCTAAAGGTCTTGAACCATCATTGTATCCATGGGTGCATCGTAGATTCAGATCTATCAATTAAAACAGAGTTCATCCCATGCAGATATACCTTAGAGAAAATTATTTAGTAACAACCCATACTCATGCACACCTTTGCACTATGATCTTCTTCTCCTTATATAGATTTAGCCTTTACCAATACCATCAGTCAAAACCACACAACTACTGATGGTATTCTTGGAAGGAATCTTATAGACAATACAACGCTCAATACTGTGGGCTAATACCATGGTAATGCCCCTTGGTATCATAATTTTAGAGCAAAAAAGGCATACGAAACTTGGATCGTTCCTATCCGCATGTATACGCAACTTCTCTTCATAAAAATTGCGTATATACTAATTTTGAATGTATACGCGGGTTTCCTTCACAAAAGTAGCATATACATTGAGAAACATTTCCTGTTTCATTCCTGTGGCACTTACTGGAATTCCTTTCTCTGTCGCATCTGAACTGACTTGTAGAAACATCATTTTCACATCTTTAACACATAACTCATCAAGTAGGTTTCCATCAAGAATAACTTCATCAAGTAGGTTTCCTTCAAGGACAAAATATTGCAACATATTGCCAAAAATCTCCCCCTTTGGACTTGATGGCAACCATGATGGTGTTTGATCATCACAATAGATAAGTACATTAATCATAACCATTATTCAAACACCAAAATACTCTCCCCCTTTGAAATCAAGGGAAAAGGGAGGATCAAAACCAAAACAAGGTTTGTCTTCCCTTGTAGAAAGATGAGCTCTAAAGATCTGATGTGTGCTCATTTTACCATGCTCCCCCTGAGTTCATGTTGGATCTTTAAACCGATTTTTCAATGAAGTACATGACTCAACCGAGTATGACCTTTCCTATCACCAAGGACTCATACTTATATTAATGATCCAACCAAGTGGAATTACAAATTTGACTCAACTTCCCAACCAAGTGGGTTTACATGACTGAATATAAAAATTTTACATCGTAGGTCTCAACATGACCTTTTCATCAAATTACAGATATGACTATTTCTGACCAAAACCAAGGAATCTCAAACATGAGACCATAAAACAGCAACCAATCAGAATACCAACAATGCATCCTTTTCCACAAGATAAGTGCTCCCCCTTAGCTTATGCATCCTGAACATCTTCAACAACCAAATCATCAAAGAATCTTCATCAAGGAGGAAAATATCAGCGAATGATACAGAAAGATGAATACTGAAACAAAAATAGAAATTACCCAATAGCACCACAAATGTTCTGAAACACTGACCCAGAGAAATTCTGTCAGCACAGACCACACGCAGTTTTATGCACCGAAACTCGCATATATACGCGATTCTCCATTATGAAACCTGTGTATCGAATTTAATATTCTGAATTTAAGCAGATTTGATCAGAGATGTAGAGACAACTCCCAACTTCTGTCTGAGATATTCGAATGCTTCCCTAGGAAAAGGTTTAGTGAATATATCATCAACTTGTTCTTTCGAGGGAACATACTCTAATTTAACCTTTTTTTCAAGCACTTGTTCACGTAGGAAGTGGTACTTGATAGGAATGTGGTTGGTATTGGAATGCATAACATGATTCTTTGAGATAATAATGGCACTTGTATTATCACACAAAATGGAGATGGGAGGTGAACATTTGATTTGAATGTCTTGTAAAGTCTACATCATCCAAAATAGTTGTGTGCAACATGACATGGCAACCACATATTCTGCTTCTGCTGTAGATAAGGCAGTAAAGCTTTGTTTCTCGCTGAACCAAGATACCAATCAGGGCCCCATATAGAATGCATCACCACTAGTTATTTTTTCATCATCAACATTTCCAGACCAATCTGTATCTGTGTAAGCATGGAGAGTGAGATTAGAATTCGTTGAATACCATAGACCATAGTCTTGAGTCCCTTGTAGATATTTGAATATTCTTTTTACAGCCTGAAGGCGAGACTCTTTTGGATTAGCTTGGAATCATCCAACAATCCCAACTTCATGCATAATTTCTGGTCTTGTCCCGGTTAGATAAAGCAAACTTCCAATCATGGATCTGTATTATGTTTGATTCACCGTGGGAGAATCATCATGAGAACTGAGGTTACACCCAGTTACCATTGGTGTACTTACAGGTTTGCAGTCTTCCATCCCATACTTCTTCAAAATTTTCTTAAGATATTTTGTTTGTGATAAAAATATGCCATCTTTTGCTTGTTGCACTTGTAAGCCAAGAAAAAATGTTAGTTCCCCAAGTAAAGACATTTCAAATTCTTGCTGCATAACAGAAGCAAATTTTTGACTCATGGACTCTTCATTACTCCCAAAAATGATGTCATCAACATATACAACTACTATCAATAGTTTATCATTTTCAATTTTTGTGTATAAGTTGCTATCAGCAGATCCCTTTGAAAAACCTTGTTGATGAAGATATTTGTCAAGACGATAGTACCATGCCCTTGGAGCTTGTTTGAGACCATATAAAGCTTTTTTAAGTTTGCAAACAAGTTTTTCATCATTTACCAAAATGAATCCTTCTGGTTGTTCTATATAGACTTCTTCTTCTAGATCACCATTGAGGAAAGCATATTTAACATCCATTTGATAAACTTTGAATTATTGAAAGCTTGAAAAGGCAAGAAACATTCTTATGGCTTCAAGTCTAGCTACAGGAGAAAATGTTTCTTCAAAGTCTATACCTTCTTGTTGAGCATACCCTTTACAAACAAGTCTAGTTTTGTTTCTAATAACATGTCCATTTTCATTTAACTTGTTTTTAAATATCCATTTTGTTCCAATAACATTTTTATCATGAGGTCGTGGAACCAATTCCCAAGTATGATTGTTTTCAACCTGATCAAGTTAATCATTCATGGCTTGAATCCAATATTCATATTTGCTAGCTTGATTGACATTCTGTGGTTCAATAGTGGATAGAAATGCTAGATAACTAGGAGATCCTACAAGAGGTCTTCTTGTTTGGACACCTGATCCCTTTTCTCCCAAAATTTGAGATTCTGGATGATTCTTTTGAACATACCTGGATGGAGCCTTTTCAGATAGATCTTCTTCTAGTGCTTCACTGGGTTCACTTTCTTTATTGTTGCTAATTGATGCAGGAAGATATTCATCACCTTCATCTTCATTTGTTATTGATATTTCCCTTTTTGGAGCTGAGAGAGACTCATCAATTACAACATCAATACATTCAACAATCTTCCTAAGTCTTTTAATGTAACACTTATATGATTTAATTCTTGAAGAGTAGCCAAGAAATATTCCTTCATTTGCTCTTGGTTCAAATTTACCAAGTTTTTCATCATTGTTCTTGATAAAGCATTTGCTTCCAAAAACTCTAAAATGCTTTACAGTTGGAAGATTACCATACCAGAGCTCATAACGAGTTTTATCACTGTTCACACAGACATGAGCCTTGTTAAGAATATTTACAGCTGTATGTGCTGCTTCTCCCCAAAATGTATCAGGTGTTCCGACATCATCAAGCATAGCACAAGCCATCTGTTGAACTGTTCTATTCATTCTTTCTACCACGCCATTTTGTTGTAGGGTTCCAGCTATAGAAAACTGTCTTTTTATACCATGTTGTTCACATAAATCAAAGAATTCATCTGATATATATTCCCCTCAATGGTCAAATCTAAGACATTTGATTTTTAGATCTAATTCATTTTCAACCAGAGCTTTGAAGATCTGAAATTTTCCGAATGCTTCATCTTTGTGTTTTAGTAACCCAATCCAACACATTCTAGTGAAGTCATCAATAAATAGAATATAGTATTGTTCTCCACGGGGTTACTTTTTCCTTACAGGACCACATAAATCAGTATGAATAATTTCAAGAGGCTTAATTGCTGATCCTTCTTTGGCATTAAATTACACTCTGGTTTGCTTACCAAATTGAAAATATTTGCATATGATATTTTCAGACAGAGTGATGCGGGGAAGATCACGAACTGCTTTGAGTCTGCTAGATTTGTTGATTTGAGAGAAACTCAAATGCCCCAATCTTCTATGCCATAACCAATTTTTTGAAGATTTACCCAAGTAACATTATTCTTTGCAACCTTTCAATACATACAGATTTCTTGGTGTTCTAGTTCCTTTTATTACTGTTTTTCCTGTGTCAAGTTCACATACCACACATTCTTTTGAACTAAAGACAACTTCATTTCCTTGATCACACATTTGACTCACACTTAACAGGTTATGTTTTAATCCATCCACATACATAAAATTGTTAGGTTTTACCTTTTCTTTTAGAAAAAAAGAACCTTTTCCTTTAATGACAATAGGAGTATCATTTCCAAAGGTAACATTCTTTTCTCTTTCTAGAGAATTGTATGCAAGGAGTTTATTTCTATCACCTGTCATGTGTTTTGAGCATCCGCTATCAATGTACCATTGTTTTTCTTCCCCTTCTGTAAATAAGGCTATGCCACAATTCTGAACATGTAAGTCCTTCTTTCTCCACACCTTGGAATTTGAAGGTACATGCTCTTTCGGTTGGAGTTTGCTCCCGCATTTATATTCTCCATGACCGAAGTTATTGCAATAAGCACATTCAATTTCATTTTGAAGAGGAGAAAAGTTGTTATAAGTATTCTTCTTTATTCTAGTCTCATTTAATTGCTTTCTTGCTTCTCCGGTCATGATGGTTTTGTATGCAACGCATTGAACAACTTTATGACCAAAATTATGGCATGAGAAACATTGCCCATTAAAGAAGAAATTTTTGCGATCATGAAACCTTCTGTTTGTGTTTACCTGCAGATTGGTGTTTCTCTGTTTGATATTTCTGCTATTGTTATTGAAGTGGTCATGCTTTACCTGTGAAGTTTCTTTGTTTTCTTGCTGAGTGAAAAAATGTTGTAGGTTGGCTTTAGCTGTATTTAGATAGCTTGGTGCTGAAGACTGAGAGGATTCTCCGATATATCCAAGACTCGTCTTTACAAAAGGAGAGTGTTGAACCTTGATAATTTCATCTAAGGTTTCAGTTCCTTTAGAAAATCTAAGATTTAAAGTTTTCTCTTTTTTAATTTCCTTTCTTAGACTTACTATTTCACATTCTAATTTCTCATTGTGCTTCTCCTTTTCTATAAGCTGATTCTTTAGAGTATCTATGGAAATTTTGTTTTCTTCCAAACATATTTTGAGCTGATTAATTTCTTCGAAAAAATCATTCTCTTCTAGAGCATCCATAAAGGTATCTTTAGCCTCACTAGAATCATTTTCAAAAGCCATGAGAAGTCTAACATCTTGATGAGATTCTCCTTCTTCACTATTTGATAGCTCATCACTATCTTCATGAGTATATTAATTTTTTCTATTGATAAAATGATTCTTATTTACTTTTGTCACTTCCTTTCCTTTTTCATGTTTTTCTTTATGAGGACACTTACCAGCATAATGACCAACTCTTCCACAAGCAAAACATTTAAAAGGAAGCTTACCTTTGAATCTTCCAATGCCAAGTTGTATCTTCTTTACAAAATTTATCTCATCTTCTTCTGAACTGTACCCTGATCCTTCTTGTTCTTCTACTTCTTTTTCTTTTGCAAAAGCTCTAAAGACAACTTCTTTGACTTCAGATGGACCTCCTTTTCTCATTTCAAAATTAGTCAAAATACCATGAATTTGAACAATAGTAAGAGTTTGTAGATCCGGCTTCTCTTCAATAGCAGACACTTTTGATTCAAATTTGGGAGTTAGAGATCTTAAAACCTTTTCTACCAGAGTAGTGTCAGTTAAGGTTTCACCCAGATTTCTCATCCGATTTACAATATCATCTAGACGTAAAAAGAAACTGGAAATTCTTTCCTCATTATGCATCCTGATATTTTCATATTGAATTCTGAGATTTTGGATTTTAGCACTTTTTACCTTGGTATCACCTTCATAGCTTAGAATGATTTTTTCCCATATCTCCTTTGCTGTATTCAACTGCATGACTTTGACAAATTCTGATTCAGTAAGACTTCCCAATAATGCATTGATCGCCTTTGAATTAGTTTCATATTTCTTTCTTTCTACTACATCTATTGGAACTGATGCTAGATATTGATAACCTCCTTCAACTATAGCCCATACATCTGCTCCAAGAGATTGAAGATAGGATCTTGTCCTTGTCTTCCAAAAGATTAAATTGTTTTTGTTGAAGAGAGGAGGCCTGATAGATGCTGTCCCATCTTGATTGCTCATCTTAGCTGATCTTTCTTCTAGCTATTAAGCTTCTTCAGAAGAACCTGCTCTGATACCAATTGTTGGGAAAAATACTGAAAGGGGGAGTGAATCAGTATTTAGAACTTTCTGATAAGATTTTAAATTTTTCTTTACATAATTCCATATGGGGCTTTGATGAACCCAACTCGCGTATACACACACATATAATAAAAGAAACTACTGTATATTGATATAATTTTGCAGATTAGAAAAAAAATTCAGGAATAATATTTAAGTCAGTTTACCAGTCATGCATCTGTTAGATAATCAGTAATTATGTGCAGTAACATCATTATATATCATCACACAAGAGCATCACACATGAACACCAGTATTTGAGGTGGAAACCCAATTCGGGAGAAAACCACCACTGTTGTCATCTCTATCTTCAATATTTATTATATGAAAAACTTTTTACAATAGTGTACTGATACAGACTCATATCAGTACACAGGCATCTACCTGCAAAAGGCAAGAACCTTCTCTCGTTTTCTAGCTGCTACTAGAAGGGAGATACAACCCCCTAATCTTATTTACCAACCACTACTGGAAAGGAGCTTCAACCCCCTGATTAGAACACCAGCTTCTACTGGCATGAAGCTTCTACTTCCATACTAAAGGCTTCAACCCGCAGAACCACTGTAGACCATGTTTCATCAATTTTCATACTGGAACAAACAACACCAACACAACTCTTCATAAACATTAACAACCATAAAATTTACCCAATAATTCAATTAGAAAAGTGATACCACTATAACTAGAACTCAGAAATAACCCAGACTTCAGAATAAATATGCAAATACAAACTCAACCCTGAACATGCATCAACTTAAAATGCATACGCTACTTCACTTCACTCAACCTGCATGTATATGCACTTTCCTTCACACCAACCTGCGTATAGCTCTGTGAATAGATTTTTTTAGAATGTAATCAGTCACAGATCCAGATCTGAGGCTTTCAGTCAGATATCTTTAGAAATGCAGAACCCTTCATCAGTTAGTCACCATCAACCATGTTTATTCTCTCATTGACCAGAATTATACATAATCAACTTAGCAACATATACAATATTCAAACAACCTAGATCTACTAGAATACTTCATTGACAGACACCAGACAAATAGCAGGAATAACAGAAAAACCTCTGCAATAATCTTCTTAAAACCTTAACTGCCATACGTGCCTTTTCTGAAGCAAACTCACGTATATGCGTGCTTTTACTAAGACGAACTAGCGTATAGATATGTAAATATAAACTTTGCAGAATGAACCAGATCCATAGAACTTACCCAGATTTCTTTCCTTGACTTCAGCAAACTTGCGCTAGGTCATAGATCTAATCATCTCTTCAATGGATCACACAAAAGCATAGTCATTTCAAATCTAAATATCCTGAACCATCATTGTATCCATGGGTGCATCATAGGTTCGGATCTATCAATTAAAATAGAGTTCATCCCATGCAGATACACCTTAGAGAAAATTATTCAGTAACAAACCATATTCATGCACACCTTTGCACTATGATCTTCTTCTCCTTATATAGATTTAGCCTTTACCAATACCATGAGTCAAAACCACACAACTGCTGATGGTATTCTTGGATGGAATCAAATAGACAATACATTGCTTAATACTCTGGGCTAATGCCATGGTAATGCCCCTTGGTATGATAATTTTAGAGCGCAAAAGGCATACGCAACTTGGATCATTCATATCTGCATGTATACACAACTTCTCTTCATAAAAACCGCGTATATACTAATTCTGAATGTATATGTGGGTTGCCTTCACAAAAGTAGCGTATACATTGAGAAATATTTCATTTTTCATTCCTTTGGCACTTACTGGAATTCCTTTCTTTGTCACATTTGAACTGACCTGTAGAAACATCATTTTTACATCTTTAACACATAACTCATCAAGTAGGTTTCCATCAAGAAAAACTTCATCAAGTAGATTGCCATCAAGGACAACATATTGCTAATACTTTCTAGCTCACATTGGGAAAAATGCATGGGGAGGTCAATTTTCGACCAATTTTGGTGAAACAAGAGTCTACCTAGACTAATTGGAGCATTCTGGAGCCATTGGAGCATAGAAAACAACCATTAGAGGCCTGTAAACATATGTAATTTACAATTTTTATCATAATGAAAAAGAGGGACATGCTATTGGGAGCTGGACTAGTAGATGTAGCCCAGGATGGGTGAACTGCTTCATCATGCCTACTCTGTAAAACTTATGTGTGAATGTTTTTCTCTGTTATGCACTATTGTTCAGTGTTTTTAAGGCTTATTTACATGCTTAAAGTTCACTAATTCATCTAATTTTCATGGTTAAAACTCTCATTCCTTCAACAAACATATGGAGACAAATTGCACATGTTTTATTAACTTAAAGGAAACTTAGCACAACAAAACTAATACACTCCTTTAAAATCATTGATAAATCTCAAACAAAAGGGTTCAATGATGGAGCACATTGAGGATTTCAAAAAATTGAATATAAGGGTAAATAATATTCCAAAATAACATAGGATTGATGTCTTCATAGGGACTCTAAAGGATAACATCCAACATGATGTTTTCCTTTGGGAACCTGATACATTAGAGAAGGCATTGTTGTTGGCAAGAAAAATTGAAATAAAAATTATTTCGACAAGGAAGCCTACCACTCACAACTATAAAGATGGAAGTGTTGCTACTCCTAGACTTCCACAACCTAGAATGTTGACACAAATACAATTGTAAGAAAAAAGAGAAAAAAGGCTTTTCTATAGTTGTGATAGCGAAGACACTAAAGGTCATAAGTGTGCTGAGAAGAAATTATTTTACATGGATTGTGAAGATGAGGAAGAAAAGAAACAAGAAACTTCAAAAGAAGAGGATATACACTAGGAGCCAAGCTTAGAGGAAGAAGAAATGAATTCGACCATATACTATAATGCATTGGTAGTGTTGGAGCAGGGTCTCCCACACTGATGAAAGCTGGTCCAATTTCATATTATTTTGATTATATTTAGTCTAACGCAGGGGTGATAGGGTAGATAAAAGCCCCAATACATTGTAAGCGGGTAAATAGGTAAAACCAGGAGTCCAAAAACCATGGTTTGTGGACCATGGTAAGTCTAGGCTAAATTGGTATAAATAGTAAGTCTTTTTGTGTCGATAGGTAGAAGATGAATAGAAGCGAATGCTAAGTGCGGATTGTTAGTTCTAGGTTTCGGGTATTTGGGTCGGACTCCTGCTGGCTGTGTGTGCGGAGATCCTTTGTCCTGCTGTGTGCAGACCCTGCTGGTTGTGTGCGCAGGTGGGATTTGGGGGTATGTAAGAATCTGCTGATAATATATGAGAAGTATTGATGGTATTTGGTTCTGGATCTATCTGTTATGTGAATCTGTGCTCTGTGTTAAATCTGTAAGGTACGAATGAAATGTGCTATCTGTCGTGTTTATCTATAATATATGATATCTGGTTTGCTATGCGTACTATAATTTATATCTTTTCTAGTTGAACGCACGTGGATGCGGACCTAAGATCTAGATTTGTAATACTGTGTATGCTGGTTACCTATTAAGCCTGCGAACTAGCTCTGTTCCCTTAGATCTGTGCGTGGCTTGGCTTATCTGCTCTCTTTCCGGGTGTGGAAACCTGGTTATAGAACCCTCCCATACTGCTTTGGGTGAGACTTTGACCTGCGCAAGCAGGTCACTGCCGAAAGGGCCAATAGTATAGGGGTTTGTTGGCAAACCTCAACGTGAGAACCTGGGTCAAGACCCCTAAGGCCAACAAATGGTTCCGTTGTCGGGACTAGGAGCATTTTGAAAGAGTAGTCAGGTAACGCCAGAACGCCAAAAAGGAAGGTAGATATGGCTGCGAATTTAAAACTACCGACCTTCAAGGGTGCGGGTGATGAGGATATGGATAGGTTCTGGTTTGTTGCTGAATTAGTATGGACGACACAAAACATTACAAGTGATTTGGTGAAGCAGGCCCAACTATCTTTGGCTTTTGAGGAAAGAGCTCTGGATTGGTATATGGGATACATTGGACAACATGCAAATGCCACGATTGATGAGATCAAATTACACTAAAGCAGTAGTTCAAAAAACCTAAGTCCTATTCGCAGATAGTCCACGAACTAAAAGATATCAAGCAGGGATCATCTGAGTCTGTATAGGAAGCAGATCAATGATTAAAAAAAGCAATCCGAGAAGGAGGGTTCAAGTATGACGACAAGCAACATACAGAATGGTTTATTGCTATGCTCTTACCTTATTTACAGATATCAATGGGTCGCCAAACTATTGACACACAGGAGAAGGTGTTAGAAGTAGCCATGAAGCTAGAAGCTACACCAAGAGATGAAACTCAGTTGGGTGTATAAAAAATGTAGGGGCAACTAGAAGCTATGCAGGTTGAAATCCAAAGTCTGCGCAAGGAGCATGAAACAAGGTCTAGTCCACTACAATCCCCAGACACGAGGAAGCTGAGGGAGCCTCTACTATGGTGCAATGACTGTGGGATTGAAGGGTCGCATGATACTCATCACTGTCCCCGCCTAGCAGCATATGTCCTAGAAGTAAAACAACGATGGTGCGGGTTTTGTAGGTCCGTAGGCCATGATGAACAAATTTTCTGAACATATGAATTAATGATGGATCGAGGAAGTATATACCGAATGAGATAGACGTTCGCATCGCCTAGGTCATCCATCAGTAGCAGAAGTTCCCCTACTAGAAGTGGGAACAGGGTGAAAGGGGGAAGCGCAAGTGGAGAACGAGGACAGTTAGTCTGTTATAACTGTGGGGAGGTAGGTCATTTTGCAAGAGATTGTGCACAGCCGTCTCAACCAGCCTGCAAATATTGCAGGGGGTGGGATCATGTGGTCGAAGAATGTCCGGTCCAGATAGCCAGAATAAAATAGAAGCAACAAAAACCTACACAGAATATTTAGAGGGTCAAGGCTGAACCACTACCAGAAGAGGCCAACATTAACGTTATAACCCGTAGTGGCATGGCCATAGGTGGGAGTATGGAGAAGGCCGAAGCTGAGCTACTAATTAGAAAAGCACCCATCAAGCAGGACATGTTAGATTTGGCTAAAGAAAAGGAGGCTTTTTTCACATCCTGCCAGAGATTGACAGTACAAAGGTACCTGCGCACACTGCGGAAAATGAGGAGGTGGGAGTATTCCTGCAAGCCTGCATGAAGCTCCTTCGCAATCAGCAAGCTGTGGCGACCCTCCAGAATCTAATCGATAACTGTACAGGCATAACAACTTCGGTTGTAAGACTAAAGGATGTCCACAAGCTTTATAAATAGGTGAAGCGCACTGGGCGGGAGATGTGACTGACAGCACAAATCGACAACTATGAGATGAATCAGCTCATCCTCGACTTGGGGTTGGATGCAAATGTCCTCCCTAAACAAAAATGGTTACAGATGGGGAGACCTCAGCTCGAATGGTCAGATATCCAGCTGCATATGGCCAATCAGTAGAAAATAGTCCCATTGGGGAGGCTATCACAGGTAGTCGTCGATATCGCTGGGATTAAGGTACAGGCGGACTTTGAGGTTATTCAGATTGAGGAGGATATAGAACCCTACCTGGCACTCCTAGGGCTAGGTTGGGCCATCGAAATGGGTGGTATCATTAACTTAAAAAAACGCAGCATCGTATTTGAAGTCGATGGGACATGGGTGGTCATCCCTTTAGACCCGACGGAGGGAGAGCGATACACCGAACCTGTACAAACAAAAGATGAATTAGACCACATCTATAAGTTGACTGCCCAGGATCAAGAGTGGGTCAACCGTACAGATGAAGGTATGCTTTACTGGGAAAAAGAGAGTGAATTATTATCTGACACTAAGGATGAAATGGACAACTGGAAAAACAGGTTACACGATGTATCCGTGCTACGCTACATATCCACGGAGGTAAGGGAACTGCCCTTCTTTGATGGTTCAGGAGAAGTTGAGACATTTTTGTGAAATTTTGAGGCAGAGGTCCCGGAAGAAAGGCAGTTATGGGCTCTTAATTTTTCCCTACGCGTCACACTCACGAGATGGTGGGAAACCCACAAGGAGGCACTTCCGAACTGGGAAAGATGTCGAGAAATGATGGTCCTGCGATTTAAAGCTCTGCCTTAGGTAAGAATTGCAAAGTTCTTCAGCCCAGGAAATCCTCGCGAACATTTGCAAGCATGGATGGATAATTGGAAGAATCAGACCTCCAAGGAATGGGTTCATTCATTTATCCACACATTAGGCCCAATCTCGACTGCCTGGTACTTGGATGCGGAGCTGCATCAGCGGACCTCTCTCTGGAAAAAATTGCAGGAGGACTTTATCAAGACCCTTGGATTGGTCGGGGGTTCGGAAGCATTAGACAAAGCTTTGCAGGACCTAGATGCATATATATTTGGTAACGCTAATCCATCTACTCCATTCAGGGAACCAACCTGGGATATGCAAATGCGAGACATCGTCAATTGTTGCAATATTACGATCGCCGAGGAAGAATACAATCTGCGCAATATCTCTATTCCAGAGTCTGAAGGTGACCGCGCAGTTGCAAGACGTTCACTGCAAATGGTAGATGTAACGAAAATATTAAAGCTGCGCGAAGTCAATATTGGGACGAAAACCCAGACCAAGTTGGCCAAGATCGGTGACTATTGGGATAATGACACCATCAGTAAGGTGGCAGAGTTGTTGACAGAATATCAGGACCTCTTTCCAACTAAATTCTCCGAACTCAAGGGGATCATTGGTGATCTGGGAGTTATGCAAATCACGCTCAAGCCTGATACCTGACCAATAAAGCAACGACCTTACCGATTGAACCCGAAGTACAAACAAAAAGTGAAGGAGGAATTGGATAAAATGCTCACTGCCGGTATCATAGAGCCATTCGAACAGTCAGACTGGGTCAGCTTGATGGTTGTTCAAGAAAAGAAAACAAAGGGGGGAATTCAGATCTTCGTTGACCTACGCAAGTTAAATGATGCCTGCATACATGACCCATTCCTGATGCCCTTTTCTGATGAAATAATAGACAGTGTAGGTGGTCACGTGGTGTATTCATTTACCGATGGATTCTCGGGCTATTATAATATTCGCATTACCCCAGAAGATCATAGTAAAACTACGTTTGCCATTGAATGGGGGTCCTTCAAGTATACTATAATGCCATTCGGACTCAAGAATGCTCCGGCCATCTTCTCACATGTCGGGGTGGTAGTGTTCAATCAAATCGTCCACAAGTTTGTAGAAGTCTAATTTGATGATTGGACTGTGTTTGGCTTAGTACGAATTCATGTCTCGAACCTGCGCTTAATGTTAGATGCCTACCGCAAATACCAAATCTCCCTCAACATCAAGAAGTGTATTTTCTGCGTACCTTTCAGCATTTTACTTGGGCATATAGTCTGCCAGCAAGGGCTGATGATGGATCCCACCAAGATTGTTGTCATCATCAACCTGGCTGCCCCCAAAACTGAGAAACAGCTGTGCTCAATTCTGGGACATACCGAATACTATAGAAAGTTCATTCAAGGGTACGCACTGATTACAGTGCCACTCGAGAAGCTACTTAAGAAGGATGTCACTTTTTTTTGGGACAAGGAATGTTAGAAAAGTTTTGAACTACTCAAAGAAAAGATGGTTTCGGCACCTATTCTTGTCTTTCCTGATTGGACGAAGGAATTTCATGTACACTTAGATGCCTCGGGCATCGCTTTAGGAGCCATCCTTACGCAACTGGGTGAGGGGGACATTGATCATCCAATCACCTTTGCTAGCCGAAAAATCTCAAATGCTGAACAAAATTATGCCACAACAGAAAGGGAAGGACTGGCTGTGGTCTACGCCCTACAAAAATATCCCCACTACTTTCTCGGAGGTCACTTCAAAATGTATACTGACCATTCGGCCTTAAAATACCTGGGAAATCTGCCGATGGATGTTGCTGTTCCAGGAATATAACTTCGAAATAATAGTTAAACCAGGCAATCTGAACGTGGGACCAGATCACCTATTCCATATTGATACTGGAGAAGAACCTACTAATCTGGCTGAAGGCCTACCCGACGCACAACTGTTCACCATTAAGGTTGGCGATGCACACTTTGCTGATATCATCCAGTTCCTAACTACCGGTGTGGCACCAATAGACTACTCAGTCTAGCAAAAGAAGGAGTTGGTCACACGAGCGGCAGATTTTACTATCATCGTAGGTCACCTATATAAGTTAGGTGCGGATGAAGTACTACGCAGGTATGTTCTAAAGCATGAACGACAAGCCATCCTAACAGAAGCCCATGAAGGAATAACAGGTGGGCACTATGCAGGCAAAGCAATGGTGCAGAAGATTTTACAGGCTAGGCTATGGTGGCCTACTATACATAGTGATTCCTGGGATTATTGCAGAGTCGGTGATACATGCCAACTAATGGGATGACCATCAAGGCGTGATGAGATGCCCTTACAACCACAAGTAGCCCTGCAAACCTTCGATAAATGGGCCATAGATTTTTTTGGCCCTATTAATCTGCCAGGAAATAAAAAATGCGCCCGTTATATAATCACTGCCACAGATTACATGACCCAATGGGCAGAAGCCCAAGAAGTAAGAGATTGAACTGCAGAGACTACTACGCACTTCATTTTTTAACAAATTCTAACCTGCTTTGGGTGCCCCAAGATCCTCATGAGTGATCGGGGCACACACTTTGTTAATGAAACCATTCAAGCCTTGACTGAAGAATTCCAGATTCATCTTGCAAAAAGCACTCCTTATCACCCACATGCCAATGGGGATGTTGAAGCATTCAATAAAATATTGGAACAGGCGCTAACCAAGGTCTGCAACGCCGACCGCAATGATTGGGACGTGCACATCCCATCAGTTCTCTGGGCCTATCACACCACTTGCAAAAAGTTAACAGGACAAAACCCCCTTCGATTGACTTATGGCAAGGAGGCCATCATGACTATGGAGTATATTGTTCCTAGTCTACGTATTGCCACCTTTACAAACATGGATGACCCGGACGTCCTCGAAGAATGCCTGCTGTAGCTCACCGCCCTAGAGGAAGACCAATTTATGGCCAACTTTCATCAGCAAGTCCAAAAACACGTGATCAGGCATGGCACGACCGTCATATCCGCCAGAAGACATTTGTAGTAGATGACCTAGTACTCTTATATGATAGCCAGTTTGCGAAGCACCCAGGCAAGTTTCGACAGCATTGGTTGGGTCCCTATCTAGTCAAGGAAATCACGGATGGAGGAGCTGTCCGGTTGGCCACCCTACAGGGTGATATGCTTCCAGGATAATTTAATGGTAGTAAGCCCAAACCATATCATAGAAAATGACTACATGGACGGAGTAGCTGCAGTCTGTCAGCCAGGCCACCGCAGTATCATCAGGGACTTCGAACGCACGAGTCGACTGAAGAAATATCTGTAACACTACTTCATAGTGTAGCCCTTCGAAAACAGAGGATAACGATTGTGCAGACGTTGATGGTACCTCTTTCCCAGAATAGAGACGCTGCATGGAAGAGGCAAGAAGACCTATGACCACCATCACTTGGGACGAGTCACAAGATTGTGTTGGGGGACTATTGGAGCAGGGTCTCCCACACTGATGAAATTTGGTCCAATTTTGTATTATTTTGATTATATTTAGTCTAGCGTAGGGGTGATAGGGCAGATAAAAGCCCCAATACGTTGTAAGTGGGTAAATAGGTAAAACCAGGAGTCCGCAAACCATGGTTTGCAGACCATGGTAAGTCTAGGCTAAATTGGTATAAATAGTAAGTCTTTTTGAGTCGATAGGTAGAAGATGAATATAAGCGAATTCTAAGTGCAGATTGTTAGTTATGGGTTTTGGGTATTTGGGTCAGACTCCTACTGGCTGTGTGCGCAGGTGGGATTTTGGGGTATGTAAGAATCTACTGATAATATATGAGAAGTATTACTGGTATTTGGTTATGGATCTATCTGTTACATGAATATGTGCTTTGTGTTAAACCTGTAAGGTATGAATGATATGTGCTATCTATCATGTTTATCTATAATATATGCTATCTGGTCTGCTACGCGTACTGTAATTTATATCTTTGCTGGTCGAATGCACGTGGATGCGGACCTAAGATCTAGATTTGTAATACTGTGTATGCTGGTTACCTATTAAGCTTGAGAAATAGCTCTGTTCCCTTAGATATGTGCATGACTTGGCTTACCTGCTCTCTTTCTGGGTGTGAAAACCTGGTTCTAGCACCCTCCCATACTGCTTCAGGTGAGACTTTGACCTGCACAAGCAGGTCACTGCCGAAAGGGCCAGTAGTATAGGGGTTTGCTGGCAAACCTCAACGTGCGAACCTGGGTCAGGACCCCTAAGGCCAACAGGTAGGAATTACCACTCCTTAAACTCTCAGGATAGAAGGACAAGAAGAAAAAAGTAATAGTTCTTATTGATTCGGGTGGTACCCATAATTTTATTCATTGTAAGGTAGGCAATGAATTGAATTGATTCCTATACCCAATTCCAGAGTTTCAAGTGATGGTGTAAAATGGAGGAACTATAATTTCTCTGGAAAGTAACATAATATCAAGATAACCATAGGATAAAATGTCTTGAATAGTCTAATGCTTTCCATTCCAATGGGTGTTGTTGATGTTGTACTAGGAGTACAATGGTGACAATCTTTGGGCACACTAGCTTTTAATTTTCAATAACTCTTCTTGAATTTTTTTTTGCAAGGAAAGGAATTTGAATTATAGGGTATCGGAAGCAAGCCGTGAAAGACAATAAGCTCTAATTTCATGACAAAGCTTCAAAATAAAGAAAAATGAGGCGTAATTTCACAACTATGCTCACTAGAATTCCAACATCAAAATCATCTATTTCTCCAGATCTCCAGAAATTCTTGGACAATCATTCAAAGATGGTTGAAACTCCCAAAGGACTCCCACCTATTTGTGATCATGATCATGCTATTCATTTTATTCCAAGAAGTGTTCCTCCAAAACTCAGGCTTTACAGATATCCGTATGTCCAACAGAGAGAAATTGAATGTATGATTGCAGAAATGCTAGAGGTTGGTATAATTCAACCTAGTCAAAGTTCTTTCTCTGCCCCAATAGTATTGGTGCATAAGAAGGATGGATCATGGCGCATGTGTCTAGATTATATGGAGCTCAATAAGCTCAATATTATAGATAAATTATCCATTCATTTGATTGATCAATTATTGGATGAATTACATGGAAAAAATTATTTCACCAAGCTCGATCTTCATTCAAGATATCATCAAATTAGAATAAAGACTAAAGAGATTCCAAAAACAACATTTCAAAATCATGAGGGTCATTATTAATTTTTGGTCATTCCTTTTGGCCTTACCAATGCACCTTCTACGTTTCAATGGTTGATGAATTCCATTTTCAAACCCTTCCTTATAAAATTTGAGTTACTATTTTTTGATGATAGAATAATCTACAACAGGTCTTGGAAGATCATGTTCAACATGTTGACAAGGTGCTCAAACTATTGGAGGAGAAACAATTATATGAAAAAACCTCAAAATGTTTCTTTGGATTTGTTATAGGTCAATTTGGGCACCATTCCCAATGACCTAGTTAACTGGACATCATCTCCAGGACCAATGAATAGGGTCTATCATCCCCTATCATTTCAGTTGTTACATGCCCTAAGACAAACAACAATACAAATCATCCATGAATTTCATCTGCAAAGGTTTCCAATATTTGAAGTTTATAATATATCATATGAGAGCTCACCAATGCTGCCTCTAAAGGGACTAAGTGCGTTGTATATGCAAGTAACGCCACTCAAGGCTGCTCTGAAAATCACTTCCTGACATTCAAGGGTGTGTTGGTCACATTAGGAGCAAAATTATCATTATTCTAGAATCTCCACTTGGCTAGTGCCTTCTAGAAGACTTCACATGTGTCAAACTTTGAATCAATGTGTCCATTTGATACCTCTAAGACTGGGAACATGTCTTGCCTATTATTACAAAGTCATTAATTGTAAAAGTACCTTCAACTCCTCTATAAATTGAGCACAGATCTTAGTGTTTGAGAAGGAAGAATTTGAGTAGAGAAATCCTGGTGGAATTTCAATTGAGGAATTGATTTGAGTAACATGCTCCTGGAGAGATGTGCATTGTGATGAGGCTGGGATGCTGCTAGAGATGGTGACATTAAAAAATCATTGGGTTGTAAGCTCCCCTTCTATCCATTAATAAAGATTGCTGCTTACTTTCCCACATGTATCTGTATAGCCTCATGTGTTTCATATTATGAATTATTATTTGATGCATATGGTTCATGTTTTATTGATTTAACTGAATCACTTGAATAGACATCTGTATTATTGCTATCTTTTGTTGTTTAGTGTTCATATTTGCAGAGAATATTTTGGCGACTTAGCTCAGATTTGAAGCTAAAGAAAGAGCGACAGAAGGAGAATAGGAAGCGCTTGGACTCCAAGAAGTTCTTTGATCTGTTCTGTGTCTTTATTTACAGTTAGGAAAAGTAGTTGCAAAGTCTTTAACCTGTTGTTCTAGATGAGCACTACATCTAGGGAAGAATGTTTTATCTGTAATCCATAATTCCGCATAACAAATTGGCGACTCCACTGGGGATTTTACCCTTCATCCTTAGTGTATTTGCCTCTGATTTTCTCTGTTTATTAACCCAGTAGCATTTACTCATAAAGATTAGGTTTTTTGAAATCCAAATTTGCATTATAAGTGTGTTAAACAATTGTATTTTTCCTTATACACTGCGCCCACCGCACTGTTGGACAAGACAGAGTGCTTTGCATAGCATTGTCTCCATTTCAGACTTGTGTTGCAACACACTGTCTCTCTTTAGAGCCTGCGTTGCTTCCCGAAACCATCCAAATTCCATTGAATTTTTCATTGCAATTTTTTTTCAGTTTTTTGTTTGCTGTGTTTTAAAAAGCCTGATACCTTAGATTGACTAGTGACCTTACATACCTCTTCCTCCTTTGAAATAAAAGTTAGTTCAATGTTTATTTAAAGTGTTTTTCTTTATCATTGATGAATTAATTTTAAAATATTTTCATTGTTGCATTTGATCCATTTGATTTTGAAAAATGAAATTGTCGTAAATTCTTCGTTTCCTCATAGGAGAAATTGTTCTTTAATTCCTCATTTTTCCTTGAAAAGAGAAATTGTTGTTTACATTCTTCATTTCTCAAAAGTAAAAAGCATTTGTTTTTATTGATTTGGAGCACTTAGTTTCTTTTCTGCATTCATAACATTAAAGGAAATGAAAATAAACACATGCATTTGCATGCAGTGGATTGTGTGTTTTACAAAAGGAACAATTAAGAAAGCTGCATTTAGTTTGTGCTCTTTGATTTGTTTGCTCTCAAATTGATTTCTCTTTCCCTCTAGTGGCTAGGATTTTCATTGAAAAACTAAAAGTGAAATATTGCTTTTAATTTTAGTTTTCATTTTAGGAATTTCCAATACATCATCACGGTGAACCTTGAAAGGAAAATTGATAAACAATATCAACTTAAAATTTGTCTCAATTTACCTAACAAATCATTGGAACCATAACGATAACATTTAGAAGGTCTAGGCTAGAGACGTGTTCCGACATCGTAAAACATAGTAGTTGTTGTTAAATTTTCTACGATACAGTCCCGAGTGGTATACCTCACTTCACGTACATAAGTATATCATAGCTCGTCGACGTACTTTTGGGTATATCAGGCGGTGTTATAGTACGAAAAGTATAAAGGGGTGCTCTCACTGTGCGGTTTCGCATCAGACAACGCTAATATGGACTTGGGCCTCCACGTACCTTCAAGTATATTTGCGAGGACAACTTTAGGTTGCTATCCATCCATAGTGAACTGAGTTGGCCACCTTGTAAATTTTGATACACTGAACACAAAATTCGGGGAGATTGCCTGCCCGTACTTCTTGGTTTGCCGAGAGGTATTCTGCAGTTCACAGTTTCTTGGTAAACCTTTTTTCCTAGTAATACCCTTTTATTTTGTTTATTTGTTTTGGTTAAAATAAATCAGTAATCATGGAAGAAAAAAATCCTTTCCCCCATCATTCGTGTAGATTAGCATTGACACCACCTTTACCACCAGAAGTTACCCCTGGTCGGTGAAGACGACAACACTCTACCGAATCAAGTACTATTCGTACCTCTGGTGAAACATCATTTTCCCATATACCAAAGTTAGCTCAAGTTATTTCTACACATCCCGGTTCATCTACTGTTGTCGAAACAGAGTCCTCACAACTACCTGTGGTCATGATCCATCCAATCAGAGAGACCATACGTCCTGGACTCGACGTTGTTTAACCAGAAGTTGATCCAGATCGTGCTTCTTATTTTCCAGAACAGATGAATCCCGAAGTCGAACAACCAGAAGTTGTTCCTGCCTTGGTCATCCCACAAATTTCTGTAGCCATTGAGTCTCCCATATCATACAGTCAACCACCTGAAATATACTTTGGGCCTAATAGTGAAATACTTCCACCTGGTTTAATTTTGATTGAAGAAAACCCGCAAGACGAGACACCTTTAACTCCAACCCATTTTGGGGAGGACCTTTACCTGTATAAATATTTTCCTCAATAATCACCATCTGCTTTTGTTGATCGTGTTCCTATTCAAACTCTCGTCGATCCAAAAGGGTATACATTTGGTCAAGTAACCATGCCTAAACCAACATCTTCGGTTGGGCCATCTATTCCAATTACGTTAGCACCTGCCCTCGCTAACCCGTTGATCTTTACAACTTCACCAAAGTCATATTTTCATGGTGGGCCTATGGTCCCATCAGGTTATAAATCTTTATCTAGAATTTTCTCTGGTGCATCTTCAAATCCATGGCATTCACCAATGTCATCATCTGGTATTATAATTGGTAAACCTATAGTGAGTACTGAATGACTTGATTCTTTCTACACATAATCAGGGAAATATCAAGCCAGTCCTTCTGGGTCTATTCCTTCAAGTACCATGTCAATTGGACTCCCAGAATTTGGAAAGAAATACTTTCCATCTTATTATCCTCCTCATGCTGGGGGGAAACCTTTGGTCACCCAAAATGACAGTACTCTGTCACTTTTTGGTCAACCTAATGTCGAAATGAATGTTTGTCAATGGCAGCCCACTCTGCCTATCCAAAAAAAAATGGTTATACACTCGTATCAACCAGTTCAACCTGTTACACCCACATCATTTCCACTTGTTAATACATCATTACCCCTATTACAGAATCAAAATTTTGTACAACAACCTTATCAAGTGGGTCCTTCAACTCAATACCCTCAAATATTGGGTCCAGAGACTCCCAATCCTTCAGTTAATTACAACAACCTATATCCGGAATCATTTATTCACAAGATGGTTTACCATTTTATGGGATGTCATAGCCACAACCTAGTTATACCTATCAACCGAATCCAAATTATTCTAATTTAGGTTATAACATTGGTGGATAGACCCCTTGGCAGCCTCAAGCACAAATAAATTAGACTTCATTTCAACAAGTAACATATCCAGGTTTTGATCAACAAAATCCTCAAGCATTTTATTTTCAAAACAACCCCCATCTAGGTTACCAGTAGCAGATTCCTTATACTGGTGCTCAAGCAATTCCATCTTACCCTAGCTATGCTAGACCTGACCTTAATAGACAGTTTCCATTTGTTGCGACTTTAGAGTTACCAGATTTAAATCGGCTAACCAATGATCCAATCAACTACGCTCCTTGGTGGCTGGTGATACCTAACAAATTACCCTTGGATATTCCTAAGCTCAATGGAAACCCTAGGGAAGACCCGTCGACTCATGTCATGACTTATCATTTATGGTGTTCATCAAATTCCCTAAATGATGATTATGTTCGACTACGTCTTTTCCAACATATGCTCACAGGTCTCGTTGCAAAATGGTATATTGAGCTACCTAGAGCTTCTTTGGATAATTTCACTGCCCTAGCTACTATCTTTTTGACTCACTTCCAGTTATCCATATGATATGAAACTGGAACGGAACTCTTGACCAATTTCAAACAGACTAATGCTACTCACATTTCTGATCATATTCATGAGGGGCGTCGTCGTTGTATAATGGTTAGGACATTTTTTCCTGATCAGATACTTGCTGAGTGGTTCATTAAGTCCCTGTTACCATCTATAACTGAGGATTTGGATAATGGTGGCGTCGTCACAGAAGAGAAAGTTATTGCTCATGCCCAATATTTAGACTTGATTTTTACTCAGTCTGGCACGCTCTAGGAAAAAATTCCTAACTCGCCGAGATATAATTTTTCTGTTGCTCCTCAATTAAAGGACTCTCATGCCAGAGATGGCTTGATTGGCACTGCAAGCACACATCATACCACTGCATCTGATCCTGCACCTTCTTCCAAAATTAATGCCATGTCATTTGACAAGGGAGAAAGTGATAAGTAACCCAGAAGTAAGAAAAAGGGGAAATCTAAGAAAAAGAAAACTTCTAACCCACAGGAAAGATCATCTGATCAACCGTCTGGACCTAGAAAACCTTGTTATCCACGCATAATCTGTAATGAGGAACACTTTGTTCGAGATTGTCCTCACCGCGCTGAAGTCTCAAAGATCATTAATACTCCCAATGCGTTAGCCATGTTGACAGATCCGCTTCCGAATCCAAACACAAATTTGGTTGCTACGGATCCAGCTTCTAGTTCCCAAGTACTTATGTTATCTGTGACAAAATATTCTATATATATTTTGGTGTTAATGCGTAATAAATATTATCGTAGTCAGGCCACTGATCAACCTACTACCTCGACTATGAATCCATCTACGGAATCAATACCTCCTACTGCTATTCCTGAATTGACGATCAAGCTACCAAAGGGAGTAATTCACAAATCGACATATAATCCTCGAGCAAGAGCTCCTCAAAATTATAATATAGTTGAATATTTGGCTCAATCCCCTTCAGTTATGTCTTCTCTTGAGGTATTACAAAGTTTTCCCTCCCAAAAAAAGGCTTTATTGTCGGCTATTGGTGGAATTGATCTGACTGATTCTAATCTTGTCGTCTTTAATCATATGGGCTATGTGCTGCAATTACCAGAAGAATTGGCATTCTCCATACAAGTAAATGTTCTCAATCACCTTGTTCATTGTAGTATTATTAATGAGGGAGCATCTACATGTATTATATCTCTTAATTGTTGGAATTCACTTGGCTCTTTGTGCTTATCACAATCATCAACAACGTTGAAGGCTTTTGATGGACATACATATAAGCCTTGTGGTATTATTAATAACCTGCATGTTGAACTAGGGGAAAAAACAGTAAATATTGATGTCGAGGTTGTTGATGGACCCCTTGACTATAATATTCTACTTGGAAGGACATGGGTATATGCAATGACTGCAATTGTTTCTACATATTTTAGAATGACTGCCTTTCCATATAAAGGTACTATCACAGTCATTAATCAACTATCCTTCTTTGCCTCTGCTTCGCAGGTAACTGGAAGTGTTCTGTTCGTTCATGCACCCCAAATAGCAGTCCAAAAAATTGGTGTAGGATTCTTAAAGGATTCCACTCTTATGGGAACCTTTGCATTACCGTTGCCTACGATGTCGAAATAAATTGCAAGTATAGAGACCTAATACATGATATATTCCACTCAATATGGATTAAGAGAGAGTACGGATGATTCTGAAATTGTTATGTTGGATGAGTTTCTGTCGCCCAGCCTTATTGAGCTGGCATAGCAATCAATCTATTTGGCTTGGGCAGCGAATCCGAAATCAGCGTCGCCAATTGTTTGGGTTGATCGTTCCTTAGAATTTGGTACTCCATATGATCCATTTCCCTCAATTTTCTTGACATATGAGAATATTTTGGAAGCCATGGTGTCAGAAGGAGAACCATGGGAAGATTATCATCATCGTTCCCATCTTCTTGATTATGAAGAAAACCATATTAGTGAACTATATCACCCATCAATCAAAAATTTATTTTCAAATTCTTTACCTATTAATGCAATCGATTCTGAGCGAAATCTGTCAAATATTGAAGAAACACTTTCTATCGATATTTCAACCAAACCTGGCGTTGTAGAAAATATTCATGTCAGTGTATCTTGTTCTCCATCCAAACTCTAAACATATCGCTCTCTATTTCATGAATTCTGTGATGTATTTTCTTGGACTTATGAGGAAATGGTAGGCATAGATACTAGTATTGTTGAACACACTATCAATATGTATCTTGGTGTCAAACCGGTGCGTCAACGGCTTCGTCCTGTTCATCCAAAGAAAGTTGCTTCCATCAAAGAAGAAGTTGAAAAACTTTTGCGTGCTGGTTTCATTTACCCTGTTCCACTAACTGAGTGGGTTTCCAATATCATTCCTGTCATGAAAAAAAAAGGAACCATTAGAGTGTGCGTCAATTATCAGGAAATCAACATTGCTTGTCCAAAAGACAACTATCCTAATCCCTTTATCGACCAAATTATTGAGGATTGTGTTGGATGTGAAATGTTTTCATTCATGGATGGATTTTCCGGGTACAATCAAATAAATATCCACCCAGACAATCAACATAAGATAGCATTCATTTGTCCCTTGGGCACATTCGCTTATAGGAAACTACTGTTTGTTTAAAAAAAATTTGGGGTAACTTTCCAGAGAGCAATGGATTATGATTTCAATGACATCAAGCACATTGTTCAACCTTATCTAGATAATTTACCCGCGCATTCATGAAATTAGACTGATCACCCGATGCATTTGAGAGCCATCTTCTTACACTGCCGACACTACAAAATACTCCTCAATCCACATAAATGTGTGTTTTGTGTTGGTTCTAGTCATTTTATTGGATTCATAGTCTCAAAATAAGGAATTCCAATCTACCCATTAAAGGTTCAGGCCATTCTTGATTTGCCTGCACCATCAAATTTACTTAAGATACAGAAAATTCAAGGAAAGGCGAACTTCCTAACAAGGTTCATTCCAAACTACGCCGAAATGGCTAAAGGATTTACTCGACTCTTGAAAAAGGGGGTTCCCTTCCATTGGGACCAAGTTGCACAAGCTTATTTTGATGTTGTCAAGGATACTCTTATCTGAGCGTCATTAATGTATCCCCCCCAATTATCAAACTGATTATTTCCTATATATCGTCGTGGTTGAAACGAACATTGCTATGATTTTGGTCCAAGTAGAAGATGGAATTGAACATCCTATCTATTATTTGAGTCGTAATCTCAATGATATGGAAGTTAAGTATTCATATGTAGAAAATCTTGCCTTGGCAGCTGTTCAAGATATCCAAAGATTTCGCCATTATATCCTACTCCAAAAGACCACTATCATTTCAGATTGCAACCCATGACTTATATCTTATCACGTGAATTGTTGGGGGGGAAATATTCAAAATGGATTGTCATTTTGCAAGAATTTGATTTGGAATTCATCAAATCCAAGTCACAGAAGTCCTTAATTTTGGCTGAGCTTCTCTGTGACCTTTCCTCTTATAATACTGTAACTACATTGGAACCATCAATTCCTGACAAGTCTCTATTTCTGATCAGATCATCTGATCCTTGGTATGGAGATTTCATTATTTATCTCCAAACTCAAACTTTTCGACCTGATACCTCTCGATTTGAACAACGACGTATTCGATACCAAGCCAAAGATTATTTGATCGTCGGCAATACACTTTATCATCGTGGTATCAATACCATTTTATGGAGGTGCCTCACTCATGAGGAGGCCGAAAAAGTTTCAAATGATTGTCATGCTAGGGCTTGTGGTGGACATTTATCTGGATATGCTACCCAGAAGATACTTCGCACCGGTTACTTTTGGCCTACAATTTTTCGAGACTGCATCCTCACCATCAGAAGTTGTCATGTGTGCCAGATTTTTTTATCTTAAAATCCGCAAACCACCAGCGCCAATGAATCTTGTTGTCTCTGTGGGACCATTTTCTAAATGGGGTATTGAATTCATGACCTATAACCCTCGTTCGTCCGGGGGGGCATGCTTATATTATTGTTGCAGTCGACTACTTTACCAAATGGGCTGAAGCGATGCCTATATTCAACAACATAGGACAGACAATAGCATTGTTTTTCTTTAATCATGTTATTACACTGTTTGGGGTCCCGCAAGCTATAGTTACAAGTCATGGGAAGAATTTTTGCAACCACATGATGACTGAATTAACTACCAAGTTAGGATTGTCACATGATAATTCTACTCCTTATTATCCACAATCAAATGGAAAAGTTGAGGCTATCAACAATATTCTTAAACGTATGATTCAATTAATGATAGGAGTTTGTAAAAGAAACTGGCATTTGATCCCGTACTTGGCCTTGTGGGCGTATCAAACTTCGGTGAGAAATGCAACCGATTTTACTTCCTTTCAATTGGTGTATGGTATGGAAGCTGTCTTACCAATCCAATGTGAAATACCATCGTTAAAACTCACAATCGACTTGTTACCTAACACCTCATAAGAAGAAGCACATCTTTTTAACATCATCCATCTTGATGAAATGCGTCGTGAAACCCAATTGGCCAACGAAGCGCAAAAGTGACATATAAAGGTGCAATACGACAAAAATGTCCAGCCTCACATTTTCTCAGAGAGCAACTTGGTCCTACTTTATGATCAAGAAGCTGATGTAATAGGTACAGGAAAATTTGAGCCATTATGGAATGGCCCTTATATTGTTAAAAGAGTTCTTGCTAAGGGTGCCTATGAGTTAGTTGATTACGATGGAATTCCGTTGGCGCAACCCATAAATGGGTTGTATTTGAAACGTTACTATGCTTAATCATGAGCATAGTAATTTTTTGTATTATATTGTATATATATGCTGTTGATTTGCATTCACTATCTTATATTGTTTTTAAAGTTTTCTTGACGTTAGTAATCCACTTTAAATTTCATTGCAGATGTTTGAATCTTTGGAACCATTTGTTGGATATGCTGATGGCGCTAGTCGTAGTACGCAGAATCTATCCTCTACAGTGTGGACCATTTTTTCTCCAAACGATGAGTTAGTGAGTTTTCAAGGGATTTGTATCACTAGATCGTTGAACAATATCACCGAGTATAGTGCATTGATCGAACTTCTCTCTGATGCCATTTCATTTGGTATTAACCGCATTATCATAAGGTTAGACTCAGAACTTGTGGTATTACAACTTACTAGTTTTTATACTGTTCGAAATCCAACACTACATAGATTGTTCCTAAGAGTTCGAATTTTGGAAAGACACTTTGATTTTATTAAATATCAACACATTTCTAGAAATTTGAACACATTGACTGATTCTTTATCTAATCAAGTTTTAGACAGAAATTTGCAACACATGTAAAGAAAACATTCACATCATTGAATAGGATTGCACAATAAACATAAGAAAAACACTGAAATAAAATAGATAGATAGTTATAGGATTTTACAAAATTTGTGCCCAAGACACATTGATCATCTGACCTCAAAATGTATGCAAAATGTCAAAAGTAAACTAGTGGTGCTCGTGGTAACATGTTATAGATCTAGCTATCCTACGTAGTAACCACATCCAACAGTTAGGAACACCTATAGTGTGATGCTGCAGTCGCATGGGTAACTCTTCGATCCGGCAATCTGGAATCTCGAAGGTCAACCTCTCTATGTGCTGCCGAAGCTCAACCAGAGTCTCAGCCATATCAAGATCCTGAAGGAATTCTCTCTCGACAACCATATCTGCTGGCTCATCTACTACATGCTCTGGTTCCTCCACCAGTTGAACTCGACCAATATCTGCATTACATCAAACATTTACTTTAGGAAACATTTTTTAAACCTTAGGAAAATAAAAAACATGGTCAAAACATTCTTACCCATTGCACCCCATTGAGCACCTTCTGGTAAAGCTAAATCTAGATCTCCTTGGAAATCAACACCTGCGTATGCATACTAATCGATGGCGAAAATCTGTTGCTGGAACCAGGTGAAGAGTGTAGTCAAGAACACAATGGTCAATTGGCTTGCATGCCTACCCATTAGTTCTACCCATCTTTGCATCTATGGATCTCTAGGATTAGACACTTCCAATGTCACATGATGTGGCTGCATCAGTGTAATCAATTCTAAGGTGAAGGATAGGAGGATCGAACCATAACTGAAGTTTTTCTTCCTTCCTCCCTTTGCTTTGTTTAGTTGTTCCTTTATTTGAGAAAGTATAGCTTCAGACCAGTTGAAGACTATTAGCTCCATACACTCTAGTGCGTACTGCATATACGATCTATTCGCTACATGTAGTGTAACGGTGCCAGCAAGTATTGAAATTGTGAAAAGGATAGTTCTCAAAGGCAAATCTCTAACATCTCAGATGTTTATCTTTCCATCTTTGCTTGGATTTTCCCCTGGATAACAATGTTGCAAAACATAATCTCTCACAGTCTCTCCTCCAACAATATACTCTGAGAGCGAAAGAGGCAAGCCTCTCCTCGACAAACCTATAAGAAAGTATACATCCTCAACTATTATAGGAACCGCTTGGTTCTTAATATGAAATGCCTCGATAGTTGGATCCCATGCTCGAACTAATAACTCCAAGAGTTCTATTTGTTGCCTCATTCCTGACAACCGGAAGTACTTTAACATTCCAAAATCTATTAGGGCTCTTACTGTGCCCAGATCATTTAGGGAAATCATATCCTATTCTTCATGATCTCTTTTCCTCCATGTAATCGTCATTGTAATCCCATGAAAACCTAAAATGAAACCATAAGAACCATTAGATTCCATTCCATGCAAAAAATTGGGCAAATTTTGGGCAGAATGCAAAAAACAAAAATGTAGATTGTGCCCAATGCAGGCTCTAGAAAGCAAGAGTGCACTGTGTATGAAAGTAGCCTTCAATTTAGCTGCTATGCAACACACTTTTCGATGTCTAAGAGTGTGTTGCCCTCTTTGGGAGCATAATTTACCCTAGGGCCCGCAAAACCCTAAAAATTTGCAGAAATTGGAAATGAAATGATTACTGAATGAAAGAGAGGGTTCATATCACTAACATGGATGAAACAGCAACGAAATCCATCCACAGAAACGATTGCAATCAACAGCTGAAGTTCATGGGCAAAATCAGGTTCAGAGCTCCAAAATGCAAATGGTAACTTTGGAATGGTAAAAATGAATAGTAAAACACTTTTTAATAGTCATTTAATTGCTTGAAAATCGTATTTATTGCTATGAATATGGTTTTATTATGTTTTTTATCATGAAATAGGTATTTTTAATCCATTTGATGTTGTTCTAAACAGGTTTTACAACTAATGAATAGATTATTCGTACAGATTTATTTCAAGAATGATTTGACCACAAAGCATACTTTTTCTCCTTATTTTTCGAGCTTTGTTAAAAACAAAAAAGGATTTGAAGCACACTTTTATCTCTTTTTCGAGCTTCGATAACAGCGAAAAAGGAATCCTTGGAGTCTTCTTTCAGCTCTTTTCAGACTCAGATAATGTGAAAAGATTTCCGAGCACTTGTCTTTTCGAGCTAGTAAAAGTAAATGAATTGATATCTAATCAGTATAAGTTTAACCCTTTTCCAGACTTAGATAGATTATTTACGAAAAAGGAATACCTTGTTTAAACATGACTAAAGAGGTTCTCTCAGATATTATATTACACTTTTTCGGATCTAAGCGACAACTTTATGAAAAAGTACTTTTGTATTTTTCTTTCATCCTCTTTTTCAAACTCTATAAATATGAAAAAGTCTGGGCTATCACTGTCGTTAAGCTCATTAAAACATAAAATAGCAACGGGTTTGTTGATCATGGCAAGAATCGAGTTTCATTCATCGCTAGACTTGTTAGATTATTAAATAGTGATACATTATTCACCCGAAGGGTTGAATTATAGATCAAGCAAATGTTATCCTCCTCAAGCTTGTTAAAAATAAAGAGGTACTGGTCAAAAAATGACTGGGGAGAATTTGGGAAAGTGAACAAAACTTTTTACGATAGCAGGTCACTCTTGAACATGACACTTCACTCCATAACCGTGACTATTTGGGTTGGGAAATCTTCTTGACAGCTCATTCATACCTATGGTTCATCATACCTTCACTTCGGTTTTGGGTCAATGCTGCCAACTCATCTTAGTGTCGCTGATATGTTCAAGAGAAGTCATGCAATGAATACTCATCCTTCTACAATAATCATAAACATTCATTCTCATGACAGTCATCCCTAAACATTGATATATCAAGTCATACCTCTGTCTCTGAAATTAGTAACTCCCGTTTCACAATAAGGTGGCTTGTTGTAGACGACAAATCATTATCTATGAATTTCACTTAGAAACATTATATTCCAGTACCATGAGGCTTGTTACAGCATCGACAGGACCCTCTCTTCCGGATTTTTGACCAAAATATTTTGTTTAGCATTCGACATCAAATCATCTATTCATGCCTTACAAAATATACTGTAGTACCTTGAGGGCCATTGACATCAATGGTGGTTCTCTCGCGTTTGTTAACAACTCACATTATTGGTTGGTAATCAAACAATGTCTTTCCATATTCGACTACAAATCATATATTCACATGGCTAGACTTGTAGCCGAATGATCGAGTGAACGAGATAAGAAGACCCCAGATCTAGTTTCAGCCATCTGGGCTGCGATTTCAAGATTTTTGTACACATCATCTGTACGGTGACCTTACATACAGATCGTCATACGAACATGGGCCTATATCTGTAGGTATGTCTGTATTGGGCAACATTCCAATACAAACTACTTTCTGAATTGTGTACATATTATTAGATTGTTTATGTGTTGAACATGGGAATGACTACCCTCAACAATTATGATCAAGAGGATATATCATGATGTAATGTATTGTAATATTGATGCAGGTCACCACTCCGCTTCATCTACAACCCATCAAATTGTAAAGCATCTCAATAAAAATATTGTTATTATTATTCTGACTTCATGCTTTAGGGGGAAATTGTTATAGGTCAATTTGGGCACCATTCCCAATGACCTGGTTAACTAGACATCATATCCAGGACCAATGAATAGGATCTATCATCCCCTATCATTTCAATTGTTACATGCCTTAAGACAAAGAAAAAGACAAATCATCCATGACTTTCATCTGCAAAGGTTTCTAAGATTTGAAGTTTATAATATATCATACGAGAGCTCACCAACGCTGTAAACAGACTAAGTGTGTTGCATATGCAAGTAACCCCACTCAAGGTTTCTCTGAAAATCACTTCCCGACATTCAAGGGTGTGTTGGTCACATTGGGAGCGAAATTATCATTGTTCCGGAACATCCACTTGGCTAGTGCCTTCTAGAAGAGTTCACATGTGTCAAACTTCGAATCCATGTGTCCATTTGATACCTTTGAGACTGGGAACATGTCTTGCCTATTATTAGAAAGTCATTGATTGTAAAACTACCTTTAGCTCCTCTATAAATTGAGCACAAATCTTAGTGTTTGAGAAGGAAGAATTTGAGTCGAGAAATGCTGGTGGAATTCCAATTGAGGAATTGATTTGAGTGACATGCTGCTGGAGAGATGTGCATTGTGTTGAGGTTGGGATGCTACTAGAGATGGTGACACTAAATCAATCATTGGGTTGTAACCTCCCCTTCTATCCATTAATAAATATTGTTGCTTAATTTCCCACATATGTATCTGTGTAAGCTCATGTGTTTCATATTATGAATTCATATTTGATGCATATGGTTCATGTTTTATTGATTTAACTGAATAACTTGAATAGACATCTGTATTATTGTTATCTATTTTTTTCTAGTGTTCATCTTTGCAGAGAATATTTTGGCGACTTAGCTCAGATTTGAAGCTACAAAAAGAGCGACAGAAGGAGAATAGGTCCTAGGAAGCTCTTGGACTCCAAGTAAGTTCTTTGATCTGTTCTGTGTGTTTATTTATAGTGAGGAAAAGTAGTTGCAAAGTATTTAACCTGTTGTTCTAGATGAGCACTACATCTAGGGAAGAATGTTTTATCTGTAATCCATAATTCCTCATAATATGAGTACAAGAGGTGGAATATTTGTGTCATATTATATCTCACAAGGGTGTTAATGTAGACCCTAAAAAAATTAAATCCATTAAGGAATGGAAATTCCCCACAACCATAAAGCAGTTGTGAGGATTTCTTGGGTTAAAATGGTATTATCGCAATTTTTTTAAGAATTATGGGAGAATAACATCACCTGTAACAACATTATTGAAGAAAGATGCATTTTCGTGGACTCCTAAAGAAACTAAGGCCTTTGAACATCTTAAAGAGGCAATGTTCCAAGCACCAGTCTTAACTACTGAAGACTTCACAACCACCTTTATTATGGAATGTGATGCCTCAGGAAAAATTGGTGTTGTTTTAATGCAAGACGGAAGACTCATTGCTTTTGAAAGTCATCCAATCAAAGGAAAGTATTTATAGAAATCTATTTATGAGAAGGAAATGTTGGCAATACTACATGCACTAAAGAAACGACGACCTTACCTAATGGGAAGACACTTCAAGGTAAAAATTTATAATGATAGTCTTAAATACTTTTTTGGAACAAAGACTATCATCAGAAATGTAGAAAAAATGTGTCACAAAGATGTTGGGTTATGAATTTGAAATCATCTACAAAAAAAGGAAGTGAAATGTTGTTGCAGATGCAGTCTCAAGAAAGGATGAGGATGTGGAAGCATGTCTTTGTGCCATTTCTATTATCCAACCAGAGTGGATAACCAAAGCAAGGGAGGAATGGAAGTTTGACAAAGAAGTATGGACACTCATTCAAAAGTTACAACAAGATCCCAATACATTTGATACATTTAGTTGGAAAATGGATTCATTATGGTACAAAGATCAGTTATATCTTTGTAATAATTCCCAACTAAAAAAAAAAATTATTTGGGAATTGCACACCTCTCCCTTAGGAGGACACTCGGGATTTTTAAAAACTTACCATACGATGAATAAATAATTTTTGGGATGGCCTTAAATCTGATCTTCAAAATTTTGTGGCGGAATGTTTGGTTTTCCAGCAAAATAAATTTGATAAAATTACAAACTCGGGTCTCCTACAACCTTTATCAATTCCAAGTCAACGTTGCGTAGTTGATAGACTTACCATGTAAGTGTCTATCAACTACCTCCATGATGACACTTACCAAGTGTTAGTGTTAGTATTTTCATACTACCATCAGTGATAAAAAAATACCCTTTTCATATCATTTAGGAGTCCCATTCAGAAATTTTTAATCGTTCCATTAGGTCATGTAAAAAATTCAGTCACTGGTGGTAGCCCTAGTCATAAAAATTCACTCTCCCTCAAAAATTTTATACTTGCTGGGCCACCTTCATGTTTTTTTGAGCATAAATCAATCATGAGAGTCTATTTCATCATGTCATTATTTCAGTCAAAGTCACCATCGAGTATGGTCATTCAAGGTCCCATTAGGTCACTAGGTTTCATTTTCCAAGGTTCAATAAAACACCATATTATTTGCATAAGGTCGGAAAAAATAATGAGAGTGATAAAATAACATTCCTTTATCATCTGAAAAATATTTTTCAACATGTAATGATGATATCCAAGGAATATTTCCAAAGTTTAAATTATGTTTTCAAGTAATTATTTTATTCTGCAATGTAATTTTATTCAAAAGACATGGATGTAATTTATTTTTTTATCTTAATGTAATTTTATGTTCACTATATGTAATAAGTACTCTTCGCAAGCTTCCAATTCAATTACAAATTCCAAAATGAACACCAAGCAAAAGCAATGAGAAGAATGCCAAACTCTAGCATCATCAACCTACAAAAAGGGTGTTTTCCAAAAGTTTGAAAGGTGAAAATGAAAGATTAGAAAGTGAGTTTTGAATGAAATTATTAATTTCAAACAAGTATAAAAGCCCCCATGACATCAAGAGAGACCTCATTTGTCTCTTACTACCATCGAGCAAACTTAGCGAAGCAGGGTTTTCAATTTTTTTGAGCCAAATCAGCAAGACAGGGGAAGGCGATGCATGTTTTCTTAAGGGGGGGCGTGTTTCCTTCTGGCGCTGCGCGTTTTCTTGTGGCGATGTGCGCTTGTCAATATTCCATAAAAACTCTCAAAAATTCCTCCAAACATCACAAACTCATGCTCAATCTCTCAACAATATTTTTTCACATATCGAAACAAGCAAATAAGTTACAAATTGCTTCACTCCTATTCATCAAAGTCATTTTGGATGTGTGCAGTTTGTTTAAGAAAATTTTGTGTCTTTCCTAGTTCAAAACCCTAGTATTCCTAAAAAAACCTCATTACACTTCATTTTCACTCCCTAAACCTTCATACCCTTCCCACATTGCCATATACCCTTTCCCAAATCCTTAAAGTGACATTCACTTTTCCCTAAGCCTTAATTTCCTTAAAAATCTAAGCCCTAGGTACACTATTTACCTAGGCTCCCAATTCACTATACCTGTGATAAATTCACTATTCCAAACTCCTATATATCCCTACTCCCTGTCACATTCCCTAGCTCTGAAATCCCTACCCCCATCTCTCTCAAATACCCTATCCCATTCCCTAGTCCTAAAAATCACATTTCACTATCATCACACTTCCCTAGGGTTTTGACACTAAGGCATCATGACAGAGCAAGGAAACAGATCATACAGTGAGGGAGGAGAAACAAAGGGGAGAAAGCCACGCAAAGGGGGAAGAGTACTCATATTAGAGCCAACAAATACAAGGGAACTTGTGGCATCTCCTATAGCTGTGACATGTTTTAAACATGTTAGATGTTTTGAGTTCTGTGAGGAAATTAAAATAGTCCAACACCATGGTATTTTGACCAGAATTTTCATCTCTAACCTCCATGAAAACCAAGTTACTCTTGTGGTGTCACTTTCACTATGTCAACTGCCATCATCTGAGCTGCCACCGAGATCCCAAATGTTGGGGAGAAGTGGTTCAAATAGATAGAATTGGATGAGCATTACTATGACCCCTTCATCAAACCTAGGTACAAGAATGAGAGAAAGACCATTTCTCCTTTCTCTTACCTCCTGGAGAGATATGCTCCCATGATGAAGATCATCATGAAACAATTTTCATGCAAAGGTAGGTTCTCTAGACTATATGCCTATCATATTCGGTTACTTATGCACTTCACTAGGGTAAAGATGCTCAACATACCCTACTACCTTTTCCAGAGCATTGAAAAGATGGAATTGATTGTCCAGAAGAGAGAGTATACACAACAAATGAACAGTCTCTTTCACCACTCCCTCATCAAAATCATAGTCCTCCACCACCTCAGACAATTGAACATTCCATAGATTTCATTCATAGATGATGACATATTCACTACTCCAACTATTCAGCATGCCCAAAATGTGCCTTCATCATCTCAACCTTCCACTTCCATTCCTCCATCTCAGCCCATAGTACATTCATAATCATTAGATAGGTCTTCCTCATATACTTCACCACCATCATCTCCATCCCATACTGAGACTGAGTCACCTAACAAATCTAAGATCAATGAGCCTAAGCAGGCTAATGTGGCTGAGATAGAGCCATTGGAAAAAACATACCAGAGGAGTTACAGGCAATTGTTTGCCTCACAGAGTGTGAGAGGAGCCTTGCCTTATTCACCCAAAAAGCAAGTACAGAAGGGGAAAGAAAATATGGTAGAGGAGGATGAACATGAGGCAACCATTCATAATGAGGATAACCTCCATGTAACAAAACAGGATGTTGACCTAGTTAACCTAGATGAGGAATATGATGATGAGATCACTAGTATAGTCATCGAGGGAAAGGATGTCAAGATTAAAGAGCTCCAAACTAATATTGATAGGCCCAAAATTTTCATTGATTTCCTTGAGTAGGAAAACCAACAGTTGAAAACTAAGCATGTCATTGATGAGGTTAAATTCATCAAAGCTCAAAGGGAGGCAAAAAGAGCCAAGGTTATGTTAGAAGAGACACTTAAAAAACATGGTTTTATTGAAGAACAAGAAGAAAAATCACTAAGAGGAAGACCTAGAACTATAGGGCTGAAAAGAGCTCCAGCTCTAGAAAGACAAAAATAGGCTGAGCTTGCTGATCAGTTAACCATAAATGAACAACTTGCAATGGTGATCAATGAAAACTAGGAACCATGGCTTGATAGAGAAAACCAACACTTTGATAAGATTTTGGAGAAAAAAAATAGAGAATATAATATATTGAGGAGGAAGGTCAAAAATTATGCCCAAAAAGAGAAAATTACAATGGCCAAGCTCAAAAAGAGCTAAAGCAAGAATTGAGGCTTTGACCATGCTTGAGGAGAAAATAAAGTTGGATATACTTGCAGAGGCTTCACTCCAAGCCTAGCCACATCATCAACCATCATTTCACCAATTTTGAAGACTTTTTTGTCATTTTTGCAGAGTTATGTGTTTTTAGTGTGTTTTTGGACAGTCAGGTCACAGAGACAAGTGTCAAACGCGCAACGCCATTGGCGTTGTGCTATTTTTTGACCCATCTTCTGAGAAAAATTTCACCACCTTTATATGAAAAATGGTTCATACCTCTCAGAAAACCACTTTGCAAGGCTTGGCTTGAAAAATAAGCAGGTAAAAAAGACAAAAACCCACTAAAAAATCATGTTTCTGCCTCATTTTTGGCCCTTGGACTGTACGTTTAGTAGTCTTCAGAGAAATCAACTACAATTTTGACAAGGAAAATTACCTTCATTTTGAAAACTGAAGGAAGATCTGGAAAATATACTTGAAGGGCTTTCCAACGAGCTATCTTTGAGCCAATTTGGACACCTACAACCCAGTCAAAAATAGCCTTCAAGATGGAGAACACATTTACCAAAGGGAGGGTGCATTTAACAATGAGAGGGCATGTTTGACAGTTTGCTGATATTTTTGAAATTTCACTAAAATTTTGACTTTTATCTCAGACATCATGATTTCACTTATGTAATTGAGCATGGTAAATGTAAATATGATTTGGATAAGTAACCTAGGGGTAGATTCATGAGGTAAATGTAATCTTCAAAGTCAAATGAATCAATTTCAATGTCATTAGGGAGGAGTCACTTAGAGCTCCCTACACTCCAGATTTCAGTTCAGAATTTTGTCGATCTCATCCCCAACTCAGGATTTCGACCCCTGAGGATGAGAGAATGTAGTTTTGATGTCTATATCTTTCCTTTCTTCACTCTTAGCAAGGGTTGGAATCAGTTTGGATGCTAGTGTATTGATCAAGTGTAATCAGTTTGGCCTGAAACTAATGAAGAATTGTAGCTATTTACTTGGGATTCATGTGGTATGAATGTTTGGCATTTTTTTTTCTCTGTGATCATTTGTATGAATGTTTTGTAAGATCATAAACATTTAATGTCTATTATATGATAAATTTCAAGCTGATAGGAATAATAAATGTTTTTCATGCTTTGTTTTGGGAAATTTGTCATAATTTGTCAATTTTCTTCAATTTAGGAAGATTTCATCTCCTATTCTCTTCCTAGCTCCTCATTAGTATTAAACCATCTCACTAAATCACCTTAAAGTTTTGAGCCTTCTACCTACCTTTCCCCATAGAGTGGACTCCAATTCCATCTCATTTTCTCTGACCTAATCCCCTTGACCTAATCCTCATCTAGGAAGCCCAACCCAATCAAAACAAAACAAACCCTTCTGCATTTCATAGCTAGCCTAAAACCTTTTCATCCAGCCCTCTTGGCTATGATTTTTGTGGAGAGAGCCCTATCCGACTTGGTAGGGCTAGATACCAAATTAATAGGTTGGTCTGTGGTTACCTCTGTTGGGATTCCTTCTTCAGCCTTAGGAATCTGGCAGAGTGATAACATACTAGCGCCATTGTCGAGGAATGAAATATTTATTATCCCTGGGTGTACGACATGAAACTTTTGGAATTTGATCCTTTGGATGATAGGGTTAAGTTTCAGAAAGGCTGATTTGATAATTGCAGTGCTAATACTATAGTGTTGCCTTGCACAGGATATACTAGAGAAAATCCCGACCTTGATCTAGTTGATCCAGTTGATGATCCAAAGAAGTTATTTAGAAGGAATCAATATCAAACAACACACATTAAATCAGGACGAGTTCCATTGGTAAGATCGGTTTCTCTACCTGGTAAGTTACTTTCTCTTGAAGATATACCGTATGATCTGAAGTTTGAATTGTCATTGTTTAAATCAAAATCCAAAACCTCTTTGTCTGACATAGTATTCGATCCTTCAATATTATTTGAGGTCAATTCATTGTTTGAATTAGACCTTAGTCCTCTAAAATATTGGTTTTTCGAAGAGATTAAGCCTGAATCTAACATTGACATCAAATATTGGATCCAATTATACCATCAAGAGGAATTTTATGTTTCATCTCATCCTCAAACTCAGTAAATTGTAGTTTATTCATCTGCACCTTCGACCTCATCATTCACACCTACCACTTCAGTACCTACAATTTCAGTTTCTTTACCTATTCAGCCAATCCCTCCTGTTGTCAATCCAGTACTCCATCCAACAGGAATCATGGCAAGATTTACCCCACTCATATTACCAGCCCAATTTAATAACTTACCTCAGGGTTATGGCCAAATAATCCCCTATTTTGATGAAAAATCCACCATATCTGCAAGACAACATATTGTTAAGGTCACTGACTTCATAGATTTGGAGGAAGTCGATGATGACAACGCAAAAATGAGGATTATAGCCCAGAGTTTCTCAAGAGATGTCAAAGTTTGGTTTAGGTCCTTGATTGATAATCCTATTGTCAATCCAACTCAGTTAATTGATGCATTTATACCCTAGTGGGAAGTTAATAAAAATTACCTATAGTTGCTTGCTGAGTATGAGAACATTAAAAGAAATATTAATTAAGCAGTCCAAGATTTCAATACTCACTTTAATAGGATTTACAATGCAATTCCCGTTGAGATTAAGCCTTCTCCAGGCTTAGCTCTCATAAGATATCCTAATGCATTTTATGCTGACATGGCTTACCAATTAAGGGAAAGAAATCCAGATACACTTGAACATATGAAAAAGAACGCGATAAACGTTGAAGAAAATCTTCTGATGAAGAAAGCTAGAGCTAGGAATGAGAGGAGAGTTACTGTTAAGGATGAGCCATCCACTTCATCTTTCGATGCTAAGATGGATACTTTGATTAGAACTATTGAACGGATGGTTGACATGATGTCCATCACGGAGAGACAGGTCAGAAATTCTAACTATAGAGATCAAAAACAACCTCAGTTAAGGATTAAGCAGAGAGAACAACAGGCTCCTGAACAACCACCACAACAACAACAAAAAAACATGACACCATTGCAGCAAAACTATGCTTAATGAGAAGAAGAAGATGAAGACACAATTGTTGAGGAAACCTCCTTTTCAAAGCTGATGATTTTCCTTATGTTTTTAACTGAAGATGAGGAATATTTTGAAAAGAAATATCAGCCTAAAGATGAATATTTTATCGTTGCTAATGATCATGAATTAGAGACTGAATTGGATGATTACTAGTGGGGGTACTTGAATGCACTTAGTTCACAAAATAGGAAGATGTCATTAAGTAGCAGGGATGTATTGGATAATCCCATTGAGAAGAGAGCATCTCAGCAGAAAGACACTCAAAAAAGGTAGAATCCTCCAAGAAATCAGAGTAAGGGAAAAGAGCCGGTGATCACAAATCAGAATAAATTAAATCAACCATCCACAATTTAAGCCAATAAGGAAAAGGACAATAAGAAGAAATAAATTACATCAAAGGACCATGATGGACAACGACACATCATCATTAAAGAGGTAGAAAAAAATATTCCCTTCAGTTTAGATATAGAAATTTCAAAGTTAAAAGTGTTTATCCCCTTGACTGATCTTGTTAAGAACAACCAGTAAAAATCCCATTTTGCCAAGATGCTTAAAGTAGATCCTTTGTTCGACATCGTGAATGTCGAAGAAGTTCAGCTCGAACTAATTTATGTTCCTACTATTGATGACCAATTAGAAGATATTGAGGTTCCTCCTATTTACTTGAGTCTAAGAATCCACCAGTGCATTTTACATAATTCCATGTTGGACTTCGGAGCCTCCCACAATCTGATGCAAAAAGCCATAATGGAGAAGTTGAGCCTTGAAATTACCCATCCCTGCCATGATTTATAATCCTTCGATTCAGGTCGAGTCCGCTGTATTGGTCTGATCAAAGATTTGATAGTCTCCCTAGAGCAGATTCCGACAAAGAATATTCTAATGGATATGTTGGTAGCTGGCATACCGCCATGCTTTGGAATGATTCTCTAAAGATCCTTGGGGGGGGGGATTGTGAGGTACACTGCAGTTAGACTTTTTTTATGCTACTATTCATGTTTTTGGGCAATTCATAAAATTTTACTGTGAAACTAAAATGAAGTATATGGTCACAAGAAAAGAAAAGCCAAACAATCATCCCATAAATGATGTACATACAGATTTAGAGTCATTCATTTTGTTTAATGATAGTGGATTAAGTGATGTAGATAGCCAATTAGTAGATGTAGAATATGTTCCAGAGATGAATAATTATATTAGAGAAGTTATAGCTAAAGAAAATATTAATCTTACGAGCTTAATAGAACAACCATCAGATGAAGCATTGAAAAATTAAGAACAACAGTCATAAGAGGTAGTGAAAGATTCAAAACAATGATTGGATAAAGTGGAGGAAAGTCCGGAACAACATGAAGAGGTAGTTTTGAAAATTCAACCAAAGCGGAAATCAGAGTTTCAACATTTAGAGGATGAGAAGGATGAGAATAGTCTATGGTTCATGGACTTTGATGGTGCCCTGGGGAAATATGGGGCAGGCATGGGGCATGCATTGGAATATGGGTCCACAACCCTTTTCATAAGCATAATAAGGTCCCTACAAATGTAAGGTTGTGCTCTTATAAATTAGCTTTTGATTGCACTAACAATGAAGTTGAGTATGAAGCATTGATTATTGGCTTAAAGATATTGAAGAAACTAGGTGCAAGAAGGATTTCGGTGTATGGTGATTCAGAACTAGTAATCAAACAAGTCAAAGGTGAATATCAAGCTAACCATCCTGGAATGAGACAATATATGAATGTTGTACTTGATATTTTGAAAAATTTTCAGGACTGTATACTTACAGTGGTGCCAATAAATCAAAATATCATGGATGATTCATTGGCCAAAGCTACAAGAATTTAAAAATCCCCATCTTTTCAAACAAAAAATTTGAGATTCAAGTGAAGCACCGGCCCACGGTTCTTGATAACTTGAGATATTGGCAATCTTTCTGGGATGACAAGCAAGTTAACAAATTTCTTCAAGGTAAAGAAGAATTTGAGAATTTTTCTATAGTTTAGATTTCCGATAAAGATAACCAGAATATAGAAGAAACTCATATGGAAATACTACAACTGAAATACAACAACATTCCAAAAGGTCTCACACCTTTGGAAGAGCTTTTTGACAAAGTAAGGAAGCCTACATTGATGCCTACAGAAAAGGGTGTTGACGATGTAAACATTGCGATAGCCGACAAACCAAAGATGGCGAAACTATCCAAGTCCTTATCTCCCAAGGCAAAGGCTGAATATGTTAAGTTAATTTCTAAATTTGCTGATTTTTTCGCATGGGAATGTGCAAATTTAAAGGTGTATGACAAGAACATCATTATTCACTTTATTCCAATGAAGTCCGATCAAAATCCGTTTTGCCAAAAGTTGAGAATGATAAATCCCATATTGCTGCCATCGATTGAAAAAGAGGTAAATCGAATTTTCAAGTCTGGTATCATTGTCTCGATCAGATTCTCAGATTGGATTTCAAATTTGTTCCCATTGGGAAAAAATATTGGAGAAATTCGAATCTGTATATATTTCAGAAACTTGAAAAAAGTGTCCCTCAAGGAAAACTATCCTCTTCCAAAGATGGACCATATACTTCAAAGGGTTGTCGATTCTTCCCAGATGTCATTTTTGGATGGTTATTCAGGCAACAACCAAATTCTGGTGCATGAAGATGATAAGGACAAGACAACATTTACTACACTATGGGGCACCTACAAATATGCCAAAATGCCATTTGGTTTGAAAAATGCAGGGGCCGCATTCCAGTGTGCCATGGACATAGCATTCGCTAATGAAAAAGATGTTTTATTGGTTGTTTACTTAGATGATTAGACAATGTTTTCACATTCTGATGAAGAACATTTGCACCATTTGAGAATTTTTTTCAAAAGATGCAGGAAGTTCAGAATATCACTCAACCCAAAGAAACCTTTTTTTTCTATGGAGGAAGGTAAACTCCTTGGTCACATAATTTCCAAGGATGGGATCCAAATTGACCCTTCCCATGTCCATGCAATTCAGCAAATTGATTTCCCTCGCAGCAAAAAGGAAGTACAAGCATTCAACGGTAAGATGAATTTCTTACACAGATTCATTTTATAATTTAGCAGAGCATCTTAGAAAATTGACAAACATGTTGAAGAAAGATAGTGATGTGAAGTGGTTTGAATATGCCCGAAAATATTTCCATTCAGTTAATTTTTCCTTGACTACTGCCCCGGTTTTGATAAGTCCTTATTACACTAGTGATTTCATAATATTCTCATTTTCTTTTGAGCACACTACGAAAAAAGTCTTGATTCAGCAAAAGGGAAAAAATAGAATTACCAATTTCATTTTTCAGTCGCAATATCAGAGATGCAGCCCTTTGCTACAAAATCATAGAAAACAAGCTCTAGCTTTGGTTAAAGAGCTAAAATATTTTAGAGTTTACATATTTCACTCACACACTCTTGCCTATGTACCTAATGCAGTTGTGAAAGAATTTCTCATGCAGACAGACCCAAAAGGTAGGAGAGGAATATGGATAACAACTTTACTAGAGTATGACCTTGAGATCAAGCCCACCAATCTGATCAAAGGTTAGGGATTAGCCAAGCTCATGGCTAAGTCAACTCTTCTTGCCCTTGACATAAATTTGATTTCATCTTTGTCCAAAAATGAAGAAGTAAATCTCATTCAGGTATTCGATATATTTTTGTCATCTCCACGATATTCTGATCTTGTTTATGTTTTGAAACACCTAAACCCTCCTGTAGGCATGACTAAGAGTCAAGGTAGATATTTGAAACTCAAAGCTTCAAATTATTTCATATTGGATAATGCACTTTACTGGAAGGATCCTGGAGGTGTGTTGCTGAACTGTTTGGTTGAAGAAGAATCTAAGGAAGTGATGAATGACTTCCACAAAGGAGATTGTGGGGGACACCTATATTGGAAGACCGCAACCAATAAAATATTCAGAGCGAGATATTATTAGCTAAAACTTTTTTCAGGTCTTTACAAAGAAGTAATGAGATGCCATGAATGCCAAGTTTTTCAGGGTAAGAGAAAGATTCTCCCGTTGCCTCTTCAACCTATTTCAGTCCATGCACCATTTCAGTAGTGGGGCCTGTATTTCATAGGCGAGATTCACCTAGTATCATCTGCTCAGTACAACTGGATATTGATAGAGAAAAACTACTTTACAAAATGGATTGAAGCAATCCCGACTAGGCAAGCTAAAGATTATGTTATCATTCAGTTTTTAGAAACTAATATTCTGTTTCGTTTTGGTTGTCCTACTAAGATTATCACACATAACATGGCAGCATTCAAGTACAAGAAGATGGCTGAGTTCTGTGATAGATACAACATTAAGTTGGGACACTCTACAACCTACTACCTGCAAGGTAATGGATTGGTGGAGTCCTCTAACAAGTCATTGATCAGTATTATTAAAAAAATGTTAGAGGTGAATAAAAAGAATTGGCATAAGAAGTTGATTAATGCATTGTGGGCAGATCAGGTGAGTAATAAAAAGTTTATTGGTGTGTCTCCATTTCAAGTTGTTTATGGTGTTGATACTGTGTTTCCTTCATCATTAGCAGTCCAAGTAATGAAATTGTTTCAAGAATCAGGGACTGAGGAAAATTACATACAACGACATATTATTCAAATGATAAACCTCCAATAGACAAGGGATGAAGTATTTCATAATACTTCAATACTTCATGACATGATAAAGAAGATATATGATCGGAAAACTAAAGAAGAAAACCAAAAGATAGAATATGTGCTACTCTGTTGGGATGCCAAGAATGAAGAGAAGGGTAAACATGGTAAATTTCAGAATCTATGGAAAGGGCCATATCAAATTTCAGCTTGTCAGGGACAAAATGCTTATTTTATTGAAGAGATGAATTGACATGAGTGTTTAGGAGGGTCAGTTAATGGTAGGCTCCCGAAACACTATATTTCTGAAAAAAATTCTCGATCAGTTTTCCATTTTCATTGTAAATATCAGTTACATTTTCTGCAAGTGTGAAGTAGAAAAGCAATGGAGTTCGGAGCCTGAAGTGAAGGCCATGGAGCTTCACTGATTTTCTTCCATTTTCAAGTTCAATTTTCAGTTAAGTAAGGAATTATTGAGTCAAGTTTCAATCATTTGAGTTTGCATTGAGTTATTCTATTTCTCTGAGTTATTATTTTTTAGTCAAGTTTTTCAGTTTGATTTTTTGACCATATTGGCCCAATGGAAGAGGCACTGATGTGAAAAATCCAGAGTTCTATGGTTCTTGACACCTATTTCAAAGCTATCATCCCCAATAAGGCCAATTTTAGTGTCAATATTTTAAAACTTTCATCAGTGATAAAAAATACTCTTTTCATTTCATTTTATGAGTCCCATTCAGAAATTTTTAATCATTCCATTAGGTCATGTAAAAAATTCACTCACTCATGGTAGCCCTAGTCATAAAAATTCACTCTCCCTTGAAAATTTTATACTTGCTGGCCCACCTTCATGTTTTTCTTATCATAAATAAGTAATGAGAGTCTATTTCATCATGTCATTATGTGAGTTAAAGTCACCATGGAATCTGGTCATTCAAGGTCCCATTAGGTCACTAGATTTCATTTTCCAAGGTTCAATAAAACACCATCTTATTTGCGTAAGGTAAAAAAAAATAACGAGAGTGATAAAATAACATTCCTTTATCATCTAAAAAATATTTTTCAACATGTAGAGATGATATCCAAGGAATATTTCCAAAGTTTAAATTATGTTTTGAAGTTAGGATTTTATTCTGCAATGTAATTTTATTCAAAGGACATAGATGTTTTTTATTTATTTATTTTTTATCTTAATGTAATTTTATGTTTACTATATGTAATAAGAAATATTCCCAAGTTTCTAATTCAATTCCAAATTCCAAACTAAACACCAAGCAAAACCAATGAGAAGAATTCCAAACTCCAGCATCATCGACCTGCAAAAGAAAAATTCAATGTGTAAAAGGGTGTTTTCGAAAATTTTGAAATGTGAAAATTAAACATTAGAAAGTGAGTTTTGAATAAAAATATTAATTTCACACAAGGCCCCCATGACATCAAGAGAGACCTCATTTATCTCTTACTACCATTGAGCAAACTTAGAAAAGCAGGGTTTTCAAGTTCTTTGAGCCAAATCTGCAAAACAGGGGAAGGCGTTGCGTGTTTGCTTAAGGGAGGGCACATTTTCTTCTGGCATTGCGCATTTCCTTATGGTGCTACGTGTTTTCTTGTGGCAACACATGATTGTCAGTATTCCTCAGAAACTCTCAAAAAGGCCTCCAAACCTCACAAAATCACCCTCAATCTCTCGGTAGTGGTTTTTCACACCTCCAAACAAGCAAGTAAGTTACAAATTGCTTCACTCCTCTTCATGAAAGTAATTTTGGAGGTGTGAAGTTTGTTTAAGAAAATTTGGTGTCTTTCTTAATTCAAAACCCTATTATTCCTAAAAAAAACCTAATTACACTTTATTTTCACTCCCTAAACCTTCATACCCTTCCCACATTTCCATATTCCCTTTCCCAAATCCATACAGTGACATTCCCCTTCTCTAAGCCTTCATTTCCTTAAAAACCAAAGTCCTAGGTACACTATTTTCCTAGGCTCCCAATTCCATACAACTGTGATAAATTCACTATTCCAAACTCTTAAATATCCCTACTCCCTATCACATTCTCTAACTCCTAAATCCCTACCCCCATCTCCCTCAAATACCCTATCCCATTCCCTAGTCCTAAAAATCACATTTCACTATCATCACACTTCCCTAGGGTTTTGACACTAAGACACCATGACAGAGCAAGGAAATGGATCATACACTGAGGGAGAAGAAACATAGGGGAGGAGACCACACAAAGGGGGAAGAGTACTCACGTTAGAGCCAACAAATACAAGGGGACTTTTGGCATCTCCTATGGCTCTGTCATGTTTCAAACATGTTGGATGTTTTGAGTTCTGTGAGGAAATTCATAGGGTCTAAGACCATGATATGTTGACTAGACTTTTTATCTCTAACCTCCACAACACCCAGGTTACTCTTGCTGGTTTCACTTTCACTGTGTCAACTGCCATCATCTCAGCTACCACCGAGATCCCAAATTTTGGGCAGAAATGGTTCAAAGAGATAGAATTGGATGAGAATTACTATGGCCCTTTCATCAAACCTAGGTACAATAATGAGAGAAAGAGGATTTTTCCCTTCTCTTACCTCCTGGAAAGATATGCTCCCATGATGAATATCATCATGAAATACATTTCATGTGAAGGTAGGTTTTGTAGACTGTATGCCTATCATATCTAGTTACTTATGCACTTCACTAGGGTAAAGATGCTCAACCTACCCTACTACCTTTTCTGGAGAATTGAAAATATGGAGTTCATTTTCCAGAAGAGAGAGTATGCACAACAAATGAACAGTCTCTTTCACCACTCCCTCTCAAAATCATCGTCCCCCATCACCTTAGACAATTGAACATTCCATGGAGTTCATTCATAGCTGATGAAATATTCACTGCTCCACCTATTCAGCATGCCAAAAATGTGCCTTCATGATCTCATCCTTCCAATTCCATTCCTCCATCTCATCCCACAGTACATTCATCATCATCAGACAAGTCCTCTTCATCTACTTCACCACCATCATCTCCATCCCATACTGAGACTGAGTCACCTAGCAAAGCTGAGATCAATGAGCCTAAGCATGCTAATGTGGTTGAGATAGATCCATTGGCAAAAACATACCAGAGAGGTTACACGCAAGTGTTTGCCTCATAGAGTGTGAGAGGGGCCTTGCCTTCTTCACCAACAAAATAGGTATTTAAGGGGCAAGAAAAGATGGTAGAGGAGGATGAACATGAGGCAGTCATTCATGATGAGGATGACCTCCATGAAACAAAACAGGATTTTGACCTAGTTAACCTAGATGAGGATGATGATGATGAGATCAATAGTATACTCATCAATGGAAATGATGTCAAGATTAAATATCTCAAAACTAATATTGATAGGTCCACATTTTTCATTCACTTCCTTGAGAAGGAAAACCGGTAGCTGAAAACTAAGCATGTCATTGATGAGGTTAAATTCATCAAACCTCAAAGGGAGGCAGAAAGAGCCAAGGTTATGTTAGAAGAGACACTTGAAAATCATGGTTTTCTTGAAGAAAAAGAAGAGAAAGCACCAGGATTCAGACCTAGAACTAGAGGGTTGAAAAGATCTCTAGCTCTAGAAACACAAAAAGAGGCCTAGCTCGCTGATCAGTTAACCCTAAATGAACAACTTGCAATGGTGATCAATAAAAACTAGGAACCATGGCTTGATAGAGCAAACCAACACTTGGAGAATATTTTGGAGAAAGAAAATAGAGACAAAGACATATTGAGGAGGAAGGTCAACCATTATGCCCAAAAAGAGAAAATTGCAATGGCCAAGCTCAAAATATCCAATGCAAAATTTAGGCTTTGACCATGCTCGAGGAGAAAATAAAGCCGGATATACTTGAAGAGGCTTCACTCCAAGCCTAGCCACATCATCAACCATCATTTCACCAATTTTGAAGATTTTTTGGTCATTTTTGCAGAGTTCTATGTTTTTAGTGTGTTTTTGGATAGTCAAGTCACAGAGACAAGTGTCAAACATGCAGCGCCGTTGGCACTGCGCTCTTTTTTGAGCCATATTTTGAGCAAAAGGTCACCACCATTGGATGAAAAATGGTTCATACATCTCATAAAATCACTTTGCAAGGATTGGTTTGCAAAAAAGCCAGGTAAAAAAGGAAAAAAACCACTAAAAAATCATGTTTCTGCCTCATTTCTGGCCCTGGCACAACACGTTTAGCAGTCTTGGGAGAAATCAATTTTGATAGGGAAAATGACCTTCATTTTGAAAAATGAAGGCATATCTGGAAACTAGACTTGAATGGATTTTCAACAAGATATCGTGGAGCCAATTTTGACACCTACAACCCATTCAAAAATAGCTTGCAAAATGGAGGGTGCGTTTACCAAAGGGAGGGAGTGTTTACCAAAGTGAGGGCGCATTTGAAAGTTTGTTAATATTTTTTAAATTTCACTCAAATTTTGACTTTTGTCTTGGAAATCATGATTTCACTTATGTAATTGAGCATGGTAAATGTGAATATGATTTTGGTATGTTACCTAGGGGTCGATTCATGAGTTAAATGTAATCATCAAAGTCAAATGAATCAGTTTCAATGTAATTAGGGAGGAGTCACTTAGAGCTCCCTACACTCTAGCTTTCAATTCAGAATTTTGTGGATCTCATCCCCAACTCAGGAATTCAATCCCAAAGGATGAGAGAATGTAGTTTTGATGTCTATGTCTTCCCTTTATTCACTCTTAGCAGGGGTTGGAATCAGTTTGGATGCTAGTGTATTGATCAAGTGTAATCAGTTTGGCCTGAAACTAATGAAGAATTGCAGCTATTTCCTTGGGATTCATGTGGTATGAATTTTTGGCATTGTTTTTTCTTTGTGATCATTTTTATGAATGTTTTGTAAGATCATAAACATTTCATGTCTATTATATCATAAATTTAATTTTGATAGGAAGAATACATGTTTTTCATGCTCTGTTTTGGGAAATTTGTCATAATTTTTCCATTTTCTTCAGGTTAGGAAGAATACATCTCCTATGCTCTTCCTAGCTCCTCATCAGTCTTAAACCATCTCACTAATCACCTTAAAGTGTTGAGCCTTCTACCTACCTTGCCCCATCCAATGGACTGCAATTCCATCTCATTTTCCCTGACCTAATCCTCATCCAACAAGCCCAACCCAATAAAAAAAAAACAAACCCTTATGCATTTCTTAGCTAGCCTAAAACCATCTCATCCAACCCTATTGCCTGTGATTTTTGTGGAGAGAGCCCTCTCCGACTTGGTAGGTATAGATAGAAAGTTAAAAGGTTGGTCTGTGGTTACCTCTGTTGGGATTCCTGCTTCAGCCTTAGGAATCTGGCGGAGTGATAACACCAAGTATGCACACTTTTGTGCATTATCTCACCCATTTAAAGTGAGTATAGTTTCTACTGCATTTATGGAAACAATTCAAAAGCTACATGTAAACCCAAAGATTATTGTAAGGGGTAGAGATCCCATTTTCACTGGAAATTTTAGGATGGAATTATTTTCTTGTTTGGTTAATCAACTAGCTTATGGCTCCTCTTATCATCCTCAATATGATGGGAAAAATGAGATTGTGAACAAATTTTTGGAAGGATATATTCATTACTTTGTATCTGATAGCCAAACACAATGGGTCAATTGGTTACCTCTGACTAAATGGTGGTATAACAATTCCTTCCATACAACAGCAAAAATAACCCCATTTTTGGCACTTTATGGATATCATCCGTTTTCCATAATATCATATCTAAGAGAAAATTCTAAGGCTCAAGCAATGGAAGATCACATCGAGAATCAACAACACGTTCTCCAACTCTTAAAGGGTAACCTAAATTTGTCATAGAATCGAATGAAACAACAGGAAGATCAACATTGCAGCGAGAGATGTTTTGTGGTAGGCGACTGGGTATTTTCATGGCTAAAACCATACAAACAAATGTCCCTCAATCAAGCTAAGAAGGATAATAAATTATCTCCAAAGTACTATGGTCCTTATAAGGTGTCACAAAATATTGGTACCATGGCATACAAATTGGAGCTTCCTACATATTCCGGAGTGCACCTAGTTTTCCATGTTTCATGCTTAAAGAATGTTATAGGTGACAAACTTCTAGTTCAAACAATATTACCAGAACTTGATGAGGAATGAAAAATCATATTGGAACCTGAAGTAGTCACGGAAACAAGAACTCGATATCTACGAAATTGATCAATTTCAGAGTATCTCATCAAGTAGAAGAACTTTCTCACTGAATATTCCACATTGGAGGATGAGAATTTTATACAGAAGCATCCAGAACTACTCAAGCATTGAGGACAACAATTTTTTGAAGGAGAGGGGCATGTTAGGGCCCTATATTACTAGTGTAATCACTTATTGTTGTTATTGTAGCCCCCTTATTGTTATTGTTGAACCCCTGTAGTCCCAATATTGTTATTATTGTGCCCCATAATAGCCCACTATTGTTTTTTTTTTTTTTTTGTAAATAAGATGGATCTATTCACATTCATATAAAACACATAATTACATCGGCGTGAGTACCAGGAAAAATTATAGACAATTATCTTCTTACAGTCATTACATTTGTCACTTTGGACATTGTTTTCACCCTCTGGGAAAGGAGTTACACGGAGAGATACAGAGGGGAGTGAGAAGTTATCTAAAATAGATAGTTAAGCCAATAAAAAAGGCCTTTTCACCTCGCTAAAGAAGAAAAACTAAACATTTGGAGCTTGCAGTCACAGAACTTGGAAAATTAGAAGCCTAGGGAGCATGGTTGGGCTGATTCGTCCATTAGGAAGTCGTCAACACTGATTGAACATTCAAGAGTCCTTCCATCATTGGAGCCATAGTGCTGCTACCCATTGGAGGAGGGTCCAATGCCACCGGGGCTGACCTACACCGAGAAATATGCGGGGGAAGAAGGATCAGCGCCTTCAGCTTTGGTGACAAGATTTAGATGGCGAGTTGTAGTCCGATATTTCAGAAGAGCGTAGTGCAGAGAGTTTTTGTCAATGAACTGACAATGGTGCACTTCGCCGACATACATTACAAATTTTTCAGTGAGGGAGTCAACATTTCGTTCTAGTATGCTGTTGCGGTCTTGCTGCTCTTGAAGCACCATGGCCAGCATGGTCTTTGTCTACCAGTGGAGATCAATGGCACGAGTGCAAAAGGTTTTCCCTAGCTCTGGTGAAGCCAGGGTCTAGAATCCATCTGAAAGCGTCGTCTACAGCACTTGTCAGAGTTATTCTGTGGATTGTCCGGGCTTTATCTTCAATTTCCTCGATACGAGTCTTCACGTCCTGACTAGTGGTTGCAGCAAAGTCTAATGCTGCATTTCTAGCAACAGTTTCCACTTGCGTTACAGGAGGCCGAGTGGGGGTATTCCACAGAGCATGGTGTGGTTAATATACGCTGGGGGGAGGAGTGCACGATAAGAGATGCGGTGCAATAATGGGACACATAGGCTGGAGATCATCCATGGGAAATAAATATTATAGTTGGGGTTGTCATTTAGATGTCTAACATGGATAGAGCAGTAGGCACACTCATACAGAAGGAGAGTGGCGAGGGTGCAGAAGGTCTGGGTCATGAGTGTCATGGGGGAGGAGCGGTGAAGCCAAGGGGATGGCATGTACTTCTGTTGGTGAATCGTTGTCCCTGATGTGATTGCAATGGTTTCTGACGTCTAACAGATCGAAGGTGTCCCACGAATTGGAAAGGAGATGGGTATTTCCGTTGACGCCAAAATTTTCCAGCACGTCTTCCAGTTGGTTGGCCTTGCACCTGACTGCGTGGAAGGTGACACCTTTTGCCCTATCGATGTAGAATTTGATTTTCTGAAGAATTTTGTTTAGCCTCCAGTTTTCTGAAACTTGGTTGATGTTTCTATTGTGCTATATATTTTTTCAGTCTTCGGTAGTGACCAGGGAGTCCCCCTCTATGAATACATGCCAGAAGTTTTGATCCATGGAAATGGCGAGACCATGAGCCAGGGTCTGAAGTTCAGCTGCATTGTTGGTAGTGTGTCCTAGATTTCCATAATATATCCATAGAATTTGGCCTATGTGATATCTAAAGACACCAACAAAACCTAATTTTCTCGGGTTATCCTTTGATGCCCCATCATAATTTAGCTTGATGTAGTTGGGTTCAGGAGACATTCACTTGGGCTCAGACAACGTGGCCAGTGGAGTTTTGTGATGCATTGGAGAGTTGTGGAGGGACAGGTCGAGTAGCGATAGGATGCAAATGTCCTCTCGAGTAGTGGGGCAAGTCGGGTCAGGCAGTCTGGTGATGGAAATAGATTCCTGAAGAGTCTGTTTTATGGAATGAATTATATGTTCTTCCTTTTTTTCCTGATTTTTGAAGATTCTAGAATTTATTTCCTTCCAGATGGCCCAACATATAATTCTCGACAAAAGGTTCCATGCTAGATTGATGAGAGGTTGATTGGAGAAGGAGGTACGCTAGTGATCAAAGGAATTGACAATGGAGGAGGGGTCCCTGTTCGAGGAGCTAAAGACAGGGAAGAGCCAATTCCAGATGTTGGAGGCAAAGTGGCATTCATTTAACAGACGATTTTATGTTTCACCATTCCTTTTGTAGAGCACACAAATGGAAGGGCCGATGAAGGCTTTCTTGATTAAATTCTCCCAGGTTAGAATTTTTTTATGCATTACTAGCCAAAGAAAGAGTGAGATTTTGGGCCAGTGTTTGTGGTTCCAGAGAGTGCGCCATTTTATTTTAGTGAGGGTGGGAGTGGGGTGGGTTAAGTAGCCATAGGCCTCTTTTATGTTGAAGTAGCCAATAGCATTTGAGCCCCATCTTAGCTTGTCTTGCTCCTCTTCCATTTGAATTTTCCTTTTTTCTAGCTCTTCAACTAGATTCCTCAATTTCTGAGGGTGATTTTTCTGAACCCATTCTAGGGCCTCTTACCATTCCCTCCATCCAATGTCTTCATATTTTTCCAGAAATCTTTGACAAGACTTTTCTTTTGGTTGTTCATATGAATTTTTATTTGTTGGAATTGGTCTTTTTTGAGATGAGGGATTTTCTCCCAAGCGTCATCCCAGAACAATGTTGTAACTCCATTTCTTATTTCCCAAAAGAAATTTTTTTGAATCGTTTCTCTGTTCCCCCATGCTTGGTTCCAAACCGTGGAGCCCTTGATGTTGCCAAACAGCTTGATGAGAGTCTCCAGGTGGTGAGATGGGGCATATTTTGTGTTCCAGAGCACTGCCCAAGAGGTTTGAGGGCAGGTGATCCACCTCCACCATTTTTTGGTGCCCAATACTTTACCCAACAAATTGGGGTCTCTGAGGCCAAGCCCTCCTTTTTTGGGTCTGCAATTTTTTTCCCAGACTACAAGGGCCCATTTTCCTTTGTTTTCTTTGCCTTTCCATAAGAAATCTATTTGGATGGTCTTAAGTTGGTTGGAAATATATTTGGGAGAAACAATGGCAGAGTACTGGTATTGTGGGATGGCTTGTAGAATTGAGTTGACGAGGACTAGTCTACCAGAGAGGTTCAGGGATCTAAAAGTCCAGTTGGAAATAGTTTTTTTCATTTTGGTTACTAGAGATTCCTAATTAGCCTTAGGAAGAGGTTTATCAGTTAAGGGAACTCCAAGGTACTTGGAGGGGAAGGAACTAAGCTGGAAACCTAGAGTTATTGCTCAATTGAGTTTAATGGGCTTGGAGGTATTTAGGAAGAAGATTTTGGATTTGGCTATGTTAATGGAAGAGCCAGAGGCTTGGACAAAATCAGCAAGAATGTTCTGAAAGGCTAGGGCTTATTTGACAGTGGGATATCCCATCAGTAGAGTGTCATCAACGAATTTTTGGTGAGTGGAAGTGGTATTGGAGGGGTAAATTTTTATTCCAGAGATACTGCCATTTGAGGAGGCAACCAGGATGGAGCCACTGAGACCTTCTGCCATGATGAAAAAAAGGAAACGTGGGAGGGGATTGCCTTGCCTGATTCCTTGGGATGGGTTGATGATGGAGGAGGGGTAGCCATTAAGAAGAATGGAGAATAAGGCTCCTAAAACCATGGCCATAATCCATTTTATGCAATCATTGTTAAAGTCGAAACCTCCAACACTTTTCTGATATAATTCATTAGGGGAGTTTTGAGGTCTAAAATGGGCCTCCTAAGAAAAAAGTACAACAAAAATAAAATTTATAAGAACCAATAGGATTCAAGATGATGATTTCAACCATGAGTATGATTTACATTTTTTTTATAAAAATGGTAAGAAGATTAAAAAATAATAAAATAATAAGTCTACTTTTTCAAATCGTATTTTTAACTTATCTCCCAAATTGTTTACTCAAATTTCAAGCAAGAGTACTCATTGGATGCAAAATTTAATTTCTCATCCAAGGAGTACCAATGTTGCATAATTTTGATGGACCTTGCTACATGAAAAATGAGAAATACATGAAAAAACGTGATTGCAATCATGCTTTTCATGTATTTCTCATTTTTCGTGTAGCAGGATCCATTGAAAGTATGCAACATGTGTACTCATTAGATGAGGAATTAAATTTTGCATCCAACGAGTATTCCCACTAGAAATTTGAGTAAAAAATTTGGGAGATAAGTTGAAAATACGAGTTAAAAAAGTAGTTTTTTCTTTTTTTCCCTCTAAAATTTGACGATGTAATCAAATCTTATTTTATAATTTCCTTAGCAGGCCTGTTTTAGACCTTAAAATTATCCTAATGCCAGTTGATTTTGTCGAAGGCCTTGGACATGTCTAGCTGGATGAGCATTCCTGGTTTCTTCTACTCCTTCAGAGAGTGAATGACTTCCCGTGAGAGGATAATGCTGTCCAAAATTTGTCTGCCTTCCACATAGCCCATTTGCTGGGGGGAGATGAGGACGGGCAGAATGTTTTTGATGCGATTGTCCAAAACCTTGGAGATGATTTTGTAGATAACATTACAGAAGGAAATAGGCCTAAATTGGTCAGGGGAGTCAACATTTTCATATTTTGGGATGAGGGTGAGGAAGGTAGAATTGAGGTCTTTAAGGACAAACATTTGGATGCGTGATTCTTCAACTATATCGTGAACCTTCGTTTTAGGAAGTGGCCAGCAGGCTTTGAAGAAGTCAATGGTGAAACTGTCCAGTCTTGGGGCTTTTCCATTGGGCATGGTCTAGACTTCTTCTTCAACTTCGCTCAGAGAAAATTTCCTTATAAGCATTCAGTTGTACTCCTTAGTTAAGATTCTGGGGATATTTTTGGTGATTTTTTTTATTGCTTCCCCATTGACATTGTTTGATTCATTGAGGATGTCTCCAAAATATTGGTTGATTTCCTCTTCTATTTCTCTGTGAGTGCTGAGGATGTTTCCTTATTGATTTTTTAGGCTCAATATTTTGTTGTGTTTCTTATTTTGGATCATAGAATGGTGGAAGAATGTTGTGTTCCTTTATCCTCCTTTGAGCCAGCTAACCTTGTATTTTTTGTGCCATAAGGTCTCCTCTTGGGCAACCCTTTCCTCCTAGTTTTTTTGTAGATTTAATTCCTCTTTCTTTCTTTGTTCAGTCATTCCATTATTGATGATGTTTTGTGGTAGGGCTTCCATTTTGAGTTCCATCATTTTATTTTCTGCTATGATGTCTCCGAAGGTGTTCTTATTCTAGATTCTGAGTTCATATTTGATAATTTCAAATTTTGTTGTAAGTTGTACATTTTTTTGCCTTAGGTGGGTTAGGGGGTGGACCACCATTCTTTCATTATGTCCATGAATTTAGGATGATTGATCCAGAATGGTTCAAACCTAAAGGGCTGATTTTTGGGACCTTCTGATAACTGGATTTTTAGAGCAATGGGCCAGTGATTTGAGCCCACCCGAGGGGTGATGTTGGCTTCCGTTTCCAAGGAGATGAGGTATAGGTCCTCATAGAGGAGGAATATGTCTAGCCTGGAGGCTATCTGTCTGTCCCCACCTCTTCTGTCGTTCCAGGTAAAAGAACCATTTTTGGTGCAGGTGTCTATGAGTTTGAGAGCATCAATAAGGTCCTGGAAGGCATCTGAGTCTTTATCCAATTTTCTGAGTCTGCCTCTCTTTTCCCTAAGATTGATTCTCATGTTAAAGTCACCTGCTATGATGTTAAGGAGATGGTTGAAAGAGCCAAGGTTAATTTTTAAGCTGATTAACCAAGAAAGTCTTTCGGTAACAAAGTGAGGAGCATAAACATTGGTGATACAATTCTTGTCCATGGTAACAGTGATTTGAAGAACCATGTTGAGGGCGTATTTGGAAGCCACAGATTCTTGAAGGTGAAAACGTGAGTCCTTCCAAAAGGTGGAAAGACCACTGGTAGTGCCCAAGGCTAAGATGGCTACATGGCTGTATTGGTTTTTGAAGCAGGATTATTGAAGTACTTCCATTGAGTTTATATCACTTTTGGTTTCTTGGTGTAGGATGATGTTCGGTTTATTAGAGGCTATTCTAGATTTTAGAATTATTTTCTTACTAGGATTGTTCAGTCCTTTAATATTATAGGATGTACAAATCATCGAAAATTTTTTGGGGGTAGAGTGATTGCTCTTACCTTTCCTTCATTGATGAGGCGAGCTCCTAACTGCTGGAGGAGTTGGCTGGTGGACTTTCGGCCTCTCTTCTTGTTCTTCCCTTTTGGAAATTTTTTCCCCGCATTCAAGTTGACCATTATTCCCCTTTCTGTGCGTTTTCCCTTGTTTTTTTGTTCTTGGTTTTGGTGCATTCCTTCCTGTAGCATGTAAGCCTTTTCATTTTTTTGGATGTGCTCCCTGGGAATGGCTTCTATTCCATTTTTGTTCCATTATTTTTCTATTTTCTACAGATCCATTCCCATTAGGACTTGTTTAATCTCAGTTTCCTTTGTGGTGGGTACTTCCTGTATGTTCTCCATGTCAATATCCTCTTTGTATTGAGTTCTCTCTTGTGTGAATTTTTTTGGGCTTCCGTTTCCCTGTTGGTGTTTTCTGTTGAGTTTTCCTACTGCATGTTTGCTTCTTTCCTTGTGCTTTGTTGTCTTGTCTCCTCTTGAAGTGTGTTTAGAGCTTCGAATTTTTTTTTTGGGGAGAACATGGGACGGTATTTTTTTGTGTGTACTCTTTTCTTTTGCTTGTGTTTGTTCCTTGAATTGGTGTATCCCTAGTATCCTTTTTTCCCTGTTTGATCTTCTTTTGCTAGAGCCTTGTTTTGGGGACAGTCTCGAAAGAGATTTTCATGTTCATGGCATTTCCTACATCTGAAAGGAATGTGCTCATAGTTGATGTTTTGAGACTAGATGTCATCCTTGTAGTTTAATATTATTGCTTCTGGTACGACGCCTAAGACATCTATGTAGGCACATATACTAGAATACGAGATGTAGTGTCCATTCTTAGTGCCCTCCGACATTTTTATGTACTGTCTTAGCTCATCTCCTATGGCCTTCAAGACGGATGGTGCCTAGTAGTCTGTAGGTAAAGAGTAGAGGCGAATCGAAACTGGAACCCTGGTGAAGTATTCTTTGTCTGGGGTGAAGTTCTCCTTCCATAATCTCATGTACAATCCTGCCGAGTTGAAGAAGTAAGGACCCCCTTAAAATATTTTTTCCTAATCCTCCAAGAGGGCGAAGACTACCGTGAATAAGACCTTGAACCCTAGCTGTAGGTTAATCTCTCCTTTTGGGTTTCATTTGGCATGAATCCACCCCTTTAATGCTCGTTTCGTGGGCCAAATTCCCATAAATTTGCAGATAATCGCATGTTCATGCATGCAATCCATGTAGACTGCAACACTAGGTCCTAGATAATTATTTTCAGAGTTTTCCTAGATTTTTTGCTGCATGTGTTTTGCTTCTTTGTTTCTTCTTTAGAGGTTGTATCTTCTTTCGCTCCTTCTCCAGCCTCATTCGAGGGAAAAGGGATCTGGCTATTCTTTATGGTCATTGTTGGTGAGGTATCCATTGCCTCCTTTCCCTAATTTTTCAGAGGAGCTGCAGAAGTCAGATCGGGGTTTGGGTGAGTGAATGTCGAGCTGGAGGTAAGGCGGGTGAAGAAAGATATATTACTTTTGGAGGTGTTTCCTGTAGTGAGATATCGATAGGATGTAGCCAGTGGGCCTCCATCCTTCTCCATTGAAGAAGCCTAATGGGAGCTCATGCAGGGGCTACAGCTACAGGGGTTGCGGCCTTTGACCAGAGCCGCGTGCAACAAAAGGGAGGGTCAAATTGACAGGAGAGGTTAGAGCGGCAGCGCCAGATCGAAGCGAGTCCAATAGCCCTGGTTTGACTCTTGTCGTGTTCTCAATTTGGAAAACTTCCTCAGTGTAATATTGTTATTCATAATATTCATATCCCACTATTTTTATTGTTTTTCCCTTACATTATTATTATTAGGTCGGCTAGGATTACATTGTGACCCCATGGACTCCTATATATAGAAAGGAACTTTTGCATCAGAGGAAATTTTGGCCTAAAAGTGCCCATGAAATTTTTACGTAATTTCCATGTCATAATATATAAACCGATCAAAATCCTTTAAATTTAAAAATAGGTACATGTAAATATTTTGGAGGGAAAAGAAAAAAACTACTTTTTTTAATTGTAATTTTGGCTTATTTCCTTATAGGTTTACTCAAATTTCAAGTGTATACACTTGTTTGATATGGAATTAAATTCCACATCCAACAAGTACCCAATATGCATACTTTTGAGAAGACCCACATTGATAAAAATTCAATATACATTTAAAAAGTGTGTTGAACACGTTTTTCTAATGTATCTTCAATTTTTATCAATGTGGGTCTTCTCAAAAGTATGCATAATGGGTACTCGTTGGATGTGGAATTTAATTTCGCATGTAACAAGTGTCTACACTTGAAATTTGAGTAAACAAATAAGGAGATAAGCCAAAAATAAAATTAAAAAAAATATTTTTTTCTTTTCCCTCCAAACTTCATAATTCTTATTTTAATATTTTAACTATTATTTTTACGCCGGAGGCATTTTCTTTGCTGGAGTGGGCTGAGCAAACACTGCTCACTCCAGCCAATAGGAGAAATACCGTACCACCCTTCTCACTAATCAAATTTTGGCACGTGTTTGTGATCTGTTAATTAGCATGTTAGCATGATTTCCACGAACGTTTTCCTACCGTCTGTCTCTGTCCGAGGTCGCGGAGATAGGCGTTCATCTATGTTTTATATTTTATTTATATATATAAAAATTCTGTTGCAAGTTTGACATTGCTACCAATAGCCTCAGTTATTTACTCAGGGTGGGTCGATTTATCTGTTACAATATTCAAGAGAACAGATCTGCAAATCATAGAATTCGTCTCTCTTTGTTTGGGGAGGTTAATAGAGGCCAAGGCTGTATTTTTTGGGATTGAAATAAGAAGAGATGGGAAGCGGGGCGATGCTCAGAAATGTCGGCCGAGCGATTGGCATGGGCAGTTTCGGAGTAGGGGCTGCCTCTGCGACACAGCAGGCTTCATGCTCAGCGTGGAAGAGTGGTTCGTGGAACGTGCCTAAAGTGAGAGCTTCAGCATGTGTCTACCAGCAAGGAAGAGGAATTGCTACTCAGCAAACTGTGCCCAGCACACCAAGTTGGCAACTCGATGATTGGGAATTCACTGTAGGTGAAGAGCAATTCCAGCCGCACCACAACGACATCGACCCTGTGATCCAAGATCGCCTCATTTTTGGCTCAGTGCCCACTCAGAAAGAGGTTCAGGAGGCCGTATCCGATTTACAGGATGCCTTATCACAGTAAGTTCATCACTTCCTTCATTTAATTTCTGCGCAAGGGTTTAAGTTTTAGTTTTTGGTCCTTTCTCGGAGAAATAAGTTGAATTATAATCTCCATGTGTTATATTTGTATTAATGACGTCGGTGCCTTGCCAAATTCCACGAGGTTCAGTATTTTAATTAGGAACCCATATTCCCAGATAGCTGGTCTTGAGTCTGAGAGTTGTTGCCAGATGCCAATTTAGTTTCCAACATTGTGTAAATGGGGAATTCTGGAAAGCACAAGTCCTTGTTTACTTGAACTCCAATATTTATGTGACCCTACAAGGTGAGTTGATTTCCTAATCCGACATCTCGTTCCTGCGCCTACATCAGGGCATGGGGAGTCGAACTATTAACCTCCTCGCCCTGCTTGTTTTTGGCGGGAGTTGATTTAGAGTCTGCCTGATGGGTGGTCCATAAGCATGGCGTTATATTTGAGACCTGACATTCTCCAATTCAAAATCAAAATCGCCATCTCTAAGTGCCAGTAGTGAAACCCTGCTCTATTACTATTTATTACCCAGAACTACTCTCCCCTCAACCCTTTTTGGGATGTGTTTTGGAGAGTCCCTCATGTCACTGGAACGGCATCTACTGTGTACCTAACAAACATGGAGTTATATTTGATTCTTGATTTTTAATCCAAAATGAAAATCACCATTTCCAAGTCCCAGCAGCCAAATTTTTGTATGCTACTGATGGCGTTGGGGTGATGGTATAAATCCTAATAAGGATCTATCACCAAGGAGCTAGAACTACTTCCCCCCTCCCCACATAAACCTTCTTTTCATAGGAAAGTGATTTTCAGACTGCCTCAGTTCAACAGAATTAGTATTTCTTTTGGCTTCCTAACTATTATGGAGTTATATTTGGGCTGAGTTTCTTTAGCTCAAAAATCAAAATCACAATTTCCAAGTCCTAGTAAACAAAACTCGGTCTTATACAATTGGTGTTGGAGTGGTGAGTATGAAACAAGGCTTAAAGAGGATCCATCACTCAGCTTTGCATACCCAAGGCTTCCCACAAATAACTACGGCAATCCAAACTGCATATTGTCTGTACAAGCCATTCAACACTATGAACTGGTCAACTTGCATCTAGGGAGTTTTAGAATAAAATCAAGGAAGAGATTTCTGTTACTGAGCTGATGAGTGTAACAGAAGGGAGTGATACAATTTTTTTAAAGGTCTTATTTGAATAGCTTTAACAAGAAGATCCTTAAACAGAAGATACTTAAAGGTGTAGATTTTTATTTTTGTATAGTTAATTGTTGCAAAGATATCTCTAATAAAAATAAAAAACATACAATGACAATCATGAAAAACACGATTTTACTTTAAAACATTTCAAAAATATTTTACAGCATATTCTATCTTTACAGAGTTACATTATGTGTCCATCGCTCATTAGTTATGTCTAACTACGATCCTCATACTGACATAATTTTATTCCAAAGTCATTTTCATATTTACATAGACACAAATTCAAGACATATTCATATTTACATATAAAGTTCATATTGCTTGGCCAAGGATGACACATAAAAAAGTATGTTTCATAGTTTAAAAGCCAATATTCCATATAGTCAAAAACTTGTCCTTGTCATACTATTCCCCCTACAATGTTAGCTTCTCCACCCATTCTGTTAACATTCATTATTGACCCCCATTCTTTTAACATTCATTATGTCCCACATGTAGCACACCAAGACACTTCCCTTCAATATTCACTGCCACATTCCGGCGTTCCTTTGCGCCTCATGGTGCAATTTCTAGTATTATTTTTCCTTAGGAGGCCAATTTTTGGATGAAATTTCCTCTAATGTCATTTGAATCATCCAAGAATTGTTCATTTATGTAATGTAAATGAGGTTTCCCCCTCAAAGAGGCCGATTTCTAAGGTCTTGATATCTCTTTTCTTCTATTTTGTGAGTTGGTTTCATAACAAACTCAACCCACAATTTTATGTTGGGCTTCCAAAGCGTTTGTCTAGCTAAGTCTTCCAGGAAAAAATAACTCAAACCACAACTTAAAGAACCAAGAGAAATAACAAGAAAAAAATCAATATAAATAAACCCACAACACCATGGCTATCCAGAAAATGGAAAGGCTAAGAAACTCCACATGCATACACCATGCATGCAAAAACTAGTGAGGAAAATATACATGCAACTCGGTACCTATAATCAAAACTTGATGTAGCTACTGATATCCATGTCTGCTCGATATTTCCTGATATTCGTTTTCCTTCTTGCTCCAAATCACCAAATATCCACACTCTCGAAGAGTGCTCCAAGAAAACTCTGTATCCAAGAGAGAGAGAGAGAGAGAGAGAGAGAGAGAGAGAGAGAGAGAGAGAATAATGCGATATCTCCAAAACTGCACTGAAAAAAGGTACCAACCGATCCTTAGAAGCCTTTTTATCAATGAGGACTCTATTTTCTTCATTTTCCATTATTTTCCTTCATTTTCCTCTTCACATTCAACCTCTAACATTTTACCTCCCTTTTCTCCTAACTTTCATTAATTTTATAAATATATGTGCCGAAAACATTTTTCCTCTTTAATGCTTTAGTCATTTCCTTTGACAATTCCATAACCATAATAAACCATGTGAAAATCCGCACTAATTTTTTTTTCCCAACATTAATCATTGAATACATGTGCCATCAATGATGGTTATTATTTTAACTTTATTACATGGAATTTTCACCACGATTGTTACAAAACCCTCTAACTTCGGGGACACCATCCTCGGCATTAAATCACACATACACCTCAACAACACTGTTGAAAGGAAAACATATTTTCCATGGAGATTTATAGCATAACTAACTGTAATATTTATAATGATCACCCTGTTGAAAAGAAAACTGATATGAAATCACAACAACATGAAAACTATGATGATATGACATCCATACCGCTTATTGGAGCCTTATAGCATAGCTCATGGCGATATTTAAATCCATATACGTATGTACATATACCCAAACATCATATCAAAACATAGATCAAAGGATCACCAAAACATATACCAAAAATATACCAACATCACACCAAAACTGCTTTGCCTTAACTGGAATACAAGGAAGGATACATAACCTGCATCTGATCTGACATCTCCCATGTAGCTTCATTGGGCCTGATATCACTCCGCCAAATCTCTAAGGCTGAAGAAGAGATCCCAACAGAGGTAACCACACACCAACCTTTTAACTTGGTATCTAGCCCTACCAAGTAGGATAGGGCTCTCTCCACAAAAATCATAGCCAAGAGGGATGGATGAAATTTTTTTTAGGCTAGCTATGAAATGCAGAAGGGTTTGTTTTGGTTTTGATTAGCTTGGGCTTGTTGGATGAGGATTAGGTCAAGGGGACTAGGTCAGGGAAAATGAGATGGAATTGCAGTCCATTCGATGGGGAAAGGTAGGTAGAAGGCTTAGCACTTAAAGGTGATTTGGTGAGGTGGTTTTAGACTGATGAGGAGCTAGGAAGAGCATAGGAGATGGGTGAAATCCCGAAGTTGGGAAACACTTTTTTGCGGATGGTTAGAAATTGGGAGAAATTTTTAATTTCTCGGCTGAGAAAATATTCAACTAAATTTCTCGGCCTAGAGTTTTCAAAACTCTCGTCTGAGAGATTTTAAATATTTCGGACGAGAGTTTGATCGGGTTTAACGTGAGTTAAAATTCTCTCGGACGAGAGTTATGAATTTTCTCATCCGAGAGTTTAGTCACATAAACTCTCTGGAAGACTTTCAGACGAGAGTTAGAAAAACTCTCTTGTCCAAGAGTTTTTCTAATTCTCGTCCAAGAATTTTTTAATTCTCGTCTGAGAGTTTTTCAACTCTCGTCCGAAATATTTTTAAACTCTCGTCCGAGAGTTTTATTCTTATAATAAAAACCCAAAATTCTCCATTCGCCTGGCATTCTGCACTGTCATTTTCACGAATTCTTGCACTGTAGCTATCGAATTCTTGGACTGTAGCTATCCTTTTCAGGAATTCTTGGATTGTAGCTGTCGAATTCTTGGACTGTAGCTGTCCTTTTCGCGAATTCTTGGACTGTAGCTGTCGTTTTGAAGAGCTATTTTCTTTGTCATCGGGATCCAGGTAAGCCTTTGTCTGCCTTGAACTGTGCATCTGCCCACACATAATAAATGGATGATTATGATATTTGGCCACAAAAGACCTAGTTGCTTTAACAACAGTATATGGAGCCCTAGTGCTAACAGAGATGCCACAATTTTTAAGTCAAATTTTGTTTCATAAAAGGTGTTTCCCATTTCTATTATGGGTTTGGGGGGAGATTTAAATCTCATTCAATCCCTGTGAGAGAAAAAACTTGGAGGCCTATGAAGGCTTGAACCAGTTTCTAACAATTTTAATAACCTTATAAAAAATTTGAAGTTAGTAGATACACCTAGGGTTAATGGTAATTTTTCTTGGAATAACAAAAGGAGTGAAAGACATTAAATACCTAATTATTTAGTTCATTTAATCATAACCGAAGAATTCTTACAAATGGATATTTTTACAGAGGAAACCATCTTGCCTTGTCTAGGGTCAAACCATTGGTCACTCAGACTAGAAATAGACTTAAAGGAAACACCAAAAAAATAGTTGTTTCATTTGGAATGTCTAGGGTTTTAACGAAGTTAAAAAAAAACATGGTTCTTGAGAACCAAGGAGGAAAGGTTTTCAATTTTCATTCCTAGTAGGTCTACTACGAGGTTGGAGATGTCCTCAATGACCATCATTCACAACAACAGAACCAACAACATCAAGATCCCCATAAACATCATAGTCTCAATTGCAGAGATTAAGATGAAAGTGATGATCATCATTCACAACAACTGAACCAACAACAACAATATCACCATCAATATCATAGTCTCATTTGAATAGATAAAGATGAAAGTGATGAACATCATCCACTTATGAAATCTAGACCTCACATTGATGACCATTAGAAACTTATGAAATGGAGAGGGGACATGGTGAATCTTATGATTCAATTGGTTTGTTTTTTTTTATTGCATCATAGTCTCAATTGTAGAGATTAAGATGAAAGTGATGATCATCATTCACAACAACTGAACCAACAACAATATCACCATCAACATCATAGTCTCATTTGAATAGATAAAGATGAAAGTGATGAACATCATCCACTTATGAAATCTAGACCTCACATTGATGACCATTAGAAACTTATGAAATGGAGAGGGGACATGGTGAATCTGATGATTCAATTGGTTTGTTTTTTTTATTGCATCATAGTCTCAATTGCAGAGATTAAGATGAAAGTGATGATCATCATTCACAACAACTAAACCAACAACAGCAATATCACCATCAACATCATAGTCTCATTTGAATAGATAAATATTAAAGTGATGAACATCATCCACTTATGAAATCTAGACCTCACATTGATGACCATTAGAAACTTATGAAATGGAGAGGGGACATGGTGAATCTTATGATTCAATTGGTTTGTTTTTTTTATTGCATCATAGTCTCAATTGCAGAGATTAAGATGAAAATGATGATCATCATTCACAACAACTGAACCAAAAACAGCAATATCACCATCAACATCATAGTCTCATTTGAATAGATAAAGATGAAAGTGATGAACGTCATCCACTTATGAAATCTAGACCTCACATTGATGATCATTAGAAACTTATGAAATGGAGAGGGGACATGGTGAATCTTATGATTCAATTGGTTTGTTTTTTTTATTGAGGAATGTAATAGGAACAAGTCTAGTGCTCATGTGATGAAGGGAAAGTGGAAATCTATTTCCAAAATATTGAAGGAGAAAGGATTTCATATTTATTGTCAGCAGTGCAAAGATAAATTCAAAGACATGAACAAGAATTTTAAGGCACTAAATGATGTGCTTGGAAGAGACACATCAAAGGTTTTTGAGAATCATCATCTCATTTATTCTATGGATCATATTTCTGAGGGGACAAAAAAGGGTCTGATGAAAATTATAGATTCCAATCACTTATTCTAGGAAGAAATGTGTTCTTATTCCAAGCTACATATCCTGGCAGATTATGGTATGCAGTCATCTTCTCCTAAGGGGAGAGAGAATCATGAGGAAAATGGGAAAACTAATGATGAAAATGGAGAAGATTTTGAAGAAGATAGTACAAGAATAGCATGGATGCAAAGACAACTTCTTGATGTGAAAACGCTGAAAGTGGAGGTTCAGGCACAACAACTTGAGCTTGAGAAGGAGGCGTTTAAGGGGCCAGTAATTTGTAGGAGTAAGTAAATATAGTTGAAGAGACTGAAGTTAGAAAATGAAAATAATAAACTTGAATTCGAACTCATGGAAGTGCGGTTGAAGAAAAAGGAATTTGAGATCATGAAAGAGGCAGAAATGACATAGCATCTCTCTCTATTGGATTGTTTGTATGGAGTAAAACAAAATTAGGGGGTCAAGCTCCAATAGCCCAGTTTTTTGTGCCTCACTGTCTTCAGCCTTTGTGGAAATCATGAATTATTTTCAGTTGTTTATGTTTCATTGTCTTGATATTGATGTAATACATACATAGTGCATTTTCTCATTTATTTGGAAATTATTTTTTGGTGAACTCATTAGGTATTTGTATTCCACATAATAGTTAACAACTTTCATTTTAACTTGAGTAAACTCATTTTTACACAAGTATTTGTATTTTTTTGCGATAATTTATTTCTTTTGGTACTTCAGAGATAGTTCATGTAAATTCATTTAGTATTTATATTTGTTTGCAATAAGTATGTCAACACCAAAACTTGTCATTTCCTAGTCCTACTCTACTTTCTAAAAGGTTTTCCCACCTAGCTTCATTCTCTATTGTCAAATCGTTATAAAATCATGGGATCTAGCTCATGGTGGCCAAGGTATTTGTAATTAGTGGTGGTGGAGAGAAGAGCTACCCACCTTGACTATTATATTCCTCTTACATGGTATACATTGTGAGTTGGGTTTTTTTAATCATCTGTATGTAAATTGAGGAGTCAACAATTTTCTCACATTAAGTTGGTTCTTTCCCACAACATTTTCACAATTATTTGGATTTTTTAAGGAGGTCATTTTTATTTTATCTTATTCCTAAGAAATACTGTTAGAGGGCTCGTCTTCTAATTGGTCATGGTTATACCTTCCTCAACACTCCAAATATATCATTTTGTTGTCCTATATTTCTTTATGGGGTATGGTATGTTTCTTACTCCTACATTTTAATCCTACATTTTAACATGGAAATTGAGGGTATATGTGTTGTGTCCAATCCTTGTCTCTAGTGCATGGTATTCTTCAAATTTCATATATACATGTTAGATATTATGTGGGGTGTATCTAAGAGGGTGTTGCTGTAATTTTCCATCCCCTTAAAAATAATGAGTCTCTACTCTCACTAACAATTCGATATTTTGGGTATGCTCTGGTCATGTGTTTAAAAAATTTGGTGCTACTCTTTCAATAGTCATATGTCCACGAAAACCAATTAGTGTACAATTGTGACTCAAAACTATACTTGTAAATTTTCATGGTTCAAACAACATCAAAATATTGGGTACACCCGACTAAAAATAGAATGCACTAGTCCCAAACTGACAAATTCATTGTTGGCAGCAAGGAGAAACAAATCAAAAAAGGAAATTCCTCGTAACATATTTTCTTATGGTATTTTTGTTGTAGGGCACCTTCATATTTTCGACCTACTGTAAACAATAGATGATTTCACCCTTCATATGAAAAGTGTTCTTGAACTAGGCCAAATGATTTTGACTTCAAGGCTGCTCTTTCACCATAATCTAGCTCGGATACCAAGTAATCTCAAGAGATTGAACAAGTCGGTTTTATTTTCTTTTGTCTTTGTTACAACTTTTGAGTTGAAGTAGTGAAGCCCCAGTCATGGTATATCTTTGTGATACAGTGGGAATTCTGAGAGAGATTTGCTAGCTGTTTTTCCTATTACCTTGGAGACCTTATTGCATGAAATCTATCACTTTAATCATTAGGAAAGGCATTGTACTCAAAAGTAGAATCTAATATAATGTCATGTGTCAAAAGATAAGTCACAGAATTGAAGTATAATCACACTGCAATGATGAATATAAGGACTGGAAAAATAAATCAGTTATAAATCTGAAGCTTAGTGCTTGAAGTATGAGTCATGTGCTTGCAACCCTCATGAAGTTCAATAAAATGGTGCCATGTGGTGCCATGTACTCATAGGCATATTCCTTGTACTTATTCAAATGGTTTCAATGGTGTGCTAAGTGCAACTAGTAGTGGTGGAGGAAGGTGGAATAAAACCAACAATACTCTCTTGTTTTTGGAATTGAAAGTGAAACTATGGGATGCTTTTCATGAATAGAAGAAACATGTCTAAAGTGTTCCATAACAATTATAGAGTTAGAGGAGGAACCTTTAAAATTATGGCTACATTTCTATAGAATATCTCTCCTTGTTACGTTGTCCACCTTATCGTCATTTTCATATCTCACAGTTAAGATCTTATGAAGATATCCCTTCATTCTTTGATACCTCAATTTTGTATAAATTTGGTCTAAGTGACATTTAACCTTACTTTCTTCGAGGACTGTGAATATTCTCCTCATGCAAGGAATCTTGGTAACCCAAACAACTTATAGATCTCCCTGCCAAAACAAAGTCATTTAAACAAAATTTGATTATAGAATGAAAGATACTTAATTGATAAGTGAAGATAAAGTCTTCATCTTGATTTCTTCGACGGTGGAGAAAATATGTGTTGGTGATTTCTCTTTGAATGATCTTCTTCAAGGGTAAGGATTAGATCTTGGTTGTAATGATGATAAATCCTTCTTTTTTGCACTCTTCTGTACCAGTCCTAGGAAAGCTTGGTTCCTAGTCTTTAGATAATATTACTTTGACTTCTTCTTTACATAAGAATATAATTACATAGTCAACATGAAGACCGATCTAGTTATACTTTTCAACATGCCTATGCGTTCACACATAGTACCTATATAGTACTTGTTATCCATTGGTTGATGACATTCAACTGTCGATTGATAATTTGTTTTCTAATTTGTTTATGAGGGGCAGGCAAGCCCTATAGAGACCCCTCCATGGCATCAGGGGAGCCCTACAGAGACGCCTCCATGAGAGGAGGATTATCAGGTACATTGGTTGTTTAGTTATGTCATGTTTTCAAGTAGGTTATATTTATTGTTCGTTGTGAAAAATTGATTAATGTGAATTTTTTTTGTCTTGCACAGGTGGACGCACTCATCTGACTCGTTCACCCAGTCAGGGAATCGAACAAGAGGCGCCCCAAGGATATGTTCCCATTCGCCCTATTGCTGGTGAGGGGCAAAGGAGAACAATGTCTCAGCCTGTGGGATTCATCCCACAATTGGATACTTCTCCAGGTAAAATCTAAATGAAAATTTATTGTTTGATGTATGTTTAATTTCAAACTTATTGTGGTACTCATGTACCCAAATTATAACAATTTAATGTTTTGTATAGTGGGTCATAGACACTTTCATTCCTCGCTCGGGGACCATGGTATGAACGAGGGTCTTATACACGGCATAGGTACACATTAGATCAATTGCTAGTTAAAATGTTCAATTTTACGTTATATTCAATGTTGAACAGGTGATTTTTTTTCAAATTACATGTGTTTAATGTGAAAACATTATGCTCCATAGGTGCAAATGTTGGAGTTGGGGTTGGCCCTATTGCTGGTGAGGGGAAAAGGAGAGCAATGTCTCAGCCTGTGGGATTCACCCCATAATTGGATACTTCTCCAGGTAAAATCCAAATGAAAATTTAGTGTTTGATGTATGTTTAATTTCAAAGTTATTGTGGTACTCATGTACCCAAATTATAACAATTTAATTTTTTGTACAGTGGGTCATAGACACGTTCATTCCTCGTCAGGGGACCATAGTATGAACGAAAAGGAAGAAATAGTTTTTCCAGCAGGTATTTTCAAATTACCAAACAAGTTTTTTAAATACAAAATTTCCTTATAAATTATTTAATTTTTAATATGTGCAATAATTTAACATGTTACAGGTGGTGGTGGTCGCCCTCCTAGGGGTATAGGTTGTAGGGTTCATGAGTTTTCTCGAAATCCGAGCTATGATCCCCTTTACACCCATCCCGGTGATATTCCCGAGCAGATGCCTTGGGAAGATACCATCTCCTTACTTACTGTTGATGGGATGAGGGAGAATTCCACAAGATTGTGCAATGAATTGCAAAGTTTCAATCTCTCTTCCCCTAGTCAAAATTGTCTCCAAATTGTTTTGCACAATTTGGAGAGTTTGATAGAGACTTATCGTGGGGTTGGACCATCAACCCAAGTTGTTTTTGACATGATGTGTAGGAGGAGAGCATCAGCGATTGGTATCCACTCCTACAATGAAGTCAAAAGTAAGGTCACTAAAGAAATGGCCTTGTCACTATTTGACTTGCGGCCTGAAGACAAAAAACGTCTGAAGATTGCAAGATTCAATGATCCTATTATTGCACCCCATATTTATGAGAAGTTCCTGTATGCATACGAGAAGTTCCCAAATAATGATGAGGTGCCACAATATTTTGTTAGAATGTTGTTTTCTCAATTCCGAGAGCACATGGACCCTAACTATACAGATACTGGGTCCAAATTCTATGGAGCTGGAAAAGGTCGTACATATGAACGACCTGATGCTATGCGAGATGTTGGGTTTAGGCCTCCAAAACCTCGTTTAGCAGCTCGACCACCTAGGGTAGTTACACTTCCAGAGGAGTTGGCTCTTATTTCCAGTGCTACATAAAAAATGAGGGATAAGATACAAGAACATATTACAGTTGCTTTAGGAGGGGTGGAAGTCAGCTTAGGGACGAGCCAACCTTCATCTAGTGCAAGAGGGCGTCCATTTGTGAGTATCCTAGATGATGTGTTGAGGGAGATGGAGCGAGATGAGCTTATTGAGTATGCAGCCTCATGTAGAGACCTCTATGAGCAATCCAGGACAATACAAATGCACACCATGGGCGAGGTATGTACAAATAGGTTTTGATCTAACATGTTTTTTTGGTGTATATATACATTTAGTCTCAAAAAATTGACGCCAATATATTTATTTAAATTATGCAGTTTACAACATTCCTAGAACAACATTGCCTTTCCCCTCGTGCTCATTCTGTAGATAGTGGACATGATCATGTACAGGTGCCACAACCATTACTCATTACTATCTATCTATATTTCTGTATGTCAAATTGAAATTGAATTTATGTCACATAAATTTATTGGTATGAGTCTTAACATTATGGAATTTTTAGGTTAGCGCTACACATGAAGGGCTGCCTGAAGAGATTATTCCTTATGAGGTTCCAGTTGTGACACAGGTATTGATACTTTTTGCTAAGCATATTTATAGTGTTTATTATATTTATTTTCGCAAACTTGACTGTTAACTTTGGTTTCTACTTTTCAGGGTACAAAGGATATTGACATGATGCAGACTGAGCCTCAAGGAGATCCTGTAGTCTCTGGGTCAGATACTCTACATTAAACCATGGTAACCTCTTACCCTTTCTTCGTTGCTATGGTATTCAAAAAATATCTGAGAGTGTATGAGGAGATTCACCTGCCTTTTTTGTAGAATTTGTATCCTAGTTTTTGTATCTTTTCTTATTCAATCAAGAACTTTTTCCCAATTGTCTATGAAGTTATGGATAAATTTATTCAGTTATCAAGATCAATGTTTAAGGTTTACAGTCAACATTGTTTCTTTGATTATATTTGAATACAATGCAAGGCAGTGACTGATTTCAAATAATTGCTATTTTAATATTTCCCGCATTGGTTTATCATCAAGATTGAGTAAGGTATTTACTTTTAGATGCTTTGGAAATTTATTACCAACCTATTTAGTATTAAGGAGTGTCTTTCTCTGAATTCAAGGTTATCCAATCTTTATAGTTTACATATGAACCATAGGGATTCATGTGAAGATTTTCCAATATGTATTCTTGTGTGCTATTGAATTCATTTGAATAATGTCCATGGACTTTTTGTCCTATTAATAAAAATTAATGACTACCACATTCACTAGAATTTCTGATATTTTAATGTATTCTTTGAATGCCAAGGATTTCCATCCCATTCCCATTGATACCTAAGACATCCTATTTTAATTTTTTATATATCATCCATATAATATACTTATTTTCATAATAAATAGAGGAAGGAGTTTCTCTCTGTTTTAGGGGCGTATTTCTTGTAGGTCTAAGCCACATGTGTGAGATTATCCTAGAAGGATATTATCATTCTGCTCTAGGCCACAGAGAAGGGATTGCTTCTACAACAACTCATAAAAGTCTGTTTTGAGGCCTAGCTTAGGCTGAAGTCATCCTAAGGTATAGTGCAGTTAAGATCAAGTATATTTTGTTATATATGAAGACATTGATGTCACAAACACGTGAATTGTAGGAGGCTTGAGGATGAGCCTTAAAGCCCTTCCAGCCATGCTTTGAATTTCTAGTTGAACAAAATAAGGGGAAGTATAGTTGTTCATAAACTCACAGTGATTTGAAGCAGGGTTAAAAAAGCTTACTTTTCAAGGAAGTCTCTCAGATCTTCACTCTTGATACTACACCTTTGAAATAATTGGATGTTTGTTAAATAGCTATGGTGTTGGTATGATTTGCCTATAATTTCATATGGCATATGCTTTAGTATGATTTTTTGCATTATGACATTTTGTCTTGCTTCAGTCATATATGTGTTTCTCATATTACTCTACATTGGTAGAGTTTCCCATATTGGCAATAATGGGTATAACCCATTCCTATATACTCTCAAATTTGTGTATGGATTTCACTGTGCAACAGCTACAATATGGTATTTCTATTAAAATAGTATAAGCTTGACCTCAATTTCATCATTTGTATATGAATTATGGTACAGTACATGAATATATGGAAGTGCATCCATCAGTTCAGATATGGCTTCTCTGCTCTATTCATATTTTCTATATTCATTCAGTTTTTCATTGTATACAAAACAATAATATTCCCCTATATATGGTGTCAGGAATCCTATTCGAGAATGATGTTGCAGTGGAGTAGCTGCAATATCCTCCATCTAAAATATCAATGATCTTGATCATTTTGGGTCATATTAATTTTCTTCACAATCACGTTCCTTCAATAGTGTCAGTATTCATATATACAGTCACAATTTGATCTTCTTAGCATCATGCTTATCGATCCTTGTTCAGTTTCTAGAAGAATCAATTTTTTACTTTGAATAACAAGTGGTGAACATCATTAAAGGAAGAAATTTTGTAGGTATCTAAAGACCAGACCTCCCTTGTGACAAGAATCACTACAAGAATTCAGGTTGACCATTGGACCTTTCATTAGCATAAATCAAGGATGCAGCAAGTATTCAATATTTAATGACAAGCATCAGAAACCCTTGATTTTGATCACAAGATTACAATTACAACACTATATATATATATATATAGATAAAGGAGAGTTTGCAAAGTTGGGATTGTACTTAAAGTCAAACTCACCTCATCAAATAAAATGGTTTAAACGTGAGGTACATGACTATTCAACATTAACTTGACTGATGCATGCTGAATTTGACACAACTCACTATGTCAATGGTGACTTGTTCCTCCCCTGTGCAGGATGTTGCTAAAGGAGAAACTGTTATTAAGGAGAAAGAAGAAGAGCTGTATGCCTTACAAGAAAAACTTTTCAGTATGGAGAATGTGAGTTTCTTCTAAAAATGATCTGTGTGGATGATTTATTAAATTGGAACATTTATTTTAAGCATTGTAGCATCATGCATTTATTGTATTCCGATGTGAAATAAGATTAATAGGATAATACTTTACCTTGATTACTGTCAATCAACGCAAGCACTTTGTCCAGGATCCAACAGCTCCAGTTCCTTATTGTAATTATCTTCTGATTTCATATATTGTTTTATTTTTTTAATTTTTGATGGGATTCCATAATAATCTTGCTGTTATTGTAGGAGGAGATCCAAAATCTCATTGATGATCACAATGCCACACTAGAAGCAAGGAAAACTGAGTTTGAAGCTGAGATTGAACAACGACAATCTTTATGCAAAGAAAGAGAGGAAGCTTTAAGATTGTTTGAGCAACTTAAGAAATTGAAAACAGAGTTCAATGTGATCAGGCTTGGCAGCTGACAATATGATACAACTGGAAAGATTTATTGAAGGTTCCCAAATTTGTACAAATGAAGGTTTAGTGAACAATTAGTGAGATTTAAAATTGGCCATAAGCCTAATGAGATCAAATAAGAGGAATCTGTTCGTAGCCTTGCTATTTCTGTAATTAGTGAGATTTAAAATTGGCTATAAGCCTAATAAATAGTTCGTAGCCTTGCTATTTCTGTAATCTGTGCTGCAAGAAAATTGGCAGAAACCAAGACTGAAAATATTTGATATATTTTGGAAATCGAGTTTCGGCAGTACAATATGGATTTCTTTTATTCAGATTGAAAAATCTGTGTAGTGATGAACCTCATATTAATATTTATTATTATCCATTTTAATTTATGATAAGTGGTGAGTATCACAAATAAGGTGACTAAAATATATGTTTTTTTTTTTTTTTCTTTCTGGTTTATTATACATTTTTTACTGTGTTGAAATCGAGTATAATTCTTTTACAAATTTGTGCCAATATTTGAATGCAATGTGCTTTCTTGTAGTGGTGCTAATGCATGGATGTTCACCGAAAATCTAAAGCAGGAGTTGATATGTGGATGAAAGAGACTCTTAACACATGTCCTAAGTTGGCTAGAAGGCAATAAAATGGGGTTGATTGCCCCGAGAACGCACAATAAAGACAGGTTTAATTCGTGACAGGGGTTGCAAAAAGCACAGGGTTAATTGGTGGGAGGGGATGAATAGGTTTGAGGCTTCCAAATGACGCAACACAAGCACACATGTGGACATTGTCACTTGAGGTGCGTGGTTGGTGGCTGAGGGCATGCTTGTGTGTGCAAAAAACTCATGGTTAGGTCTCCTATCAAGTATGGTATTTTCTCCCCTCCTTCATCATAGGAAATGCCTCTTCCTAAGACTGGTTTTTATAGACTTTTTTTTTGTAATATATCCTGTAGATTTTTCCGTTTATCTTCATTGTTGGAAATGCCTATTTCTAAGAACTGTGGTCTCTATAAGGTTTTTATCTATACTACATTATGTAAGGTTTACCCTTATTATTGTTACAAGATGTAATTTATAGTGCCATTGAACTGTTTTGTCTCTTGTTGACATTAGGATGACTTCCTTTCGTCTTCCTTTCTACTTCTGAGTGCGTTAGCGATGTTGTCTAGCTCTAGAAATCTCTCCTTTTTCAGTGTTTGTTGTTCATGTTAAAATAGAAGTAGCTAAATATAGGAAATAGATAATTAGGAGTTACCTTCGAGAATCGAAACAAATGAACAATTTATCTTTGAAACAAATAAACCACTGTAGTTTGTGGATGTGCAATTAGAGAAGAATGCAACTAGATAAGAGGATAGGAGAATATTAGCATCAATAGTTAAATGGAAATTTTGATGCATTATAAATATATGGCTTGTGATAAAATACAACTGTTGTGTAGTGTCATGGGCTTTTCATGGTATTAGAGCAAGGAAAGTGATGGGAGAAGCTAAATGATGTTGAAGTAAGCTCAAGATACTGCAAAGTAAGATGGAAAGATGCTACAGAGAATTATGTTTAAGTTATAAGAATTTTTTTGGGATATTGTCATAGAAATTTGTAAAAAATTGTTGCATTTCCATAAATCTGTAAGGAGTTGTTAGAGAGATTAAAAATTTATTATTTTCTGGGCATGAGCAGTGTTCAAAGAGTTTGAAGGATAGAAAAATGTGCACAGTCACTATAATGGAAATCTCAGAGGCTTTTAGAATGATTTAATGGTAGTGGATTTCACATGTGGAGTCTTAGAATGATGATGTTGTTGTTCAACCTAATTTTAATAGTTGAAGGGGTGGATATGAAGTCATCCTAGGACTAAGAAGCAAGTTGTAAGTGGGAGGTGTTGCAACTCAACCTCTCATTTAAAGGTAAAAGTCTTAGTCCTAGTTGGATAGCCAAGGAGCCAAATATCAGGAAAGCCACCCATTGTCACTTGCGGGTGCATGGTTGGTGGCTGAGGGCATGCTTGTGTGTGCAACAAACTCATGGTTAGGTCTCAAGTATGGTATTTTCAACAAACTCAATTGCATGATATACCAATACTGTCCCAAGGTCTCCTATCAAGTATGGTATTTTCAACTGTCTGGTATTGTCTCATCACCTTCATCATAGGAAATTCCTCTTCCTAAGACTGGTTTTTATAGACCTTTTTGTTTGTAATATATCCTGTAGGTTTTTCCCTTTATCTTCATTATTGGAAATGCCTATTTCTAAGAGTGGTCTCTATAAGGTTTTTATCTCTACAAATCTAGGAAAAGGTTGTTTTCCTTTGTAAGCATGCTCATGGTTGAAGCCTAAGTCTTTTTTCTTTGATGATTAAGGTGATCAGATGTGAAATCTGAATTTGAAACCCAGTTTCCTAGTAGACTGAGATGATATTGAAGAAATAAGGAAGATTGATGTATATTTACATGTGCGAACATTGGAACAGAATTTGGTGGGGCCAAACGGAGCTCAGATTTGAACCAACATGTGCATCCAAAGCCCAAGGCCGACTTATAAAAGCCCTAACATTGGTTCAAGTAATGATGTATCCATAGCTAGGAGAATTTTTGGCATGATGAAGACCCATACATTCACCATTGAAGGAGGATTGAGAGTTTTATTGGCATGATTGGTGGAGAAAAACAACCATTGAGGATTACCATTCACTTGGGAAACACACATCTACACTCAAAAGGAGACTTGGAGAAAATTTGGAAGGCTTGCTTGTGTTTCTTGCAACAAAATTCACCTTGAAGGGCCTTTGGAGGTTGGATGCTGCATGTTGAAGCCCAATTTTCAATTAGTGATGGAGTTGTCCCCCTGTTTGGGGAGCTATTTAGTGTAGATTATTGTACATTTGGCATGAAAAGCTTGTCTTTTTGTATATTTTAGATTAATTAATTGGTGAAGAAAGATTTTACCCCTCCCTAGGGATTGTATATTTGTATATATAGTGCTATTTGATATTTTATCAAGAGCAGATTATACTGAAATTTTGAAAGAAAGTATTATGATTAAATGAGCAGGAACATTTTAGCTACAATAGTGGCATATTAAAGATAAGTTCACTAACACACCTGGAACAAGCTATAGGAAGTTTAGAACAGAAAAATAAGCCAATGACAAATGAGTTACATAAGGGAAAAAGTTCGCTTAGAGAATTTTTGAGAAGGCATATTAAATGAGTTACACTAACCAACAGGGGACAACAAGCTACAAGAGGTTTATGATAGACAAATAAGCTAGTGACAGATGGGTACACAAGGGAAAAAGCTCACTTTGAAAGTGGACAAGTTCTCTAGGCAAACTTTTCCCTCCTATACCCATCTATCACTACAACTTATTTGTATGTCATAAAACTCCTGTATCTTGCTTATCTGATGGTGGTGAGTACTCTTTAATATGCCTCCACTGCTCATCTAATTTCACCTTGAATTAGAATTTGCATTACCCAAGTTGGGTCCACCCAATAAAATCCAAAGAAAATTCTGAAGTGCATGATAAGCGTATTGAGAAACACTATCATAACATGGCATTTCATCTCACATTTCCAAAATAAGAAACAACTTTCCAAATTAGGGAACATGTTTCCAGGCCATATCATATGTGTTTCCACATTTCACTGTGTTTTTGGTGATGGTACCAACCATGTACTTGTGTTTCCCACAACATAACCAAATATTTATATTGGTGCAAAGTTCAAACAGACATCAGTCTCAATTTATTGAAGCAACATGAGCCAAAATCTTCACATTTTGAGGATATTCTGTTACAGCCTTGGTCTAGAAGCTAACCTATGCAAAAAAGAAGATCATGAATTTCAATATGTCTAATAATTTTTTTCCAGATGGTCACTCTTATAAAGGTGACAATAGTATAAGGGGTATCTTCCTATACCTAACTAGGTGTTCATTTTATGTCTTTAGCTTTGGAGATGAGATTTTTTAAGGCTTACATTGTCCTTCATATACTAGAAAGGTGTTACCCACCATGTGCATTTCAACCACTTTAATCAATCATCATCAATTCCATCATCAATTGGTTCCATCCACTCGGGATTGCAAATCATATTTGAAAAAATGGAACCAAAATCCACCTTGTGGTCAATTCGAGAAAAGAATTCAGCCATAGCAGTATTGTTGTTGATCCTACATGATTTACAAATGGATCAACAGGTCATAAAATAAGGCATCATGGCAACAATAAGGAATGGAAGCAACTAGAAATGTATAGAAGCCTGGAATAGTAGTAGCCAAATTCAAGATGGAGAAAAGTCCAATTTCCTTAGTCCTCGGCATTAAATTATATTCAAGATGAGCACTAGATGATGAGATGAGACTTTGAGGCTCATAGAGAAAAATCCCACACCAAATCGAGTAGAACATGTAGTTGTTATAGGTTATCTTACTCATGTCAAATTTGTGATCAATGCACTGTGGTACAGGTGGGAAGTTCTTTGCTTGTTTGATTTTAATAATAGAGTTCTGGTGCAGGACACAATTATAGTGAATGTGTTTACACATTCACAAATTTATGCCACATTCACTGTAATTACACAAAGTTTCTCATTTGTTTAACAACAGTTGTGGTTACAATATAGTTCAAGCTTTTGAAAAATGTTAATTCAATTGACATCTAGCACACAAGATTTAATCAAACGTTCTCCTAAGTAGAACATTTTAAAAGTGGGTGTTTCCCATCTGATGTAACATTTTAGTTGTAAAATTTTACATGGCCATTGTTTCAAAAGCATTCTTAAATATCCCCATCATTTTGTTTTAGTGTAAATAATCAAAGATTAGTTGAGATAGATTTTATATTAATAATATCTTTGTTTTCTGGCTGTTGACAAAGTCCAAAGAAATTTTATTGTTCTAGTCTTGGTTGAGAGATATTCTTTCAAAAGAAAAATAAACTTTCATCTTTGATTGCTTTAAATTCCCTAAGCATCTATGGTCTTATCTTGTATGTATTTCTTGCTTCTAATTTTCTTGTGAGAGACTAAACTCCCACACTCTACATTGCCATAGTAGTACTAGCATGATGAAGATGTAAATGATTTTTTCCACAACTATTACATTGTTATCCTTTCCAAAACAACTGTCTAGTCTCATCTTGTTTTTTTTCTTTGGTATTGTTGCACTTGCAAACTTATTGGGGAATAAATTCAATGATACATAACTGTAGTGTTCTATTTTAGCAAAACTTTCAAGATATTGAAATTAATTTGGCTAAAAGAGAGGACTCTTTTAGATCTAGTTTCACATTTATTTTAAATTCAAATCTGAACCAGTAAAGAAGCTAAGAATTGACAGTTTTTTGGTCACCATCATGACATTGACACTTCAAGCAACATTATATTGACTAGATAGAGTAGAAGGATTATAGTTATGGATCCATATATTATTCTTTGGCAATCAACCTCCAAATATTATCAAACTTTTTAATATATTATTTACACGATATAATTGCACTCTTAATGCTTTGGGATATATAATCTCCAAAAGTTACACACTGGGTGTTGTCACTGGCAGCGACTGTCACCTTGTCACTAAAAAATGGGTGTTGTTTATAGGGTTTCAGTTTCAGGGCTAGGTTTTCAAGTTTGCCTTCGAATCCCTCATTTCTTTGTCAATGGCTTTGAAAGGCTAAGAGAACAGTGGAGCCCAGGGTGTTATAGTTCTGGTCCATGTCATTGTCATGTTCTAGTATATAGAGAATTCTTCTTGGAGTAGCCTCTGTTTATGCTTTTCTGAGGAATATTTATGTAGGGATAAGAAATTATTCAACCAATGATGTAGAGTTCTTATTTTTGCATGGTTAAGGAATGTTTTAGATTGTGACATTCATGAAGTTGTTTTGGCAGATCCTCAACATTACTTCAGCTATGGTGAACTTAATTTTTCATTTGATCGGCCTCATTGTTATAATTTTCAAGGACAGGGATGATATTCATGTGAGAAGTCCCCATTTTCTTGCTCGTACAAAAATTAAAATGGTGCGATGCCAAGCTTTATGGTTATCTATGTCTAGAAACTGCCTTCAATCAGTTTTTCCCCCTTACCTTAGCTTCAGCTGAAGGGCAAGGAATTCCAACATGAGTCCTTTTGTATTTTCCAAATAGTAATTCCCAGTTAAATTTATTTTTGGTACATGTGTTATGATATGGAAAGTAATGAGACATTTTTTTCTCCATCAAAATACTTTAATTTGATATTTCAAAGGTTGAAATCAGAATATACATAGTACTGTATTTTCAGATCTTGCTGAGCCTTAAGGACTAGATACAATATCACAAATTCCAGTTTTTCATCTATTCCCATTATTTACACTCTTCATGTATCAATTAAGACCCCGGAATGTGCATTAAAACACCAAAAAGGGTACATACGTGAGGATTTTATGCCTTTCCATCCTCATAACTTGCCATTTTAGTATTACAAATCGAAACAAAACTCCTCTGAAGAAGTTAATACTGGAGAAGAAACAGTTTCATGCTGGAGTTCTCCATACTTGAAATCCTTAACAGAAAAGGGTCCAACCATATTTTTCAATATATATGGTGGGTCCAGAACCAAGCCATTTTTCACAAGTTTATTACGCTCAAAGATACAAGTGGCCTCATTGAAAAGTAAGTCAAGGACGTTAAAACATAGACTATGAGAAATTCGGGTTCAAATAATGCCAGATCTGAACAAAGACATTCCAAGGGTTTCTTTGATAGCACCAAACAAGGAGATCCCTCGCATTGTGGTGTTGGAGCAGTATTGTTAATCAAAATAACCATTGCCTCCTCAAATATGCTCCTGGGCAAGGTAACAATACCAAGGCTGAATTTATAGGTTTATGCATCTCCTATTATACACAGCTAGTCATCTGGAGTAAAAAAGATGCAAGTTCTAAGGTGACTCTAAGTTTGTGATTGATTGGGCTAACAAAAAAGCTGAGGAAATGTTCTAAAAATCAATCATATCCTTTGGGATATCACTCTTGAGAGGAAAGGCTGAGACAAATGTTCTAAAAATCAACCATATCCTTTGGGACATCACTCTTGAGAGGAAAATCTCGAAAGGAACTCTTCCATGCATATCTACAGAGAATTGAATGAACAACCTGACAAAATTTCCAAAAAAGAATTACAATTGCAAACTAGATCTTTTGGACAATATGAACTTTGGAACGACCAAGAGATCAATGGAAATGGCATTCTATTTTTAGTTGATAACTATTTTTACAGAGTCTGTTTTATTCCTACAATTTTGAGGATATCTGGTTTTTTTCTAAAGTCATAGACAGTAAATACCTCCCAGGTATAGCGAATTGAATGAACAAGCTGCGAAACTTTCCTTGAAACAACTACAATTTCCAGCTGGAACTTTGGGATGACCAAGAGATCAATGGAAATGGAATTCCATTTTTAGTTTCATCAACTGTTTTTGCATAGGAATTTCCATTTCTACAATTTAACGATTTTTTGTTTTCTTTTTTTTTAAAGGTCATGGACGGTAAATACCTCCCAAGTATAGATATCGGTATGTCAAGACAGTTCTTACGGACCACATTATGTATATTTTGAATATGAAATATGAGTTTTTTTTTGGGATGTATATAATATATATCAAAAGAAGCATGCCAAAAGAAAAGTTCGTATGGGAACTGAAAGCGTTCACAGCCAAACTTTGAGTGTAGAGCCTCTGATCTCAAAGCATTCCAAAAGTAAACCATGTCATAGGTGTGGTATGATTAAACTTAGTTCATAGTTAACCAAATTTTGAGTATTCAAAAGTAAACCATGTCACAGGAGTGGTCCAATTAAACTTAGTTCATAGGTAACCAAATTTTGAGTATTGTCGAGTCTTTCCCATGCAATCGATTGTAGTGCTTGGTAGGATAACCAAATTTTTGGTTAAGTGTGGTGTGAAATAGCAGCCAAGCTAACTTACAGAACCGGATTAAGAGTTTCTGTAAATACCCTGTCGGAGTTGATTGTGTGTGATGTATATCATAAAATTATTGAATTGGAATCTGACCTTAGCAAGAAGGATGTGCACATTACAAGGAGATATCATTGATCTTCAACTCTCACATTTTGATATTTTTCATTGTTTTATCAGAATGAATGCCTATTGTTATAATTGTTTTTCAAAAGGGTCGCTGCATAGGGCTCATTGTATTTTCTTCAGATATGAAAACAATTATGATTTATCAATCAGCACAGAAGATTATAAACTGCACGTTTCCACGAATTAAAGCACATACAAATATGCTCTACAACAAAGCTATTATATCAAATGATAAACAAGTGTACACTGGAAAATTGCATTAGACAATTGGTATGTTATTCTTCATGCTATAGAAATGAGAACCATTCAAAATAAATTAAGTAAAGAAATATACTTGGATGCAACATTAATCATGTGAGATACCACAGTTCAGTAAAACCTACGAAGTTTACATTAAGTATGAATTTCTTTCAGTGCATGATATCATATTGTTAAAATATAGATTGTATATTGATACAAATCATGTAAAAAAATATGGACTGTATATTTTTTACATTAAGTAAATAAATATACTTGGATGCAATATAATCATGTGACATGCCACAGTTCAGTAAAACCTACAAAGTTTACATCAAGTATGAATTTCTTTCAGCGTATAACATCACTGCAATGTTCTTAAAATATAAATTGCATATTAATACAAATCTTGTAGAGTGATAAAAGTTAAACTAGAGAACTAACGACCATCACTTTACAAAATGGCAAGTTTACTTAAAAAAAATTCCCTGTTTACAAAAGGAACAAGAACCAAATTATCAATTATACAGTTACCATTTGCCCATTCCATTAGCATCTTTGATTCTCTAGAGTCTAAACACTTGTAGGGAATACATGCCTTTTTCCACTGCACATTTCATAAAAAACCATAGAGCCAGACAATCAACACTATTGTTTGTACCCTGTCCAACAACATACCTCATGATAAAATAATTATTTTATGATAAATATAAAATGTTGCCAGAGCCACACATACCTGGAATTCCTTGAAAGGATGTTTGCATAAAAGTTTCCCTTTGGAAAATGAGCTATTGCTCCATAGATCTTGCCCTTATGTCTGCCAGACAGTGGGGTAAACAATATACAAGACTCTCCTAGATCTACCACATAATTTAAGAGGCATTATGATTTACACTACTCGTTGCAGTCAGCTTAAGAAGTGAGAATCATGTTACGGGTTTTTCCTTGAACAAGTAACAACTGAAATACCCTTTAAAACAAATGCCCAACATGTTCAAATTGTACCAAATTGCATCGATCCAATAATGAAGAGAGTATGTCAATGTGACATCATCACTACAAAGCGTAATGGCAAATTCTGATAATTTTAATACGATGTTATAAGCCTCAAAATTACTAAGAATGCAACACATCATTATGTGAGGGCACTAAAAGGAATAGACCGCAGAAAAAATAGAGCAGAATAAATCTATCAACATTATAGTATTCCATGAAGAGATATTTCACTTGCATATAAGATACAGTGATTAAAACAACCCAGCAGTGATATTAAAGGATGATGACGAAAGTCAGAATAACTAGTGATATTTGATTCAGGTAGTGACAAGTAACATTATATATTAGTGTTTTGTGTCAGCTTCTAGATATGGATCTTGTATTATATTCGAAGTGAAGATTAGCTCAAATTTATAATAAAATTAATCTCAACATTTTGCAAACAACTCAACCGAAATACCAATGTTAGGAATCCACAGAACTGTTATGAAATAACTTTGATGTTTGGCATTTGTTTTTAGGTCGTTTTGGAAATCATGCATTGATAAATAACTCATATAAGACTTAGCATTATGATTAACCAAAGATGAAACAACAATAGCAAGGAGTTATATTTATGCAAGCCTGATAAGTCCTTTCAATAGGGCACAAGTTATTCTATAGCCATTCATGTGATAACAAGATAACCATCTATCATAAGAAACATGTACTTAGTTCTAAAACAATAATACGAAACTTTAAAAGTCTGATTTCAAAGGTGAAAATAAGCTGAAATTCAAGCCGTTCCCATTATTTTGGCATCAATTTGATTGTTTCAAGCATGTAGATAATGGGTCGAAGTGATAATTAGGTGTTTAAAAAGCTTTCCGAGGAAGGGAAACTCAAATAAACATTTGCTATAATAGGCTATGATATAGACATTCGAGTGACATCAAGATAACCATTTAATTTACCATAAGAAACATGCTAAAACAATAATATCAAACTTTCAAAGTCTAATTTCAACTTGGTGAAACATAAGGTGAAATGCAAGTCATTCCCATTAATTTGGCATCTAATTTGACATTGATCTGATTGTTTCAAGCATGTAGATTATGGATTTAACTTGGCATCGATCTGATTGTTTCAAGCATCGATCATGATCACCATCATATCCATACAAAAAAAGGGGCGAGTTAAGATCATCTAGGAGTAAACATGATGGACACATTAAATCACCATGGACACATTAAATCACCATATATTAATTATCTAGCAAAGCACCCTAATCCAGTAGATCATAATATATTATTCATACCAACACACATCTAAGCATCCACATGTCAATTTATTTGTTCAAGCAATCCACAATATAGTCTTAAACTATATAAAGTCCAATGCATTGTAGAAATTATATGTTCTAACCCTCGAATCAAAGTTCATTGTTCATCTTGAAAAATGTGTTCCACTCATATGAAATGTGCTAGTGGCAAATTTTCCAAAATGGCATCATGGTCATTTATCGATAACCTCCATTGTCGCTGTTTTTTTCTACTCTTCACTTTCTTCAACTGTAGTCGAGTTGCTATGACCAAGTCACTATATTGGGCATAAATAACCTGTGGCTGGTAATCTTGAAAAATAATATGATCTTTACATTTCTTTACTTCTTCAAAGAAATGTCCCATTAACACCATTGAACCGATTGGGTATGTATAATTTTATGGATCATTATACTCTTGAAACAACGTGGATTTAGACATAGTGCATCGTAATAAATAATAATGCACTTTTTCTTGATTATTTTCTGGTGCAATGACAGCGAAGACATCACCTTCTCTAACCATATCAGAGACACGATCATAATCATTGTCAATCATAGCCACTTCATTGTCCATTTCCTTGTCACTCACGTTTCCAAATGGGGGCAATGGTGTCAATTGTTCGAGTTTCCATGGTTGAACAAATTTCTTAATTTGGTTTTCACATTCATCGATGGACTCTGTCTGATCAATACATGCATAACAAAAGCAAGAGCACTTTCGTTTCTCAATGCAATGTATATTTGTCATGTTCTTACTCCTAATTGATTGTAAACTTCTTGTTTTAGGGATTACACTGGTATTATATGGCAATGATCTATCAACATCACCCATTGCAATATTCCAAAAGTACCTGCTTGAGAAAAACACACACATATGTATGAGTCAAATTTTGAAAAATATTAAATATTTTTTTGATAACAAAATACATGCACATACATGTATACACATATATATATCTACACATGTATAATATATTGTTAATTAAATGTGTATGCCTACCTGTGCACATCAACCATCCTTGGGTTCGATACATGACTTAAATTGTCCTTGCACCAATTAACAACATCTAAAGAGTTTGCAAGTCGGGAAGTTGAGTGATTCAATTGATACCTCCTAAGTGCACGTTTTATGCATGCCCTAGCACCATCATGCTCTCCTTTTCCATGCCTTATCTCAAAGAAATTCCATGTGTGTCGAATTTTGATTTTCCTATGAAGACGAGACAACCAATAGAACGATCTTGCTGATTTAAATTGACCAGCACAACCATCTGACCATACCCAATGTTCTTTAAAAGTGACTCTTCGTTTCAACAATTCATTATAAATAACATTAAAACAATGTTGAAAAAACATGTGTCATGTGTTCGATCATCACTGATGTAGAAATTTTACTATTTAATCACCTCACGATTATTTTCATCGCTATCAAAACCATCGACAGCAAGCTCTGCGTGTCTATACAAAATATGCACAAATATCGATACTTGGTCTGAATGATAATACTCACTTTGTATCTCCTTTTGTGGACTAAATGTGTAATTCTCAGCGAAATAAACCACTCATAATATTGTTCCTTTTGGGAACACCTCACGTGATTGCTTGAACTGTAAATCCTACCATCGTGCTATATGACAATGCTTAATATATTTGTATATTTGCACCCTGAACTTCTCCATAAAAGATGTCACTGGAATCTCGTCGTCAAGTAAAGTGATCTTTTTTGATGTTGTGCTTGAATCTGCAACATGAGTGTAAGTAACATATTCATATCACTTCCAATTCAGACTGAGATTTGACAGTCTGGGATCATTAGGATCAATGGGATACTTTTCATCGTAGAGTGCCAAATGAGAACATTTGTCGCATTTTCTTCCACCAACACATTCCTTTTTATAAAATAATTCATTATTCTCTCGTGGACATAATATCTTTGATAAAAATTCACGAACACTTGAAGGAGGAGGGTCATTTGACCAATATTTTATGCCAAAATTTACAAATGTCTCATACAATAATTCAAATTCTACATGGTATCGACAACAACATGTGTCTCGAACAATGATAGGCCTGACATACCATGGTTTAAGCTTCACAAATGTGCTAAGGGAAATCTTCACATCAGTATTACTCTCCATAAAGTTCTCTAATGATTCTACTTGACTGACCTGCGTTATATGTTTGGAATGAGATTCATAAGCTCCCTTAGATATATGGCGTCGCAGTTGATCCTTTTCATTTGGCGACACACGAGAGTTTGAATCCCAAAACTCTTTTACCCTATCCCTCACACCATCAGGAAGTCTATCATGATATGGACGCCTGCAGATATTAGCCCAACATGCAAGTTCATCATTCTCATCTATTTGAGTTCTAAATTTTGAATGCCTCCATAAAAATTTTCTTGATGTTTTAATAAATTTTGAAATTGTTGACATCAACCGACTTGATGAAGTTCCTTTCACAACTGCACCTGTTAAAAGTGCTCTACGAGCATTATTTGCAACATCAGATCTCCCTTTGGCTAGTATGCCAAGCGCCGACGTCACATTTTTTGTTACCATTTCATTTGCTAAAACCTCTTTTTCACTTTTAATGCCCAATAATTCCACAACATTTTTGAGATATTTGTGCTTTATAAGTCCACGTAACAGTTGAGCTTATGCTATGATAGATAAACCTTCAAAAGTATGTTTCAATACAAATTTTACTTTATCTTGAACTGTCCTTTTAGCCAATGGTGGTCCCAATTCTTCAATTTTAGTTGCATCCATATTTTCTAGAAACTTGTAGTTGTATATAACGTTCTTGGAACTTCCAATTAATTGCAGTGAAATTGGACGTGTGGTAGTATCTTCTTGTGGTTCTGATGTTATCCCTGCATAAAAAAAATATTAAAACTTCTAATTTGAAATTGAAATATACATATTTTTAATTTTAAAACTATTTTGAACTACAATGTTTAAAAAAAAAAATACAAAATTTAAATTGAAGAAACTATTGACTCACCAATGACATTGATATCAATATTCTCTTGGAAATTTGTGGTAGTATCTTCTTGTGGTTCTGATGTTGTTCCTGCATAAAAAACAATATTAAAACTTCTAATTTGAAATTGACATATACATATTTTTAATTTTAAAGCTATTTTGAACTACAATGTTTAAAAAAATAAATTACAATTTATTCAAATTGAAGAAACTATTGACTCACCAGTGACATCGATATCAATATTCTCTTGGAAATTTGTGGTAGTATCTTCTTGTGGTTCTGATGTTGTCCCTGCATAAAAAAAAATATTAAAACTTCTAATTTGAAATTGACCTGTATACATTTTTTTAATTTTAAAACTATTTTGAACTACAACGTTTTAAAATAAAAATACAAAATTCAAATTAAAGAAACTAAATTGACTCACCAGTGACATCAATATCAATTATATTCTCGTTGACAAGTTCCTCAAAATTTCTCATTTCCTCGTCATTTTCATGTACCTCTACATCTATTTCACGATGCTCTACCTCCACATTTCTTTCATGCCTTAATCTTTCCCTTTCCTCTCGCCTTTTTTTTTGTAATCTCTCATTTTTATCCTTTAAATCTTTTCTTTTTCGATTGTACCTTGATATGCAATTCCTTTGGTTTCCCATGTTCACAAAATTGGAAACCTAAAATCCAATTCTATTTGTACCAAATACCTAAAAAAACATAAAGAGTTCAGACTAAGTACTTCATGCTTTCAATAAGAGAGAAAATTAAAAAAAAAATTAAATTCATAAAGACATTTTGCAAAAATACTTCATGTCTTCATAGATTGCAAGATTGCAAAAATAATCCATGTCTTCATAGAGACCATTATGCAAAAATATTTCATGTATGCACCCAAAAACATTTCAAAAATTTTTTTTGCACCCACAAAAACTTTCAAAAAATATTTCGCACCCAAAAAACTTGAAATTTTTATTTTTGACAAAAAAAAATTTGTACACAGAAAATATTCGCACCTTTACAGAAAAAGAATTCGGATCTTCACATTTTTCAGACCCTCGCACCTTCGCAATTTTATTTGGTTCGGAATTGTGTGTGAAATTAATCTTTCGGGAGAGAGTATTTATATAAAACTCTCGACCGAAAGATTGCGTCGGCTTTTGATTGAAACATTTTATAAAAAATTTACATTTAACATTTAATAAAACTCTCGGCCGAGAGTTTAGAAAACTTTCGACCGAGAATTGTCTAAACTCTCGGTCGAGACTTTTCTAAACTCTTAGCTGAGAGTTTTATTAAATAAACTCTCGGGGGCAAACTCTCGGCCAAGATTTTTTTAAAATTTCGGCCGAGAGTTTTCCAGCGTGGTTAAATGTAACTTTAGGTGGGTTAAACTCTCGGTCGAGAGTTTTAAATTTCTCGGTCGAGAGTTTTATAAATTTCTCGTCCGAGACATTATCTCGGCCGAGAGTTTCTGGTCAACGAAAAACTCAGAAAATTCTGCAGTTTTCAGGAACCTGCAACTTTGGAGAGACGGAACACCTACAAAAACAAAATGTTATATGTCAGACCAAGTACCATTAGATTCATCTCTAAATCTAGTTTTTGATGATGTGAGATTTATGGAGTTTCATTAAAAAATTCAATTTTTTATTAATTTTTTACTAAACTGTGTCACTGTGGAATTTCATTGTTCGAAAAATTGCACTGAATGAAAATTCAATAACTTTCAAATGAGGACACCAAAAAATTCAAAAAAATCATATTGCATTTCCTCTCCCTGTCTACTTCAAAAGGGTACTCTCATTTTTCTTATTTACGATCACATTGAAAATAAAATCTAAGGATCATAAAATGTACTGAAACATCACTGTTGTTTCTTCTTTGTCCATTTCAAAAAATAATAAAAAATAGTGATTTAATCCGAAAATTACCGAAAAATAGTCTGGGCACTAGTGCAATATATGCAGATTATGATGCTATGGTTTTTTTCCAAAAAATGAATAACCTTCCCTAAAAAAAGTTAAGGATCATAAAGTGACTATTTATGTTTGCCTGAAAATTTCAAGTATATGCAGTTAGTAAACAAGAAATTTACCCCTCTATATGTCAATATTAAAAAAAAAAAAATATGGGTATGGAGGTAAGACAATTCTCTACAATTCTTGTTTTTATGTCAAAGCATAATTTGCAATAAAAATATGAGTTTAGTGGAGTTGAAGTTGAAAAAAATAGAAAATTACAATTTTCAACGTCAAAAAAGGGCAAAAAGTGTTTCCCAACTTCACATTTTCACTTAGAAAAAATAATGAGAGTGATCCAAATAACATTCCTTCATCATCTGAAAGGATTTACCAACATGTAAATATGATCTCCAAGGAATATTTCCAAAGTTTTAAATCTGCTTTCAAATTATCATTTCTATTCTGCAACATAATTTTATTCAAAAAACAGAGATGTAATTATTTTTATTTTAATGTTATTTTATGTTCACTATATGTAATAAGTATTATTCCCAAGCTACCAATTCAACTATAAAGGCCGTACTGAAACACCAAGCAAAAGCAATCACATAATGCCAAACTCTAGCATCGTCAACCTACAAAGAAGAAAAAGTCAGAAGTGTAAATAATGCTTTCCAAAAAGTTTGAAAGGTGAAAGTGAAACATTAGAAAAGTGGGTTTTGAATGAAAAGATAAAATTTAACACAAGTATAAAATACCCCATGACATTAAGAGAGACCTCATTTGTCTCCTACCACCATCAAGGAAACTCATCAAAGAAGGGTTTTCGAGTTTTTAGGCAAAATAAAAAAAACAGAGGAAGGCATTGCACGTTCTCTTCTGGCGTTGGATGTTCTCTTCTAGCGTTGCGTGTTTCCTTAAGGCACTGTGCATTCCCTTTAGGCACTATGCGCTTGACCATATCCTTCAAAAGTTGCCTACAAAGCCTCAAAACTTCAAAAAGCATCCTCCAAACTTCAGCAGTGATTCTTCAAAGCTTCAAACAAGCAAGTAAGTGGCCTTTGCTTCACTCCTCTTTATGAAGGTCATTTTGGATGTGTGGGTTTGTTTAAAAAAAAAATTTGGTAGTATTCTTTAAATTCAAAACCCTAGTATTCCTAAAAACCTAATTAACACTTCAATTTCACTCCCTAAACCTTCATACCTTTTCCCCATTGCAAATATACCCTTTCCCAAATCCCTACAATGACATTCCCTTTCCCTAAACTTCATTTCCTTCAAACCCTAAGCCCTAGGCATACTATTTACCTAGGATCCCATTCCCTACACCTATAAAAAAATCATTATCCCAAACCCCTATACATCCCTAATCCCTGTCATATCCCTTAACTCGTAAATCCCTACCCCCATCTACCTCAAAAACCCTATCCCATTCACTAGTCCTAAGAAAATCACATTTCACCTCATCACACCTCCCTATGGTTTTGACACTAAGACATCATGACAAAGCAAGGAAACAGATCATATGGTGCGGGAGAAGAAACACAGGGGAGGAGGCCACACAAAGGGGGAATAATACTTAGATTAGAACCAACAAACACAAGGGAACTTTTGGCATCTCCTATGGCTGTGACATGTTTCAAACATGTTGGATGTTTTGAGTTTTGTGAGGAAATTCAGAGGGTCCAACACCATGCTATGTTGAACAAAATTTTCATTACTAATATCCATGACAACCAAGTTACTTTAGCTAGCGTCACGTTCACTTCGTCAACTACCATCATCTCAGCTACCACCGGGATCCCTAATGTTGGAGAGAAATGGTTCAAACAGCTAGAATTGGTTGAGCATTACTATGAGCCTTTCATCAAACCTAGGTACAAGAATGAGAGAAAGAAGATTTCTCCTTTCACTTACCTCCTGGAGAGATATGCTCCCATGATGAAGATAAGCATGAGATACTTTGTTTCATGTGAAGGTAGATTCTCTAGACTGTATGCCTATCACATCCGGTTACTTATGCATTTCACTAGGGTAAATATTCTTAACATACCCTACTACCTTTTATGGAGCATTGAAAAGATGGCATTCGTTTTCTAGAAGAGAGAGTATGCACACCAAATGAACAGTCTCTTTCGCCACTCCCTCATCAAAATCATAGTCCTCCATCACCTAAGAAAAATGAACATTCCATGGGAATCATTCATAGCTGATGACATATTCATTGCTCCACATATTCAACATGCCAAAAATGTGCCCTCATCATCTCATGCTTCCACTTCCATTCCTCCATCTTAGCCCACACTACATTCGTCATCTTCAGATCAATCTTCTTCTTCTACTTCACCACCATCATCTCCATCCCACATTGAGACTGAGTCACGCAGTAGAGTTGAGATCAATGAGCCTAAGCAGGATAATGTGGTCGAGATAGAGCCATTGGCTAAAACATATAAGAGGGGGTACAAGAAATTTTTTTCTACATAGAGTTTGAGAGGTACCTTGCCTTCTTCATCAACAAAAAAGGTACAAAAAGGGAAATAAAAGATGGTAGAGGAGGATGAAAATGAGGTGCCCATTCATGATAAGGATGACCTGCATGAGACAGAGTAGGAGTTTGACCTTGTTGACCTAGATGAGGATGATGATGATAAGATCACTAGTACAGTCATCAAGGGGAATGATACCAAGATTATACAACTCCAAACTAATCTTGACAGGTCCAAATATATCATTGAATTCCTTGAGCAGGAGAACCAACAGTTGAAGACAAAATAGGTCATTGATGAAGTTAAATACATAGCATCTAAAAGGGAGGCATAAAAGGCCAAATTTTCGCTAGATGGGACACTTGAAAGTATGGTTTTCTTGATGAACAAGAAACAAGAGGTAAACCTAGAACTAGAGGGATGAAAAGAGCTCTAGATCTAGAAAGACAAAAAGAGGCTCAAATTGCTGATCAGCTAACCCTAAATGAAAAAATTGCAGTGATAATCAATGAAAATAGAGAGCCATGGCTGGATAGAGAAAATCAAAGTTTGGAGAAGCTTTTGGAGAAGGATAACAGAGACAATTATGTGTTGAGGAGGAAGGTCTAACATTATTCCCAAAAGGAGAAAATTGAAATGGCCAAGCTCAAAAGAGCCAATGCAAAGATTGAGTCTTTGCCCAACCAAGAGGAGAAAGGAAAGTTGGATATCCTTGCAGAGGCTTCACTCCAAGCCTATTCACACCATCAGCCATCATTTCAACAATTTTGAAGATTTTTTGATCATTATAGCAAAATCTTTGTTTTAAGTAAATTTTTGGATAGACAGGTCACAGAGACAAGTGTCAAAACTCTTTTTTGAGTCATCCTTTGAGAAAAAATTCAACACCATTGGATGCCAAATGGTCCACACATCCCATAAAACCAATTTAAAAGGCTTGGTTTTCAAAACAAGAATATGAAAAAGGAAAAAAACAACCAAAAAATCATGTTTCTGCCTCATTTTTTCCCGTGGCACTGCGCGTTTAGCAGTCTTGGGAGAAATGAATTTTGATAGGGAAAATTACCTTCCTTTTGAAAGTTGAAGGCTTATGAAAATTAAATGGTGTATTATTGAATCTTGGACAATGAAACCTAGTGACTTAATGGGACCTTGGATGACCAAACTCCATGATGACTTTGACTGACATAATTACATGATGAAATAAACTCTCATGACTGAAATATGTTGAACAAGACATGAAGGTGGGCTGGAAAGTATAAATTTTGAGGGAGAGTGAAGTTTTATGACTAAGGCTACCATGAGTGAGTGAATTTTTTACACAAACTAATGGAATGATTAAAAATTTCTAAAATGGACTCATAAAATGATATGAAAAGAGTATTTTTGATCACTTATGGCAGTATGAAAATAATGACACTAACATTTGCCTTATTGGGGATGATAGATCTGAAATAGGTGTCAATAAACACAAAACTATGCATTTTGTAGATCAATACCTCTTCCATTGGGCCAATATGGTCAAAAAATCAAACTAAAAAACTTGACTGAAAAATCACAATTAAAGAAATAAAATAACTCATAGAAAAATCAAATTACTTAAAATTGAATCGATACTAACTTACTTGACTAAAAACTGAACTTGAAAATGGCAGAAAATCAATGAAGCTCCATGGCCTTCACTTCGGGCTCCGAACTCCATTCCTTTTCTACTTCACACTTGCAGAAAATGTAACTGATATTTATAATGAAATGGAAAGTGATCGACAAATTTATTTCAGAAATGATAGTGTTTTAGGAGCCTACATTCACTGGCCCTCCTAAACACTCCTTTCCATTCATATCTTCAAGAAAATAAGCATTCTTTCCTCGACAAGATGAAATCTGATATGGCCCTTTCCATAAATTCTCAAAAAGTTTCCATGCTTACCCTTCTCTTCATTCCTGGCATCCCAACGGAGTACCACATCTCCTATTTTGAAGTTGTTTTCTTGAGTCTTCCTGTCATAAATCTTCTTTATCCTATCATGAAGTCTTGAACTATTTTTAATTACTTCATCCCTTGTTTGTTGGAGGTGTATCATTTGATTAATATGGCGTTGTGTGTCATTTTACTCAGTCCCTGATTCTTGCAACAATTTCATTACCGGGACTGCTAATGATGAAGGAAACACAATATCGACACCATAAACAACTTGAAAAGGAGACATACCAATAGAAATTTTATTACTCACCCGATCTGCCCATAATACATTAATTATCTTTTTATGCCAATTATTTTTATTTTCCACTGACATCTTTTTAATGATACTGATGAATGACTTGTTAGAGGACTTCGCCAATCCATTACCTTGCATGTAGTAATCTATAGAGTGTCCCAACTTAATGTTGTATCCATCCCAGAATTTAGTCATCTTCTTAGACTTGAACGTTGCCACATTATCTATGATAATCTTTGTAGGTTAACCAAAACGAGACAAAATTTTAGTTTCTAAAAACAAAATGATAACAAAATCTGTAGCTTTCCTGGTCAGGATTTCTTCAATCCACATTGTAAAGTAGTTTGTGGCTGTCAATATCCACTTGTGCTGAGCGGATGATGCTGGGTGAATCTCACCTATGAAATCTAGGCCCCACTATTGAAATGGTGCATGGAATGAAATTTGTTGAAGATGCAACGAGAGAAGTTTTCTCTTACCCTAAAAAAATTGGCATTCATGGAAGCTCATTACTTCTTTGTAAACATCTGCAAAAAGTGTCAGCCAATAATATCCCACTCTCAATATTTTATTGGTTGCCGTCTTCCAATAGGTGGCCTCCACAATCTCCTTTGTGGAAGTCATTCATCACTTCCTTTGATTCTTCTTCGGCCAAACATTCCAGCAACACACCTCCGGGATCCTTCCAGTAAAGGGCATTATCCAGTATGCAATACTTTGAATCTTTTAGTTTCAAAGATCTGCCTTGACTCTTAGTCATGCCTATAGGAGGGTTCAGGTGTTGCAAAACATAAACAATATCAAAATATCATGGAGATAACAAAAATATATCGAATACCTGAATGAGATTCACTTCTTCTTCAATTTCGGACAAAGCTGAAATCAAATTGATGTCAAGGGCGTGAAGATTTGACTCAGCCATGAGCTTGTCTAAGCCCTGACCTTTGATCAACTTGGTGGGCTTGATCTCAAGATTATACTCCAGTAAAGCTGCTATCTATCTTCCTCTCCTACCTTCTAGGTCTGTCTACATGAGAACTTCTTTCACATCTACATTAGATACATAGGCAAGGGTGTGTGAATGCAATATGTAAACTCTAAAATATTTCAGCGCTTTAACCAAAGCTAGAGCCTGTTTCTATATGATGTTATAGTGAGGGCTGCATCTCTGATATTGTGATTGAAAAATGCAATTGGTAATTATGTTTTGTCCCTTTTCTCCATCAAGACCGCTGCCATAGTGTGCTCAGAAGTAAATAAAAATACTATAAAATCACTAATATAATCAAGACTTATCAAAACTGGGGAAGTATTCAAGGAAAAATTAACTGAATGGAAATATTTCCGGGCATCTTTAGACCACTTCACATCACTATATTTCTTCAACATGTTTTTCAATTCTCTAAGATTCTCCGCTAAATTAGGAATGAATCTACGTAAGAAATTCATCTTACCGTTGAATGCTTGTACTTCCTTTTTGCTGTGAGGGAAATCAATGTGCTCAATTTCTTGGACACGGGAAGGGTTAATCCGAATCCCATCCTTGGAGATGATGTGACCATGGATTTTACCTTCCTCCGTAGAAAACATACTTTTCTTTGGGTTGAGAGATATTCTGAACTTCCTGCATCTTTCGAAAACAATTCTCAAATGGTGCAAATGTTCTTCATCAGAATGTGAAAACACTATCAGATCATCTAAGTAAACAACCAATAAAACATATTTTTCGTTGGTGAATTCTATGTCCATGGCTTGCTAGAATGTGGCCCCTACATTTTTCAAACCAAATGGAATTTTGGCATATTTGAAGGTGCCCCATGGTGTAGTAAATGTTGTCTTGTCCTAATCATATTTGTGCACCAAAATTTGGTTGTAGCCCGAATAACCATCTAATAATGACATCCGGGAAGAACCGACAACTCGTTGAAGTATATGGTCCATCTTTGGGAGTGTATAGTTGTCTTTGAGAGAAACTTTGTTCAAGTTTCTGAAATATATACATAGCCAGATTTCTCTGGTCTTCTTTCTCACTGAGACCAAATTTGAAATCCAATCAGAGAATCTGATCGGGACAATGATACCAGACTTGAAAAATCGCTTTACCTATTTTTCAATTGATGGAAGAAATCTGGGATTTATCCTTCTCAAATTTTGACAAAAGGGATTTTGATTGGACTTTATTGGAATAATGTGCTGAATGATGTTCTTTTCATACACTTTTAAATATGCATATTGCCATGAAAAAACATCAGCAAATTTAGAAATTAATTTAACATATTCAGCCTTTACCTTAGGAGATAAGGACTTGGATAGTTTCACCATCTTTGGTTTTTCAGTTGTCCCATTATTTACATCTTCAACACCCTTATCCGTAGGCATCAATGTAGGCTTCCTTACTACGTCATATTAGTCAAACAACTCTTCCAAAGGTATGATACCTTTCAGAATGTTGTTGTCTTTTAGCTGTAGTATGTCCATCCAAGTTTCTTCTTTATCCTGGTCATGTTTATAAAAAATCTGATCTATAGAAAAATTGTAAAATCTCTTTCGGTAATAATCACATATAATGGAACGTTGTCGACGTGTTTCGAACCAACCAGTGTGGTTCATCATCAGGACTAGGTGAGAGATCAGATCAAATCAATAAGCTTAAATAGATGTAGAGATGGTTAAACTAGCCGTTTTCTAAACGGCTAGTTTGACTTTTTAATAAAATGTTTCTAATTAGTAACGGCTAGTTCCTTCCTATTATTAAACCAATTAATAAATTTATTTGCTTAGTTAATAAATTAGTAAACTTATCAATTATAATTATTTTTTATATATCAATTTTATTTAGTAATTAAAGTGAGAGGTTAAAAATAAATAAATAAATAAATAACTAAATAAATGAATATAAATAAATAACTAAATAAAAATATAAATAAATAAAATAAAATAAAATAAAAATATAAATAAAACTATAATAATAAAAAATAAAAATAGAATAAAATAAAGTAAAAAATAAAAATAAAAAGAGAAAAATAAATAAAAATAAAAGGTAAAAAATAATAAATAAAATATAAAACTCTCAAACTTTCAAAAAATAACAAATAAATAAATAAATAAATAATAAATTAAAAAAAAAGAAAAAAAAAAGAAAGAAAAGAAAGAATAAAAAATAAAAATAAAATAAAATAAAATAAATAAAATAAAAATAAAAATATAAAGAATATATAATATAAAATATATAATAAATTAATTAATTAATTAATTAAAAAGAAAGAAAGAAAGAAAAAAAGATAAAATAAAATAATATATATATATATATATAAAACAAAAATAAAAATAAAAATAAATAAATAATTAAAATTAAAAAAATAAAAATAAAATAAAATAAATAAATAAATATAAATATAAATTTAAATAAATTAATTAATTAATCATTAAAAAAAAAATTAAAGAAAATCAGGGACATAAGGCAGGTATCCAACACCTGCTGATGTTCCAACCATCATCTATGTTGAGATTAAGGGGTCTTCTTTAGAAAACGACTAGTTTAACCATCTCTACATCTATTTAAGCTTGTTGATTTGATCTGATCTCTCACCTAGTCCTGATGATGAACCACACTGGTTGGTTCGAAACGCGTCGAAAACGTTCCATTATATATGATTATTACCGAAAGAGATTTTACAATTTTATATGGATCACAGAAGCATAGATTCTAAAACTATAGAAAAATTCTTAAATTCTTCCCCACCTTGAAGAAATTTGTTAATCTTCTTATCATCCCAGAAAGCTTGCCAATATCACAAGTTATCAGGAACAGTGTTCCGGTGCTTCACATGAATCTCAAATTTTCTATTTGAAAAGATGGGGATTTTGAAATTACTTGCAGCTTTGGCCAATGAATCAACCATGAGATTTTGATTCCTTGGCACCACTCTAAGTACACACTCCTGAAACATTTTCAAAATATCAATTAAAACATTCCTATGTTGTCTCATTCGAGGATGGTTAGCTTGATATTCACCTTTGACTTGCTTGATTACAAGTTCTCAATCACCATACACCATAATCCTTCTTCCACCCAGTTTTTTCAAAATCTTTAAGCTAGTAATCAGTGCTTCGTACTTGGCTTCATTGTTAGTGCAATCAAAGCTAATTTATAAGAGCACAACCTTACATTTGTAGGAACCTTATTCTACTGATGAAAAGGGCTGTGGACGCAGATTCCAATGCATGCCCCGTCTTTCCCGAGGGCACCATCAAAGTCCATGGACCATAGACCATTCTCATCCTTATCATCCTCTAAATGCTGAAACTATGATTTCTGCATTGGATGAATTTTCTTAACTATCTCTTCATGCTTTTTTGGACTTTCCTCCACTTTATCCAATGGTTGTTCTGAATCTTTCACTACCTCTTCTGACTATTGTTCTGAATTTTTCAATGCTTTATTTGATGGTTGTTATATTAAGCTTGGGAGATTCATCTTTTCTTTAGCTACAACTTCTCTAATAAAATTATGGATCTCAGGAACATCTTCTACATCTACTAATTGGCTATCTACATCATTTATTCCACTATCATTAAAAAAAATTAACGACTCTAAATCTGTATGTACAGTGTTTATGGGACGATTGTTTGGCTTTTATTTGCTTGTGATCATATACTTCATTTTATTTTCATGGTACAATTTCCTCAATTTCCCGAAAATAGGGATAGTAGCATAAGAAAAGTCTAATTGCAGTGTACCTCGTAATTCACCCCCTCGGGATATTCACTGCAAAATTCCAAAGCGTGGTGGTATGTCAGCTACCACCACATCCATTAGAACATTATTAGTTGGAATCTGCTCTAGGGAGACTACCAAATCTTTGATCAGACCAATACAACGGACTCTACCTGAATTGAAGGAGTATAAATCATGGTAGGGACGAGTAATGTCAAGGCCCAACTTCTCCATTAAGGATTTTGGCATCAGATTGTGGGAGGCTCCAGAGTCTAAAATGGAATTATGTAAAATTCAATGGTGGATTTTTAGATTCAAGTAAAAAGGAGGAACCTAGCTATCTTCTAATTGGCCGTCAATATCAAGACCAAAAATGAGTTTGGGTTGATCATCTTCAACATTAACCATGTCGGATAAAGGATATACTTTAAGCATATTGGCAACATGGTATTTGTACTGGTTGTTCTTAACAAGCTCGGTTAAGGGGATAAACACTTTTAACTTTGAAATTTTTGTATCTAAACTGAAGGGAATATTTTTGTATACCTCTTTAATGACGATGTCTCGCTGTCCAGTATGGTCCTTCGATGGAACTTCTTTTTTCTGATTTTCCTTTTCCTTATTTATTGATCTTGTGCTTGGTTGATTTACTATATTCTTATTTGTGGTCACAAACTCTTTTCCCTTATTCAGCTTTCTCAGATGATTCTTTCTTATTTGAGTGTCCTTCTACTGAGATGCTCTCTTTTGAATGAGATTGACAGGTAAATCTCTAATCCTCAATGGCATCTGCCTATTTTGTGAACTAAGTGCATTCAAGTACCCCTACTGGTAATCATCTGATTGAGTCTCTAATTAATGATCATTAGCAAGGATAAAATCTTCGCCTTTAGGCCGATCTTTGTTTTCAAGATACTTCTCATCTTCGGTAAAAAACATAGGTAGATCATCATATTTGAAAAGAAGGTTTTCCTCAAAAACTATGTCTTCATCTTCTTCTTCTCCTTGAGCATAGTTCTGATGCAAGGGTATTCTGATTTTTTGTTGTTGTGGTGGTGGTTTTTCAAAAGCCCACTGTTCTCTCTGCTTAATCCTTAACTAAGGTTGTTGTTGACCTCTATAGTTAGGATTTCTGACCTCAATCTATCTTTCCGTGATGGACATATTTTCAACCATACATTCAATAGTTCTGATCAAAGTATTCATCTTAGCATCGGAAGATGAAGTGGATGGCTCATGTTTAATAGTAACTCGTCTTTCATTCCTAGCTCTAGCTCTCTTCATCAACAAATTTTCTTCAACGTTGATCGCGTTATTTTGCATGTCTTATAGTGTATCTGGATTTATCTCCCTTAATTGGTAAGCCATGTTAACATCAAATGCATCAGGATATCTTATTAGAACTAAGCCTGGTGGAGGCTTGATCTCAACGGTGATTTCATTGTAAATCCTATTAAAGCGAGCATTGAAATCCTGCACTGACTCATTAAGATTTATTTTAATGTTTGCATACTCAACAAGAAATTGTAAGTGATTTTTCTTTACCTCCCACTGGGCTATAAACAAATCAATGAGATAGTTTGGTGTGCCAATGGAATTAGCAGTGAGAGACCTAAACCAAACCTTGACATCTTCGGAGAAACTTTGGGCTATAATCCTCATTTTTTGCATTGTCAGCATCGACTTCCTCCAAATCTATCAATTCAGTGACCTTAACAATATGTTGTCTTACATATATGGTGGAGTTTTCATCAAACAAGGGGAGTCTTTAGCCATAACCTTGAGGTAAGTCATTTAATGGGGCTGGTAAGATGAGTGGGCCAAATCTTGCCATGATTCCTGCTGGATGGAGTACTGGATTGACAATAGGAGGGATTGGATGAATAGGTAAGGGAGCTGAAGTTATAGGTACTGAAGTAGTAGGTATGTATAATGATGTCAAAGGTGCAGATGAATAAAATACAATTGACTGAGTTTGATGTTCGGTTACAACAGAAACTTCCTTTTCATGGTAAAATTGAATCCACTCTTTTATGTCAAGGTCAGACTCGGGCTTAATCTCCTTGAAAAACCAATACTTCATAGGATTGAGGCCTAATTTATACAAATACTTGACCTCAAATAATATTAAAGGATCGAAAACTATATCGGATAAAGAGGTTTCAGATTTGGATTTAAACAATGACAATTCGAACTTCAGATCATACAGTATATCTTCAAGAGAAAGTAAATTAGCAGGTAGAGAAACTGATCTCACCAATGGAACTGGTCCTGATTGAATGTGTGCAGTTTGATATCGATGCCTTCGAAAGAACTTCTCTGGATCATAAACCGGATCAACTGGATCAAGGTCTGGATTTGCTCTGGTATATCTTGTAGAAGCCATCTCTACAATCTTAGCACTGCAATTATCGAATCAAACTTTCTGAAACTTAACCCTATCATCCAAGGATAAAATTCAAAAAACAATTTGTCATGCACCCTGGGAAGATAAATCTTCGTTCCCCAGAAATGGCACCACTGTTGGAAATTGGTTTCAATGCTCCCCATGTGTTTCACGACATGGACTAACTACCTCTCGTGGATCCTAACTCTGGAAATTGTAATAGAGACTAACGCCTGCAGCTTTTTGTCTAATGGCCATCGTGATTCCAACAAGTGGTATCAGATCGAAAGGTCTCGAGTTTGAAAATCACTCGGATCGCATTGGGGGGGAGATTGTTGGACATTGGTTTCAACGCTCCCTGTGTGTTTCGTGACATGGACTAACCACCTCTCGTGGATACTAACTCTGGCGATTGTAGCAGAGACTAACGCCTGCAGGTTTTGGTCTAGAGGAAATCATGATTCCAATAGCGAGTATGTTATCACTTTTCCAAATCTCTAAGGCTGGTGAAGAGATCCCAACAGAGGTAACCACAGACCAACCTTTTAACTTGGTATCTAGCCCTACGAAATCAGAGAGGGCGCTCTCCACAAAAATTACATCCAAGAGGTCTGGATGAAAAAAAAATTTAAGCTAGATATGAAATGTAAATGGTTTTTTTTGGTTTTGATTGGGTTGGGCTTACTGGATGAGGATTAGGTCAAGGGGAGTAGGTCAGGGAAAATGAGATGGAATTTCAGTCCATTCGATGGGGAAATTTAGGTAGAACGCTTAGAACTTAAAGGTGATTTGGTGAGGTGGTTTTAGAATTATGAGGAGCTAGGAAGATCATAGGAGATGTATTCTTCCTAAATTGAAGAAAATGGGCAAGTTATGACAAATTTCCCGAAACATAGCATGAAAAAAATGTATTATACCTATCAAATTTAAATTTATCATATAATAGACATGAAATGGTTATGATCTTACAAATCATTCATAAGAATGATCACAAAGAAAAAACAATGCCAAACATTCATACAACATGAATCCCAAGGAAATAATTGCAATTCTTTATTAATTTCCAGGCCAAACTGGTTCTTGATCAATACATTAGCATCCAAATTGATTGCAACCCTTGCTAAGAGTGAAGAAAGGAAAGATATAGACATAAAAACTACATTCACTCATCCTCAGGGGTCAATTTTTTGACTTGAGGATGAGATCCACAAAAGTATGAACTGAAAGCTAGAGTGTAGGGAGCTCTAGGTGACTCCTCCCTAATTACAATTAAAAAGATTCATTTGGCTTTGACAAGTACATTTACATCATGAATCTACCCCTAGGTAACTTATCCAAATCATATTTACATTTACCATGCTCAATTACATAAGTGAAATCATTATTTTCAAGACAAAAGTCAAAATTAGCAGTGAAATTTCAAAATATCAGCAAACTTTCAAATGCGCCATCTCTTTGGTAAACACGCCCTCCATGTTGTAGGCTGGTTTTGAATGCCTTCCCGGTGTCCAAATGAGCTCCAAGATAGCTAGTTGGAAAGCCCTTAAAGTCTAGTTTCCAAATCATCCTTCAATTTTCAAAATGAAGGTTAGTTTCCCTATAAAAATGCATTTCTCCGAAGACTGCTAAAGCCATGGCGCCGAGGCCAAAAATGAGGCAAAAATATGATTTCTTGGTGGTTTTTTTCCTTTTTCATCTGCTTGTTTTGCAAAAAAATCCCTTTAAAGTGGTTTCCTGATATGTTTGGACCATTTTTCATCCAATGGTGTTGAACTATTTCTTAAAGGATGTCTAAAAAAAGAGCGCTGCGCGTTTGCCACTTGTGTCTGTGACCTATCTGTCCAAAAATTTACTAAAAATGCAAATTTTGAAAAAATGATAAAAAACTCTTCAAAATTGTTGAAATAATGGATGATGGTGTGACTAGGCTTGGAGTGAAGCCTCTGCAAGGATATCCAACTTTCTTTTCTCCTCTTGTTTGGTTAAAGCCTCAATATTTTCATTGGCTCTTTTGAGCTTGGCCATTGTAATTTTCTCCTTTTGGGCATAATGTTTGACCTTCCTCCTCAACACATCATTGTCTCTGTTAGAATTTTCCAAAAGATTCTCCAAATGATGATTTTCTCTACCAAGCCATGGATCCATGTTTTCATTGATTATCACAACAAGTTTTTCATTTAGGGTTAGTTGATCAACAATCTGAGCCTCTTTTTGTGTTTCTAGATTTAGAGCTCTTTTCAACCCTCTAGTTCTAGGTTTACCTCTTGGTGCTTGTTCTTATTTTTCATCAAGCAAACCATAATTTTCAAGTGTCTGATCTAGCAAAACTTTGGCCTTTTATGCCTCCCTTTGAGCTGTTATGTATTTCACTTCATCAATGACCTGTTTTTTCTTCAACTGCTAGTTCTCCTACTCAAGGAAGTCAATGATATATTTGGACTTGTCAAGATTAGTTTGGAGCTTTCTAATCTTGGTATCCTTCCCCTTGATGATTGTATTAGTGATCGTATCATCATCATCCTCATCTAGGTCAACAAGGTCAAACTCCTACTCTATCTCATGGAGGTCATCCTCATTATGAATGGGTGCCTCATTTTATCCTCCTCTGCCATATTTTCTTTCCCTTTCTCTATCTGTTTTGTTGATGAAGAAGGAAAGATCCCTCTCACACTCTATGAGGAAAACACTTGCCTATACCCCCTCTAATATGTTTTATCCAATGGCTCTATCTCAGCCACATTAGCCTGCTTTGGCTCATTGATCTCAACTCTACTGGGTGACTCAGTCTCAGTGTGGGATGGAGATGATGGTGGTGAAGTAGATGAAGAGGATTGATTTAAAGATGATGAATGTATTGTGGGCTGAGATGGAGGAATGGAAGTGGAAGGATAAGATGATGAGGGCACATTTTGGCCATGTTGAATATGTGGAGCAGTGAATATGTCTTCAGCTATGAATGAATCCCATGGAATGTTTAATTGTCTAAGGTGATGGGCGACTATGATTTTGATGAGGGAGTGGTGAAAGAGACTGTTCATTTGTTGTGCATAATATTTCTTCTAGACAATGAATGCCATCTTTTCAATGCTCCGAAAAAGGTAGTAGGGTATGTTGAGCATCTTTACCCTAGTGAAATGCATAAGTAACCAGATGTGATAGGTATACAGTCTAGAGAATCTACCCTGACATGAAAATTATCTCATGATTATCTTCATCACAGGAGCATATCTCTCCAGGAGGTAAGAGAAAGGAAAAATCCTCCTTCTCTCATTCTTGTACCTAGGTTTGATGAAAGGCTCATAGTAATGCTCATCGAATTCTGACTGTTTGAACCATTTCTCCCCAACATTAGGGATCTCGATGGCAGCTGAGATGATGGCAGTTGACAAAGTCAATGTGACACCAGCTAAAGTAACTTGGTTGTCATGGAGATTAGCGATGAAAATTCTAGTCAACATAGCATGGTGTTGGACCCTTTTAATTTCCTCACACAACTCAAAACATCAAAAAATTTTGAAACATGTCGCAACCATAGGAGATGCCAAAATTTCCCTTGTGTTTGTTGGTTCTTATCTAAGCATTATTCCCCCTTTGTGTGGCCTCCTCCCCTATGTTTCTTCTCCCTCACTGTATGATATTTTTCCTTGCTCTGTAATGATTTATTAGTGTCAAAACCCTAGGGAGGTGTGATGAGGTGAAATGTGATTTTTTTTAGGACTAGGGAATGGGATAGGGTTTTTGAGGGAGATGCGGGGTAGGGGTTTAGGAGTTAAGGGATATGAAAGGGATTATGGATGTATAGGGGTTTAGGATAATGAATTTGTTACATGTGTAGGGAATGGGAGCCTAGGAAAATAGTATGCCTAGGGCTTAGGGTTTGAAGGAAATGAAGTTTAGGGAAAGGGAATGTCACTGTAGGGATTTGGGAAAGCGTAGATTTGCAATGGGGAAAAGGTATGAAGGTTTAGGGAGTGAAATTGAACTGTTAATTAGGTTTTTAGGAATACTAGGGTTTTTAAATTGAAGAAGACATCAATTTTTTTTTTTAAACAAACTCATGGATCCAAAACAACCTTGATGAAGACAAGTGAAGAAAAGGTCACTTAATTGCTTGTTGAAAGCTTTGAAGAATCACTGCTGAAGCCTGGGGGATGTTTTTTGAAGTTTTGAGGCTTTACAGGAAATTGTTAAAGAAGATGGTAAAATGCGCAGTGCCTGAAGGGAACACTCAATGCCAGAAGGGAACGCGCAGTGCCTTAAGGAAACACACAGCGCTAGAAGTGCACATGCAACGCCAAACGAGAACGTGCAACGCCTTCCTCTGTTTTGCTGATTTGGCCTAAAAAAATCGAAAACCCTGCTTTGATGAGTTTGATCGTAGATGGTAGGAGACAAATGAGGTCTCTCTTGATGTCATGGGAGCTTTTATACTTGTGTTAAATTTGATCTTTTCATTCGAAACCACTTTTCTAATGTTTCACTTTCACCTTTTAAATTTTTTGGAAAACATTCTTTACACTTCTGACTTTTTCTTCTTTGCAGGTTAATGATGCTGAAGTTTGGAATTATTTGATTTCTTTTGCTTGGTGCTTTAGTTTTGCCTTTGGAGTTGAATTGGTAGCTTGGGAATAGTACTTATTACATATATTGAGCATAAAATTACATTAAAAAAAAAAAGTACATCTCTGTTTTTTTAATAAAATTACATTGCATAATAGAAATGATAATTTGAAAGCACATTTAAAACATTGGAAATATGCCTTGGAGATCATCTTTAAATGTTGTTAAATCCTTTCAGGTGATGAAGGAATGCTATTTGGATCACTCTCATTATTTTTTCTGATCTTATGCAAATGAAATGGTGTATTATTGAACCTTGGAAAATGAAACCTAGTGACCTAATGGGACCTTCGATGACCAGACTCCATGATGACTTTGAATGACATAATGACATGATTAAATAGAATCTCATGACTAAAATATGCTTAGCAAGACATGAAGGTGGGCCAACAAGTATAAATTTTGAGGGAGAGTGAATTTTTATGATCACTAGGGTACCATCGGTGAGTGATTTTTTTAAATGACCTAATGGAATGATTAAAAATTTCTGAATGAGACTCCTCAAATGATATGAAAAGAGTTTTTTGGATCACTTATGGGAGTATGCAAGTAATGACACTAACATGACCTAAATTTCTTCCATTTCCCTTTAACTTGCTCGATTTCTTGATTCCAGAGCATGAGGGTATTTTTCTGCAAAATGCACTATAGTTCCAGTTGGAATTCTCCTTTTGGCTCCACCTGCAATACAAACCAGTCAATCACATGATCAACATATTTAACATATTTGTTAAGAAATGATATATGAAAAAGATCATGGAATTTCACTGTGCAAGGAAGTGCAAGTCGATAGGCCACTAGTCCTATCCTCTTAATGATTTTGAAGGGTCCACAAAACCTTGGTGTCGGCTTGGCACATGATCCAATCCACAAGGAGATTTTATTCAACTTTACACGGAAGTATACTTGTTCCCCAACCTGAAACTCCTTGAACAACCTATTCTTGTATGCGTTGATCTTCTACCTATAATGTGCTACTTTCAAGTTCTTCTTGATCCCCTTCATTTCTTGTTCCTTTTCTGCCAACATATCTAGTACAATCAGTACCTTATTAACCAGAGCACTCCAATTTATGGAAGTGTTGCAACTATGCCCATACAATGACTCAATGACTCTTAATACCGATTGTTGTAGATGAACAATATCACTGGAAGAAAATATTCCTAGTTGCATTACTGATGCATCACATACATCCTCAACATATCCTTCAACATATTTTTGATCCTCTCAGTCTATCCATCTGTCTACGGATGGTAAGCTGTGCTGAAGGCAAACTCGGTGACCAAAACTGCAAACAACTCCTTCCAAAAATTGTAAGTGAACTTTGCATCCCTATCTGGCAAAATATTCTTTGGAAAAGCATGCCATCTCACTATGTCTCTGGTGAACACTTGTGCTACATCGCTAGATGAAAATCCAGTCTTCACTGGAATGAAGTGTGCAACCTTTGTCAACATGTCCACAAAAACCATGATGGAATCATGTTGTCTAGTTGTCTTGCGAAAACCTGTAATGAAGTCATGGAAATTACTTCCCATTTCCACTCTGGAATTGCAATAAGTTGTAGCAGTCCAGCTAGGTGTTTACATTATACCTTATCCATATGAAAATTCAAACATCTAGCTACAAACTCTGCTGCATCCTTCTTTAGATTCGGCCAATAATAGAACCTCTTCACTGCAATCAATGTCTTCTAGTAGCCTAGATGACCCAAATATGGCTTCTCATGAAACTTTCTCAAGGTCACATTCTTGAGTTCACTGTTGTCTGGTACATATATCCTATCTCTAAATCTAACCAATCCATCTACTGTGAGACGGTAGTCCAAATCCTGTACACCTGCACCTATAATGATACATGCACCTATACCACTACCAGTACATATAATGCCACATGTACCTGTACCTATATTACCACTTGTACCTGTACGAACACCTGTACCTATACCAAAACATATACATGTACCTGTCCCACTACTTGTACTTGTACTCTACTACAACCTATGCACAATATCCATATACATGTGATCCTGTTGACCTGCCTGCAAGATCTTATCGTATAAGTCTATCTCATAGGATCTCATAGATGTTGTGTGATTTATTTGTACCCTCTTGCTAAGAGCATATGTGACCTTGTTCTCCTTTCCCTTGATGTACCTGATCTTGAAGTCAAACTCACTGATCGTGGCCAACCATCTAGCCTTCCTGACATTTAGAGTCAGTTGTTCAAACAAGTACATGAATCCAATGTGATCACTCATTAGTATAAACCTCATGCCAAGTAGATAGCGCCTCCACATCTTCACTGCATCTATGATCTCTTCTACCTTGAGATCATGTGTCAGGTAGTTATACTCGTGCGCATTTAGTTTTCATGACTCATAGCATACCACCTATCCATCTTGAATAAGAACTCTACCAAGTCCTCTCTTATATGCATCTGTACATACTACAAAATCCTTGACTAGATTTGCAATCCTCAACACTAGAGAATGTATCAACAACTGCTTCAGCTGCTCAAAACTAGCCTCACACTCCTATGTCCAATCAAAATTTTTACCTTTCATCTACAATGATGTAATAGGATAAGAAATACGTGAGAAGTTCCTGATGAATCTCCAGTAATAACCTTCCAATCCCACGAATGATCTCACCTCATCTACGTTCTTAGGAGCTATCCATTCCATCATGTCCCTGATCTTTTTTGGGTATAATACTGCAATTCCATCTTTGGATACCACATGTCCTAGGAAATGTACCTCAATCTGAAAGAAACTGCATTTTCTGAGCTTAGTATACAACTAATTCTCTCTCAAAAAACTCAACGCTACTACCAAATTCCTAACAAGGTCTTCCTCATTTTTAGAATATACCAATATGTCATCAATGAACACAATAACAAAATTATCGAAATAAGGATGCAACACATTGTTCATCAAACACATAAATGTATTTGGGGAATTATTCAAACCGAATGGACCTAGAACAAACTCATAATGCTTGTACCTGGCCCTGAATGCGGTCTTTTATATGTCCAGCTCTTGATGCCTACATGATTATATCTGGATCTCAAGTCAATCTTAGAAAGCAAAACTACTCCCTTCAGTTGATCAATCAAATCATCAATCCTCGGTAACGAGTACCTATCCTTGATGGTGAGTTTTTTCAACTGCCTGTAGTCAATGCACAATTTGAAAGTTCCATATTTCTTATTCACAAGCAACACTGGTGCACCCCATGGCAATACACTTGCACTAATGTACTCTTTTTGAAGCATCTCTTTCAACTGCAACTTTAATTCTACCAACTCAGGTGTGCTCATCCTATAAGGCGATTTTGATGCTTGGCTGCCCCTGACATCAACTCAATAGAAACTTCTACTTTCTTGTGTGGTGGAAGCTCTAAAATCTCTGCTGGAAACACATCTTGAAACTGTTGTAAAACTGGATACCTTTTCAACACATCTGCATCCTCAACTTCCTTACCTTTGTCACTAGAGATATGAACTGCGAACAAAACAAACCCTTTCTTGTGAGTATGCTTTTCTTGCATGGTTTTCTCCATCCTAGCTGATGTGGTCTTCTTCTTTCCCTGTAAGACTCTTGGTTCCCCATTTTCATCCAAGCACTCAATAGATTTGTCATAGCAACCTACATTGGTCCTATGAAGATATAACCAATAAACACCCTATAGAATATTATATGAACGCAAAGGAAATATGTTCAAGTGATCCGGATTTATGTAGGAACGCAAAAAAATATGAATATATCCATAAATAAAAAGATGCAGTGGAAATAACACTTCATTTCATTAATATCAACTAACTGAAATACACTTACAAATAGAATGGAAATAAACTAGCTAGGGCATTGGTAGCTTATCTCTGAGAAGTGATGTGGTGGCGAAAGGCCTATGAACTGTGTTACAATGAGGCTTGAAGGCCTATTTATTATTTATAAACAATGTAAAACCCTAAATGTCCAAGAACCTAAACCTAGGAGATGAAGTGCTAAAACTATAGGCCTCGTTTGGGTAAATTGGTACATCAACTTCCCTGGGACGTTACTTTGACATACGATCTCCGTTTGATGCACATAGTACCTCGTTAGAAATATCTATCCAAGGAATACAACTTTCGAGTTACCAATATTAGTTAAGTTTCCATGTTGTACCCATTCTCCAAGAAAACTCGTTTAGGGCCTCAAAACGGCTCCGAAAGTTCAGGACCCAAAAAATTGCTAAAAATAGTAAATTGTGCTACAACTAAGGAAATTGAAAAGTTGAAAGAAACAATGGTGGGGGTCTAACTGGAATATATGGGTGGCCACCAATATCCACCTGGATCATTCCTCCCCCCTTAGGGAGCAACGATCCCCATTGCATTGAGTTCGTCCATGAGATGAAGAAACTTCTGCTGAACTTGGTCCCTAGTGAGCCACTTTCCATGGTACAGGAGTTGGCCAGCTTTGACAACTCGATACAACTATATCTTCTACTGGTAGGTGTTCTTGAACTACGTGTCCATGATTTGATTAGGTGTGGCCTGTTCCATTGAGTAAGGGTCTAGCTTTGTTGGTGTGAGTTGTTCTGCAATGTCTGATGTGTCTAGTAATGGTGGAAAGTGTTAGTGTCGGTATCTTCATCCCTCCGTCAGTGATCAAATTCCTCTTGTTGCATTGCATATTAGGTGTCTCATTCAGTCAGCTACATTCCATTAGGAGCATGGATCATCTGACGGTAGTGGCTTGTTGCTCATGTCCCTCATCTCTTTTATCTGCTGGCATATTTTTGTTCATTAAAATCATTTGCAGTCATTTTTGGTCTCATAGTTTGCAAAGAATCATTTTTAGGGTTTTAGTCTCATTAGGTCTAGGGTTTCATTAATCAGGTTTTCAGAATGCCTAGTAATGGTCAGCAGGCACATGAGGAAGTTTGAAATAAGGTTTCAGTGCTTAAAATCTCATCGTCATATGCTTAATAATGAATTTTTCTTCAAAACTCTATTTTGAAGAAAAATAGTGTTTTTATGTGATTTCCAGTTTTCTTAGTTGTAATAATATTTCACTGGAAACCCTGGTCGCCTTTGTCGAGCTCCAACAGATTCATTCCCTGCAAGAACAAACATAAAGCTCATCATTCAGTCAAGAAGCCAAAATGAAGCAAAACAGAGTTTTTTCAAAAAGTGTCAAAGTCTGGAACATTGCAAAGTGGGTTTTTTGAAATCAAGAGTTAAAATCCTTGGTATATAAATCATTTTTCTGTTACAAGAGTTCATTTGTATGCCAAGAGGAACCAAGGATAAATCGTGAAGAGCGAAGAATCAATTTGAAGGAGAATTTGTGCAAATTTCCATGCGCGGCGCATAGGCTGAGTGTCGCGACGCATTGGGCCGGCCGCCGCAGTGTAAAAATTACACTGGCGCGACGCATCAGGGAGGCGTAGTGCGTTGGGTTAGGTGCGCGATGCACATGGCAGAAAGAAATTTTTTTGCTATTTCTTCCAACTCATCAAACTAACTCGGTCAATCTTTATCCAAGTAAGTCCATGCAATCATTCCATTGCCATGAATATGTATTTGGTGTTGTTTGTGAGGAATTGAACACAAAAAACCAAACCCTATTATCTTGTTTGAGGATTTGCTTCCTTTAGGGTTTTGAAATTTTTTTTGTGCCAAATATTCCCATTTCTCCACCTTGTTTTTTTTCCCCTCCTCATTGTTTGTAGCCTCACAACAACCCGTTTCAGTGTTTATCCTATATCCCTAGTTAATCATTCCTATCTCATTTCCATTCCCTCCCCATCCCAATTGTGAAATTTCTCCAAACTTAAGTGGCTGTCCCTAAATCACAGATTTCAAATGGCAAGTTGCACTTGATAAAAGCTCATTATTCCTACTACCCTATTCCTCCATATTCCCCCCCATATTACCACATATTTGGCAATAAATAAAAGACACCAAATTCTCATTTTCATTCAAGAAAATATAGACTTTGGACATCATGGAGACGTATACTTCTTATGACCAAGACAATGACTCTACAACTGAATTGCATGCACCAAGAAGGCATTAAGGCAGCGTAAAAAGTATGAAAAACTTCAAAATTTTGGCCGAATCTTCTTTGCCTCAGCATAGCACTTGATGGTGGACATTTAGCCCAAATTTCAGCAAATTTGGGAAATTTTTTGTCAATTTTGAATTTTTTGGCCTTAACACAGATTTTTCTGCCCGACGCATCGCGCCACTTGGCGCGCGCTGATAATTGGCAGCTCCTCTTGAAGAAAAATTTATATTTCTGGATTTTCAATCAAAATTTATGCATTCCTACCCATTACCTAAGGATTTTGACAAGTTTTGGGTTGCCTGAAAGGTCAAAAACACCCTAAAAATGGCCCTTCTGCCACTTTTTACACACACAGGAAGCAGTGTTGGGAAAACTCATTTTTGGAGGGGCAAACGGCAACCAAATTCAGAAATTCCACTTGGGTTGGAAATTAGACAGGTAGAGCTTTCCAAAGATCTATCCTTAACTCAATTTTGACTCCGATAAAACCCTCAAAATCAGCTCCAAAGTGGCGCGATGCATAGAGAGTTCAGGCGCGACACATTGGGAATTTTGGCCTAGTTTTCAGTCAGTAACTCAGTTTTTCACCTAGTTTTGGCCAGTTTGACTTTTTTATCTCCAAATTTAAAGCTCTTGATGTAACTTGATGTAATTTTGATTAATTTTCACTCATGTAAGTAGATTCATTCACCAAAAGTGAAATGTAACTGAATGAATCGGTTTCCTATCTTATAGAGGCAAGTTGTTTCATTGCCTATTTTCCAATTCTTAGTTTATATCTTGTTGAAACAGCTCCTAAACTAGTGAGCTCGACCCCTAGAGGCATGGGAATGAGTTATTCTTGTCTATATCTTGTATTTTATCAGTCATTTTCAGAGGTTGGACACTTGGGATTGCTTTGAGCTTCATTGTACATTTCATCTCTGCATTTTGGCAAAGGAATAGACCAGGGTTTGCAGCACTCTTTGGGATCCATGTGGTTCTTTTTTTTGATGGTGTGTTTCTCTCTGTGATTGTAAGTTTACTGAAGTTTCATGTGTATCATTTCCCTTCTCATTTCTTCTTAAATTAAACAAAAAAGTAATAAAGGTGGAATTCATTAGATTTGCAGTGCTCTGCCTTGAAGTTTTGTTTAATTTTCCATGTTTTCAACTGTCTGAAGAGGATTCTTGAAACCTCTTACCCTCTTCAACTCCTCCTCGGTCTAAGCTATCCATTTCATTCAATTCGAAGAATCAAAAGGAATTGCCATTCTTTCCCCATTCAACCCTCTGCAAAACTGATCATTTCCCAGACCCAAAATCTGCCTTTCCCTTTGATTCCAACAAAAACCCCCAAAATCAAATCAAACTCTTTTATATGTATACCTAGCCTAAAATAAGCCTTCATTTTAAGTCATCTAAAATGTCACTGATTATTTTTGCTGAGATTGACAAGGAGAGAGCCCTCTCCCGATCTGGTAGGGCTAGCTACCAGATTAAGCGTGGTTTGATGTTACCCTAGACTCTGCCTTCCTTTAGCCTGAGTTAGATTTACGCAATAACATAGTGGCGACCATACTGGGGAAAGAAAATTTTTTTGTTTGCTTTATAAACTACAGACGGAGCCTGAAGTTAGCCAGGTAGCCTTCGAAATGCTCTTGCTTTGCATTAGCGAAAGTAGATGAATGCTGCTTCAGTCAATCTACGATCTAGTTTATGAACTGAACATCTGTTTTCCTCAGTAAGATCTAATCAAGTTCAGATCTGATTGTTGATGGTGGTCAACGATCAGACACCGCAAGGCTGAAATCATTCACCTGGCGACTCTAAATTAGTTTCGAGATCAGATCCAAGGACTCCACTGGAGGATGAACCTGACCAGCAGAAACATGAAAGGACAATATGGAAAGATCAGGTATTCAAGTTGGAATTTCATCCAAGACATTTTTTTCTTTGTCATAAATTATTTTTTCTCTTTTCCCGAGAATGTCAAGAAGGCTTTGCAAAGTATATTGTATTTGAGAAAAGACCCTCGGCCTGCATTTGATTCCTTCCCTTTGAAGATTGTAAATACCAAATATTTGCATGCTTTTGAGCTAGATCAAGACCCTTTTCCTGAATCTTGTGATGACCATCTTCAAACTGATGAACCTCAAGAGACTAAGACTGATTCTATACCTTATGTACATACCCCTATACCTTGTAAAATTCCACATTGATACAAGCCTTTGATTTTACCTCCTATATCCCATGCTTTTCCTAAAAATAATGACCTATATCTACCAAGATTTGACGGTGAACGCGACAGCATCACTGCTGAGAGACATGTTCTAAATTTTGAGCCTTTTCTTGACCTTTTTGAAGTTGATGAAGAGGATGTCAGTATTATGCTTTTTTCTCTTTCTTTGCAAGGCAAAGTCAAGAGTTGGTTCAAAACCCTGCCTGATGCGAGCATCTCATATTTCCAGTAGTTCATCAAAGTTTTCCTCAACAGGTGGGTGGTCAGACAGAACCCTTTCTTGATTATAGAAGAGTATAACCAGTTGAAAAGATAGCTAGGGGAGATAGTACAAAATTTTTCTGCCATATTTAACAAAGTTTATTATTTGATGCCAGTAGATATAATGCCTCCTCATGGATCTACTCTCTTGCAATACCCAGGTGCCTTTGATCTAGAAATGGAGTTTCAACTGAGAGAAAGGAATCTTGCAACACTTGAAGAGATGCAGAACAGTGCAGTAAATGTAGAGGCTCATTTGTGGATCTGAAGGACAAGGTTGAAGGAAGAAGAGATGAAAAACATAGATCCAGAGAAATCGACATCTCTAGAAGTAAAGCTTGACATGTTGGTAAGTGCAGTGGGAGAGATGATGCAAAAGATCACCACAAGGAATGAGTATAATGTGCAAGCCCATGGCTCGCTGATTGAAGAATAACAAGTTGCTAATCCAAAACATTTTGTTTCTTGTCCCAGTCATTATAGATCTGATAGTGATTGCTTTGTAGATCATATTGGAGAAGAGAGATCTATTGATATGACATGTATGCTTGATGATGTGTTTTATACTGATGATTTGCCTCAGTTTGATCAGTATGATGATGATTATGTTCTCCAAACAAAAGCTAATCTTGCAGACAAATCAGCAGCTAGTTTGTGGAAGGAGGAAGTTCACTTTCAGTAGCTTGAGTACAGTGATCAACCGATGCATATCGGCTATGAAAATGACGAGGAAAGTGCAGCAAATTTTGAAGTAAGTGAAGGATCTTTGCCTTTTTGTTTTGATTCATTTCAGTTCATCAGAAACAACTTTCATGCAATCCGAAATCAACTGTCAACAAGTCTTGATTTGGACCATCTTGAGGGCAATAGAAACCTTGTTCAAGACTTCTCATATCCAGATTTGCAGCCCCCAAATGCCATTGATTTTCAAGTTGTAGATGAAGACATGGAAGCTGGCACATATGATCAAATGATTCAAGATGATTATGTACCTTTCTGCTTTGAATCATTTCAGTTTTTGAAGGATAAATTGCATAGTAAATCTTCAAATGAGCAGCCTGTAGGAAATCATGTAATCTCATCGGAACCAATAGAAAATGGGTTGCAGCAGTCTTTTCAATTTTTTCACGATCCAATAGCTGATGTGTTGGATGATGTCTGCAGTCAAAGTCCTTCTCCACTGACTATATGTAAGCTTGAAACGCGTGCTGATATAAACTTGATCCGGCAGCCGGTCTTTTTGTCATTTTTAGCAGGAGTCTCGTCACAAAGCTCAGATCAAAGTTTTCATTCATGGTATGAGGAGAAGAAAAGTAATCCATTGGATGAGCTAAGTCCCAGTGTGCATGAATTTCAAGATCCTTATGCAGTGTTTTTGGAGGCGGATAGAGAATCCATAGTATTCAACGGATCTGTTCACAAGTTTTCATGGGAGTTGCCTTTCAGTAGTTCTCTCTTGATGTTCATAAGCGAGCACTTGCGGAGAATTCAAACAACAGCCATAATACTTACTTGGTTGCATTGGTTGTTTCATTTCACTTGATCAGGTGATGAATGAAACTGTTAGAGTAGGTTGTATTGAATAAGCTTCATATTGAGCATATTTTCCAGTTTTTCGGTTGTGTTTAAGTATCAAGTCAGTTTTTAGTTGAGTGAGAGTCATTTTTTGTAGTCAAGTCATCAGTTTTCAGTCATGCATTTCAGCTTGATTTTTGACTCCATTGCCCAATGGATGAAGGCATTGTTTGCTTTCCTAGAGATCTGTAGTTTTTGGCACCTCCAAGGAGCGACCATCCCCATTGTAGCCAATGTTAGTGTCGGTATCTTCATCCCTTCATCAATGATCAAATTCCTCTTGTTGCATTGCATATTAGGTGTCTCATTCAGTCAGCTGCATTCCATTAGGAGCATGGATCATCTGACGGTAGTGGCTTGTTGCTCATGTCCCTCATGTATTTTATCTGCTGGCTTATTTCTGTTCATTAAAATCATTTGCAGTCATTTTTGGTCTCATAGTTTGCAAAGAATCATTTTTAGGGTTTTAGTCTCATTAGGTCTAGGGTTTCATTAATCAGGTTTTTAGAATGCCTAATAAGGGTCAGCAGGCACATGAGGAAGTTTGAAATAAGGTTTCAGTGCTTAAAATCTCATCGCCATATGCATAATAATTTATTTTTCTTCAAAACTCTATTTTGTAGAAAAATAGTGTTTTTATGTGATTTCCAGTTTTCTCAGTTGTAATAATATTTCACTGGCAACCCTGGTCGCCTTTGTCGAGCTCCAACAGATTCATTCCTTGCAAGAACAAAAAGAAAGCTCATCATTCAGTCAAGAAGCCAAAATGAAGCAAAAAAAAGTTTTTTCAAAAAGTGTCAAAGTCTGGAACATTGCAAAGTGGGTTTTTTGAAATCAAGAGTTAAAATCCTTGGTATATAAATCATTTTTATGTTACAAGAGTTCATTTGTATGCCAAGAGGAACCAAGGATAAATCGTGAAGGGCGAAGAAGAAATTTGAAGGATAATTTGTGCAACTTTCCCTACGCGGCGCATTGGGCCGGCCGCCGCAATGTAAAAATTACACTGGCACGACGCATCAGGGAGGCGCGGCGCATTGGGTTAGGTGCGCGACGCACATGGCAGAAAGCAATTTTTTTGCTATTTCTTCCAACTCATCAGACTAACTCGGTCAATCTTTATCCAAGTAAGTCATGCAATCATTACATTGCCATGAATATGTATTTGGTGTTGTTTGTGAGGAATCGAACACAAAAAACCAAACTATATTATCTTGTTTGAGGATTTGCTTCCTTTAGGGTTTTGAAATTTTTTTTGTGCCAAATATTCCCATTTCTCCACCTTGTTTTTTTCCCCTCCTCATTGTTTGTAGCCTCACAACAACCCGTTTCACTGTTTATCCTATATCCCTAGTTAATGATTCCTATCTCAATTCCATTCCCTCCCCATCCCAATTGTGAAATTTCTCCAAACTTAAGTGGCTGTCCCTAAATCACAGATTTCAAATGGCAAGTTGCACTTGATAAAAGCTCATTATTCCTACTACCCTATTCCTCCATATTCCCCCCCATATTACTACATATTTGGAAATAAAGCAAAGACACCAAATTCTCATTTTCATTCAAGACAATATAGACTTTGGACATCATGGAGACAGATACTTCTTATGACCAAGACAATGACTCTACAACTGAATTACATGCACCAAGAAGGCATTAAGGCGGCGTAAAAAGTATGTAAAACTTCAAAATTTTGGCCGAAGCTTCTTTGGCTCAGCATAACACTTGATGGTGGACATTTAGCCCAAATTTCAGCAAATTTGGGAAATTTTTTGTCAATTTTGAATTTTTTGGCCTTAACACAGATTTTTCTGCCCGACGCATCACGCCACTTGGCACGCGCTTATAATTGGCAGCTCCTCTTGAATAAAACTTTGTATTTCTAAATTTTTCATCAAAATTTATGCATGCATACCCATTACCTAACGATTTTGACAAGTTTTGGGTTGCCTGAAAGGTCAAAAACACCCTAAAAATGGCCCTTCCGCCACTTTTTAGACACACAGGAAGCAGTGTTGGAAAAACTCTTTTTTTGAGGGGAAAATGGCAACCAAATTCAGAAATTCCACTTGGGTTGTAAAGTAGACAGGTAGAGCTTTCCAACGAGATATTATGCACTCAATTTGGAATCTATGAAGGCCCTCAAAATCAGCTCCAAAGTGGCGCAATGCATAGAGATTTCAAGCGCGGCGCATTGGGAATTTTGGCCTAGTTTTCACTCAGTAACTCAGTTTTTCGCCTAGTTTTGGCCAGTTTGACTTTTTTATCTCAAAATTTAAATATCTTGATGTAACTTGATGTAATTTTATGGTTTTGATGTAATTTTTATTAATTTTCACTCATGTAAGTAGATTCATTCACCAAAAAGTGAAATATAACTGAATGAATCAGTTTCCTATCTTATAGAGGCAAGTTGTTTCATTGCCTATTTTCTAGTTCTTAGTTTAGATATTGTTGAAACAACTCCTAAACTAGTGAGCTCGACCCCTAGAGGCATGGGAATGAGTTAGGCTTGTCTATATCTTGTATTTTCTCAGTCATTTTCAGGGGTTGGACACTTGGGATTGCTTTGAGCTTCATTGTACATTTCATCTCTGCATTTTGGCAAAGGAAATAGACCAGGGTTTGCAGCACTCTTTGGGATCCATGTGGCTCTATGTTTTGATGGTGTGTTTCTCTCTGTGATTGTAAGTTCACTAATGTTTCATGTGTATCATTTTCCTTCTCATTTCTTCTTAAATTAAACAAACAAGTAATAAAGGCGGAATTCATTAGATTTGCAGTGCTCTGCCTTGAATTTTTGTTTAATTTTCCATGTTTTCAACTATCTGAAGAGGATTCTTGAAAGCCTCTTTCCCTCTTCAATTCCTCACTGGTTTGAGCTATCCATTTCATTCAATTTGAAGCATCAAAAAAATTGCCTTTCTTGCCCCATTCAGCTCTCTGCAAAACTATGCCTCATTCCCCAGACCCAAAATCTGCCTTTCCCTTTGATCCAACAAACACCCTCAAAATAAAATCAAACTCTCTTATATGTATACCTAGCCTAAAATCAGCCTTTATTTTAAGTCATCTCAAGCCTCACTGATTATTTTTGCTGAGATTGACAATGAGAGAGCCCTCTCCCGATCTGGTAGGGCTAGCTACCAGATTAAGTGTGGTTTGATGTTACCCTAGACTTTGCCTTCCTTCAGCCTGAGGTAGATTTAGGAAATAACAAAAAGTATGACTGAAGGAGGTTTACATTGAACACTGGGTGTAGGACACAAAGTGGGGGAATGTTGATCTCAAAAGCATTGTCCCGCATAGCCTTGGTGATTGTGTAATGCCCATATCAAAGTGTCCTGATCTTCCGATGGGCTCTGGTAAGGCATTATTTCTGCAAATGCAACCAAACCTTTTTTCCCAACTAGAACTTGTGTGGCATCTGATGTTGATCATGTCGCTGCTTGTACTTAGCATTAGATTTCTCCAAGATGTCATGGACCTGCGGGCGAACATCCTGGATGCATTCAATAAATCTAGTTTCTTTATCAACCTCAAATATTACATGTGTGGATTATCTCTATGTGGTCTCATGAGGTATGGAAACATTAGGCAGCAACGTGCCTGGGCTCAGATCAATGGAGTGCTTGACTTCACAGTGTAGAGGGACCTCTTTGGGTGAGGATAAAATGTCCTTGTATTCCTCCATGTCATTTTCCATCTATTGCTGCCATGCCGGGCAACCCTGTTTGGAGGCTGCAACCAAAATCTTATTCGTGCCCTGTGGGTGAACCATAATTAAAAAAAAATTCCTGGTTTGGAAAATAATTTTACTTTTGGGAAATAATTTTACTACATTGCTTTGCGGTACTCAAAGAGATGGTGGAAGGCGGTACTACCTTCGATATCCTGTACAACCTATTTACAAAAGTAATAATAACAAAGCAAGGTCGAGACTCATACATAGCATGTCGCTTCCACAGGTATGGTTTGCCTAGTAATACATCAGACACATCAAGATGAGAAACATCACATAGTCCCTCATGTGTGAATGGCTTGATTTTGTATGAAAGGCGACAGTACTAGCGGACGCGAAGATCTCTTACTTGGTGAAGACACCCAATGTTATATTTTTTCTGGTGATCAAAATCAAAGTTTCATCACTGTTCATACTAGTCTCACCCATCCCACACACAACCACTTTTCATAAAACTTCTCGGCCAAGTAACCTATCATTAGGGGAATTTTGAGGTCTAAAATGGGCCTCCTAAGAAAAATGTACAATAAAAATAAACTTTATAAGAACCAATAGGATTCAAGATGATGATTTCAACCACGGTGGATGATTCACCATTTTTTAAGTAAAAGGGTAAAAATATTAAAAAATAATAAAATAATAAAAACTACTTTTTCAACTTATCTCCCAAAGTTTTTACTCAAATTTCCAGTAGGAGTACTCGTTGGATGAAAAATTTAATTCCTTCTCCAAGGAGTACCCATGTTGCTTACTTTCTATGGACCCTGCTACACGAAAAATGAGAAATACATAAAAAACGTGATTGCAATCACGTTTTTCAAGTATTTCTCATTTTTCGTGTAGTAGAAACCATCGAAAGTATGCAACATGGGTACTCATTTGATGAGGAATTAAATTTTGAATCCAACGAGTACTCCCGCTCAAAAGTTTCGTAAAAAATTTGGGAGATAAGTTAAAAATATGAGTTGAAAAAAGTAGTTTTTTCTTTTTTCCCTCTAAAATTTGATGATATGATCAAATCTTATTTTATTATTTCATAATTTCGTTAGGAGGCCCATTTAAGACATCAAAATTCCCCTAATGCTTCACTTCCCGGCCAACAAACTTAGCTTCACCCAGCCTCCCTGAACTACACAATGCATAGTTTCAGTCCTTTGGCTCTGAACTTGCCTCTTGGCACTGCACAATGCACAATCTCTACCTCCCATGGGTTGCTGCATTGTGCAGTTTTTGTGCTCAGGCTCCGACACTAACCTCCTGAATTACACAAGCCTTCCTCCCAGCCTGGACTTAACTGCAAATGGCAAAGACACTAGCCTTAATATCACTCCTTGAAACCTTGAACTGCGGAACAACATAATTGGCCAACCTCCCTTTCCACCCGGAACTACGCAATATTTTCATCTAGTGGTCATTCCCTTAGCTTCTCTCATTGTCTCCTAGAACTATGTATTTTTTTTATCTCAACCCAGCCTAAAATGAAAATTGCGCAATATAAATGCTCAAGGATCACCCTTTCTGGCTTGAAATGCGTAATTGCACAGCTACTGAGCCTGTTTCCCAACTCTGCATATGGTTTTGACTAAGTTAAAGGATCAATATGCTAAATATTAAACTAAGGGGTTTATCGAACTGATGGCATATTTTCATGACTGGATTGCAGATGCATGTACTCTAGGATACCATTATAGGATAATGAATAAGGATATGGACAAAGTAAAAGACACATGTGTAGGTAATTATGCAAGCTGACCACTCAGAGGAAAGCAAAGGGATACCAATTTCTGACTAGACCTCAATACTTGATCACATTAAACACTCCTCATCTCTAATCCATGAAGAGGTGAATAGAAGAGCACCCTCGAGAAGACATGCACCAAGTAGTAGCAGCAGTGGCTTGACATGGCTACATTGTCAAGCAGTCCATGTTTGAAATTCCATGTCAGATCATGTCATGAGTTGTCATATGCTACATCATCATTTTGGATCATGTAAATTGTTATTCAAAATTTATTAAAAAGTGGAATGCCAAAGGAAACACATAGAATATGATGATTCATGTAAAGTTGAAATGTCAAGTGAAGTCAAAAATTCATGAGGGTAGTCAAAGAATCACAAGGAAGATGAAGCATCACCCCTTGGTTATATATACACCCTCATTTTATGAGAAAAGGATTTTTCACCTTGGCTCCTCTCGCAATGCATTAGAGAGATAGAATTGTTCTTTTGGGGAGAAACGAGTGGCTCCAATGCTCCACTATTGGAGCTAGTGATATTCATTACATACATGTTCCTTGGAAATTTTACTTAAGAATAGAAGCCTTCAAGGCCAGCATGTTCTTCATGCATGGTTTATGAATATTTGTAAGACTATTCTACGGATGTTTGTATTTCATTTTTTCTTTCATATGTGCTAAAGTAGTTTAACTATTTTAGTTATTTTAGTACTTATCTTATTGAGAGTGTGTTGTAATGGTTGTTATCGTTGTCTCATCCTTGTGGACTATTCCATAGGATACTAGACAAATATTTCTCATTGATTGGTTGTAATTCCCATCACATATTTTGTTGACTATTCTGGTGGGTGTTATATGGATCCTTCTTGGTTACGTGTGTCTCCACTAAGGCGGTACTATTACCTCTCTCTTAGAGGTTCACTTTACACTTTCCCTCTGAGGTAGAATAATTTTGACAGACCTACAATCGAGAACTCAGAAGACATACCTTATTTATTTTTAAAGGAACCATGCATTCCTCTCTCTTGTTGATAGTTAGAGCCAACGAAAATCTATAAGAATACATGACAGCTGGGCCGATATATTGGATGGGGCTCCTATCCCAAACTATGTAAGGTCTAATTGGGACCACATATCGAGGAGACCCCTTGGTTGACATATTTCTAGCACCATCAACAGAATCCCTTTGTGGATTGTGGTAAAGCCCGAGGAAACCTAGATTTGTTTTATTGTGAGTCCCACATTCATGCTTGGAATATGGCACCGAGGTGATTGACTGAAAGAAATATTTGGTTCAACAAAATTTATGGTAGAGTGGTTCATGGAAGTCCCTGACTTGGTTGGCATATGCATTCATTAATAAGAGCTCCTTATCCTTTGGTATTTCATGTTTAAATGTACTTGTTCATGTGTGGTTTTTAAGGTTGTTATATAGCTTGTTATTTATGTTGGTTATATGTTTTTTATGTGTATGTTTAATGATAGACTTGATGTATGTCTCTCATCATGTTTTGATGAGAAAATGAATGAACAATGAATATATGACCTAATAAGTGATAATGTAGATATTTTGATAAGGAATCAATTCTTCTTAACGATTCTTAGATAAGTATGAGACCCCTATGCCCAGATCTCGTTTTATGACATGTAGATTACATATTTGTGACATGTTTGACGAAATGCCTCTCATGGCTAGTAGGGGTCATATAAAGTACTTGTATGATTTGTTGCGATATTACCCTGATTTGATTGTTATTTTATCATTTATGAAAGTTTAATGAATTTATGGATAGTGGTCTGAGTCCTAGACTGAAAAAGTGGCACAGAATTCGAGGTCATTTGCTCACAACTCCCTATAAAATTCCACAATCATTGGCATGGCTTGTTGTGGGAGTGACTGGAAGGCCTAGGTCGCATGAATTTCTTGTCATTGGAGTGACTGAGGGTTTAGATCAAAAAAATGATAATTTGTCTCAGGGGTTACACACCTGGAATGGTGGTTGTCTCCTCGAGGGTGTGTAGCTCCTGAGTATGGTTATAATGGTTTTTTTTTGTCTATTCCACTTCCTTAACTATACATGGGGAGTTAAATCAAATCAATATAGCCTCTTATCACATTTTTCCCAGAATGGAATGGTTAGATTGGGTAAATTAGGGAGGAGGGTGTGACATTGTGCCCTCTCAACAATTTCCTTTAGTGTTTCTACCCTTGACGAGAAGAGTCTCTTATAGAATAGTTATAACCTTGAAAATACCACCCTTTAAACTTAGATTATCATTTACCATATTTGGTTTCTTTTACCAAGACTCTTGTTCTATGTAATGGAAATTAGTAAGAAAAAGTTGTCGATTGCACCTTTCATGAGGAGTCCTCGCACATGGTCACATACCTTGAAAAAGAGTAACCATTTTAACCTTAGAGAAGACTCCTTAGGGTGTTTCACAACTAATGAACCAAAGTATTTTATGTGGCATATCAGAATCATAGATTAATATCTATATTAGAGTTTGATACCTAACAAAATATTCATCTCCACATAGTCCAACCACCTTCTTCCATGTGGCATTGTTGCCACATCAAATTGCATGTAACATAGTGCCACACTATCTTGGTATGCAACTACCATATTTCACTATGCTAAGTTATTACTAACATTTAACAATTTAGTTAGCTTACCACACAACACATTCTTAGCATTACACAAGTCAATTTGAAGACCTCTTCCATTGTCTTTTTTATTTCTTATAATGTTGATTTTAAATCAACATTCATCATTTTGATTATGTTTTTCATATGGTACTTTTTAAAGTGTTTTTTTATCCATATTCAACATCTTAGTGCAATTTATTTCTAGAAATTTCCTTATAAAGTGATTACTAGTTTTAGTTCTTACAAAGTCCCCTCTAATCCTCATCTTGGCGGTAGTTTAGGGTTATGAATTCTTCATATAGACTTATTTTTAATGTTATATTTTCAAGTTGTGTATTGTTTGAAGAACTACTTATTCATATCACCAAAATTTCAATGTAAGATCATACACAATCTATTTACATTATATTGTACATTGGAATTACTCTGGAGCTTTGGCCTCTTAGTTTTTCTCTAGATTCTTCTTGTTTGACCATATGGTTTCATACATAATTTTTGAATTAAAGTTTACTTTTAAATCTATATATTAATGGTATATACATAGTATTTATTACAAAAGTTTGGGTGAGTTGTCTAATCTCCATTAATGTGTCCAAAATTCAAAAATCATGGTTTGCTTATGTCATGAAAACCCTAATCATAGAGCCATAGTCACATTCACATAAAATTAAGAAATAAATCATGCAAATGAGTAATAAACACTATTATAAGGCATACCAACTATAAGGAGAAGTTTTGAATGGTTTTATGTGTCCTTGTCACATATCTAAGTCATCAAAGGATCAACATCGATGAGTATCATTGGATCCCATCGATCCAAAAGTGCGAGGAATGGTTTGCTAATGACAGGGACCCTATAGATCAAACTACATCAATGGTCCCACCACTAATGAACTAATTCCCTTCCGGATACATGGATTTATGTTAGGATTATTATGGTTTAATCCAATTAAGCTAGGCCAAGAGGGAAGCCTATGAAAGGTTATCATGTCAAACAATCCAAAGGATTTCGAGAGACTCTACTCATAATATATACCCCTCGATGCCAATAACGAGTTGTTGATGTAAGTTCTCCATCAAGGGCTATACCTTTCATATTTGCACATCAATATAGAATAACAAAACTTATGTAATAATATAGCATCATTAAATAATACATCATTATCTTTTTTCCAAACACAAAACATAGATTTACTTATAAGAGGAATCTAATAAACATGGAATTGGATCACTTAATGGATGTAATATCAAAGCAAGGTGGTCATCTAAAAAAGGTAACAACCAAATAATACTAAGAGATATATTCTACCCAAACCCATACACCCCTAGAAAGTAGATAAAACCACGGAAAAGTTTATGGGATAAATTTTATAGATGTGAAATTTTCCATGAATTTTGCTAAAGCAAGTTTCACCAATTTCCTTTTTTTTTTGTAAAACTGGCTCACCTAATGTTTATAGGAAAAAATCATTTACCTTAGAAATTTGTCATAATTTTATAGAGAATATATATATTCATTACAACTGAGAATATATATTTTTTTAAATTTGTCAAAGTATTTTATAATTATTCATATTAGGGAACAATAAGATTTGTCAAGGTTTCTACACTTTGAGATAAATTTCCATCCTTAAAATTTTTCTTAGATCATAAAACCATATAGGGTGTTTCAAGGTTTCAATTTTCTCACATTTTGGAAAAAAAACTATTTGACACCAAATTATGTTAACCTTATATTTATGGTTAGACCCACCAATTTATTTTTCTTAATTTTTTTTGTGAAGTGAATTTATATTATCCAAAAACTAGGGTGTACAACAAGGGTTACATATGTGCAATTAGTCTCTCACATGAGAGACCTGACCATATCCAACAAAAAAATTCCTTAATGAGGACATAGACATTTGAGAACACATTGTTACAAAATTATCTAACTTGAAGATAGTACATAGGCCTAATGGGCCATATACATAAGGAACAAAAAAAGGGAAAACAACATGCACTTCCATTTCATCATCATGTCATATGCTACAATTATGATCTTACCACTAGGAGGGGATCTGGTGGGCCATTCGGGCATCTCCTTGCTGCCGAGGGAATGCAAAAGTGTAGCTTGATCCTTTCCCTCCTTTGATCAATATTCTAAACGTGTTTTTGAATATTATCTGACGATTGAATAATTTCCAAGTGGGATTCATTGTGGTCTAAGATCGACCTCCCTAATAGAAGTTTCATTTTCCAATACATATCCATCATTTTCATGTACTAGTTGAATTGACCCCTCATATGACTAGTCTCTTGTATCCAGTCTTCCCGTCAAATCAACACCTTTGTGTCTGATAGGGATATTTTATGAGACATGTCCTTCCCTTCTTCTTGTGTGATTTCCACCTAAATATTATCTAGGGTTAATCCTTGATATTGAGAGGAAAACCATGCTATTTAGTGACACATATGAGTGTTTCCTCAGTAGACCCACCAACATTAAAATCTATTAAAGGTATTATTTTTCAAGTTCAAGAATAAGGCAAGTTATATGCTTCTTAAAAAAATAACCATGCATTCGACTTATGCTTCATTCACCACACTTAATTCAATTAAACTTCATATAAGGGATCAATGCATAAATATTCATAGCCAATATTTAACTTATATATGAATGAGTAATTTTCCTTAACCAATGTCCAATATTATCACCATGAATGAGGGATTTGAAGAGAAATCTTTAGCATTGTAAATTCAAGGGTAAGATCCTATATGTGGTCCATACATACCTAAGCAAATCAGCCAATGAATATTCCCCTTCACATTAGATCCAATAAAATATTTCTTTGATACGTCATCATATAAATCATTATTTGAGTGGATTTCCTATCCAAAAATATTCATGACATATAAGTAGGATAATTAAGCCAATAAATCTCCAAAAATAATCAACATTGGTGACATAGAGTAATGTTCATTAAAAATAGGTCAATCTTAAGGGACCACTCTTTATATTCCATGGATGCTTTGACTATTTCAAAAGCCTTTCAATTAGTTTAAAATAAAAATGCCCCAATAACATAAATGAAGAATTTAGTAGATATAGACTGGGCTTGCACATTATTTTTAATGATATAAGTGCTTAAAGTATCAAGGGGTACAAAATAATTCCAAACTAGCTTTGGAAACTAGAAATGTATCTCACATAGCCCACATAATTTGTGGAGGTATTTCTCAATCTATCTATAAATTATAATTAATGAGACATTTTTATGCAGGAGCATTGTGCTCAAAAAATCATTGTATATTTGATTGACTTAGGGGGTCTAATGTTAAATAAGAAATTTAATTTACTAATAGGAAATTTGTATATTTTTAATAATTTGAGTGAGAAATAGGTGTGTGAGTTTTTTAAAATGTAAATATTCTCAAATATGTGAGAATACGAGAGATATTAGACTTGTGAAGATCTCATAAAGATCTTAGGGATTCGGAAGTCCTAGAATGGGGATTTAGTTGAGTCAAAAGTGGATTTAGAGAAATTTTAGGATATGGTTGAGTAGATTGTGGATCTAAATTAGAATTGGTTGCAAAATATTTTTGTATATATTTGTAAGCCTTAAAGGCATTAGAGGAAGCCATTTCAAATAAAGAAAACCAGGCCAAAGAGAGTTCGAAGGTGAGAAAAATGCAGGACTTGGTCTTCCCACATATAGTACATTAGGAAATTTATATTTGAATATGATTTATAGATAACATATATTTTCATCTCTGGAAATTATCTATGTTTGTGAATTCACAATTTGTTTTAGTGTGATGATTATTACATTCAGGTAGTGCTAATCAGATCAGAATTAAATCTCAGGCGTTTTTCTATGTAGTGAAACAGAGTACGGTGTGCATGGTTCGAATGTGCCAGAGCCTGTGTTATAAAATAAATCTCATTGTTGAGCCACGACTGGTGTAAATTTACAACGTTTGCAGATGGAAGTAGTCGTCATTCGGTCCATCACGCATCATTTCAAGAGATCTAATGAGTTTTTTTCTCATAGGATATTTCATATCATTTCTTTGACAGATAAATGAGGGTTGGAATTGAGAAATTAACCCCCATAGAAGAAATGAATACATCCTCTGTCAATGCATGATTTTTTCTGCAAATTATTGAAACAAAAGTGGCTGCAATTTTGGAAAAGAAAGCGTATATGCATTAACGAAGAGCTAAACAACGATATAAGGGTGCCACGATCCACACAAGCAGATGGAGTAGCAAATGATAGATTTTTTGTTCCTATTCACAGAGTTCGTTTCCTGTTCCAGCAAATGGATTGCTATTTGCATCTGCAATGTTCTCACACATCCAGCAAGATTGAATGTAAATGAGCACATGGGTTTTAAGGAATATATTGTTGACATGATCTTGTGTTCCCTTAATCATGCTCAGGTATTACATTAGCGCAAAAATATGAAAAAATAATCCTTCCATATTTATGTATAGCTGATATGAACACAATTTTTAATAAAATTGATCAGATATGGAAGGGTTGAAGTCTCTTTCCTAAGACTTGTAGTGTAGCTAGTGTTTTAAAGCTACCTATTTTGGAGGAATAGACATGGCGGGTCATCATTTTTGGTATCAAAGGGAGTAAAATATATTTGGAGGAAAACTAGAGTAGAGTTATTCTCTTTAAGTTGTATACGCAGATACAATTGTGATTGTAGGAAGAAAGGATCATGTTTTAAATCTAACAGGGAGCAGACACAGAGATAAAGTGTGGCAGAATATGGAGAGTAATTGATACTCTTAAGGAGAATTTACAGAGGAAAATGAATAGGAAATAGTCCATTCAAAGTGCAGATTAATGGTGGAACAAGATCATGCAGAGATCTGGAAGGTGATATGGTATGTTTTTATTTTTGACTTTGGGTTTGAGGATTTTGTTTACAGATTTCAGGTCGTAGACAAAGAGGGAATATCTCAGCCAAATAACAACAGGAGGAGATGTAACAAAGAACTAGTTGTGATCTCAAGAGGAAGAGCATGTGAGCTCTTAAAAAGTGGCAGAACCTTGAAGAATTCCAATAGAGGTTGGATAAAGAGGACAAGGGAATGTTCTGAAAGGAAGTGGAAGTTGTAGAGCTTAAAAGAGCAAAAGAGTTTACTCAAATAATGGTTCCATAGGCAGAGAACCATAGATCAAGCTCAAGGAGATATCTTGGTAAGGTAAGGTATCAATAGGCTAAGCTTAAGGAGAAATTCTTGCTGAGATATCAAAGACAGGTATGGAGACTTGCTAAAAAAGGAGGCTTAGGTGTAGTTCACAAGTGAACAAGATGGAGTTCACAAAGAAGGGGAAGCCAATGATCACTAAAATTAATTGCAGAGGTTCGAAGGAAAGCCGCAATAGAAGGAAATATGCCAAGGACATAGAGGTGCTGAGTCAAGAAGAGATTGACAAAGAGAAATATGAGATAAAATTCCATCTTGGGTTATTGATGGAGATGTTACAGAGGAATAAGGAAGACCAAAGGTATGGTTGGATTATGAGAATAGAAGTCAAATGGCATAGATTACAAGTGAAGTGGGAGCATAGATTGAATTCTGAACTAAAGGAAGAGCTACTCAGAGTAAATTAGTATGAGGAGGAAGTTTTGGTATGTGAACCAAAACATGGCCCATAGTTTTTTGAAAGAAATGAAGATACAGAGGAGAAATATATAGAGGATCTTCTAAATCATATGAATGATTTAGAGCAGCAAGAAGACATGATGGTTGAAGCATAAAGTGAGACCATAAGGTCCTATGTTTTTAAAATTGATAATTTGTGTATGATTGCAGGTATTGTAGGAGATAGGCAACCTTTTGAAGATGTCTTCAGGATGGATGAAGATCTTGAAGTAAAATATGATGAATAAAACCTCTCAGATGAGGAAAGCTTTGAATGGTTGCAACAAAAGGAGTTCGTTGATGAGTTACTTAATGGGAGAAGATATTCATACACAGTTGTCATGGAGATTGAAGATCATAATCTTATTCTGATAAAGAATGAAGGAACATTGTCTGAGAGTGTTAAGCCAATGAATTTGACTAATGTTATTTATGAAGAATAATTTCAAGAGAATTTTAATGCATAATATGGGGCAAGGATAGCTCTTGAAGAGGGATTACAAAAATACAATAATTCAAAGTGTGTTGAAGAAGGAGGTGAGGTAGATTTGTCTCAAGACAAATAAAAGACAGTCATAGATTGAATGAAGAGGAAGGAAAACTACTGAAAGATGTTAAGAAAGAAAAATAAAACATTAAAGACTATAAACAACATCATGATGAAGTACTTGTAAGGTGTAAAAGAGAAATTGAGTTGCTGGAGTATTTGTTGAAAGAATAGGAGTATGAGAGTCCGATTGCAGTCAGAAATGAAGGAGTGTCTCAAGCATTGGTTGGGATAGAGATATGTGTTAGTTGGAAAACGTTTATGATGTATTGGCTAACAGAGAAGAAAATTTGGATGAGTACGCAGTCATAAATATGGCAGACAATTTACTTCTTGTAAGTCAATTTGAAGATAAGAAGAAACACATGGAAATTGCAGCAGAAAATGTTAATGAAAGCAGTCAGGGAACAATAGAAATTGATTCAGTGATTGTTGAACTGTGAAAAATAATTATGAACCAATTCATATGGAAGAAACGGATAGTAGAAAGGAGGATCAATGAGAATTTGATTAAAGGAAGGAAAATGAACCAAAATATAGCAGACATGCAGCAACAACAAAGGTGCAGAGCATTTGGAAAATTACAAACTAAGGTTTGGGACTCTGGAGGTTTTCATCATGAATGTTTTCAACTTTGGGAGTCTGATACAAGAGCATCCATCTCAAAAAAGCATTGTGTATTTGATGGACTTAGGGGGCCTAATGTTTGATATGGAATTTAATTTATTAATAGGAAATTTGTGTATTTCTAATAATTTGAGTGAGAAATAATTCTGTGAGGTTTTCTAAATGTAAATATTCTAAAATATGTGAGAATAAGAGAGATATTAGACTTTTGAAGATATAATAAAGATCTTAGGTATTAGGAAGTCCTAGAATAGGGATTTAGTTGAGTCAAAAGTGGATTTAGAGGATTTTTAGGATATGGTTAAGTAGATTGTGGATCTGAGCCATAATTGGTTGCAGAATCATTTTTTATATATTTGTATGCCTCAAAGGCATTAGAGGAGGCTATTTCAAATAAAGAAAACTAGACCAAGGAGAGTTCGAAGGTGAGAAAAAGTCTAGGGCTTGGTCTGCCCACAGATTGTACATCAGGAAATTTATATTTGAATATGATTTATAGATAGCATATATTTTCATCTCTGGAAATTATATCTGTTTGTGAATTTTCAATTTGATTATGTGTGATCATTATTGCATTCAAGCAGTGCTAATCATATTGGAATTAAATCTCAGGAGTGTTTCCGTGTAGTGAAACAGAGTATGGTGTGCGTGATTGGGATGTCTAAGAGCTTGTGTTACAAAATCAAGCTCATTGTTGAGCCACGTATGGGGTAAAGTTACAACATTTGCAGATGGGAAGTATTCTTCCTTCAGTCCACTGTCCATCGTTTCAAGAGACCGAATGAAATTTTTTCTCACAGGAGATTGCATATCGTTTCTTCAACAGAGAAATGAGGCCTAGAATTGAGAAATTAAATTACATAGAAGAAATGAATACATCCTTGTAAATGCGTGATTTGTTCTACAAATTATGGAAAGGAAAGTGGTTGCAAGTTTGGAAATATAAGTGCATCTACATTAACACAGATTTGAACAACGTTGTAAGGGTGGCACGATCCACACAAGCAGATGGAGCAGTGAATGAGGGATGTTATGTTCCTGAAACATCAATTTTGTTCTTGTTCATAGAGTTCGGTTCGTGTTCTAGAAAATGGATTCCTGTTCGCACCTGCAATGTTCTCACACATCCAACAAGATTGAAGGTAAACAAGCACATGGGTTTTAAGTAACAGAGTGTTGACATGCCCTTGTTTTCCCTTAATCACTCTCAGGTATTCCATTAGTGCAAAACTCTAAAAACTAATCCTCCCATATTTATGTATAGATGATATGAGCGCAATTTTTAATAAAATTTATTAGAGATGGAAGGGTTGAAGTATCTTTCTTGAGAATTGTAGTGTAGTTATTGTTTTAAAGTTTCCTATTGTGGAGGAATAGACCTGGTGGGTCATCACATTTTACCAGCAATTTTTTATGTGAATAAATTTTGGGGGGGTACTCTTGGAATTCACTTTTTAAATATAATCTTGTCTTTAGTCTATGCTTCACTCAAACCTCAAGGGAAACTTTGTGGTACCAAAGATCGACAAGATACATGTAGGATTAAATGTTTCAATTCTCTTCAAAACATGATCAACTCCTTGTAAGAGGTTGTGTTAGTAAAGGACTGGTCAAGGGATGTTCAGAAATAGAAAAATAGAATTTATAATAGAATGGAAGACTCCATACCAATTGGATGTGAATTACATGCTTATGAGAAAGATATTATTATTTTTTCAATAAGTCTTAGAGATATTCCTATCATTCTAGATAATTATGGAAAGGCTTCTAAAATAAATCATATGAAGTCAATTTCTAGGTCAAGAACAAATTAAATATTCAAATTTGAAAACTTATTTTCTATAAGAAAGTAGATATCTGCAAATAAAGTATACAAATGAGTGATAGTCATGGGAGTTGCAATTGACCATATATGTGCACATAAGAGGATGTTGAATATGATATAGTCATAAACTTTACTATACCTTTTGGAATATTTAATAATAGTGCTACACAAGATTGTGAATAAAAAAATAAAATCATATTACTAAATCAAAAGAAGTTGGTTTTAAAATCAAGCAAATGATATAGTGTATCAAGTTTATAAACTAGTAATGGGGGATCTGATATATTTTGAAATACACTGAAACCTAAATTATATGATTGGAAAAGTGAAAAAGTAGTTGCATTAACATTCCAAATATCTCGAAGCGCTCACACCTATTAAAGAAGTTCCCAAAAAAATGCCACACCTATTAAAGAAGTTACCAACAAACTGATATTATGAAGGAATGTGATGAGGAGTGTATTTTAATGATGATGATGATGACATGCATGTGTGTATCATGCTTTGGAATGAATTATTCTAAGCCAAGTTAAACTACAAATGATTAGACTAGACCTATATGAATTTAATGTTTTGATCTTATTTTTGAAAATGGTAGGGCCAACCTATATTTTGGAATTTAATTTGGATAGGGAATGGAAGCTTAACTGAGGGACAACCTATATAAAAATTGAATAAAATGCATTTGATTTACTGGCCGAAATTTAAGGTCTTATAGACATCCATGTTTGGAGGTTGAACATGGACTATTTAATCCTCTGTTATATACATGTTTTTTTAAAGGTCATGAAAGGTCGAGTGTTACACATTTGGTGTTTGTGTGTCCACATTGGAGAACCATAAGATACTTTATTGAAGGATGAAAAGAATTGAAGAGATTTCCTAAGTTGTAATGTACAATCGAAAACCCCTTCTTATGAAAGCGCCCATTCGTTGGAGGGTTTCAAACTAGATTTTGTTAAAGTGTCTTTAAAATTCCCTAATTGATATAGTTTTAGCTTAATTAATTGTACAAGAGGAAATTTAACCCCTCTAGACAGTAGGTTAGTTGAAGCTTGGTTTAATGCATAATGATCTATGTGGGTGGAATTTGTTCATCTTGGTTATGTTTATGGATGAATATGATGGACCTTGTCTTGATACTATATTTTCTAACTTATTAGAATACATGGAAAAATGATCTTGCACCTTGAATGATTTTGAATTTTTTTTGGTATGGGATGTGAGGCTAGAGAAGGCTAATTGATGAAATTTATGACCCTCAAGCATGGTGTGATGCATTTCTTAGAAGACAAGTTGGCTATTACATCTTTCACGATGTTCCATGGAAGTGTTGTTTTTATGTTGGTATAAGATTTTAAGGGTAAGGATTTGAGTACAAAAACCACATGATTGAGAAGTGCATGTCGAGACTAGGACTAACATTGTCTTTCTATGAACTTCTGTGATGCAACATGGCTAGGCTTCATAACCGCTAAGGAAGAAAACTATGCTAGTGTGAAGAGAATATGTGATAAAATATTGTTGAAGCTAAGGGAGGACTTGGGGTTGATGCTAGGATTTTGTGGATATTTGATGGTAGCTAGGGTTTTCATGATTTTACCTTGCTAGAATTTTGAGAGTTAGATATTATACCAATTGTATGATAAATTTGTTCCAATGTTCCTATGTTATTGATTGCTAAATTGTTGTGGGCTAAGAACAATGAGAAGTTTCAATATCAGTTTTTTTATATATATTTCATATGTACATTTGAACATACAGGTTTTTTTTGGGAAAACTTGTGTGTGCACATTATTTTTCAGGTTTTGAAAAGTTAAAACCTAAAAAAGAACACCATTCAAATTTTTAGTGAAGCAAGGAAGTTCTTAAAATTATTATTGGCGCACAATGAAGGTTATATTAAAGACATTAATATGTAATTTTATAATAATGCTATGGAAATTGTTTATTTGGCATATCATCTATATCTTTATAATGTAAATCTATATTTTATTAAATATTTATTTTAATTTATCTTTTCCATTATTTACTTGCATCTTATATATTAAAAAAAATTATATAGTTTTGTGGAATTTTCAACAAAAACACTTATGTGCACTTATACTTTTCAACAAAAGCATCCTCGTTACTTTGACTTTATTTGGTTTCTAAGGAAAAATTATATGGTTTTGTGGACTTATACTTTTCAACAATAACATCCCTCTTACTTGGAATTTCTTTAGTTTATAAGGCTCGTACCACTGTAAAAATTAGAAGCCACACTCTGAATTATTTTTATTATTGGAGTCATAGTATTATGGTGATAGTATTTGGCTTGAAATTTTAGGTGTGAAATTTTTTTTCCATTCAATGAAAAAAGCGTTTTGTTGTGCCGCAATCACTTAAATGAAAATAATAAATAAAATAATAAAATGTGGAACTATAATCCAAAATTTTTGACTTAGTAAAATAGAGCGGGATGTGGGTGACATCAGCCACAACATCGCTCCACTCGAGTTCCCATGGATCTCAAATCTATGAGCCTTGAGATCACTCCTTGGCAGTGATTGTGTGTTGCACTAGGTTACTACTTTGCTAGGCATTCAAGCCAGGAGTTAAGATGGCCACCCTATAAATGCGGAGCAGTAACTGCCTCAATCGATTTGGTGTTCTTGTCATTCATCTCCACAACTATAATTCATGCTCTAAAGCTCGCTCAATCCTCCTCCATGGTAAAAAATTCTCCCTATTCCATAGATAAGCCCACCATTATTTGCACATAATTACCGATGCCTACATGTTCACGCCTTTTCTAGCTTGCATATCCATCTCATTTCTTGAATTCCTTCCATTTGTTACCTGCTCTCTCACTGCTAGTGATGCTCGAGTTAATAATCCCTCTGTTATTTTCAATATCGTGCCCTTTGGATCGATGCTCTAAAAAGGTGGTTGCCCTTGTTGTGTGGTCTTTGAATGGGCAGGCCTTTGCTCCCACCATGGCATGTCTTGGGAACTAAATGTTTGTTGAAAATATTAAAGTCACCTGCGTACCCTATGCAGGTAGAAACAGAGTACAACAGGGGCAGCAAAAAAAGGTTGAGTGTACACTTCTGTGCATTTAACAGAGATGGAATGGAAACTGTAAGGAGGAATTAAATGTTGATGGGCCGCAACCACCATTGCAGAGATGAATTTATGTTTGTATGGGAATAGCCGAATTTGCATAGGAAATGAAGACTTTCTTGGTTAAACCACAGAACAATAGAGTTTTATTAAAGACAGTGTTTTCAGGCTTTTAAGCCCTCAACAACCAAACAAGAAGAAGTTTTGTTCAACACGCCAAGTATTTTGAACATTTTGAATTGGGCCATGTCATCTGTGGTCCCCACCACTTCATTTCCAATCCCAAATTTTTTTGAGTTAGTGTCTTGTTGATATGAAGGAGTTCCGATGCGATGCGAAGTTGCGGCATTGCACATCACACATCGCAAAGAAACGATGTTTATCCACCTTCCGAAATGTGTTATGCCGATTGAATGTGTGCAATGCGATGTGGTCCCACCACCATCACTCATCGCAAGTCTTCCACCCTCCGCTTATGTCTTCCGTCGGTGCCGATGCTGCGATGCGATGTGGTCCCTACCACAATTGCTAATCGCACATCGCAATCTCTTATTTCCATCCACGCAGACCGCAAGCTCATTGTAATTCTTGCGATGCGATGTGGTCCCACCACCATTGCTCATCTCAATCGCATTCACCAACCGCACCACCACATATTTATGTTCCATTGAAAGTTTGCGATGCGATGTGGTCCCACCACAATCGAAATCGCAACATCGCAAATTTTTTATTCAACTGTTCCGCCGATCACTGATCGCCGATTGCGATGTGGGCTCCACTCGCATATTGCACAAATGAAATTTTAGATTAAAGTTTTATGTTCTGGCAATGTATTTTTATTGTAATTTTCTTTATGTTTTATGTTCTGCTGCGCCATATAAAAAGTATGAAAGGCCCGTAGTTGTAAGTAATGTTGTATTGCTGTGTAAGCCCGAAGGCAGAGAAAACACAGTGAAGCATAATAGAGCACTGTTTTGTGCGTTTAGAAAGACAGAGATAAGATGTGTGAGCACTGCGTCTATAGCAGTCAAGCATTTTTGTAATCCCACTTCAGTGGAAGAAAGTTGTAATAGCTTTAGTTCTGTTAATGAAATAGAAAAGTTTTATTCTGCAATCTCTGTCCAGTTATTCTCTGTGTTAGAAGGAGAGTATTATTCTCTCAGTCATTGCTCTGGAATTATCAGAAATTCCAACATGGTATCGAAGCTTATCCAGGCTCTTTGAAGGCGTCAAAGAAGCTGAAGGAAGAAGAAAAATATTTGTTGTAGCAATTCTCCAGCAGCATGAAGGCTCAACAGAAGTTAAAGTCCAGGTAATTCTAAAAAAAAACAGAGTTTTGTTTTGTTTAAAAGAGCAGTCCTTAGAGATAGAGTTTGTCTTTTAAAGAAGGAAAGACAATTTGTTTGAAAAAAATAGTCAAGTTTAGTTAAGAGTTCAGTTTATAAGTAATGGCTTGACCAAGCACCAGTATGAATATTGGAAATACTTAGCTTCCACAATTTAATTGGAAGAACTATGATTATTGGGCCATTACCATGAGAGCTCTGTTTGCCTCACAAGATTTATGGGAATTTTTTGAAGATGGTTTTGATGAACTAGTTGATGAGCAGGCCTTTAATGCCTTAACACAGGCAGAGAAGGATTTATTGAAGAGTAATAGGAAGAAGGACTCTAAAGCCCTCTTCTATCTCTATCAAGCACTACATGAGAGTGTATTTCCAAGGATAGCAGCAGCTAATAGATCCAAGGATGCATGGGATACTCTTAAGATAACTTATCAAGGTATAGAGAAAGTGAAGACAACAAAACTACAATTACTGAGGAGAGATTTTGAAACTCTCTATATGAAAGAGTCTGATAACATAGAATCATTATTCACACATGTGATTGGAATGGTCACATAGATAAGGTCTCATGGAGAAACACTTGAATAAAGAAGGATTGTGGAGAAACTATTGAGGAGTATACCCTCAAGGTTTGATGTTATTGTAACCACCATAGAAGAGACTAAGGATTTCTCAAAGTTCACTGTAGATGAACTTCATGCATCGTTGATGACTCATGAACAGAGATTGGAAAGATCAGTAAACCCACCTCTAGAGCATGCCTTCAAGACCCAGATGCCTTTTGGAAGAGGAAGAGGTCAAGGCAGAGGAAGAGGAAGAGGCAGAAGCCAAAATAGAGGAAGGAACAACCCTTCACATTCACATGGAAGAAGCAACAGTCAGAATCAAAGCCATGGCCAAAGCAACAGCCAACAAGGTGGACACCAACATGCTCATGGACAAAGGTATGACAAAACCAATGTCTAATGTCATTATTGCAAGAAATATGGGCACTATTCCAATGAGTGTAGGAAAAAGAAAAATGACATGAATAATAGGCAGAATGCTAATGTAGCAAGAGAAGAAAAGAACCCAAGGAATGTACAGTTAACATGTAATGTAGCACAAGATAGATAAGATGATGTATGGTTCTTAGATTCAGGTTGCAGTAATCACATGACTGGAAACATAGAAATGTTTGCCAATCTTGATGAAGAAGTTAAATCTGAAGTAACAAAAGGAACTGATACTAAGATTTCTGTCAAGGGAAAAGGCAGAGTTAGTATCCGTGCAAGAAATGGAGAGCAGAATTTGTGCCAGATGTTTACTATGTTCCTGGTTTGAAATGTAATATTTTGAGCGTTGGGAAGCTCATAAACAAAGGTTACAATGTACTCTTTAAGAATGATGTGTGCACAATAATGGACATACCTCCAAGCAAGAAGATTATTGCTGAAATACAAATGACCAACAATAGAATGTTTCCACTCAAGCTCAATACCGAATTGAAAGGAAAAGGAAAGAATGTAGCAGTTGTAACTCAAGAGGTCTTTCAAAAGGAAGTGAAAGATGAGAACTCGTTATGGCACTTGAGATTTGGACATCTCAATTTCAGAGGTCTGAATTTGTTGCATAGAAAAGGAATGGTAAGAGGTCTACCATTGATAGAGAAACCAAACAGCCTATGTGAAGGCTGCATCATGGGAAAAAAACACAGAGAAAACTTTCCATCAGGAAAGAGCATAAGGGAAAAAGCACCCTTAGAAATTATTCATTCAGATTTATATAGGCTGATGCAAACAACATCAGCAAACAACATCAGTTTCAGGCAGCAATCACATGCTGACCTTCATTGATGATTTCACAAGGAAAGTGTGGGTTTATTTCCTGAAATATAAAAGTGAAGTCTTTGAGAAATTTTGCCACTTTAAAGCTCTTGTAGAGAAACATAGTGGGCAACATATCAAATTTCTTAGAACTGACAGAGGAGGTGAGTATATCTCAAAAGAGTTTCTGTGTTTTTGCAGAGAGAATGGCATACACAAAAAATTTACTACAAGGTACACACTGCAGCAAAATGGAGTTGCTGAAAGGAAGAATCGAACCATAATGGAAATGGTGAGAAGTATGCTAAAGGCAAAACACTTTCCAAATGAGTATTGGGCAGAAGCTGAAAATTGTGCAGCATACATCTTGAATATATGCCCAACAAAATTTGTAATGAACTGAGTTCCAGAAGAATCGTGGAGTGGCAGAAAACAGGGAGTCACCCACATGAGAGTTTTTGGGTGTGTGGCTTATGCACACATTCCAGATCAGTTGAGAAAGAAGTTGGATAGTAAGGGGTAGAAGTGCATCTTCCTTGGATATTGTGAAGATTCCAAGGGATATAGATTGTATAACCCATCCGCAAAGAAGTTTATTATAAGTAGAGATGTGCAATTTATTGAAGAAGAAGCATGGGATGGAAGCATTTAGAAAACAGTCAATGTTAAAATCTGTTTGTCTCATGATGAAGATGAGGAAGATGTGGCTGAAAATAATACCTCATCGGTAGCACAACCTCCACCAACACAAGGACAGTAAGGGACACCTCAAGCAGGAGTAAGAACACCCTTGAGAAGAAATGAGAGTGCTTCTCCAAGCACACCACATGGAGCAGATTTGAGTGCTTCTTCAAGCACATGTACACCAAATGAAAGAGGAACAAGATTCAGAAATATTAATGAAATTTATGAGCAAGAGACAAAAAATGAAGGTATGAACTATTTGTTTGCTTTGTATTGTCATGTTGATGATCCTATTCATTTTGAAGATGCCATAAAAGATAGAAAATGGATAGAAGCTATGGATGATGAAATTAACGCCATAGAGAAGAATAAAACATGGGAGTTGGTTGATCTCCCAGAAGGTAAAGAATTTATTGGAGTAAAATGGGTCTACAAGACCAAAAGCAATGCTGAAGGTAAGATAGAAAGACACAAGGCCAAACTTGTTATCAAAGGATATAAGCAGCAACATGGAAGAGACTATGAGGAAACTTTTGCACCAGTTGCAAGAATGGAAACAGTGAGAGCAGTGCTGTCCATAGCAGCACAAAAAAAATGGAAGGTTTACCAAATGGATGTAAAATCAACATTTTTAAATGGAGTTTTAATGGAATAGGTTTATGTGGAACAACCTTTGGGCTATGAGAAAGAAGGCCAAGAGCACAAAGTTTGCAGATTGAAGAAAGCTCTTTATGGGTTGAAGCAAGCACCAAGAGCATGGTACAGTAGGGTAGATTCCTATCTATTGGAAAATGGGTTTGAAAAATGTGAAGGTGAACCCACATTATACATCAAAGAAAAATATGGTAAGATTCTCATTGTTGTGTTATATGTTGATGATGTGATATTCACAGGTAATGATGATTACCTCACTGAAAATTTTAAAACAATCATGAAAAATGAATTTGAAATGACTGATATGGGATTGCTGAGATACTTCTTAGGAATAGAAGTAGAACAAAATGAAAATGGGATTTTTATCTCACAAGCAAAATATGTTAATGAAGGTTTAGAAATATTTAATATGCAGGAATGCAAAGCTACAATTACTCCCACATTAATGGGATTGAAGTTGAGTAAAGATGACAACAACAAGGATTTTGATCGTAGTCTGTATAAAAACATAGTTGGCAGCCTTATGTATTTGACTCCAACTAGGCCAAATATTATGCATACTGTTAGTTTGATTTCCAAACTTATGGAAAGGCCAAAAGAAGCACATTGGCAAGCAGCGAAGAGAATTCTGAGGTATGTGAAAGGAACTAAAAGGTATGAGATTTTATATACTACTTCAGAAAATTCTGAGTTGATTGGTTACACTGACAGTGATTGGGCTGGAAGTGTAGATGATTGGAAAAGCACATCTGGTTATGTTTTTCATATGGGTTCAGGATCCATTTCATAAGCTTCCAAGAAACAGCCTATTGTAACATTATCTATAGCAGAGGTAGAGTATGTGGCAGCTACAGTAGCAGCGTGTCAAGAAGTTTGGATGAGAAGGATCTTGAGAAATCTGTGTCAAGAACAGGTAAAGGGCACAATGATTTATTGTGACAATAGCTCAGCTATTGCATTATCAAAGAATTATGTGTTTCACAAGAGAACAAAACACATAGATGCCAAGTTTCACTATATCAGAGAATTGGTGAACAATGGAGAAATTGTTTTACAACATTGTAGAATAGAGGAGAAATTTGTAGATATTCTGACAAAGCCATTGGGGAAAAAGAGTTTTGAATATTTACGAAAATGCTTGGGTATGACTGATAACTTAGCAGCTGACTTTAAGGGGGAGTGTTGAAAATATTAAAGTCACTTGCGTACCCTGTGCAGGTAGAAACATAGTACAACAGGGGCAACAACATAAGGTTGAGTGTACACTTCTGTGCATTTAACAGAGATTGAATGGAAACTGTAAGGAGGAATTAAATGTTGATGGGCCGCAGCCACCATTGCAGAGATGAATTTATGTTTGTATGGGCATAGCCGAATTTGCAGAGGAAATGAAGACTTTCATGGTTAAAACACATAATAACAGAGTTTTATTAAAGACAGTCTTTTCGAGCTTTTAAGCCCTCAACAACCAAACAGGAAGAAGTTTTGTTCAACATGCCAAGTATTTTGAACATTTTGAATTGGGCCACGTCATTTGTGGTCCCCACCACTTCATCTCCATTCGCAAAATTTTTTGAGTTAGTGTCTTGTTGATATGAAGGAGTTCCAATGCGATGCGAAGTTGCAACATCGCACATCGCACATCACAAAGGAACGATGTTTATCCTCCTTTCGAAATGTGGTACTGCTGATTGAATGTTTGCGATGCGATGTGGTCCCACCACCATCGCTCATCGTAATCGCTCATCACAAGTCTTCCACCCTCCGCTTATGTCTTCCGCCAATGCCAATGCTGTGATGCGATGTGGTCCCTACCACAATCGCTAATCGCACATCGTAATCTCTTATCACCATCCACCCAGATCGCAAGCTCATTGTAATTCTTGCGATGCGATGTGGTCCCACCACCATTGCTCATCGTAATCGCATTCACCAACCACACCACTGCATATGTTATGTTCCATTGAAAGTTTGCGATGCGATGTGGTCCCACCACAATCACAATTGCAACATCTTAAATTTGTTATTCAACTATTTCGCCGATCGCCGATCGCCGATTGCGATGTGGGCTCCACTCGCATATCGTGCAAATGAAATTTTAGATTAAAGTTTTATGTTCCGGCAATGTATTTTTATTGTAATTTTCTCTATGTTTTATGTTCCGCCGCGCCATATAAAAAGTATGAAAGGCCCGTAGTTGTAAGTAATGTTGTATTTCTGTGTAAGCCTGCAGGAAGAGAAAACACAGTGAAGCATAATAGAGCACTGTTTTATGCATTTAGAAAGATAAAGAGAAGATGTGTGAGCACTGTTTCTATAGCAGTCAAGCATTTTTGTAATCCCACTTTAGTGGAAGAAAGTTGTAATATCTTTAGTTCTGTTAATGAAATAGAAAATTTTTATTCTGCAATCTCTGTCCAGTTATTCTCTGTGTTAGAAGGAGAGTATTATTCTCTCAGTCATTTTTCTAGAATTATCAGAAATTCCAACCATTTTTATATCTTAGTATATTCCTTTTTGGCACCAATAACAGGTTGTGGACATTGAGATATCAAACTTCGTGTTGTCGATGATAATGCCTAGGCATTGAAGAATGTCGTGGGTCATCTCTTGATCAGGGACCATGAGGAGAACATGTTGCTGATGGAGACCTTAATTCTTGGCATGGACCACTTCAAGAGGAACCTCAAGGTGGCTCTCACTAACAGGGCTATTACCCTTGGCATCTACTTGCTCCCATAATCTTAGTAACCATCATTAATATCCTCGCAAGGCATGACCCTTGAAATCCGTTCTCACTCAACTACTCTTGAGACTGACCTCCCGCCCATGTCAGCTCCTTCTACAACATATCTTCCATAAACTTTAGTGCATCTTGTCAAGCATTCAAGAATTGAATCTGACTACCATGCAAAAGAATGCCCCCAACTTAGCAATGATGATTATGTTAGAAAATTAAATATTACAGAGTAATGCAACACATAAAAAATGTGGAAAATACAAGCACACAAAACACATAAAAACCAGAGAGACACAGATATATGTGGTTCACCCAGTTTGGGCTACATCCACCCCGAACAACCAGTCCTTCCTTTCTGTTATCCAGCAAAAATGAAGAGACAAAACCTACAGCAGATCCGCTGTAATATCCTCTGTTCTCTCTCATAGTCTCCCTATCTGTTTCTCGCTCAGAGAATACACATACAATACATAGTCGCAATACAATACCCTCATAAAAGCGAGGGGTTGCCTTCTAGGGAAAAAAACCCAAAAATAAACATAACTTCTACGGTTAGATCATCCGCCTAATGAATGGCCCAGATTGACTAGAAATTACTATACTTTTACATGGCAATTTTACATCTATTTTTGGCTTTGGGGGCGCTGCCCCCGAAACCCCCGCCGAGGGACCGCTGGCCCCCGGACCCCCCAGCCGGGGGGGTCGGCCCCCCCGCACCCCCCCACGTGCAAGGGTGTACAATTTTCCTGGGGTATACATCCAGCTAAAACAAGGATCTCTGAATCAGGAAGAAAATCAGGCTCCACACCCAACAATCTCCCACTTGGAGACTGATTGTAGCAACTCCATCGCTACTTCATTTTCTGGAAAATGAATCCTCTTTGGACCTGGCTGTTCCTCATCTTCATCATCATCCTTGAAGACCAATTGAAACTAAGCACATTTTCAGTTTCTCCCTGGTTACAACTTTTGTTAGCATATCTGCAGGATTCTGGCTAGTGTGTATCTTTTCCAACTTCAACTCTCCATCTTCCAATACTGACCGTATGAAATGGTACTTGAGATGTATGTGTTTAGTCCTAGAATGAAATGCTGAGTTCTTTGCAAGATGAATGGAACTTTGGCTATCACTGTATAACGTGCCCATATCATGCTTCTCACCCAATTCACCCATAAGCCTTTGTAACCAGATCATTTCTTTACTAGCCTCTGTAGAAGCAACATACTCTGCTTCTGTTGTTGAAAGTGCAACAACACTTTGGATTTTTGAAACCCAACTGACAGTTGTTCCACCTATAGTAAATACATATCCTGTAGTGCGCCTCCTGTTATCTCTGTCACCTGCCATATCTGCATCAACATATCCATGTAGAGAAATGTTTGAACCACCAAAGCATAATGCTTGATTTGTGGTACCTCTCAAATATCCGAGAATCCATTTTACTGCCATCCAATGTTCTTTTCTTGGATTATTCATGTACATGCTTACAACTCCCACTGCATGTGCAATATCAGGCCTTGTGCAGACCATTGCATACATTAAGCTTCCAACTGCTGATGCATATGGAACTTTAGACATATAATCCATGTCTTCTTGGGTCTTTTGGCACATCTCCTTACTAAGTTTGAAATGGCTAGCAAAAGGTGTACTAACTGGTTTTGCATTCTGCATATTAAATCTTTTCAACACCTTTTCTATGTACTCATTCCGAGACAGTGTTAATTTGCGATTTTTCCTGTCTCTAGTTATCCTCATACCAAGGATTTGTTTTGCAGCTCCCAAATCCTTCATTGCAAATGAATTTGCCAATTTTCTTTTGAGCACATTTATTTCCTGCACGTTAGATCCTGCAACAAGCATGTCATCTACATACAATAACAATATAATATAGCTGCCATCATTTTGCCTTTTTAGAAAAACACAATGATTAGAGTGACATCTAGTATAACCTTTTTCAGACATAAACTTGTCAAATTTTAGATACCACTACCTTGGAGCCTGTTTTAACCCATACAAGCTCTTCTTTAACCTGCACACCAATTTTTCTTTCCCTTTGACCTCATATCCTTCTGGTTGCTGCATGTATATCTCTTCCTCCAAATCTCCATGGAGAAATGTTGTCTTTACATCTAACTGTTCAAGATGTAAATATTCCGATGTGACAAGACTTAAGATAGTTCTGATTGAAGTCATCTTAACAACAGGAGAAAATATTTCATCAAAATCAATACCTTTCTTATGTGCAAACCCCTTCACCACAAGTCTAGCTTTGTACCTCTGTTTTCCTCCATCTTCTTCCTTCAGCCTGTAAACCCATTTATTCTACAATGTAGTTTTACCTGCAGGCAACCTGAATAAGTCCCAAGTCTGGTTATGCATTAAGGAGTCCATCTCTTCTTCCATGGCTTGCTCCCACTTCTTCCTGCTTTCAACCTACATTGCCTCTTCATAACATTCAGGTTCACCAGAATCAGTCAGCAATAAATAATATAATGAAGGAGAGTATCATTCATGGGGTCTACTTATCCTGGTAGATCTTCTAACACCACTTTCAGGTGTTTGAGGTGCCTGTTGCTGTTGTGGTGGTTGCTGCTGCTGTGGTTGTTGATTATTATCATTTTCAGGCACCTTTACTTTTTCAGTTATCTCATCAAGAACCGCGTATTCCTTGCTTTCTTTTTCCTGTTTCTTTTCCTGCAACTGATTCTTATACAAGACCTTTTCATTGAATATTACATCTCTGCTCCTAATGATTTTGTGATTTTCATAATCATACAAGCGATAACCAAAATCATTAGCACCATATCCAATAAAGGTACATTTCTTTGATTTTGCCTCAAGCTTTGTTCTATTTTCTTTATTAATATGGACAAAGGCCTCACAACCAAATGGCTTTAAAAAGGAGTAGTTTACCTTTTTACCTATCCATGCTTCCTCTGGAATACCACCATCCAAGGAACTTGAAGGCCCTCTGTTTATTAGATAAACAACAGTATCTACAGCATATGCCCAAAATTGTAAAGGCAATCCTGCATGCAATCTCATGCACCTTACATGCTCCATGATTGTTCTGTTCATCCTTTTTGACACACCATTTTCTTGTGGTGTTCTTGGAACTGTTGAAAATGTCAACAAGAAACAGTGAAGGAGGCATCCTGAAACATATTTCCTGACCTTAGTTGGAAAGTGATCACCTAAACTAGGTGGGGCCCACACATGTGATTTTTGGCACATAGTCTATTTTTAGACTATGTCTATTTTTAGACATAGGGATCATGGTCTATGAGTTGCAGAATGTTATTTGTGCGTGATTGGTAAAGTTGGTAAAAATAGATGGACCTCTATTTTTAGACATTGGGCGGTTTCTATTTTTAGACTTCCGGGCTAAAAATAGAACAGTCAAATATTATTAACCCTTAATAATATTTGGACTATAAACATTATCTTATTTCTCAAGCACTTCGCCTTGAACCCCGGATGTGGCACATGCAAATTACGAAGGAAATACGCTTTTCCTAGGGTTTAAGTGAAGCTATTGAGATGATGACTTCAAGCAGAACTCATGTGACAGAGTTTGGTGGAGTTGATTGAGGAAGTTAGTGGAGTTGTATTCAGCTTTTAACTAATCTAAACATAGGTTGAGCTTTTGTATCCAAGTTAACTAATAGATACAATTAGGTGAGAGTGGTGTGAATTAATTATTAATTAATTCACTAATTAGAAAGTCATTAATCAACTAAAGAATGCATCAGTTAACTTCAGTGCATGGACATTTTCAGTGGAGACCAGTGCGGAAATAGGTGAAAGAGCAGGTTAACTATCAGTTGTGACTATACCGTTGCTATTTGCAACACACAGATAGGTGGAGAAGCCCATGAGGATTGCGCAATACAAGCCAGGTGGTTTATCTATTTAATGAATCCATCCCATAGCATTGAAACACGCAATTGAGGTTGGCTATCAAGTGGCTAAAGGTTGGAGCATGAGTTTTGCTAGATCTAGCTTGATAGTGTGTAGCAAGGGAGGTAGTGCATGAGAGCTTGCAAAGATCTTTGTACTATGATTGTTACATGACTCAAATGTATGGGCACATGTTTTTATAGTTGTTGTTTTTAGCTCTTTAAGCCTACAGGATTTCGTGTCTATGTGTGAATTTTTATGGCTTTAATGTGTGCATGCAATTGATTTTATTTCCGCATGTGATGATCAATGGTAAAAGAGATTCTGTATTATGCATGAAGCTAAAATAGTGTGTGATCAGGAGAATCTCGGTGGATAACATATCAGTTATTCAAATTTCTACATGGTATCGGAGCGATATTGATCATTGGAGCAATTGCAAGACATTGAAGCGGTTGAGTTTTAGGATAAACTCAAGAAACATAAAGATGGAGAAAGCCGGAAATATACATGCATATTGTATATAATTTTCTACATGGAATGAGAGCGAGAATTTTTGGGTGCGCGAGTTTGTAGGGAATATCTGAAAATTTTTGGTGAAATGTTTTCAGAAACAAATAGCATATTTGGATTCCTTGCGAAAAAATACCCAAATTGAAAAAAAAAAATCGGTCGAATCGGAGCTCGGATGAGGGAGATATCATCGATTTAAAATCAGCTCTTTTGTTAGAAAATTTTGCGACGGCAGGACAATTGCAATGTGCGCGAGCCAAGAATCTACATGCACTAAGGTACAAGATGCATGAAAAGCTTTGAGGAGCAAAGCAGAGGTTAGTGACTTGGTGGTTGAGAGGGAGCCTCTCAACATGCAGCGTGAGGACAAGTCAAGAAGGTTGGGATTTGGGCAAAGAATCTCTACAGACTTGGAGTAGATGGGATGTCTACAGAGCTTCCTGCTGATGGGAAGTGCATGAAAGGCATGCAACTGATGCTTGAGAGGGAGCAAGTTTTGCATGCAGGTATTGAAGTAGATGGGATGTCTACGGAGCTTCCTGCTGACAGAAGGAAGACAGCGGGAATCGAAGCTGAGAGGGAGCAAGTGTTGCATGGTGCTGGTTCAGCAACCTGTCTGAATGGCTGGTTTTGCATGCAGGAAATGAACTCCGTACGGGAGCAACGGAGGACTGCGGAGGAAGGACTGCCTCCTTGGTGCAGAGAAGCCCTTGCCTGGCTGCAGAGGGAGTGCATGTGCTCTATAACCAGGTATGAGGTGGGCGACATGCATGATTAATCCTAAGAGTGAGATTTTAAAAGGAATTCATGAGATGGTGGATCTCATGGATTGAACCCGGCTACGAGGTGCCCACAAAGATGGCAAGAGCAAGCACTGGCCGGGAGGATGCAGCAGATCATGACAAAGGTCGGACATCGGAGCGCGATCGAGTTGGCAAAGAAGTGCAAGAGCAAGGTGCAAGAGTTCAAATGCTAAAGAGTTCCCGATGACATGCATGAAATGCCACAGGTCGAATACTTTGATGATAGATGCATCTGACTGATTGAGTTGTTTGGATCCTATTCCGTTTCAGAGGAGTTGCAGAGCATATGCATGGAGTTGCATGGCGCTTGTGAAGGTTGCAGGGTGAATGCATGGGGTTGCATGTCGCATGCAAAGACAGTCCTTTATTGTTGAGAGGGAGTGTTGAAAATGGCAACAAGAAACAGTGAAGGAGGCCTCCTGAAACATCTTTCCTGATCCTAGTTGGAAAGTGATCACCTAAACTAGGTGGGGACCACACATGTGATTTTTGTCGAAAAAATCTATTTTTAGACTGTGTCTATTTTTAGACATATGGAGCACATTATAGGTTATGGATATTACATTGGTTACTTATTAAAAGTATATGGATTTCTATTTTTGTGATATTAATGAATTCATTTTTAGATTGCTGGCCTAAAAATAGATATGTCGAATATTATTAGCCTTTACTAATATTTGGATCACAAACATTATCTTATTCTCTTGGAGCACTTCAGTTTGATGCCTGGATGTGGCACATGCAGCTGACAGAAGGAAATACGCTTTTCCTAGGGTTAAAGTGAAGCTATTGCATGATGACTTCAGTTAGAACTCATGTGACAGAGTTTGGTGGAGTTGATTGAGGAAGTTAGTGGAGTTGTATTCAGTTTAACTAATCTAAACATAGTTGAGCTTTTTGTATCCAAGTTAACTAATAGATACAATTAGTGAGAGTGGGGTGAATTAATTATTAATTAATTCACTAATTATAAACTCATAAATCAACTAAAGAATACATCAGTTAACTTCAGTGCATGGACAGTTTCAGTGGAGACCAGTGCAGAAATAGGTGAAAGAGCAGGTTAACTATCAATTGTGACTATACTGTTGCTATTTGCAACACACAGATAGGTGGAGTAATCAATGAGGATTGTGCAGTTCAATCCAGGTGGTTTATCTATATAAAGAGACCATCCCATAGCATTGAAACACGCAATTGAGGTTGGCTATCAAGTGGCTAAAGGTTGGAGCATGAGTTTTGCTAGATCTAGCTTGATAGTGTGTAGCATGGGAGGTAGTGCATGAGAGTTTGCAAAGAGCTTTGTACTATGATTGTTACATGATCTCCATGACATGTATAATATACAGATAGTTGGGGGTTTTCAGCTTTAAGCTTTCCCATGAAATACTGTGTTCATATGTGTGATTTTTTATGGCTTTAATGTGTGCATGCAATTGATTTTATTTCCGCATGTGATGATCAATGGTAGAAGAGATTCTGTATTATGCATGAAGCTAAAATAGTGTGTGATCAGGAGAATTTCGGTGGATAACATATCAGTTATTCAAATTTCTACAGGAACTGTCTTCTCTCTACGAATTCCATGCTCTGAACAGTACCTATCAAACTCTTTGCTGCAATATTCACCTCCATTGTTTGATATGAGACACTTTAACTTCTTTCCTGTCTCAATCTCAACCAAAGCTTTCCATTTCTTGAAAGTATCAAATACATCAAATTTATTTTGAATACAATAAATCCAAGTTTTTCTAGTTGCATAATCAATAAACGTAACATAATAGCGAGAGCCACCGAGAGATGATACCTGAGCAGGTCCCCATACATCTGTATGAACAAGCTCCAATTTTTCACTCTTCTTTTCTTTCCCAAGTCTGAGAAATCTGACTCTCTTTTGTTTTCCATAAATGCAATTCTCACAGAAATCCAAATCAACATTCTTCAAACCTGGCAACAAATTTCTTGAGTGAAGAATCGTCATCCCCTTCTCACTCATATGTCCGAGCCTATGATGCCATAGTGCTGCATCTGCTCCTTTGGAAGTTAAAGCATTAATAGAGTTAGAAATACGATTGCATAAATACAATGTAACAACCTTTTCTCCTTTTTCTATTACCAGGGCTCCTTTGGTGACCTTCCAAGCTTTATCTGTGAAAGTTGTCACACAACCTTCACCGCCTAACTGCCCTGTTGAAATCAGATTTTTTTTAAGATCTGGAACATGCCTTACCTCCTTTAGTAGCCATTGGTTTCCATTTTGTTGTTTTACAAGAACCTTACCCATTCCAACAATTTTACAGGGTTTATCATCACCCAAACAAACTTGTCCAAAGTATCCTTGAACATAGTCATGAAAATATTTCTTATCAGGTGTGGCATGGAATGAAGCCCCTGAATCTACATCCCAAGAATCAGTAACATTTTCGAAAGAAAGAATCAAAGCATCTTGTAACACATCACCTGTCACATTTGCTTAATGATTATTTTCTTGTTGTGCATCTCCTTCTTTTCCCTTCCGAGATCTACAGTCTTTCTTTAGGTGTCCTTTCTTTCCACATTTCTAGCACACTATCCCTGATCTAGACTTGGACCTGCCTTTCCTTGATTTACTGCGATATCTCGAGCTCTTTCCTCTTTCCATTCTTCTTCCCCTAGACTCTGCACTCAAAGCATTACCCGATGTCTCACCGGAGCTTTTCCATCGCATTTCCTCGCTAAGGATAGCACCGATAACATCATCAAACTTTAAAGTACTAGATCCAGAGACAGAGTTACTAATGGCCATTACTAAACCATTCCAACTCTCTGGCAATGAGCACAAGAATAACATAGCTCTAAATTCATCATCAAAGTTTACCCCTACAAAACTTAACTGACTGGTAACTGTATTAAAATCATTTAAATGGTCTGCAACAGATCCACCTTCCGACATCTTCATATTAAATAGTCGTTTCATAATAAATACCTTGTTTGAGGCCCAGGGTTTTTCATATAATTTCGCCAATGTCTGCATCAAACCCTCTGTTGTTGTTTCCTTCTAAATATCGAAGGCGACTGACGCCGCAAGGCACAACCGTACTGTTCCGAGTGCCTTTCTATCGAGAATGTTCCATTCTGCATCTGTCATGGCTGCCGACTTCTTTGCTTTTCCACTCAATGGTAGGTACATATATTTTTGATACAAATAATCTTCCATATGAATCTTCCACAGTGGGAAGTTTTGGCCGTTAAATTTCTCGACCCTAAACTTAGCATCTTCTGCCATTGCTCCCACTCGAACCAGGAACCCTTCTTTCCTGCGAGTTTATTAGCGAAATATACCTTCGGCTCTGATACCAGTTGTTAGAAAATTAAATATTATAGAGTAATGCAACACATAAAATATGCGGAAAATACAAGCACACAAAACACATAAAAACTAGAGAGACACAGATATACGTGGTTCACCCAGTTTTGGCTACGTCCACCCCGAACAGCCAGTCCTTCCTTTCTATTATCCAGTAAAAATGAAGAGACAAAACCTACAGTAGATCCACTGTAATATACTCTGTTCTCTCTCACAGTCTCCCTATCTATTTCCCGCTCATAGAATACACATACAATACATAGCCACAATACAATACCCTCATAAAAGCGAGGGGTTGCCTTCTAGGGCAAAAAACCATAAACTAAACATAACTTCTACTGTCAGATCATCTGCTTAATGAACGGCCTAGATTGACTAGAAATTACTATACTTTTACAAGGAAATTTTACATCTATTTTTGGCTTAGGGGGTGCTGCCCCCGAAACCCCCGCTGGGGGACTGTTGGCCCCTGGACCCCCCAGCAGGGGGGGTCGGCCCCCCCGCACCCCCCCCGCGTGCAAGGGTGTACAATTTTCCTGGGGTATACATCCAGCTAAAACAAGGATCTCTAAATCAGGAAGAAAATCAGGCTCCACACCCAACAGATTAGTTCAAACCAATGCCCATTGAGGAAGAGACACATGTGCCACAAAGGCCTCCATGAGGAAGTGTTCCAGCCTTTCCTCCTACTGTTTTCTTTCTCAACTTCTCTATGACACATGTTATGTATTCTCTCCTCTGTTAGACTTTTTGTTATATTTTCAGCACTTTCCCTTCGGCCTCTAACAAACATCCTTTGACAATTTTTGATGTATTTTGGTTTCATATCCTTGGTGATCTCAAGGAAAATTCTGAGGAATTATTGTTAAAAATTCGAATGCTCCAATACTATGTTAGAATTTTAAAAGGCATGGGAAATTCTTTTCCCTCAACACACGGAGTTCACACAGAGTTGTTGTTGGAACATGGTCCTCCAAAGGCTGCGAATTGGGACAATTATGAGTATTTTTGTATATTTTTGGCATATCTTAGTCTAGCGCAGGGGTTTTGGGGTGGGTCAAAGCCCCGAAAGCATTGTAATGGGTCAAAGGGTAGACCTAGAGTCCACAAACCACGGTTTACGGACCACAGGAAAGCTTAGGCTAGATTGTTATAAATAGAAGGCAATTTTGAGTCAATAGAAGGGGATGAATCAAGATTGGTGTGAATCACGAATTAGTAGATCTATTTGGGTTATTGGGAGAAAGGACCCCTACTGGCTGTGTGCACGGAGATCCTCAGTTCTACTTTGTGCGGGCCCTGCTGCTGTGTGCACAGGTTGGGTTTTGGGTATCGTAAAAGGATCTGAAGGATTAATGAAAGCAGAAGGTTGTTGGAATATTTGAATCTGTTAATGTGAATCTATGATATATGTTATGTTATGCATGGTTCTGTGTTAAGCTACGAAAGTAACTGTGTTAATTTCTTATGCTGCATTCTCATATGGATATGTCTGTTACACTTTATGCAAGATATCTGTGATATTTGCGTTATTGTTCTGTGAATTTATGATCTGTTGATTACTGTGATTATAATTGGTATTGCGCATGTGGATGCGAAGGGATCTATAGATCTGGGTTCTATGATATACGATCTGGTAATTGTGAAGTCGAACGCAGCTTTGCTTGACTTACCTACCCTCTCGCAGAGTGCGGAAACCTGGTTCCAGCACCCTCCCATACTGCTTCGGGTGAGACTTTGGCCTGCGCAAGCAGGTCACTGCCGAAAGGGCTAGTAGTATAGGGGTTTTTTGGAAAACCTTAACCTCTGAACCTAGGTTAGGACCCCTCGAGCCAAAAAATTGTTCCGAAATCTTGCTCAGCCACATATTCTGTCAACAAGGACCGATGGTAGATCCTGCCAAAATTGCAGTTATCATAAACTTGCCAGTACCAACCATGGAGAAACAGCTATGCTCGATCCTTGGACACACGAGCTACTACAGGAAATTCATTCAAGGCTATGCACTGATTACTGCCCCTATGGAAATATTGCTCAAGAAGGATGTTTTGTTCTTTTGGAATGACTAATGTCAAAAGAGCTTCGAGTTACTTAAAGAAAAGATGGTCTCGGCACCTATTATCATCTTTCCTGATTGGGAGAAGGTATTTCATGTTCACGTCGATGCATTGAGCATTGCTCTCAGGGCTGTCCTTACGTAGCCGGGGGATGTCCTTACACAGCCGGGAGAAGGAGATATTGACCATCCGGTTGCCTTTGCAAGTAGGAAACTCTCTAGTGTGGAACGAAACTACTCCACCACAGAGTGGGAGGGATTGGCCATGGTCTATGCTTTGCAGAAATATCGACATTACTTGTTAGGAGGACACTTCAAAATATTCACAGACCATTCAACTTTAAAGTACCTGGTAAACAAGCCTGTGTTGGGGGGGAAAATATGCCGATGGCTACTGCTATTTTACGAATATGAATTTGAAATCATCGTCAAGCTGGGAAAGTTGAATGCTAGGCCGGATCACTTGTGCCGAATAGAGAGTGGCGAGGAGCCAACCGACCTGGAAGCTGAATTGCCTAATGCGCAACTATTTGCTATTAAGATAGTAGATGCAGACTTTGCTGATATCATTTAGTTCTTGACTACGGGTACGGCACCTCCAGAGTACTATGTACAATAGACGAAAGAGTTAGTCACCCGGGCATCAGATTTTACCATCATCGTAGGTGATTTATATAAGATGGGAGCAGATGAAGTATTGCAGCGATATGTTTTGGAGCATGAAAGGCACGCTATCTTGGAAGAGGCTCATGACGGAGTAGCAGGAGGTCACTACACAGGGAAAGCAACGACTCAAAAGATCTTGAGAGCTGGGTTATGGTGGCCAACCCTACATAGTGATGCCCACGACTTTTGTAAAGCCTACGATACGTCCCAACAAATAGGAAGGCCGTCCCGCAAAGATGAAATTCCCCTTCAACCACAAATGGCTCTACAAGCATTTGATAAGTGGGCTATTGATTTCATCGGGCCTATCAACCCACCAGGGAAGAAGACGGGTGTGCGCTACATTATTACTGCCACTGATTATGTAACCAGGTGGGCTGAAGTATAGGAATTAAAGGATTTTACCGCGAATACCGCTGCGCATTTCATCTTTGAACAAATCCTGACCAGATTTGGATGTCCGAAGATCCTCATGAGCGATAGAGGTATGCACTTTGTTAATGAAACAATCCAAGCTTTGACCGAAGAGTTCTGGATCCATCATGCGAAGAGCACACCATATCACCCATAGGCCAACGGCGCGATTGAAGCTTTTAATAAAAAATTGAAGCAAGTTATGACAAAGGTATGCAACGATGATCACAGTGATTGGGACGTTCGCATCCCATCGGTCCTCTGGGCCTATTGAACAACCTGCAAGAAGCTAACAGGAAAAATCCCATTCAAGATGGTTTATGGTAAAGAAGCAGTTATGCCCATGGAGTATATTGTTCCTAGTCTACGTATCACAACATTTATGAACATGGCAGAACCTGACATCATGGTGGAGCAATTAGCGCAACTTATGGCTTTGGAAGAAGATCGGTTTCTTGCGAATTTCCATCAGCAAGTCCAGAAGGCCGCGATAAAGCCTAGCATGATCGACATATTTTCCAGAAGACATTCGCAGAGGGCGAATTGGTCCTCTTATACGATAGCCAGTTTGCAAAGCATCCCGGGAAGTTCCGGCAACATTTGCTTGGTCACTATACAGTTAAGGAGATCACGGATGGAAAATCTATTAGGCTAGCTACCCTACACTGTGATATGCTACCAGGCTATGTCAATGGTAGTTGGCTCAAACTGTATCGGATCAAATGACTATATGGCTGCAGTAGATGTACAAGTGCAGGTGGAGACACCACCACCACAGTGACTCGGGACGAGTCACAAGATTATGTTGGGGGACTATTGGAACAGGGTCCTCCAAAGGCTGCGAATTGGGACAATTTTGAGTATTTTTGTATATTTTTGGCATATTTTAGTCTAGCACGGGGGTTTTGGGGTGGGTCAAAGCCCCAAAAGCATTGTAATGGGTCAAAGGGTAGACCTAGAGACCGCAAACCATGGTTTGCAGACCACAGGAAAGATTAGGCTAGATCGTTATAAATAGAAGGACATTTTGAGTCAATAGAAGGGGGTGAATCAAGATTGGTGCGAATTAAGAATTATTATATCTGTTTGTGTTAATGGGAAAAAGGACTCCTGCTGGCTGTGTGCGCGGAGATCCTCAGTCCTGCTGTGTGCGGACCCTACTGTTGTGTGTGCAAGTTGGTTTTTGGGTATTGTAAAAGGATCTGAAGGATTAATGAAAGCAGAAGGTTGTTGGAATATCTGAATCTGTTAATGTGAATCTATGATATCTGCTATGTTATGCATGGTTCTGTGTTAAGCTATGAAAGTAACTGTGTTAATTGCTTATGCTGCGTTGACATCTGATCTGGATCTCTCTGTTATACTTTATGCAAGAATATCTGTGATAGTTGCGTTATTGTTTTGTGAATTTATGATCTGTTGATTACTGTGATTATAATTGGTATTACGCACGTGGATGGGAAGCGATCTATAGATCTGGGTTCTGTGATATACGATCTGGTAATTGTGAAGTTGAACGTAGCTCTGCTTGACTAACCTACCCTCTCGCAGGGTGCGGAAACCTGGTTCCAGCACCCTCCCATACTACTTCGGGTGAGACTTTGGCCTGCACAAGCAGGCCACTGCCGAAAGGGCCAATAGTATAGGGGTTTGTTGGCAAATCTTAGCCTTCGAACCTAGGTCAGGACCCCTTGAGCTAACATTTGCGGAAATTACTTTAACCAAGACAACACAGTTACCTAAATTTACACAAAGTTGTTGAACTCACTTAATGCATACTCAAATCATATGAATCCGCTTTCTAATACAGAGTGGTGGAGATTAAAATCCCAACTATAGAGATGAGAAAATATAATCAAATAATTTTACTCATTGTGAAACAGAGTAAAACAGAGTGTTGCGGTAAAAACTCATATGTAAAAATTCCAGAAATATATTGCGACTAACCAAACTTTGTATTATAATTCAAAAACACAACATAAAAATTCATATGGAGGTTGTAGCTCCTTCACCATTAAAACTAATGTTCTTACTGAGAATTACATTCGCAAGGGGTTGCTGAGTAACACATAGTAAAACTTGTACCTTGTGTTTTCATGCGCCCACCAAAATTTTTCCCCTTGTCTTTCTAGACTTACATCCGCCACATTACACAACACTCTCCTGTTTAAAACTTACATGTAAAATCTAACCATATATATCTAAGACATTTAATTCATGACACACACAATTTCATACAAAGTATGGGTGGACATCATTTTCGAAACATTACAGAAGTTACATGAACTAAAAAACACTTGCAAATTAAATGTTTTCCCATAAACTTTCCTTAACCATGCATTAAATTCTATTTGAATTTGAATTATTTAATCTGTTGCAGAATGGGTTATGTACTCTTCTAAAAACTTTTCCTTCTCTGCAAACGCAATCCGCAACCTTCAAAACATTAATTTAGGTATGACTGCTGCTAGTTCATTGAACGCGGTGGTTGAGATTAATTTCCAACACCCCCCCTTAATCGCAACTTCCACCATTGACCATTCCCAAACAATCTCTGAGATAAACAAAATTTTCACGTGCCAATGGCTTTGTGAATATGTCTGCAAATTGTTCTTCTAACTTGCAATGCTACAACACAATTTCACTGTTGTTAACCAATTCTATTATGAAATGATACTTTGCATCGATGTGCTTTGTCCTCTTGTGAAAAACATAATTCTTTGATAGTACAATTGTTGAGCTGTTATCATAGAAAATTGTGATTGCTCCATCTTGTTCATGACATAAATCCCACAACATCCTTCTCATCCAAACTGCTTGACAGGCTGCTGATGTTGCAGCGACATATTTAGCTTCTGCTGTTGACAATGACACTATCCACTGTTTCTTGGAAGTCCATGAAATGGCTCTCAAACCTAGATGAAAAAGATATCCTGACGTGCTCTTTCCATCATCAACACTTCCTCCCCAATCACTCTCAGTGTAACCAATCAGCATAAAATCATCAGTTACGGAGTACAAAATGCCATACTCCTTTGTCCCATTGACATACATTAAAATTATTTTCGCTGCTTGCCAATGTGTCTCTTTAGGTTTCTCCATGAACCTCGACACCAAACTAACTGCATACATTATATCTGGCCTAGTTACGGTAAAATAAATTAGGTTTCCTACCATGCTTTTGTATAATGTCAGGTTGATATTGCTGCTACAATATTCCTTACTCAACTTCAAACCCATGACGGTTGGAGTTGGTGATGGCTTGTTGTTTTGCATATTAAACCTCTCTAAAATTTCTGCGACATACTTTTCTTGAGAGATAAAAATTCCCTTTTTTGTTTGCTTCACTTCTATGCCCAAAAAATATCCTAATAACCCCAAGTCAGTCATTTCAAACTCACTTTTCATGACTGCTTTGAAATCAGCGATGAAGAAATCATTAATACTCGTAAAAAAAAATCATCTACATACAAAACGATAATGAGAAGCTTACTGTCACTTTCTTTGATGTAGAGAGTAGGTTCACCATCACACTTGTCGAACCCATTTGCCATCAAGTAGGCATCTATCCTACTATACCATGCACGTGGTGCTTGCTTCAACTCATAAAGAGATTTCTAAAACCTACATACCTTGTCTTCTTGGCCTTCTACCTCATAACCAGGAGGTTGTGCAACATACACTTCCTCTTTCATCACTCCATTCAAGAACACCAACTTCATGTCCATTTGATACACTTTCCATTTCTGTTGCGTGGAAATTGACAACATTGTACGCACTGTCTCCATCCTCGCAACTGGCGCAAATTTTTTCGCATAGTCTCTTCCATGCTGCTGCTTGTAGCCTTTGAAAACTAGCATTGCTTTATGCCTTTCAATCTTGCCTTCAATGTTTCTCTTGGTCTTATAGACCCACTTCACTCCAATGACTTACTTTCCTTACAAAAAGTCCACTAACTCCCATGTGTTGTTCTTTTCTATTGCTCCCATCTCTTCATTCATTGCCGCAACCCATTTCTCTTCTTTGATTGCATCTTCAAACGTATTGGGTCATATACATGATAAAATAATGCAAATAAAGAACTCATATGAGCGTTGTTATCAAATTCATGTTGCTCATAAATTTCATTTAAATTTCTGAATTTTGGTCTTCTTATGCTTGTTGAAGATGGGCTTGGTGTTGCACTTGAAGTGGATGGAGTTGCAGATCCTTGTGGTGTGCTTGGAGAAGCACTTGCTTGGTTGTGCAACGTTTACTATTATTTGTTTGTGTTGCACATGTTGACTACTTTGCTGAGCTTGTATAGGTGGAGGAGGAGTCACTGCTGAGGAATTACTTGTTGCAGTCAATTCCTCTTTCTCTTCATGTGAAATACATGTCTTCACATTTACTGTCTTCTCTAAACTTCCATCCCATGCTTCCTCTTCTATGAATTGAACATCTCTATTTATTATTACTTTCTTGGTTGATGGATTGTAGAGCTTGTATGCCTTGGATTCATCACTGTATCCAACAAATATACATTTCTCCCCCTTGTTGTCCAACTTCTTCCTCAACTCATCCGGGACATGTGCATAGGCCACCCACCCAAAAACTCTCATGTGAGTGGCACCTTGCTTTCTTCCACTCCATGCCTCTTCAGGAACTCTATTCATAACACTTTTGGTTGGACACCTATTTATAATATATGCTACACAAGTGAAAACTTCAGCCCAATAATCATTTGGCAAATGCTTTGCCTTCAACATACTCTTTTCCATTTCCATGATGGTCCTATTCTTCCTTTCCACGACACCATTTTGCATACCTTGTTGTAAAATTCTTGTGAATTCCATGCTCCCTGCAAAAAAGTAGGATGTCACTTGAGATATATTCGCCACCACTATCAGTCCTGAACACTTTTATGTAGTGTCCACTTTGCTTCTCAACAAGAACTTTGTAGTGGCCGAAGCAGTGAAAAAATTCACTTTTCTATTTTAGGAAGTAGACCCATGTCTTCCTTGTGTAGTCATCTTTGAAGGTAAAAATATAATGACTGCCATCAAATGATGGTGTTTGCATTGGTCCACACAAATCTGAGTGGAAAATCTCCAAAGGTGCCTTTTTCCTTATTGATTTTCCTGTTGGAAATGATTCTCTATGTTGTTTTCCCAAGATGCATCCTTCACACAGGCTATCTAGTTTTTCTATGAGTGGTAATCTCTTCACCATACCTTTCCTATGCAACAAATTCAAACCTAAAAAGTTGAGATGAAAAAATCTCAAATGCCATAGCCAATTTTCATCTTTGATTTCTGCTCGAAAGCTTTCTTGTGTGACAACTGCTACAACACCTTCTTCCTTCAAATCTGATCTTAGCTTGAGAGGAACCATTCTATTGTTTGTCATATGAACTTTTACAATCAGTTGTCTGATTGGAGGTTTATCTAATATTATGCACACATCATTCTTGAAAAATAAATTGTAGCCCTTTTACATGAGCTGTCCAATGCTTATGAGGTTATGTTTCAAAGCAGGTACAAAGTAAACATCTAACATGAACTTATTCTTTCCCTTCTTGGTAAGAATGTCAATTCTTCATTTTCTCGTGACAGAGACTTTGCTTTTAGTGCCCAATGTCACTTCAGATTTTACACTTTCATCTAGATTGGAGAACATTTCTATGTTTCTAGCCATGTGGTTGCTACACCCTGAATCTAAAAACCACACATCTCCTTGTTTTTCTTGTGCTACATTACAAGCTAAAAACATGCTATCATGGTTCTGATTTTCCTTTATGAAATTTGTACTTGATTTGTTACCTATGTCATATTGATTCTTTCTACATTCATTTGCATAATGACCATACTTCTTACAAAAATGACATTAAACTGGAGATTTGTCATACCTATGACCTTGTGTTTGATTCTGGCTTGAGCCTTGACTTGGATTTTGATTACTACTCCTTCCACTTTAACATGAAGGGTTGCTTCTTCCACCTCTTTGTGAGCTTCTTCCTCTTCCTCTGTAATTTGATCTTCCTTGACCTCTACCTTGACCAAAGGAAACTTGTGTCTTGAATGCATGCTCCAATGATGAGTTTGTTGCTCTGTTCAATCTATGCTCATGAGACATCAGTGATGCATGAAGCTCATCCATTGAAAACTGTGAGAGATATTTTGTCTCTTCTATGGCCACAACTATGGCATCAAACCTTGCTGACAGACTTCTCAAATTTTTCTCAACAATTCTCATTTCCTCAAGTGTCTCACCATGAGACCTGATTTGGGCAACCAACCCAATTACATGTGTAAAAAATGAGTTTACATTTTCAGAATCTTTCATACAAATTGTCTCAAAATCCCTTCTCAACATTTGTATTTTTGCTGACTTCACCTTGGTCATGCCTTGGTAGGTTGTCTCTAGGGTATCCCATGCTTGCTTGGACTTTGTTGCTGATGCAATCCTTGGGAAGATACTTTTATGAACTACTTGAAATATGTAGAAGAGGGCTTTGGAGTCCTTATTCCTGTTGTCCCTCAACAAATCTCTTTATGCTACTACATCTGCTGGTTCTTGGAAACCATTCTCCACCAATTCCCAAGTGTCTTGTGAAGAAAACAAAGCCTTCATTGTTATGGCCCAATAGTCATAATTTTTATCATTGAGATGTGGTAATTGTGGATTAGTCAAGCTTATGCTTGTTGCTGCCATTATCACTTTGTAAACAAACTTTCTTACTGTGTAAAAATTTTCTCAGTGTGAAAACTCTCACTGGAGAAAAAGTTTCACAAATATTTTCAGAACTCCCTTTTAACTCCTCAGTAAAAACACTTCCTTTACTGAGAAAATGCTCTAATACCATGTTATAATTTTAAAAGGAAATTGGAATTCTTTTCCCTCAACACACCCAGTTCACACAGAGTTGCCGAAATGACTTTAACCAAGACAACAAAATTACCTAAATTTACATAGAGTTGCAGAAATCACTTAATCCATACCCTAGGAAATCAAATCATATGAATCCTCTTTTTAAGACAAAGTGGCAGAGATTAAAATAGCAACTACAGAGTGGCAGAGATTAAAATCACAACTATAGAGATGAGCAAATATAATCAAATAATTTTACTCAAGGTGAAACACAATAAAACAGAGTGTTGTACTTGTACCTAAATTTACACAGAGTTGCGGAAATCACTTAATCCATACCATAGGAAATCAAATCATATGAATCCTCTTTTTAACACAAAGTGGCGGAGATTAAAATCGCAACTACAGAGTGGCAGAGATTAAAATTGCAACTATAGAGATGAGCAAATATGATCAAATAATTTTAATAACAGAGTAAAACAGAGTGTTGTAAGTAAAAATTCTAGAACTATATCGCTACTAACAAAACTTTGTATTATAATTCAAAAACACAACATACACGGCTCCTAAAACTATTGTTCTTACTGAGAAATACATTCGCCAGGGTTGCAAAGTAACACACAGTAACTTGTGTTTTCACACTCCCACCAAAATTTCTCCACAATTTTCTCCCCTTGTCTTTCCAAACTTATATCAGCCACATTACACAGCACTCTCTTGTCTAAAACTTAGATGTAAAATCCAAACATATATATCTAAGACATTTGATTCATGACAGACACAATTTAATACATAGTATTGGCAAACATCATTTTCTGAACATTACAGAAGTTGCGTGAACTAAACAACACTTGCTAATTAAATGTTTGTCCATACTATTTCATTAACCATGCATTAAATTCTATTTGAATTTTAATTATTTAGTCTATCGAGAAATGGGTTATGTCCAGAAATAAGTTATGTACTATGTTGAGAACTCGTCCTTCTCCGCAAAGACAATCCTCAACCTAAGATTTGATGTGTGCCCTATTTTGCCACACAACCAATAGACTACTCCTTTCATTATTTCAACTTTTTGAGATCGAGGATGAATATCTGATGGATCATAATAATGAGTCTTGGGGATGTATTTAGTATATCCCTTTCTGGGTCTTCTTTTGGATCACTGTCTTCTTGGCTTAGAGGATCTGAGTTCTGAGATTTTCTTAGTACTCAGATGATAGGTATAGGGCTGTTGTCTCCTTTGGGTCTTCTTAGCTTTCTTCTTGGACTTTCTTCGTGTGACCAAAGGATCATCAATAGTAATCCCATATTTATTGCAAAAAGATTTTGTACCAGGAAGTCTGTTCAACTTGTCAATAGACTTATTCATTTTTGAACTGATACAGAGAGAATCAAAACTCTAGTAATAATAGAATATACTTGCCCCCATAAATAAGTTTCAAGAGGCAACTGAAAAGCATCTTGCAGTTTCAGTATATCAACAAGCTTGGAAGGCAGGGCTGCAAGATAAATCTGTTTCCATAACAGACTCTTAGGATCTTTAACCAGTAAGATTCTTTGCATCTAGTTCCTGTGGAAATATTCATACTAGTTAATATTCCTGCATTTCAGATTCATCAAAATCAATTCATTCTTATCTGAAATGGTAGGCTCATCTCCACAAAAATGTTCTTGAATAAGTGCTGTTAAAGCACCAATCATATTATTTATTGGTCACCCATCAGGATGAAATTCAATATCACCATTCTCATCCTTTACCACTTCTTTTTCCATCTTCTCTATTAGTGCAGTAGAAGATTCTAGTTCCCACCACCTGGCCAGTGTACCAGTAAAACATGGAATCAAAGTTTTATAGGCTTCAACTTCTGATTTCCCTTCAATGCACATCAGCTTATATTCTGTGATCATACGATCCAACATTTGTCTTATTTGTGTTGATGACAAATTATCTATATTCCATTCTTTGTGACTTTGATCAAAGAATGTCTCTCTGGGGGGAATCTTTCCAAGACCATTCAATTCAGGAGGAGAATATCTGGTGTATTGTGCTTCTAGTGGCTCATACACAGGCAGAACTTGAGTTTTAGGTTCTGATTCTTGAAAAAGAGAAGCAATGGTGACTTTATACTTCGAAGACTCGGGAAGACTTTCTTTGGGGAAAATATTGGGAAATTTATCAACAGATTTCTGGATCTAAACAACTTTTCCTTTGTGGAGAAAAGAGGATGGAACAGGCTTGTCTGATTTTTTCTGGCTTGACTTATCAATCTTTTCAAATAAATTTGAGACAAGCTGTCTAGTAGAGATAGACTGATCTATAATACAAGTCTCTACTAAATCAATCTTTTTCAAAGACTGTAAAGACATATCTTTGGCTAAAGAAGAATTGTACTGTACAAAATTCAATGCATTATTTACATCATTTATGGACACTTGGATTTTATCAATCTGATCTTTAACAATGGCAGCTTTAGCAACATTCTTCTCTAAACCAGTCAAAGCAGTATTTGTCCAATTAATTTGTTCATTGGTTTGATGAATTCTTGTATCAACTCCCACAGTAGAATCATCCTTTTGAACTAAAGGATAGGCTTTAGCAGAGTTCTGTCCTTCTCCAAGGACAATACCTTTAAAGGGAGGAAAACTAGTGGATGTTTCCACTTTGCTACCATCAATGGATGACCATGAATGAGAGGAGGAAGATGCAGAGTCAGTCATCAAAATTGCTTCTGATTCTTTAGCGTTTTTCCAGGAGTAAAAAGAAATCCAGACATTCTTTTTCTCCATGTATTCTTTCCATTCTGAGGCTAATTTGATTTTCTCCTCTGGAGTATGTGTAGAACCAAAAGCATCAGCTTCTGGATGGGTGTAGATATCCCGGTTAAGCATTTGCTTCATCCATTTAGCTGGGATTATATGTCTTTCACAACCATCCATTAAAGTATAAAACTTTTGAATCTCCATTACTGATGGCTTTTTTGTGTCAGCAGGTAGATCTTTAAATCTACATTATGGGATCAGATGATCTTTTTGTTCGAGATATCCAATGCCATGTCTGGGAGCTTTTGGAGATCTCATATTACTAAACATGGCTGTCAATCTGGGATCCTCATCTTCTAAAGTAGGCACAAGGTGCATCATAAGGACATGGTCATCTTCGTGAGGAAATGGAATATCAGAACATTTTGGATTAGGACAGGGACTAACAGAGGTGGATGCAGGAGTTTCACCAGTCCTAGGATTATGGTTCTGATGGATTATCATTTGAGCCAGATGACTGAGATTGACAATATTATTACACTGAGGATACTCAACACTGAGGGGTTGGAAATTGACCAATTGGGCAAACTCAAATAATGCAATATGTTTACAAGAATAAACAATTGATGAACAGGCAGTATCTACACAATCTGGAGGTATATACAAAGGTGACTTTTTACACATTTCTTCGATCCTTCTTCTGTCAATGGTAGATCTACGGGGAAAAGACAATGTGGCCGTAGACTGGTTTTTAGAAATATTGGCAGAAGTGATATTATGGGTAGAGATGGGTCTTGGATTAGGGACTGTCCAGTGTTCAGGAAAGGTAAGGTCTTCCCACTTTATTGCTTGGTGTTCGACCTTCTGATTTTTAGAATCAGTCATGACAACAACACTGGTCTTACTGTCTCTGCTTGGGGCATGTAGGACTGCAGGATAAAGAGTACTGGTATGACGAAAACATCCCCGTGTATGTATGGAAATATTATTCCTTCTTCTCTTCATATCAAATCCTGTAGTTTGGATTTGAAGCTGTAAAATATCAGCCAATGTTTCATTATAAACATAAACAGGGAAGTTTGGATAATAGTCAAACCAGACTGGTCCATTTGACAAGGGAGCTACAATCCCACCAATTAAGGAATCTATATATTTGTTATGTGTTAGATCCCTTATAGTAGCTAACACATATGTATTTAAACCCTGATGAGTGAGGGCATGAATTCCTACTCTTATGCATCCTAGATGCAAGAATTTTGTCCCCAACTTACTTGCTTCTGCTTGTAATTGTTTTGGATCTAGGAGAGGGATCGACTGTACACAATCAGAGTTCTCTTGTATGGAACTAATGGATTATTTTATAGTTATCCTAGTGGAAGCTTTAAGATGCCAAACACCAAGATCAACATAGACCTCGGATGCATTGATCTTGGGCAGAACCCATTTAGCTGAAGGCTCAGCTTCTTCATATAACAACTCTGATGAATTTAAGACACAACTAGATGACTGGGCAAACATGTCTCTGAGAGGGTCTTACTCAGCCCTTTCTTTCTCTTCTAATTCACGGAAAGATACAGACTTTCTAAACGAGTCCATTGTTTCTTCAGAAATAAAGAGAGGATGAATTAGTACTGACCTTTTTCACGAACCAGAATTTCGACGCTAGTAACAAACTAGACCACTGGCTCTGATACCAATTTTACGCAGGGGCTTCTCTCACAAGCTTGCACTGCAACAGCTCAATAGGATGGCTGGCCTCACTGAGTCTCTTCTTGTCTTGATCCTTTAAAGTTCCTTATGTGAACCCATACACGAACCTACTCTCTCTTTCATGCCCTTTGCAGCCTATTCTGTGGCATCCCCTTCGCCTTTTTCGGCCTTTCTGCGTCCCTTCGAGATTTGGCGAACCTCTGGCGAACTTTCAGTGAACTTAAAGGAGACAATACTACCTCAATGGACAATTCAGAATGCTCAGAGTAACAATACTAATAGATGCGGAACATAAATTTATCTCTCTTTATTAATATGAAAATATGATTTTACATCAATGGCTTTGGACTCATAATCTCTTTACAGAGATTGACTGCATCAGATTTTACCAGACTTGTGCTTCTCGATGAATGAGAAAGCTTACTGGAGGCTTCCTGGCTGAGTGCAGACTCTGTCTCAGAGCTTATAACAAACACATAGACTTATAAACAGACTTGATCTATTGATCAAGCCACTTTAGGTTCTCACCTGTGCCGAGCACATAGATGCGCAGGCTTCTCTGATCACCTAATGGACTTGAGACTAATCTCCGTGATGCAAGCAGATCGAGATTAACTCGCAGATGCAGAGCAGGGAGCTCAGACTCTGGACTCAAAAACCAAAAATGACTCTAGACACTTTAACTCCGAAAACGACTCCTAATGCCGAATGAATGAGCCTTACCCTCTTCTTATAGGAAATGAGGGGGGACAAACAATCAATTCGGTCGGTAAAAGGACCAGACACGTGGAGGAGGAATCATTGTTTCTGGGTAACACCGAAGTGACATCTGCACAAAGATTCCTTTCTCCGGACACAAATAGTGAAAGTGTGTGCTGTACACAGTGGATACCTTTTGGTACAAAGGCCCACGAGGAAAAATTCATAATTATGTACACAGAAGATGCTTTTTTGAACCGGAAAAAAGCCTTTGGGAAAAATCCGGTCACTGTAAACCTATGACTGGGTGACATTACAACGTGGAGGCTTTTATTAGTGGAGCCCACTATAACCACTTGTATTGCAAGTTGATGGATCTTCTAGGATTTTGATGTCGGGAAATCTTAATCTTGGATACGTAGCATCATCCCAAGCTTTAGTATAGATGCGGCGTACAATCATGGGCCTGTTAAGGACAAATTGGTGTTTAATCTTTGTCATCACGAGCCACTGGTGATGCATTCTCATATATGCCCTTAGAATAGGATTATCTCTCATGTAGATAACTCCTAGCTGATTTAGGTCTCTGACATGAGTACAGGGTATATGGAAGCACTCACATCTGCCTTCTTCTATACACCAATTGCACTGGCTTTGAAAACAGGACTCATAAAAACATGGGTCCATACTATAAGCACTCAACCCATAATCTTTCCACCATTCAGTTAACCATGGCAGTTGCTGGTTTGCTTGGGTGATCCAGGTGGATCCAAACTTTACCTTGGTATAGTGGGTTTCATCTCTACCATCCTTATTCATCAAGTCCCACCATAGCTTCTTGTATCCTTTGAAGTCATAAATGGTATCTGGAAAGCTGAAATCAGGATTGTCACTGGGCCACATCCTGAACCTTTCAGATTTGTAATAGATTTTTGTTCTGTCACTGCCACCAGTACATATGACAGAGATATCACAAAAATCTTCTGACAGGGATCTTTCTGCTTCTTGGGATGCTATCATACTTGCAGAATACATCATATCATGTATCCATCTGCTGCCACGCGGATTTATTATTATTTCTGGTACAAGATGCAATAAATCTGAATGATTCTGAAGATGTGCATCCAGTACTTTTGTATTGCGGAGTTGCGAGGTTGGCCTCCACTCAGCCCATGGTTTTGTGTCTGGTATAGTCCTCAAAGTTTCTCTCTGATGGGCTTGATCCCATTCAGTGATGATGACCATCACATGATCTTCTTGGTCATCAATTTGTTCTTGATGCTGGAGAAATTCTCCGCTGAGGAAGTCTGGCAGATAATTATCGACACCCTTGATGTGCTCAACCTTGAAATCAAAATTTGCAAACAAAGCTTGCCATCGTGTAAATTTTTCTTCCTCTGGTTTCTTTATGTTCTTGGAAATAACTTTTCCAAGAGCCTGGGCATCTGTTCTTAACAAAAAGAATTTATTAACCAGATGGATTGAGAACTTACTCATGCAGTTCCATGCAACTTTCACTTCTTTTTCGATTGTGGAATAATTCTTTTCAGATTTATTCCAAGTACCTGAGGCATACTGCAAAATCTGCTCTGTCTTTTGGGTCTTTCTCATCTGGTTTCTGTTTGAGGACACCTCCCCAACCTATGTCACTTGCATCAGATTCAACAATCTTAAAAAATTCTTCATCTGCAACATAGAGAATAGGGAGATTACGAACCTTGGCCTTGATTTGTTTTACTGCTTCAGTATGTGCTTCTGTCCAAGGCTTCGGATTCTTTCGCAGTCTCTGGTTCAACAGAGATCTGTCAATGGCACATGCTGGATAAAAATTGCTCACATAAATTAAACAACCTAAAAATCTTTGCAGCTGAGTCTTGTCCAGAATAATATCTGGGAATTTGTCTGCAAATTCTAAGGCATGATTTTGCAGAGCAATCTGTCCATTCTCTATAGTGTGCCCAAAAAATTTGATCTTGGTCTTACAGAGCTCCATCTTTTTCTTACTTAAGACCAGACCATTCTTCTTGACCAACTTCATAAATATCTTCAGGTGTCTGAAGTGGTCTTGTAGATTCTTAGAAAAAATCAGGAGATCATCAATATAAGCTAATAACCATTCAGCATATGGTTTGAAAATAGAGTCCATCACCTTCTGGAACTTAGAAGGTGCATGCTTTAGGCCGAACGACATTACATTCCACTCATAGTGGCCTGCAGGAACGCTGAATGTTGTTTTGAACTTATCATCTTCAGCAATAGCCACTTGCCAGAACCTTGATTTCAAATCAAACTTAGAAAATACTTTAGCTCCTGATATCCTACCCAAAAGATCACCTTTATGAGGAATGGGGTAAGTATCATCAGCCAATACATAGTTAAGAGGTTTATAGTTTATTACCAACCTGGGTATACCTCTTATCTGTTCACTTCTCTTGTTTACATAGAAGCCATAGCAGTTCCAAGGGCTGGTAGACTCTCGTATCAGCTTTCTTTCAAGAAGCTGACTAATTTCCTTCTCACAGAGCCTTCTGTATTCTTTACTCATTGGTATGGCTCTGGATTTGCATGGCTTCCCTGTATATCCTTCTTTATAAGGAAGCTCTACACAGTGTTGACACAAAAAAGCCATCAGTAATGGAGATTCAAAAGTTTTATACTTTAATGGATGGTTGTGAAAGACATAGAATCCCAACCAAATGGATGAAGCAAATGCTTAACTGACATATCTACACCCATCCAGCTGATGCTTTTGGTTCTACACATACTCCAGAGGAGAAAATCAAATTAGCCTCAGAATGGAAAGAATATATGGAGAAAAAGAATGTCTGGATTTCTTTTTACTCCTGGAAAGGCTAAAGAAAAGGCTAAAGAATCAGAAGCAGTTTTGATCACTGACTCTGCATCTGCACAAAAATAACGGGTATCTGCACAAAAATTTGGTCGGTGGATTGACATGGCATTCCAACTCTGCCCCAATTAGAAAGAAATTCGTATTGACATATGCAATGACTGAACAAATAAAAGTCAAGAAAAGTAGGGTTACTGGAAAGATGAAGGGTTTTAAGAGTTATTCAAAGTCACAAGTGCATCTGCGTAATAATAATTGTTTCCCCCCACTTTACAGATCTGTGTTAACGGCTGGGCCCTCACACATAACAGTACCTCAAATATATTGGGCCTCTGTCAGTGATGACGGTTGGGCCCTTGGGCCTCTGGCATAATGCCAAGCTGCGAATTATTCTTTGGCAAGACACGTACACCGTCTGTCAATAAGTGTAATCAAAATGTACGCTTTCTTAGAGTAAAATCCAGCAGTGTTTTATTATTATATTCTGCTTTTAGAATCACGAGGAGCCGCAGTGTTGTCTGATATCCTTAAAATATAAAAAGAACTTGATTTTTGTTATGCCTTTCACGGTGTCGTATCTTTAATGGGTTGTCACTGCGATCTGAGGGTGAATGCACGTACCTGTCACATCATAATATCATATTCGCACTAAACCTCCCCATCTACATATAATATTTCCTTTTTAAAAGTACTTTCACTTGAAATACACTTTACTTCTCATGTGTCAAATATATATATATATATATATATTCACATACATGTTAAGTATTAAGGGCGTTGGTGGACAGCCAGTTTTCAGTGATCGGAGAGGGAAAGTTGTGAATTGTATATTACGGTAGTGGTGTATTTGAAAATTATGGAAGCAAGAAATATTGTTGTCAAGCCTGCCGGATGCAAACGCGCCAGTATGTTTGTTAAATATCATCCGCGCGCTGGACGTGGCGAGGGGAATAATGTTGCAGTGAATACAAGGGAAGAGCCTCCAACGCCCGATCCTCATTGGAAGCAAACTTTCCAGTTGGAGTGCAGACGGAGTCCTTGTGAGTTGCAGAAGGAGTCTGTGATATTTGAATTGAGGAAGAGGAGGAGAATCAGAATATTAGGAATTAATATGTTTAGATCGTCCAACGTTATTGGATGGCTTGAAATACCATGGAAGGATTTGTTCTCATCTCCTACATTATCAATCACCACCTGGTTCCCTTGTTGTGTATTGATACTAGTACTGCAATTGGAGGATCGCAGTGGCCACCAATTAGTTTGCACCTTCGGATTTCTCTAAATCCTCCTAATGCCTCTGATTCGGATTCACGGCCAATGAAACTTAATGGGTTTTCTCGTATATCCAAGTCGAAGGTTGCCAATGAAACTTCATGGGGTAAGTTTTCTTATAGAAACTAGGTTGTGATTTCATCATTAATGATATGCATCATCGCATATTGAGGACTGCTGTAATACTTTATTACGGCTGCCATTGATAATCATGTTTTGTAATTCATGCAGGAGGTCTATTAGATTCGGAGGTTATGATTTGGAAGACAGAAAGGAGAAGGAACGCAGATATGAATGTGAATGTGAATAGGCGCATTAGGCGTCTGGAACGTCACGATGAGGAAAATTATGCCGCAAAGTCTTCATATTGATATTGCATATCATCCCTCGAACATCTATTGCTTGCGATTTTGATACTTATCTATCATTCCTTCGGCTGCAGCGGTAGAGTTGAAATTATCATGGTTAAGCCTGAGAGAGTATATGTTCTTAAATGTGGATTTAGGGAGGAGTTTCTCCTATAACAACGCATATCTTAATCAAATACGTGGATGACCTGACTTCAGGGATGGGCAAGGGTTATAGCTAAATTGCTAATCGCGTAGCGGGATGAGTTTTCTGTCGTCGATGTTTAGCTAGATCATAATCTCTGACATCTACATAACTGGCTTAAGTTGTAATGGTTCTGTTTTGAAGCAATTACATAAATTTTAATGTTTTAGGGCATATATGCGAACCTTTTTGTGGACTATTTTGGCACTCCTCGTTATAGATGGATTGATGGCATTACACGACGGTGAGAATATTTAATAGTAATAATTTAATAAGTATTTAATAATAATAATATAATTTGAGTGAGTTTACTAGAAGCATGTGTTTCTTTTTAAGAGGTTATAGCTTCAAAACTAATAGGGGTATAGTATGTATGCCTTCTCCAATTTGGTATTTCACTTCCATGTGACCTTAAAATTAGATTATATATATATATATATATATATATATATATATATATATATATATACTTTCCACCATTGCATGTCCAAAATAGTTTTATAATCTTGAGAAATAGTTTAATTTATTAATATTTGTAACATTATTCATGCTCACCCACAATTTTATCTATTTGGATAATATATTTTTCCATAACTTAATATGGTATCAGAGTAGGACTCTGCTGGAACCCTAAGAGCAAAGATTTTTGAATTTTGTGTACCTCTGGTGATCTTTGTGTTGCAAAACTAATAACAAACCAATAATTATAGTCCTCTTTGAGTTAGAAATCTCTTTTTACAATAAATACAATGTGCAAGACAATATTTGATGATCCTAAAATTATCTCTCCTTAGTGTATATATAGAAGAAAAATGTTACAATTGTAATAAAATGAGGCTAGAAAGGTTCTAGCATACAGAATAACGAAACAATAAAAATGTAACTACTCAATATCTAGCGCTTCATAAGGGGTTTTTGGGTCAACATGGTCCTTATATAGGGATTAATATGTTGCTCCCCTTCAAATAAGTGTTGTGCTCAACACTTGACTATGCATGGTTGTTTCTGCATGAATAACTCGTCTTCCCATGTCTCTTCTCCTACCAGTAGGTTCCTCCATTAGACAAGGTACTCGGTAATTGCTTGATTTTTTTGCTATTTAGTCCTTATTTCCGAAATTGTTTCTAGTTTTGGAATTATTTTCCCTTCTTCATCAATCTCTAGAAAAATAGTTTGGACTAGGATCTTGTAATTAATAACCTTATTTAAAGAAGAAACATGGAAAACTAAATGTATATATGTGAAGATAGAAGAAAATCCAACATTTAAGCCATACTTCCAATCCACTACAACACCTTATAGGGGCCATAATACCTCAAAGCTAATTTATTTCCTTCTTTTGTAGCTTGGAGGAAATATGTTTATATGGTTATAGTCTCACAAATACCCATTCCATCACTTAAAATTCCCTTTCACTATGATGTTGATCTACTTGTTGTCTCATCCTATTTTGTCACATAACCAAGTTTCCCTTTAATATTTTTAGAGCCTCTTGTTGGTTTTGTATGTGGTCCTTTACTGCTTTAGCCATTATAGTCTCTTTCAAGGATGATGTGATGGGTGGAGGGTGATATCCATAAAGTTTCATAAATGGTGACATTTTTTATTATGTATGGAGATATATGTTGTACACTAGGGGAAAATATTTGACCCATTGAGTCTATTTATTATATGCAAAGCGACATAGATATGTTTGTAAGCATTTATTCACAATCAAAATTTTCCTATTAGGATGAGGATGCCAAAATGTGTTGTGAGCCAATTGAGTACCCAAATAATAAAACAATTCAATCCAAAAAAATTCAGTGAAAATTGGATCTTTGTGGCTTATGATAATATTTGGTATTCCATGTAGATTTTGAATTGTTTCCATAAATGTTTCTGCCAATGTACTTGCTTTTAAATGATAAGAAAGAGAGAACAAAAGTTCATACTTTGTAATTCAATCTGCCACTAGTGTAGTGAAAGTATTTTTTTTAGATTTGGGGAGACCTATAATAAAATCCACTGAAACTTCTTTCTAATGCTAGCTTGTTATTACTAATGGCTAAAGGAGCCATGTGGTATTGATATTCTCTCCTTTATTTTTTTGGCATACCACATACTCCACCTCAATATTTTGAACAACATCTTTAAGGCATTGTCCAAAAATAACTTTCTTTATCTTATGGTATGTCCTAAAAAACCATGAATGTCCTCCTACATGAGAAGTGTGTAATTTTTGCATGCATATTTTCACAGTCCATATTTGATTTTAATGTCCTTTCTAGAATTTTGTTGTGTGCAGGTTTAGCATGTTCAATGTTTTGAGTGTTTTCACCACCCATCATCAGGGACTCAAGCATAGTGAATAAGAAAAGGGTGTTTGAGTGGTTATAGAGGGAGGAAAAAATTATGTGAACATTGATATGAATGTTAAATAGATCTACCAAATAGAGAAAATAATTAGACATCCTAAATATTAACCAGATCCATTGTTCAGTCCGAGAGTCTACCAATTGAGTACCCAAATAATAAAACAATTCAATCCAAAAAAATTCAGTGAAAATTGGATCTTTGTGGCTTATGATAATATTTGGTATTCCATGTAGATTTTGAATTGTTTCCATAAATGTTTCTACCAATGTACTTGCTTTAAAATGATAAGAAAGAGAAAAAAAAAGTTCATACTTTGTAATTCAATCTACCACTAGTGTAGTGAAAGTATTTCTTTTAGATTTGGGGAGACCTATAATAAAATCCATTGAAACTTCTTTCTAATGCTAGCTTGTTATTACTAATGGATAAAGGAGCCATGTGGTATTGATATTCTCTCCTTTATTTTGTTGGCATACCACATACTCCACTGCAATATTTTGCACAACATCCTTAAGGCATTATCCAAAAATAACTTTCTTTATCTTATGGTATGTCCTAAAAAACCCTGAATGTCCTCCTACATGAGAAGTGTGTAATTTTTGCATGTATATTTTCACAGTCCATATTCGATTTTAATGTCCTTTCTGGAATTTTGTTGTGTGTAGGTTTAGCATGTTTAATGTTTTGAGTGTTTTCACCACCCATCATCAGGGACTCAAGCATAGTGAATAAAAAAAGGGCGTTGGAGTGGTTATATAGGGAGGAAAAAATTATGTGAACATTGATATGAATGTTAAATAGATCTACCAAATAGAGAAAACATTTAGACATCCTAAATATTAACCAGATCCAATGCTTAGTTCGAGAGTCTACCAAATTTTGTGTTCGTATTGCAAGTCCTATATTGCCCAAACTAGTAGGTTCTTTAAGGCTTATTTGAAGAAGCACATCACCAACATGACTTAGAATTTGGTCTTGAAGTCAGCCCCTCACAGAACACACCTTCAAAAATAAGCACCTCATAAGATTTGACCAAGTAAAATATTGTCCCTAACCCCTATCTAGTTAACCTTCCTTATTAAAGAAGCCCTCGAGATAGAAATACAGTTTGAAAACTTCAATAGGGAATATTGTTACAAACTTAGTAACTCTCGGAAATACCTTATCCATAATATTATTCATTAATTGGTGATTCTTTGGTGATCCCTTCTTCCCCCCTACACCTATTTTCCCTTTATTTGATCCTATCATTACCATGCCCCCCTTCGTTCTCTCTTATTCCTACTTTATTTGCCCTCCGGTTTGACCTTCTTACCCATTTTTCAAGCCCCCTCCCTTCCCAAATCATACATAGTTTTTAGTTTTCCTTTTCTTGTGGCTCATTGATTTCTCTTCCTTTTTCTTCTGTCCCTAATATTAATTTTTTTCTACTTTCCCCTTGTTTACCATTTCTTATTGATATATCATTAATAAATTAGATTATACTTATCTGTATTTTTAACTTTCCTCCCATTCTTCCTCATTCCTTGACCCCTCACCACTTCTTTCCCCTCTTGATTATTCATTCTCATCCTTTAGCATTATCCATAATAATAATAATATTGTTGTTATTTGTATAAGCTTATTGTTATTCTTATCATCAATTTCAAATGTTATTTTAAAAAATAAGTTATTATTGTTATTACTACTATATTATATTTATTAATTATTAATCATTCTCTTCAGGTTGAATTCCCTTTCCAAATATTTTGTAATTGATCAACATTTTACTATCAATATTTATGAATTCAAAGTTCTAACAATTTTCCCCCTATTTAATTCATATTAGCATTCACATAATTATGTCATCCCTTTATTACCACTCCAACACTCTTTTATGATGCACTATGCTTGAGTCCTTGAAGATGGCTAGTGAGACCAGTGAAATGTGAGACACACCAAACTTGCACACAACAAAATTTCAAAAATGACATTAACTAAGTTTATAATTAAAAATGAACCTTATGTTTGAGTTAAGAATTCTTAGATACATATAAGCAACCTTGAAACTATAAAAAATAAAATTTCCACATAAAATTTTCTCCTCCATTGGGTTCCTCCTATAGCTATTGAATAATATTGCATATCTTCTCCTAGTAATGTAATTATATACTTGTTTCTTCTACCTAGTTGGATTGTGGAATGGAAATAACACATAGTAAACCATATGTATCTTCCTCCTTCCTTGAGAGTGTTTCTACCGTAATATTTTGATTTCCCTTTCTCTAAATAGTTTCAAAGTCATAACCCTACATCTTTGTAAAAACTTTTTGTTGCTCTTATGAAGATACTCATTCATCTAAGAATTAATTAAAGCTATCATAATATATTATTACTTTGAACTATCTCTCTATTAGGTATCTATGTCATTTCTTAATTGGATGTAGTATGGAATTTTTTTTTTTCATATATGGGTCTAAGTTAATTTTTCCTTTAATTCCACTAATTTCAAAGGAAAATGGTATTTCTTTTTGTATCAAAATTTCACCAATTCCATTGCCCAAGGTATCATCCTCCACAATGATGATTTTTATGAAGTTAGGTGTCACCAAGAGGGGAGTTGTACACTTAGCCTCTTTAAGTTCATCAAAATATTTGGTTTCTTCTTTATTCCAAGGAAATTCTTCCTTCATCAATAATATTGTATAGATAATTTTATTTGGCTCTAATTCATAAGAAACTTATGGTAATATCCTATCTATCCTAAGAACCATTTAGTTTCTTTAAGGTATGCTTTGATTTTTTTAGGATCCATTTTGACAGTGTTATTTTATACTATATGCCCCCAATATTACACTTATTGAACACCAATGACACACTTGGAAGGTTTTGCATATAATTGCTTCTCTTCCAATAGTTTCAAGACCATATCAACATGTTGTGCATGCTCTTACCAAGATTTTTTGTAGATTAACATGTCTTAAAAAAATACTATCACAATTTTTTCTTACGGTTTGAAAATAGAATTCATCAAGCTTTGAAATGTCAAAGGTGTATTTTTAAGTCTTGAGGGAATAACCAAAAGCTCATAATGAAATTCATGGCTTTTAAAGGATGTTCTGAGAATTTATTCTTGCTTCATTATGATTTGATGATCTCCAGAAAGAAGATCCAACTTGGTAAAAAAAAATTGCTCCATGCAATTCCTCTAATAATTCATCAATGATAGGAATAATAAAATTATCTTTGATTTTAATTTTATTTAGTTTTCTATAATCTAAACTCAAATTCTTTGAAGCATCATTTTGGATAACCATCACCGTTGATGAAGAGAAAGTTCTTTGGCTAGGTTTAATGATTCCCACCTCTAACATTTCTTGAACCCTACACTGAATCTCACTCTTTTGTGCATGTGGATATATATGAGGCTTAATGATAGGTGGTACACGCAAAGCATGGTCATGATATCAGATAAGTGGAAGACCCCAAGGAATTTCTCCTAATACATTAGCATGATTGTTGATAACTTTTTATATATCCAGTGGATTATAGGATATAGAGGTTTGAACATCTAATGAACAAAATTGTAAAACTACACATTTGTGTCCCCTTTTTAGCAATTTTGTCATGATATTAGAGATTATAAATTTTATGGATCTTTTGGATGCCTCTAAGCTCAATTTCCCTTCCCATTTATTGTAACCATTAGACCCATAACATAACATTATGAAAACCCACTTTGATCACAATCATGGGACTAAGAAATAAATACTTCCCCATATTCAGGTTAATGTTATGGAATATCCCTAAAAGCATTATGGTAATTCCATCTATAATAATCACTTGAAATTCTAGTGCTGGATATACAAAACAACCAAGAATTTTTTCCAATTTGTAATTGATGGAGTTATGGGTATTGTGTGGGTATTACTTGAATCAATCAATGTTTCTACATTTTTCCTTTTGATAAATCCTTAATTATTGAGGGTTTCTGGAGTACTAATATTGGCCAATGCATGACATGATGTTGTTGGAGTAGTCTCTTCTAGCTCTATATCTTGTAAAGTTTCCACTTCTTGATCTTCTTGATCTTCACATTCTATATAGAATAATTTATTCTCAATTAATTTATACCCTTTAACACCCTTGTTGCCACAACTGAAACATAGTTCCTTTTCTCTTATTTCATCCATTTGGTGAGGAGTCAACCTTTTCGATTTAAGAAAGGGAGTATGATTTTCTTTATAATTATTAGTGACCAATTTTCTAGCTTTTACTTCAAAATTTCCTTACGAGACTAAAAACATGATCTAATGATTTAGGTTCAAAGAGACACACCACATGTTGGAAGATTTAATTTGGTTTCCCCATAAAAATGTCTAACAAAGTATCCTCTGAAATATTCTTTGCTATGAGACTCAACTTTTTGAATTGTTGAATTTTCTTTATAACTAGACCTTTTTGTCGAAGATTTACCAATTCAATAAAGAATGTGTTTCTCTTAATATCCCCATAATGTGATATCAGTTCCCTTATAAAAACTGATGAGGATAAAACAACATATGTTTTTCTTTCACAAAGTAATTAATACCATACATGTTCGTGTTCTTCTTAAAACATTGAGGTAGTATTTACCTTTTTTAAGGATGGCACTTGGTGTATACCAGAGTATTTCTCCATCTCAAATATCCATGTTACAAGATAATTACCATCAAATTTATTCATATCAATATTCATAATATATTAGTTCCTTGGTGATGACTTCAATCCATGGAGATGTGGATATTTGATTGGAAATTCATGATTATGGTTTTTAGATTCAAAATTTGTGCTCTCCAGTTGTGATAACATACTCATCCATATGATATTTATTTTGTAACAACCTCGGGTTAAAATTTCATGTAATAAAGATAACAAAGGTAAAATAATACCAAGGTCATGGGACACATATTCCAAGTTGAATGCTAGGAAAAAAATCCTAGTGGGTGTTCATTTGGTTTATTATGGCTAAGGGGAAATTGACAAATACATTGGCAAAGGCACTAAAAAGGAAAAGAGGCATTACTTAGAATTTATTTATGAAAACAATGGAAAATAGGAGAAAAGGAAGGTGAAAGGTCACGGGTTGCATGAGGGGAGGAGAATGAAGGAAAAATAGAGGAAAATGAATAAATTAGAGGCCTCATTAATAAAAAGGATTCTAACAATCAATACACAAGTTTTATCAATTTAATGTTTTTTTATTTCAGTTTTGGATCTCTCTCTCTCTCTCTCTCATGCTCTTGAACAATTAGAGTTTTCTTGGAGAACTATAGAATTGTAGAAAAGAAAGAAAAGGGAAGAAAATATCAAGCAAGGAAGGTTAGATCAAGTAGCTTCAGTGGCAATGCTTGCAGGTATTGAGTTTCATGTATGATTTCCTTGCTATTTTTGGCATTCATGGTACATGCACATGTGTATTTGGTTATCTTGTTGTGATTGGCATGGTATTTTCCAAGTGTGATATTTGTTTTCAACCTTTCCTTAACATTCCTAGATAGATATGGTGTGATGGGATTCTTTTCTTGGTTAAGCCAGATTTCCAGAAGGTTTCGCAACTAAGTGGGGTTGTCTCAAGAAAATTCACAAAGGACTCTAGAAATTCCTTGACCGATAAAGGTGGGATATGCGGTAAATACTTAAGGTGGAGATGGGAAAATTCCTTACGGTTTAGGTGGAGAAATATGGATGTGTTGATGATTTTTTTAGGGCCTAGTGATCCCTTGAATCGTATATGGTGAGATTGTGGTAAATTTTGTAGTGTATGTTTATTGTTTGGTCTAGGAATCCCTTGACCAATAATAGAGGGATACATGGTAAATCAAAGATTTACAAATGAGGATTTCAGGCCTAGGAATCCTTTGACTAGTAGTCAAGGGATACAAGGTAAATCCTGAGGAAGACTTGGTTGGTTTTGTTACGAGTCCGACATTCATGCTTGGAATATGGCACGAGGGTGATTGACTAAAAGAAATATTTGGTTCAACGTAATCCATAGTCAGGTGGTACATGGAAGTCCCTGACTTGATTATATTTTTCATATGTTAATATGAGATCCTTTCCTCTTGAGTTTTATGAGAAATTGTGTTTGGTTATTATGTGATTTTAACAGTTTTTATATCATTGTTAATATGTTAGTTCTATGCTGGTTATAAGCACGGTTTTATGATAGACTTGAGTTACGAGTCTCATCATGTTTTAATTAGTAAATGAATGAATAATGAGCATATTAACTAATAGATGATATTATAAATATTTTGATAGGACATCAGACCTTCTTGATGATTCTCAAATAAGTATGAAGCCCCTATGTTCAAATGTATATTTATGACTTGTACATTTCATGTTCATAATGTTTTTGATGGAATGTCTGTTATGGTTAGGCCTGGTTAGGTTAAGTTATTATCTAACATTTGTATGGGAGGATTTTTCCTGGTGTCATTCATGGTTCTAGATATTTTAATAAGTTCTAGGAAGGGGTCTCAATCCTATCCTGAAAAAGTGGCTTAAATATCGCATTGTAGGCATGAAAATCGGTGAAAAATACTGCAATCACTCCCTTGTAGGTATCATGCATGAAAATGGACAGTTTTAGTCAATCATGTAGTGTTGTTCTAGTTTTTTGGAGATTAGGGCACTGAAATAGAGCCTTATCTCAGGTCTTGGGCACCTGGAAGGGTGTTTTAGCCCTTTGGGATCCTATAGCACTTGAAGGAAGTCATTAAGGTTTCTTATTATCGATTCCACTTCCTTAAGGTGATATAGGAGGTTGAATCATATCATAGTAACTCTTCATCACATGTTTCCCCTGACAAGCTGATAACTTGGGTAAATGTCAGAGGAAGGTGTTACAAGGTGGCATTATAGCATGGTTCACCCATTGGACCTGATGAGCAGAATGTGATTTTTATGCATGGATGCGTGTTGTACATGTTCTTGTCATGTATATATGATGATAGTAATTTTTGCATTTGTGTTTCCTTGTGGAAGTTGATGATGTTGTTGTTGGAATTTGGTAGTCATGAATGTGTGTCAGCTATATGTGTGGTTGTTATGCATTTCAGAGTTTATATTTTATTATGTATGTATTTTTATGGGCATAGTTGTAGTGCATCAGGTCATGGTATGTAGCTAGTATTTTCATGCATTGTAATTGGATAATAATTGAGATGATGTTGATATATTGCTTTGATTATGAATATAAATGTATCATGCTAATATGGTTGATCTTGTAGACGAGATATCTTCCCTTGAACTATACTAAGGTATGTTGGTTATGTTTATATTTTGGTTTGACTGACATGGTATACTTGTAGGAAGAAGAGTGAGATGAGTAGAAATATGGTAGACTATAGTTCATGACACTATCCCTATAGATAAAATGAGCAGCATGGTGATAAATACTCCCCTCACATAGAAGATACTTTGAGAATTTTGAAGGAGTAGATAAGAAGTTGTACAAAAAATAATGAGATAATCATTGAATCACAAGAGATACTTGCTAGGGCAGAGGAGAAACAAGCTGAGGGAAATGCATTCATCCTTTAGATCTTGTCAGACTTATAGAGAAAGGGACTACTTAGGATGAGTAATGGAAATTACAACAGGACTGATGTAGTGATGACCTACTAGGTCTATGACTCCATAATCGGTAGCCTTAGAAAACTAAGCCTACACAACAAGTCTCAAGAAAGAGACTTTAACCCTACCCATCTCAATTCTATTCATTAAAATGGAGCTCCTATCAGCTATGCATAAACATGGAAGGATTAATTTTCTGAGTTTTGTGCTATATGGAATACCTGAGCATGACTGAGTGAACACATAAGAATATCCACCCTTTGTTCCTAAAAACACATGTAATAGTTAGCCTTTAGTGCAACTTGATGTATGAGAATCGTGGAGTTGAGAACAGGAACCCAACTGCAGGAACAAGAACATGAACTAAACGTCCAAAACAAGAATGGAACTTCTGGAACAGGAACAAAAACTAAATTGCGGGAACAGGAAACTCTGTATCTGGATCAGGAACAAAACTCCCTCTTTAAACGATCTATGGTTGTTATCACTTCTCCTCTGATCTGACTGTACCCATAGATTGTTTTTTTAGTATTCACGACACTTACCCAGAAATTCCGTTTTCATTGAAATTGAAATATTCCTCATTACAAAGAAAATTTATCCAATTCAATAATATCATCACAGGCCTCTTGACTGCATGTTTCTTCAATTAAAATATCATTCCACAATATCAAACAACTCATACCTAATGAAAAAAAGGTTATTGTCTTCTTTTGTAGTAAATTTTGGTGGTTCTGTGACCTCAATTCTTCCCCATTTATCTACAGCAAGATGCATCGTGCCATTTTAACAAAGAAAATTTTTAATTTTGGATAATCATAGTTTCCTACTTAGACCTAAGGATTTGACTCACCGCAGAAGACCTTTAAAACGAAAGAAATACTTCCAATTCTTAAGTACAATGTCAATTATGACTACACCCTATTTGTATATTAACACATACACTTAGACACCAATAAATATTAGAATCTACAAAAATATATACAATTTATATCTTCATAAAGAAATTGCTACACCTCTAAGATGATCCAATTCCACGACTTCTACAAACCGTAATTCAACGCCTTGGGCATTGACAACTCCAGCATTGTTAGAAAATTATATATTACAAAGTAATGCAACACATAAAATATGCGGAAAACACAAGCACATGAAACACATAAAACCATAGAGACACATATATACGTGGTTCACCTAGTTTGGGCTACGTCCACCCCGAACAACCAACCCTTCCTTTATATTATCCAGCAAAATGAAGAGACACAAGCTAGAATAGATCCGATATAATATGCTATGTTCTCTCTCACAATCTCCCTATATGTTTCTCACTCTGAGAATACACATAAAATACACAACTGCAATACAATACCCTCATACAAGTGAGGGGTTGCCTTAAAGGGCAAAAAAACCCTAAACTAAAAATAACTTCTATTGTCAGGTCATCCGCCTAATGAATGGCCCAGATTGACTAGAAATTACTATAATTTTACAAGGCAATTTTACATCTATTTTTAGCTTCGGGGGCCCCCAGGTAGTGTTTAATTACAAGCGGCGTTGTTGCTCCATTAAGGTACAGGGGTCCAATGCTATGATACGAAATAAACAAGATAATCAAGTTCCACACCCAAAAAGCTTAATGTTAAGTAGAAAATCCCCGTCGAGGGAAGGAAATATCAGATATGAGCATCAACCTCTGTCAAAGATTCACATCCACTAGCATGATAAGATTGTCTAAGAATTAGAACATTGGACCAACATAGTCCCCTTATACTTGTCCTCCAAAACAAATATACTTGTACACAAATCTTCCTTTCTTGTATCAAATTCTCAAGGATTGACCTCACTCATATGATAGATTCATTTTAATCCATCATCGATTCCAGAAAGGCATATGAACTGGAAATCATTAATTAATATTCATAGAGACAATGAAAAATAATGAAAACTTCCTTTCATTAATCAAACTGTACAAATACTCGCAACCCTCTTTTAATTCATCACTCTCTTCATGTCCTGATTTTATTCATTTTAAATGGCCTCCTCTAATGTATTTGAGTCTTAAAAATATATGCAAAAGGAATCTACAACCATTTCTGGTTCAGATCCATAATCTACTCGACCATATCCTAAAAATCCTATAAAACCACTTTTGACTCAACTAAATCCCTATTCTAGGACTTCCTAATCCCTAAGATGTTTATGAGATCTTCAAAAGTCTAATATCTCTCGTATTCTCACATATTTGAGAATATTTACATTTAAAAACCTCACACACCTATTTATAACTAAAAATATAAAAAATATACAAATTTCCTATTAATAAATTAAACTCCTTATCAAACATTACACCCCCTTATTCAATCAAATATATACAATGATTTTTTGAGTAGGATTCTCCTCCATCAGACTCCCAAAAATGAAAAAGTTCATGATCTCCTGATCATGTGATTTCATATGCTGATGAAAACCTCAATTGTCCCAAACCTTAATTTGTATTTGTCTAAATTCTCTTCACCTTTGCTACTGATGCATGTCTGCTACCTTCTGGTTCATTTTACTTTCTTAATCAGCTTCAAATTCTAATTCATAATCCCTTCTGCTGCCATTTTTATCCATCTGGACTGCCCCATCATGAACTTTCATAGTTCCTCAATCATAGAGTTAATTTCTATTGTTCCCTGCAAAACAAAATTTTTAATATGCCCTTGGCAAGGAAATTCTTCCTTAACCACATCCTTTAGTTCTTGACCACCTATAAACACATTTTTATGCAATTCCTTAAATGTATCCATATAAACAATGGATCTATGAATACTATCATTGAGCATCAATCTCAGCTCAAGTTCACAACAGTGAATTTACTAATCTTCATTCATATAATCAACAACAAATTCTTCTCACTGTGTGTCAGTATCTTCCTTAACCAAATGTGCATGTGATCACCTTTGGTTGTCCTCATGAGACGGCACAGTCTCATTCTCCATTATAATGTAATTATGATCTTGCATTTTTGAAATGTCTTTGTACATTTCCTTCATCTTCATGACAATTTCAAGTGATTGTCTATCATCCGATTCTCCTTTTTGCATATCAAAATCACTATTTTTAACTTCATCTCTTTGATATTCATGTTGAACTTTTCCTTTATTAAGCAGTGCATATATGTGTGTCTTATATTGTACAATTTTAAAACTGTCTTCTTTTGAGAAGTATTCATCATCATATATGGGATTATAATATTCTTCAATTTCTATGATACCTTCCTCGCATGTATAACAATTTGCAATAACTGTTCTTCATATGTTTCTTTGGCAACATGCATATGGAATCTACCTTGGCTATCTTCATTTACTAAATCTACAACCACATGAAAAATGTCAGAAATAGAAACATTAGGCCTATCAGCCTTACTTATCAGCATATCCATTTATTGATCTGAACTCTTCAAATATTTCATGAGACTTCCTGCAAGTCTCTCTTACTCCTCAATCTCCAAGCAACTTATAAGATATTCAATAGACCTTTTCTCAACATCATCATCTCCAAGGATATCACCTTGCTTTGGTTCACAATAGTGAACTATTTTCTCTGTTGTCAATGTCGTGTATCTGAACTTAACTCCTCTGAGTTTCTCTTTCTTCTTCTTGAGAATTTTCCTCCATTTATTTATGAATAACTGTACCACTAGTGACCAAATTGGCTTCTTCATACTCCATCCTATTATCTAGTTTGTAAAAATCCTCTTGACTAATCACCTCTATGCCCTTTACACTGGCATATTTCTTTCTGTTTTGGCTTTCCTCTGAACCTCTGTAATGAGCTTCAATGAGCATTGGCTTCCCCTCATTTGTGAACTCCATCTTGTTCACTTGTGGACTGCACCTAAGCCTCCATTTTCAGCAAGTCTCCATACCTGCCTTTGATATCTCAACAAGATTTTATCCTTAAGCTTGATCTATGGTTCTCTTCCTCCTGAACCATCCTTCTGAGAAACTCTCTTGCTCCTCTTTGCTTGTGTAGCTTAAATCAACTTTTCTTGAGAACACTCTTATCCTCTCTGTTCAACATTCTGCTAGAATTTTTAGGTTCTTCGTCACTCTCCTTCAGAGTATCCACTTAATCTGTCTTCAATAACACAACTGGTTCTTCTTGCTACAACTCCTCTCAGTTGTCTTTGATACTAACACCCTCTTTTTCTGCAACCTGAAATATATAAACACATCTTTAAAACCAGAGTTATAACAAAAATATACCAAATCACCTTCAAGATCTTTGCATGATCTTTTTCCACCATTCATCTACACTATGAATGAACTATTCCTTTTTCATTTTCCTCTGTAAATTATCCTTTAGAATATAAATTACTCCCCATATTCTGCCACATTTTTATCTCTTTGTGCCTAGTTCTTGTCAGATTTAAAATCTCATCCTTTCTTCTTGCAATCACAATTGTATCTGTATATACTCTAGTTTTCCACCAAAAGAGATTTTGCTCACTCTGATACCAACTGATGACCTACCAGGTCTATGAATCCACAATCGGCAACCTTGAAACACTAAGGCTACACTACAAGTCTCAAGAAAGAGACTTTAACCATTCCTATATCTATTCTATTCATTAAAAATATGCTCCTATCAGTTATGCATAAAAATGGAAGGATTAATTTTTTGTGTTTTGTGCTATATATGCATACAAACTGGAAATCATCAATTAATATTCATAGAGATAATGAAAAATAATGAAAACTTGCTTTCATTAATCAAACTGTACATATACTCACAATCCTCGTTTAATTCATCTCTCTCTTCATGGCCTGATTTTCTTCATTTGAAATGGCCTCCTATAATGCATTTGAGGATTATAAATATATACAAAAGGATTCTGCAGCCATTTCTGGCTCAGATCCATAATCTACTGAACCATATCCTAAAAATCCTCTAAATCCACTTTTGACTCAACTAAATCCTTATTCTAGGACTTCCTAATCCCTAAGATCTTTATGAGATCTTCACAAGTATAATATCTCTCGTGTTCTCATAAATTTGAGAATATTTACAATTAACCTCACACACCTATTTCTCACTCAAATTATTCAAAATATAAAAATTTCCTATTAATAAATTAAATTCCTTATCAAATATTAGACCGCTTAATTCAATCAAATATACAATGATTTTTTGACCAGGATGTTCCTGCATTGTGTCGCCTGTGGTAGCAGATCTCATGATAGACATCGATCAGACAGTGATGATACCGTAAGGGATGTCATATTCTTGGAAACATCTGATAGGAGAGGTATTGGACATGGGCGTTGTTCTAGTTTTGGTTCGGGCAGGTATCATGGTCATCATTGCTATCATCCTTACAAGAGGAGTGATAGGGGATATTTTTCGGATGTGTGCAAGAAATCCAAGATACCTACATTAGCTGGGAAAATGAAGAATTTAGAGTATGTAAAATATTGGTTGCTTGAGATGAATAAGTTCTTCAGATTGCATGACTATTAAGATAACATGGAGGTTAGAATATCTACCTTCAGTCTTAAAGGTAAATCATATATTTGGTGGGAAAATGTGAAGAATGTTAGAGGAATTTAGTGTAACAACATCGGGTTAAAATTCATGAAGTAAAAGTTAATAAAGGAAAACTAAGAACACGGACAAGGGACACTTATTCCAATTTGAACGTTGAGAAAAATATCCTAGTGGTAATCACCTGTTATGTTCATGGCTAAAGGAAATTGGTAAAGGCAATGGCTAAGGCTTTCGAAAGGAAAAAAGGGTATTTTTGAAATATTATTTACGAAAGTAATGGAAATTAGGAGAAAATGAAGTTGAAAGGTCACAAGTTGCATGCAAGGAGAAAATTGAAGGAAACTAAAGGAAAATGAAGAAAAAAGAGGCACTAAAGATAAAATGGATTTTGAGGATTGGTTCAAAACATTTTGTGAGTTTAGTGTTAGAATTGTCTCAAAGATGAGAAATCACGAAGAGGAGAAGGACAGAAAGAAAGGAAAGGAAAAGAAAGGAGAGGAAAGGAAAAGAAAGGAAGGACAAGGAAATCAAAGGGAGGAAAGGATCAAGCAGTTTCAACGAGAATAATTGTAGGTAACATGTTGCATGTATTATTTCCAAGTTGGTTTTGACTAGTTTTTACATGCATGGTATGTTCATGTCGGTATTTGATCCTTTTTCTCTCATTGGCATGGATTTTCCGTGTTTTGACACTCTATTTTTGCCTCGCCTTTCCATTTCCGGATAGCTATTGTGTAATGGGATTGTTCTCAGTTTTGATCTATGGAATGCCAGATGGTTTCAGAATCTGTGGTGAGGTGGTCTCAGGAAAATTTCCAAAGTCCTAAGAATAGCTTGAGTAGTAATCGCAGGATACACAGTAAAGCCATAGGCTGGAGACAAGAAAATTCCTCAAGGATGGCTAAGGAATTCAGAGGCATCCAAGCTCGATTTGGTTTTGTGATCTCGACATTAGTTTAGGTGTAATCATGGTATTGAGAGGGTGGAGGTGGTTTAAGATTTGGATTCCCTTGGTTGTGTTTAGATTGGTTTATCCCATGATATCCCACATTCATGCTTGGACTATGGCACAGGGGTGATTGGATGAAGAGAGATTTGGATTAGCCAATCTAAGGTTGGGTGGAATGTGGAATTACCAAACCCACTAGGTAATTTCATACTTTTAATAAAAGCTAAGCTTATCTTTCTTTCGATAAGGAAATATATTGGTTATTATATGGATTTAATGGTTGTTATATTATTATCATTTATCTAGTTATATGCTGGTTATAATTATGGTTTTATGACGGATCTTAGTCATAGATATTTTCATGTTTTCACTCATAATTGAATAAATAATGAATACAAGACCTAATTGGTGTTATGATAGATAATTAGAGAAGGTAGTGACCATTCCTATTAAAACTTAGGTAAGTTTTTAGTCCCTCATATTCAGACTTGCATTCATGGCCTATAGATTTCATATCTACCAAGTGTTTGACAAAATGTTAGTCCCGTTTAGGGATGGTTAGGTCAAGTACTGGTTTAGATTTTTGGTTTAAAAGAATTTTTCTTAGGCCATTTATCAATTCTGGAAGTTTCACTCAGTTCTCGAAAGAGACTTGAGTCCTACCCTTGAAAAAGTGGTACAAAATTCGAAGTTGCTGGCATAGGAATGTGCATAAAAGTCCATAATCACATGGAGGTAGGATTATGCGTGTGACTAAGAACCCATATTCACACGGAGGCCTTGGAAAGGGAGCGAGTAGGGCTCTAGGTTAGGGAAAAAGTGAGTTTTCTCAACCGTTGGACACCTATGTAACAACCCTGGTAAAAATACATGTAAATATACATATAAGACCATGGTGCTGGGACACTTATTCCAAGCTAAATGGTGGGAAAAACATCCTAGTAGGTGTTCATTCGATTTATTATGGCTAAAGGAAATTGGCAAATGAAATGACAAAGGCTTTGGAAAGGCATGAGGCATTAATTAGCATTTTATTTATGAAAATAATGGAAATTAGGAGAAAAGGAAGGTGAAAGGTCACAATTTTCATGTGAGGAGGAAATTTAAGGAAAATAATGGAAATTGGAGAAACTAGAGGCCTCATTAATAAAAAGGCTTATGAGGATCAGTTGGAAAGGCTTCATGAGTTCAGTTTTGGATTTCTCATTTTTCTCTCTCTCTCATACTCTTAAGGACTTAGTTCATTCTTGGAGCACTCTTGTACAGTATGGCATACTTTGGGATTTGGATCAAGAAATCAAAGGAAAATAAGGAGAGCGGAAGAGGACATTGGGATGAAAATCTACAACAGGTTCTAAGTGCAGGTACCAAGTTGCATGTATGTTTTCCTCACTATTTTGGAATGCATGGGTATGCATGTGGATTTTCCTAGCCTTGCCATTTCCTGGATAGCCATGGTGATTGTGGGCTTATTTTCATTGATTTTTTTCTAGTTGGTTCTCATGATTCCTTTATCTATTGGGCTAAGTTATTAGTTCTTGGAAGCCTTAATTAGACAAACGCTTTGGAAGCCCAAAAAAAAACTGTGGGTTGAGTTACTAGTCATGGAAGCCTTGGTTGGACAAATTCTCTAGAAGCTCTAGGTGGGTTGAGTTAGTAGTCCTAGAAGCCATGGTTGGACAAATGCTCTAGAAGCCCTGTAACAATTAGGGTTGAGCTACTAGCCCTCAAAGCCCTTATTGGAACAAGCACTCTAGAGCCTTATAGGAGCTTGGATAGAGAAAAATCCGTGATGGTTAGTGATGTCCGACCATGAGGTGGAATCACTCATTTCGGGTTGAGAAGGTGTGGTATCTGGATCCCTGGTTTGATTTTTATTGACGTGTTTGATAAATTCCCACATTCATGCTTAGAATATGGCATGGGGGTGACTAGCTAAAGTAGGATTTGGCTAAACCATATCTATGGTCGGGTGGAACGTGCAAGTCCGATTTTGGGTTGGTTTTTACATTCATTAATGAAAGGTTCGTCGCATTGGCATTTAATGTGTATATGGACTAGTCTATATATAGATTCTATTATTGATGTATCCATGGTACTTCTGCTACTATTACACTGGTTATAAGCATGTATTGTGATAGCGATGAGGTATGGCTCTCTCCATGTTTTTACTTGTAATTGAATGCACAATGTATCTATGGTTAAATTTATTAAATGATAGCTTATAATTTAGGGGAGAAATTATTCTTATCCTTTCTTGGATATGAAAGAGACCCCTTTGTTTAAATCTATTGTTTATACCTATAGATGCTATGTTTATGACATGTTTTACGAAATGGTTTTCATGGTTGGGTGGGGTTGGATGATTTCTTGATGATGTGATTGCTTATATATGATTTTTTTAATGATATTTACCCTCTCTTAAATTTACAGGAAGTTCTGGGCAGTGACCCAGGCTCAGGGGCTGAACATATGGCACAAATCTTGGAGCTACAAGAGGAAATTTGTTGTTTGGGCCTGAGGCGCTACCGTTGTAAGGCTAGCCTACGGATCTAGCGTATAGAGTCACTCCCTTTCCCTTACAAGCTTGCATCTTAGCCTTAAAGGGGCTAAATCCCAGTCCCCCCTCAAGGAATAAGGCCCTGGAAGGTTGGGCTACCCCCTAGGGATGTCAATGATCCAGTTGAAGGTGTGTTATTGGTGTTTCTGTCGGTTCCACTTCCTTTGTTAAATTTTGAAACTAAAGTAAAATTCCACATTGGACACCTCATATGATTGAGATAATAATTTAACTAGATTCTTATTTTTGAGACAATCAAAATCGACCTATAGATTTCCCCAATCATTTAAGCAGAAGTTAATTTATAATGAATTATTTTATTATCTTATGGGATAGCCTAACTGCATGTTGATCTGGTCAAAGACCCAAGTGGTCACTCACAAAGTTATAAATAGAAGCAACCTCAAGTTAATTTGTACACATTCACTCATGAGGTCTCCTCTATGTTATTTTAATTTTCGGTCGTAGTTTCTATTTCTAGCTTAGATAGGTACATTGGTAGGAGCTAGTGCAAAAAATCAGCATCACATAAGTGATCACACATCATGTCTGGGTGATCTGAAGCAAAGCCACATGAAGGAAAGGACAAGGTAGCAGCCTAGGTCAACATATCCAAGGGTTGGGTGTGTTGTGCCTATGGCTAAGGGCTCCAGAACAACTTGCTAAGCTTGTTGAGAGTACAACCCAGTCACAAAGGTCAGATCAGGATGATCTGAAGCAGAGTCATGGGAACAAAGTGCTGTGGTAGTGGCTCAAAGCCCCAAAGCCACGGGATAAGCATGTTAAGGCCACGAATTAGATAAATTTTGGGAAGATATAATTTGGTTCACCTTTAGTTGGTTGCACAACACTTCCAGACATCATTCGTTCAACCACAATTGCATCAGAATGATCATTAAGAGTCTCTTGGATTTAGATCTACGATTTCAGAGCTGAGATCACTTAGTGATATACTAGATTTGTGTTTTGGTATTATATATCTATTGATATGTATATCAGATATGTTTTTTTATGCTACATATATATCTTCAATCCTCATTCAATACCAACCATGTTCATCAGTTTGCTACAAACAGTGTTAGTGCAATTCAGTTCTTAGATTCAATTTTTTTCATGTAGAAGTATGGGTATGGTTTTAGTGCGTGTATGTTATTTTTTTTTCTTGCATTGTAAAGATATGTTCTCATGTATCATTATACTCTTTTTTCAGAATCATTCAATGATGATCTAAGAAGAATAATTTCCAAGGGTTTTCCCCGTAGTGGGTTTTTCCCTAGTCTCAGAACAATCCTGGTGTCTCTATGTGTTCATGCTTCTCTTCCTTTGATATTTTATTTTCCACTACTTAGATGATGATGATGATGATGATGGTATTGTTCTTTCTTCATAGTTTCATATTATGATGGTCAATAATACAAATCTGTACAAAGGCATAATTATTTGGGGTGAAAGTAACATGTTAATAATGAAATGTAACTATTAAGGTAAAGAATAATGCTGCTTTATGAAAAATTAACATGGTATCAATGTTGGTTGAAGAAATGTCGTGGATATCACCCCAATGAGACACTTGTATGGTGGCAAGCAAAGGATGGTAGAGACCTAAAATAATTCTAGGGTATGAATAATACCATAGGAAGTTAGTGGATTAGGTTTTAAGAGAAACCTTGGTTTATGGTAAAATCTTGATATTTGGTATATGAAACCATCACAGGGTCTATGAGGAGATGCTCATATTCTTGGGATCATTTTGATAGTTGACCTAGTTATTAATAAAGTTGTTGATGGAAGGAAACATTACTCTATTATCTATGGCTGACTCTTGAAGGCTGGTTCAAGAGGGAGCAAATCATCTCTTATTGAAGATAAGTATTCCTTAACTTATGCTTATGGATTCAGATTATTTTATTATTGTTTCTAATTGTTACTTCCTACATGTATATTTGAGCACTTGGATATATCTAACATCCGTGATGAGATGTGATGAGTGGATCCCTCTTGAGGATCTTTTGAAATGTAGGAAATATGGCTAGATCAATAAATTTTGGAATGTTGTCTAGAACTGGAAATGCAACTAGATCTGGAAAAGGAGAGGTAGCTATATCTAGAAAAAAGAAAGTTGACTATATCTGGAAAAGGTAAAGAGGGACTTGTGCACTATAAGTTGCCTATGTGATGGTGCACAGATAATACTGCAAGTCATGCATGGTATATTATTTTTAGTGTTATGAATTAGACACAATATTGGATGGCTAGGTAATCCCTACAATATATTGATAATTTCTACTTCTTAGATGGCTTATGCATGCATATGGATGATTGGGATTTATGTTTCCTATAATGAAATGGTGCACCTAGTATTGAATGTTCTAATCATGATGATCTACTTGAATTTGCAAGACTACTTATTGATGATATTGGATATAATGGCATATATTTATGTGTCACTAACTTGATCTATTTTTTTTATCCTGACTCTAATGGATGATATTCTTGATTCTATATATACATAATATATGTTGGATCTCTTATAGAAGGTTATCTCATTTATATGGTGTTGATAATGCGCTTGATAATCATTATGAAAGATCATAGAAAAATAATGATTTCACCTTGTTGGTTTATCGATTAACCTAACTTGATCCTATTGATTATGATATGCATGGTATTGGAAACCATGATGATAAAGGCATATCTATGAGATTGATGTTTTAGATCTTTGACTACTTGTGGTTATAGAATGCAGTGAAATTAAATGCTCTAACTTGATGTACTGTTATTGGTATATTAAGATTGTATTGTCACATCATCCTTCCACCCTGATATTTCAAGTCCATCTCTTGATGAAATATTCTGATATGATATTTATGCTCATGATAGATATGTTTTTATGATCTAATAGATATTATATTGCATAATCCCTGTAAATACAGGTTGATGACATCAATGAAGTTGATTTTCATTCAGAGGGAGAATCTCTCTCCTAAAAGATTCTTAATCATAATTTATATTGAAATATGATTTATGAGTGTTTGACATTGTTGATCTACAATAGAGGTCTAAGCATCACTCACCCAAAGGAAGGCTTACAGATGTGTCTATGCCTGAGAGACACATAATTTAATTTATATAACATTAATTTGGTTTATACTTCGAATCCATGGATCTCTTATTTGTCTTGTTGTTGTGAAATGATTTCTAGAATTTTTGGAATTGAGCATGAAATCAGATGGTCACTTGGAAGATTTCAGTTTTGCAGATGTATTACAGATGCCAGTAAGATTTGTCAGCTGGGGAAGTTCATATGTTTGAACCAAACTTATGTGTGCAGGTGACCAAGACATTCATATGGATATGTCATTGTGTTTGATGATTGTCCATCATGTTTTGGCTTATTGATATTAATAAACTGTGTTTGTTACTTTTGGACATAACGCTTAATGATTGAGACATGTCTAGAATTATAGATCTTACCATGATTGTGCATTTGGATTTGAGGAGATTTGTTCTGGTGATGGTTGATTTTTGTAGATGAATATGTTATGTGGGCATAATTAGTATGTCATTAGTATTGATAAGCACATTTGGATTCTTTCTTAATGTGAGATCTGCCATGATATCTTAGACGAGAATTCCATAGCACTACTGAGGTCGGATATCATGCTGCTAGCAAAGCTAGCAGTGAGGCATGATGTAGAAGCTCCTTGGAGAGATGATCGAGCATAATATGGATAAAACATGGATACACTATGATGACAAAGAATCTCAAACATGTATAGTTTGGATTGTGATTTCTCCATTTGAGACAACACAACTGTTCGAGATGAGCCGAGGCTTGTGATTGACACCTCCATGAGAAGGAGAATGATTATAGTACCCATGCGCATTTGACACCTTCATGAGAGGGAGGATGGTTATGGTATCTTTTTATTGTTGGTATATTTCTTAGATTTACATGATTATGTATTTTCTAACATAACACTTGATTTGATGTCTTGCAGGTACATGAATCATAAATATACCAGATGAGAGCAGCGCTGATTGAAGACACCGAGCCAACTCTTCCTCCCTGTATGATCTCCCAGGGTATGTAATTGAGATGAACGACTAATGGGGTTGAGGGAACTCTAGGAAATAGGTCCATAGAAGTTACTCCCACATTTGTCACACGTGGGATGTGTGTGATACTTGTCCATTTTCACAAGTCAAATATCTCCTCCACCTTTGGTCATTGCAGAGTATACCCCAGTTGGCATCATAACAAAAGTAGGGCTTGTCGGGAATAACTCTCTATTTGGCCAACAGTTGAGAAGGCTTGGAGGCATGTGATCATTAAATCTTGGTAAGTTTGGTATCTTGTCGAACAAAAATTAGGATGTAGGTGTTCTACAATATGAATATTTGGGTTCATCGATGGGAATTTTAGTAGGAAATAGGATGGGTTGGAATAACCCTATGTGATTCCGCGTTGAGAGTGAGCTCCTTGATGTGAAATAACCCTATGTGATTCTGGGTTGAGAGTGAGCTCCCCAATGTGAGATAAACCTATGCGATTTCAGGTTGAGATTAAGCTCCCCGATGTGACTCCAGGGTCAATATGGTATCCCCTTCGTGGATGGGTATCCTATTGCTAGATATGGGGTTGTAGAGGTATATCTCCCCCATGAGATTTTTGGTTGAGATGCACTCTTCAATGTGGTTATAGTTTGCGATGTACGCCCTGTTGATATACTCTTCGTTGATGATATTTCAGGTAATATCCTGATGAAAAATATTCCATAATGATAGCTCGATGAATGAAGGGTGGTAGCCCAAGCTCTCCTCTGGTAACAAATTCTTCTTCTAGATCCGAGAATGTTCAACACACAAAGAGGAACAATCAAGAGACAAGCATAAATAATCATGAATAGTATATTGATTATTTATAATGAGAAAGGTTCTCAGCATGATGACTACATGACAGAGATGTTAAATTACGATACGTGATGATGCATCAATAAAAAAATTTCATATTGATTGATGAACAGATTTCAACAGATTTTGTTGAGTCGCGATGACTCCATGATGCAGAGATATACAGGAAAATATTGCAAAGTGGAATTCTTCCTAGTTGAGAAGGAGTGTTAATTTTTGAAACTAAGGTCAAATTCCACATTTTACAGCTCATATTATTAATATAATAATTTAATTAGTTTCCTTTTTTCGAGAGGATCAAAATCGACCTATAGATCAACCGAATCGGTTAAGAAGAAGTTAAGTTATGAATTAATTTATTATTTTATGCGTCAACCTAACCGCGTGTTGATCTGGTCAAAGCCCAAAGAAATCACTCACAAAGTTATAAATATAAGCGACAAAAAGTTCATTTGTACACATTCGCTCATGATATCTCCTCCATGCTATTTTATTTTTTGGTCACATTTTCTCTTTCTAGCTCACATAGGTATTTCGGCAGGAGCTCGCGCAAAAGGTCAAGATCATAAATGTGATAATGCATCAGATCTAGGTGATCTCTAGAAAATCCATGGGTAGGAAAGGCTAAGGTAGCTGCCTAGGTTAGTAGAGCCTAGGGGTGGGTGTGTTTTTCCTATGGCCAAGGACCACAGAACCACTAGCTAATATTGTTGAGGGCACAACCGAGTCACAGAAGTTAGATCCGGCAAATCTGAAGCAGATTCGCGGGTAGAGAGTGTTGTGGTAGTGATTGAGATACCCAAAACCATAGGCTAAGTGTGTAAGGCCGCGGTTCAGATAATTACTGGGCTAATATTATTTGGTTCACCTTGAGTTGAGTGCACAACACTTCCAGACATTAGTCGTTTAGTCATAGTTTCATCAGAGCGATCATTGACAATATTCTAGATTCAAATCTAGGACTTCAAAGTTGTGATCACTTGGTGATCTATCAGATCCATGTTTTGGTATTATAGATCTATTGATCTATAGATCAGATCTATTTGTTTACATTGCAGATGTATCACCAGTTCTCATTCAATATCAGCCATGTTCATTAGCTTTCTATAACTAGTATTAGTGCATTTGAGTTCTCAGATTCAGTTTCCTTCATGCAGAAGTATGGGTATGGTTTTAGTGCATGTATGCTATTTGTTTTTTGAATCGTAAAGATATGATCTCATGGAACATTGTACACTTGTTGCTGAATCACTCAATGACGATCTAAGAAGAATGATTTCCAAGGGTTTTCCCTGTAGTGGGTTTTTCCCTAGTCTCAGACTAATGATGGTGTCTCTATGTGTTCATGCTTCTCATCCTTTGATATTTTATTTTCTATTATCTAGATGATGATGATGATCATGGTATTGTTCTTTTTGCATAGTTTCATATTATTATGGTTAATAATACAAATATTTACAAACACATAATTATTTGTGTTAGAAAATTTTATATTACAGAGAAATGGAACACATAAAATATGTGGAAACACAAACATAGATATAAAATATAAAACAATAGATACACCAATATATGTGCTTCACTGAAATTGGGCTATGTCCGTGAAAACAACCAGTCCTTCCTTTTTATTTTCCATCAAAATGAAGAGACACAACCTACAACAAATCCAATGTAATATAATTACTCTCTCACACAGTACCCTCGCTCATAATATACACCCGATACACAACCGCAATATAATACCCTCATACAACCGAGGGGTTTCCTTCTAGGGAAAAAACCCCCAAATTAAACATAACTTCTACCGTCAGATCATCCGTCTAATGAACAACCCAAATTGACTATGAAATTACAATATTTTACAAGGAAAATTTACATCTGTTTTTAGCTTTGGAAGCGCTGCCCCCCCTGGACCACCCTTACAGTGATCAAACGTTGGGAGACATTGTTTCCCAATTAATAACATGGTTCCAATGCAATGATAAATCTAAATAAAGAAGATAATCAAGCTACACACCCAACAATTTGGGGTGAGCTTAACATGTTAATGATGAAATGTAACTATCAAAGTATAGAACAATTCTGATTTATGAAAAATTAACATCCTTAAGGTCATCTCGGAGGTTGAATCTCATATTATTAGCCTCTCATAACATGTTTACCCGGTTGGTTGGTTACTTGGGTAGATGTGGGAAGAAGGGGTTACAGAGTGGTATTGGAGCATGGTTCAACCCTTGGAGAAGATGGGAGGTGTGTTAGTCATGATTTTATGTCGATTTATTATGAGTTTTTGTACCCATCTTGTATGTGGTTGATGCATCCATGTTTTTTTCACCATGGTGGCAGTGGTGTCACCATGGAAGTGCTTATGGTGTTGTCGTCAATATCTTGTCAGTGTAACTGATTATCCATTTTTCTCTCTTATGTATTGTCTGTGCATGCTTTCTTACATGTTTTTACATATTGTACATGCATTTCTTGTTTATTCTAGGTCACATATTGGTCATGCTTTCATGATGTTCGTGTATGCTTTCTTGTGTGAGGTTATATGTTGAATATACATTGGTGGTTCATGATTGGTTATACATGTAAAGTGGGTGCATATGGTCAAGTTTTCATTGGTTGGTTGAGGTTTTTGGTGCATAATGTCATTGTAAACAATTAGGTCAACATGATTACATTGGTATGTTATGATGCTGATGTGTTGGATGATATACAGGAGGAGATGCATATCATCAAAGTGAAGTTACAACATTGGACCTCTAGGAAAGAATAGATCGGCATAAAATTTGTATGATTGGAATGTAGGTATGTAATTCATGGTTTTTGTAAGCATTATGTGTTGATCAATGGTTGTCATTGATGTCAACCTAAGCAGCACCAAGGGCTACCCCTATATTGCATGGGATTTTTGACCTACCAAATTAATATATTCTAGGTCAATAATATTTTTGATGGATTATACTTGTCAATATGTTTCCGTTGATATATGGCATGCCATGTAATTCTTCACGGTTTAAGAGATATTCATGTTTGAAGTTTGTAACCCCAGTTAGTGGGCTAAAACCCCATGGGGTTGTGGCATGGGTCATTGAAAATTCAATAATTAATAATTTTTAAGCTCCTAAAATCCTTTCCATGTTCACTTGTTGAATACCCTCTCAACCTAAGAATTTCTATAAATTGTGATCCTCATATCCTCCTCATGTAGGGATTTCGCTACCTGAAACAAGTCATCATGGAATTTTAACTCTAAATTTTTTTCTACGAAGTTTCAGAAGCTGAAATTTTAATGACGTGAAGAAAAAATCTTGAGGAAGCTCCTATAAAAATTTCATATCAAGGTGCACAATATTTTCAAAGATATAGCTATGGAAGTCAGTGTTTTTGTAGGCTCGTGAACTTCATCTCAAAGAAGTGACCTTGGGAAAATCATCATAACTCTCTCTCTGAGTATCGGATTGAAATTATGTAAACAATGGAATATAGTGCATGGAATGAAGTTTTCATGGTATAAATTTTAGAGCCGAATGAAGAAACAATGACATGTGGCACGCCGTACAAGATCACTCTACTCAACCAGTCCATAATTAAGCCATTGTGAGAGATTAGGCACAATTCTCTCTTGAAGAATCTAAATTAGGTTAGAACTATGGCATTGGAAAGAAGACTTAGAGGACTACTACAAAATCAAAAATCACATATTGGGGATCTGAAATAACAAAGATACACCAGATTCGATATCAAGCTTCTAGAAGGCAAGAAAAAGCCACATCATGTGTTGTCAAGGGCTACAAAGGACCAGAATTTCTAGGGTAGATAGCCAAAGCAAGGTGTAGCAGAGGGTAACATGCCAAGAGTAGAAATGAAGGTGTAGGATAGCAGCAAGAAGTTCATCACATGAAGACTTCAAGTGGGTAGCACTACATACAGTCTCTGTAAAGGTATCATTGTAGTAAGTCATTGTAAATACATCATTGTAAAAATCGTTCTAGTGTCTATCTGCCAACAGTTGAAGAGGCAGTGTCGGGAAGTCTAGGATCATGATTAGCTGGTGTGTCATAGTTGAGGTTATGGTCTAGCATGTCTTTTTCTTCTACATCATTCTATATCATTGTAAAGTGGACCATTTTCCTTGGTATGGGAGTCCATTCTTCTTTTATTCTTCTATAGGGTGGTAGGGTGGTGCTAGGATGGTGCATGAAGTCACCAATAGGTTCAAGCCTGTGAAAAATTTAGGGTGGCAGGGTGTGCTAGGGTGAGTTGTAGCTCATTGGGTGTTGGGGCATCCGTTCAGTTGAATACAAAAGAATCTCGGGCGTTGGAGCGTCCATCTAGTGGGAGCTGGAGAAGAATGCTTTTCTAGATTGTAGGAAGTTGGAGCTTTATTTTCAATTGGAGTTGAATATTAAAGAATTATTAGAAAATCATTCACGTGATTTTTTTTCCGGAGAGGGTTTCCACCTTAAAAGCTATGTGCATTTGTGCTCCTTTTATTTACTGCTATCATTGTACAAACCCTGATAATAATTGAAGATTCACTAATGCTCCAGTTGAAAGGAATACTGATTCACCCCCCTCTCAGTATTTCCAAAAATTGGTATCAGAGCTTGGTTCCTTTAATAGCTGTTTAATAGCTAGAATGAGGTCATGGGGCATACCAAGAATGTTGTACCTCTGTTCAATGAAAATTATTATGCACTTTGGAAAGGAAGAATGGAGGTCTATCTCTTGGCACAAGGTTACGAAGTATGAGACACTGTTCAAAATGGATTTACATCAACCGCGGATGAACAAGGTAAGAAAAATTTGGTAAATGATGAAAAAGCAAAGAATATTATTATCAGTGGGATTATTTAATCTACTTATCATAGCGTGTTGGGTTGTAAAAATGCCAAAAATGTATGGGACAAGCTTGATAGTATATATGTAGGTGACTCAAAAGTCAAAGAAGCAAAGCTTCAAATCTAGAGAGAAAAATTTGAGCAACTAAGAATGAAAGAAGATAACAACATTTCTGCATACTTCCAACACGTTCATGAAATAACCAACACTCTAGAAGGATTGGGAGAGCTTGTTGATGAGAAGACTATTATACAAAATATTCTTAGAGCGTTACCAGGGAGATTCAACCCAAAGGTATCGATATTAGAATATAGTGCAAATATAGAAAAACTCAGCAAAGAGGAATTACATGGAGTTATCATAGCATATCAAATGAGACTTGATGAAGAAGAGGGTATTTCGCATCTAGAAACTGCGTTCGCTGCATCGAAGAAAACCAATAAGGAGATACAACCTTCAACGACACAGACCTGCACCTGCAAGTGTGAAGAAAAGGAAGATGATGAAGAAGGTATTTCAGATGGAGAATATTCTTGCTTTACTAGAAAACTAAAAATTGGTAAGGGAAAATTCAAGGGCAAACTTCCATTGATATGTTTCGGCTATGGTGAGGTTGGGAATATTGCAGCAAAATGTCCAAACGGAAGTGATAGAAACTCAAAAGAAAAGAAAGGCTTTAAGAAATTCAACAAGAAAAGAAAAAATAAAGGATTTAAAAGGAAATTTCTCTCTAAAGAAGATAGATCATCATCCGATGAATAAAATGGTAGTGAAGAAGAAGCCAATGAGAGAGTATTTTTTATGGCCAAGCACATTAAACAAGAGGTATCAAACAATGAAGAAGAAGGGATGACTATAGAAGAATTTTCTAAGGAGGCAATAAAGCTTATAAAAGAGCTCAAGGCTGAGAAGATTCATTCCAATAATCTTCAAGAACAAGTTCAAGGTCTAAAAATTGAAGTTTAAGAACACAAATGTTTTGAAGAGTCACTTCAAAAGAAGTTGGAAGAAATCAACCAAGAAAGGGAAGCATTAGAAGCCGAAGTAGTCCCACTGCGTAAGGAAGTGAAGAAGGGAAAAACTGTCCAAAACTATGCCAATAGCTCAAGGGCATTGGAAGAACTCATCAACAATCAACGATCTTACAACAACAGAACTGGCCTTGGTTAAAAAGAATAAGAAGCGGGACCTTCTACAACAAAATACAATGAACCTATGAGGTATGACATGCATGTAGACTTCATTGTACAAGATTCGAAAGAACATCCTTGGAAAACAATTCCTCGACGAAGATTTCCATCCAGGTACCAACATATTTTCTATGGCTACTGTTATTCATGTGGAAAATTTGGTCATAAAGCTGTAGAATGTCACATGTACCCTACGAACCAATAAAATTCCAGGAGATCTGTCAAATATGAACCTCCCTGGGCTCAACGAAACATCAATAGATTTGAACATTTAATAAATAATATGGAATGTTAAAAATGTTAGAAATTTGGACACATATCCAGAGACTGCGGACTTGAAAATCCTCCAGAAGAATCTTCGAAGCCACAGAACGAACGAACATGGAAGAAGAAGAAGACTGATAATTGTGCTCTCGCTCTCAAGGCTCAAAACAACAAAGATGTGTGGTATGTTGATAGCAGTTTCTCAATGCATATGATTGGAGATAGAAAGAAATTTGTATCTTTGAAAGAGAAGAAGGATGGAACTATGTCCTTTGGAAATCATGGATCTTCAAATGTTATAGGATTAGGTACTGCCACTCTCGGAAGAAAAGATACTCTAGCCAAGAATGTTCTATTGGTTGAAAACATGAATCACAATTTGATCAGTGTTGGAGAAATGTGTGATGAAGGACAAACAATACTATTCAACTCCATAAAATGTGAAATCAGGAAAGGCAGGTATGGCGAAATTGTGGCTACAACAAGTCAAGCTCCAAATGACATATATGTTCTAGATGAAGCAAATAAAGAATGTCTACTAGCTAAAGAGGATGATACTTATAATATTGGGTAGCAATGATGATAGGCGAGTAAGAATTTGCTACAAAGTGAAAAAGTAGAGTTAGATCTTTACTTGGTGAGCTGATATACTTCCAGAAGCTTCAAATATCTTATATGTCAAGCCAAGTACATCGAGGAATATTTATATGTCAAGCTAAGTAAATCAAGGAAATGCTCAAGAAATTCAAAATGGAAGATTGCAAACCCATCCTTACTCCGATGGTAACATGTTGCAAATTGAGCATAGACGACTCATCTAAGGATGTGGATCAAAGGTTGTACAGATCTATGATTGGTTGTCTTCTATATGTAACAGCCTCTTAGCCAGGTGTTATGTAAGCAGTTGGACAAGTAGAAAGATTCCAAGAAGCACAAAAATAATCACATATTATTTCCATCAAAATAAATCTTCGATATCTAAAGGGAACAACAGAATATGGCTTGTGGTATCCCAAGGGTAACAATCTCATTATTCAAGCCTTTACAGATGCTGATTGGGCAGGAAGCATTGATGATCGTAAGAGTACTCGTGAATCATTTGAATATCTTTGCTAGAAGCTTGGGATTCTCCCAAGTTATCATTAGATTTTCCTTATTCATAATATAAAGGGGTATTGGAAGTGTCTACAGGTCTGCAGGATGGTTGTGTGTCAGGGGGAGTGGAAGTGTGTAAATGTCTGCAAGATGGTTGTGTGTCAGGGAGAGTTACCCTTTGTCATTAATATCAAAGGGTGAGAGAATGTTGTAGGAAGAGGTGTCATTATTGTAGGGGGAGTACTTGTGTTGCCATCAATGCCAAAGGGGGATATTGTTGATCAGTGGTTGTCATTGATTTCAACCCAAGAAGCACCAGGGGCTACCCCGATATTGCATGGGAATTTTGACCTAACAAATTACTATATTCTGTGTCAAGCATGTTCTTGATGGCTATTACTTGTCGAGATGTTTCCATTGATATATGGCACGCCATATAATTCTTCACGGTTTGAGAGATATTCATGTTTGAAGTTTGTAACCCCAGTTAGTGGGCTAAAACCTCATGGGGTTGTGGCATGGGTCATTGAAAATTCAATAATTAATAATTTTTAAGCTCCTAAAATCCCCCCGACATTCATTTGTTGAATATCCTCTCAACCTAAGCATTTATATAAATTGTGATCATTTGAGGTCTAAAATGGGCCTCATAAAGAAAATGTACAATCAAAATTAACTTTATGAGAACCAATCACATTTTAGGGAATGACATCATCCCTAATGGTTGAGGTGGCATTTCTTGAGTTAAAGGTACTTACTTGTCACATTCTCAATGGTGGATAAGAACTCATGGTTAACCATGGTAGTGCTCTAAGTACTTTTAAAGTCAAAGTAAAGTACTCATAATAAATGTCATTTCACACTTTTTGAATAAAATTAATACATAAAATAATATATTACATTTATTATATTATTTTTATATAGTATATTAATTACATGTTATTATGCAATTTAAAGAATATAAATTCTAATTAATAACATATTATAAAATTAAGAATTTATGAATTTATATTTATATTTTATTGTAAGTTATTTAAGTACAAAGGACAAATGCATTATTTATTCAATGATAATGAATTTTTCTTGAAACACTCATTCTTATTTATAGTCACATCAATACAATTTTTTTATTAATTTTATTTGGTACAAATTTTGAACTGAATTTAACCATGGTTACATGGATTGTGGTGCAAAAAATGAATTGAAAATTAATAAATATTATTTTATTGATTTAGCTATTATTTTATTATTTCCTTAGGAGGCCCATTTTAGACCTCAAAATTCCCCTAATATATCCTCCTCATGCAAGGATTTCACTACCTGAAACAGGTCATCGTGGAACCTCTTGTAAAAATTTTAGATCAAGCTGTGCAATATTTTCAGAGATATGATCTGTGGAAGTTAATGTTTTTGTAGGCTCTTGAAATTCATCTCAAAGAAGTGACCTTGGGAAAATTGTCATAACTCTCTCTCTAAGTATCGGAGTGGAATTATGTAAAAATTCATAGATAGTGCATGGACAATAGCTTTTGCAGTATCAATTTCATATCCGAATGAAGAAACATTAACACATGGCACGCCATACAAGTTCACTATACTGAACCAGTCCATAATTAGGTCATTGTGAGAGATTGGGCACAACTCTCCCTTGAAGAATCCAAATTGGGTCAGACCTATGGCATTGGAAAGAAGACTCAGAGGACTACTACAGAATCGAAAATCACATATTAGGGATCTGAAATAACAGAGATACACCGGATTCAATATCGAGCTTCTAGAAGGCAAGAAAAATTTAGATCATGTGTTGTCAAGGGATGCAAAGGACCAGACTTTCTAGGGTAGCAAAGTAAGGAAAGGTGCAATAGAGGGTAGCAAGACAAGAGTAGAAATCAAGATATAGAATAGCAGCAAGAATTTCATCAAATGAAGACTTCTAGTGGGCAACACTACATATAGTCACTATAAAGGTATCATTATACTAAGCCATTGTAAATACATCATTGTAAAAATTGTACTAGTGTCTATCTACGAAAAGTTTAAGAGGCAGTGTCGGGAGGTCTAGGATCATCATTAGGTGGTTGTGTCATATGTGGGGTTATGGTCTAGTGTTTCTTTTTCTTCTACATCATTCTATATCATTGTAAAACAAACCATTTTCCCTGGTATGGGAGTCCATTCTTCTTTTATTATTCTATAGGGTGGTAGGATGATGTTAGGTTGGTGCATGAAGTCGCCAATAGGTTCAAGCCTGTGAAAAATTCAGGGTGGTAGGGTGTGCTAGGGTGAGTTGTACCTCATTGGGTCTTGTGGCATCCATTCAATTGACTACTGAAGAATCTCGAGCATTGGAGCGTCCATCCAGTGGGAGCTAGAGAAGAATGCTTTTCTAGATTCAAGTAAGTTGGAGCTTTATTTTCAATTGGAGTTGAATATTAAATAATTATTAGAAAATCATTCAGGTGGTTTTTGTCTTGGAGAGGGTTTCCACCTTAAAAACTGTGTGCATTTGTGTTCCTTTTTTTTACTGCTATCATTGTACAAACCCTGATAATAATTGAAGATTAACTAATGCTCTAATTGAAAGGAATACTTATTCACCCCCCTCTCAGTATTTCCAACATTATGGTTACTTATATATTTTTCATTATATTATCACTATGGTTATGTGTATGCATTTCATTATATTGATGTTACGATTGCATACATGATAGATGCTAGTAAATTAGTGTGATCATATGTACATGTGTCAGTTATTCAAGCATGGCATTAACTTGATGATTATGATATATGTCATTGATGAATATGTTAACTTGTAGTTAGCTCAATGACTATGTTATACATTGTTGATGAGCATGTTATATGTTAATTTATTGTTGTGGTATGATAGTTAGCTTTATGATTAGGTTACATGTTGTTGATGAGCGTGATATATAGCTTGTTTTTAGTATATGCTACTAACTTGATGATTAGGGTTATTTCATTAATATCTTGATGTTATATGTATCATATTGCCTTGTATTGGCTTATGTAGATGGTTAGGGTTATTACATTCATGTATGAATTGATATAATTCTAATATTTTATTGTACTAATTTAGGTTGACTATGCATATCTTATTGTTATGTATGAATGCTAATTGATTATGGATATCCTGATCTTATTTATGTTGAGTTGAAGTGTTGTGAAGTTATATTGTGCTAATATAGATTGATTGTGCAGGCAAGATATCCTCCCCTCAGATACATTGAGGTATGAGTTTGCTTATGTTGTATACTTGGTGATTGATTGTTTTGAGTGTTTGATTATGTCATCTAGTTGATATATTTCACATGTTATGTTTTCAAGTTGTTTGAATGTTTGATTAATTGCAAGATATGAGTTTTTATCTATAATAGTGCATAAAGGAATGATCTTGATTTGAGATGGTTGTGCTAACACATATGTGTTGAGGTAGTCGGTATATACTTGAGTGTAAGTAGGTGATATTTGTAGTATTATGTATTATGACCAATGAATGTGAATTAATTATTGGTTATGACATGGTTTTTATGTTAGAACATTATATATTATAGAGCAATGAAACACATAAAATATGCGGAAAACAAAAACACACAAAACACATAAAACCAGAGAGACACAATTATACGTGGTTCAACTAGTTTGGGCTACGTCCACCTCGAACAACTAGTCCTTCCTTTCTATTATCTAGAAAAATGAAGAGACACAACCTACAACAGATCCACTGTAATATCCTCTGTTCTCTCTCATAGTCTCCCTATCTGTTTCTCTCTCTGAGAATACACACACATTACATAGCTGAAATACAATACCCTCATACAAGTGAGGGGTTGCCTTCTAGGGTAAAAAACCATAAAATAATGTGATATTCCTAAATTAGCATGGAGCTAATTGGAATATTAATTTTTCTCCAAACATATAGTTAGATGAATAAATGGGTAGGGAGACCCATAAATATTTTTAGCAGCAATAAAAACAATCTTAATGGGAAAGGGGATCATATTCACAGCTGGATAAAACACCTTCATGTGTGAACAAGGGCTAAATGCATGTGGACAAAGTCAAGTTTGACCAAGTCAACTAAGCTATTATAGAGGATGTGTAACATTAATGGAGATAACCCAGTGGGAAAATGGATCAGTTTAGATACTTATAATAAAGCCACCTTGAGTGTGGAAGAAGACAATGCATGGATATCCAATCAAGATTGACCAAATCCATTAATGCTGTTATGGAGGAGTGGTATTGATGATGGAACAATGCAGTTTTGGAGGGATATTCATTGCATGAAGATGGAAACCCTAATGAGTGGGACCCAAGGTGAGAAGGCTTACATTTTATATAAGGAAGAGGATGGCAGCCATATGGGGTTAGCTTATGAGTATGATTTTCTAATATATGGTCTGTTTAGACATATTTCTTTCTCTGGCTGTTTAGCTGAGATAGAGTGTTGCTTAGCACAGGGTGTTCCTGATCGGGAATCCCACCTCTTCCATTGAGTCTCTCGGAAGAGTCTTGCACCATATTGTCCACTATCTCACTAAAGGCCAAGATTCATCTTCCTTTGACAGTGCAGATCTTGTTGAGGGTTTGTTTGTTTCAGTAAGCTGTAGCAAGTGGAAACTAGATCTTCAGATCTAGTCCATTTCAGTGCTTCTTTTCAGTGGAGGAGGGTTCTAATCCATTGGAAGGACAGTATTGAAGGTATTGATCTATATTTTCATATCTTTGTTGCAGGCCAAATATAGTTTGATCCCTATAGTGCAGAAGAAGTCTAGATCTAAATAATTTCTAAAGGAGCAGTTGTTGGGCGATTCAATGCACCATTTGGAGAGTTGATTTGCTAAGTGTTGGGGACCTTCCCTTCACTTTGGAGATCTTTTGGAGGAGATCATTTTATTGTTCATATCATATCAGATCCACTTTCCATATCTAAATATTTCCATCGATCTCTAGACTTAGATCTCAGATCTACACTTTGTACATGGTGTTTTGCTGAAAACCCAAAGGGGATTCATTAGAGGAGCCTGTATAGTGCATGGGTCTAATATATATTTGACTCTTTATGCACATGGAAGCTCTAGATATGATGTACAACTTACTGTTGTTGTAGGATTAATAAAATAATGCTGTCAGGGTATTTATAGCTTATTTCATGGTTGCAGCCCCTCTTTTTGCATGATTTTTGAGAAGTAATGGTTGGGAGGCTTGTTTCAGATCTGCTTTTGTATTTTATTGCTATAATGTATAACTGAATGGATCCATGGGCTGCATTTAAATATTATTGCACAAATTTCTGAAAAAATGTGTTTTTAATGTATGTATTTTTGCATTTCCTCATTTGGGAATATTACAATGGTATCGAAGCATGATCTTTGGCTCAGCCTGTGAGTTTTTAGCCAATATGCTATAAGAAGTGGAAGATAAGGAGAAAGAGATTAGAATTATGGGAGGAATGATTTTCATCTCATCTCTTTTTCAAATCTAAGAAGGACCTCACCAAGGTGGTCAAGCAAAGAAAAATGGATAAAAGAAGTGAAACCACATTAGTGTTTCAAGATAAGGAAGGTCCATGTACTTCCTATCAGCAAAAAGAAGATCCAGTATTGCAGAGAGCTCCAAAGAAACAAGCTATGCCATTTTCTTTTGAAGACAAGAGGCATGGAGATGGAGGAAACTTAGATCATGAGATTCTAAGTGGGTATCTTACGGAATATAAGTCTCAACCTAGAGTTTTCGAGGAGAATCTAACTCTCCCATAGTTCATTTAGCTCAAAGAAGAAAGGGGACCTTGTAGCAATAGAAGGGAGAAGGGTAATATATTTATGTTATCTACCTTTGATGGGTCATCCTCATGCACAACAAGCGCTTGGGGAAAGAGATTGGATACATTTTTCCTGCTACATCCAGTAGTAGAGAAAGAGGCTTTTGAGATTGTAGCACTGCACCTTGAGGGTGAAGCAAGCATTTGGTGGTTCAACCATTTGAGTCATGCAAGAGTGACTTCATTTGCAGACTTTACTCAAAGGTTGGTAAAATTTTTTGATATGAATAAATCAGAGGAGAAGAAGCCTTCACCACCACTCACTGTAGGAGCACTTATATTAGGAGAAAAGATACTTTCACCTTTTCAAAGTAGTCTTGATCTCTTGACATATAGATTCCCATGCACTATTCTGGAGATGCATGAGGAGGAAGAGACTTGTACCAGCGCTGATGAAGCCATAAAGGAACAACCATCATCATCAGTAGTTGGGGAAGCCATCACACTGGAGGAAGGAACCCTTGTAGTAGTACAATATGTTCCCAAGTTTTACCAAGGTATGCACATGTTTCCATTTCCTGTTATTTCAGAACATCATATGGAGGATTGTGGGAATATGCCATTTCATGACCAAGGGTCAAAACATATTGCTGATTTGGAACAACAGACTTTTACTACACTGGGAAACCTTGATTTGTTCAAGGAAAAGATATACAATCATCCTAGCATATCATTGTTTAACTGCACACAACTCTTGGGGTTGGAGTGTAGATTTTTGGAGGATAGGATGAGTATTGTCTTGAAGCATGCCATGCAGAACTATGTGTTCAACATAGAGTATGATTTGAAGACAACAGATGAACCATCATGGAGATCAGCAGCATTTTCATTAAGCAGCAGTGATGAGTTTGGGGCCCAACCATTGTTGGAGCATTCCAATGAAATTCCCATATGCATGACAAATGATGGGCAGATAGTTGTTGGGGGACATCTTATGATGGATAAAATCTCTCATAGTTATGATGGATATTTCACATCATGATGGGAGGTTTTTTCCTACCACCTATTTGGATCCTTATGGGGTCAACTTGGTCATTTATGAGTGGTCTTCATTTGGAGATCTCCAGGAGATTGCATTTCAACACCCCATGAAATGCAAAGACAAAAATATGATTTGGGAGGATGGTATTCTCCATTGGAGGGATGGCATGTTTGGACATGATGATAGACACTCACCATGGGTTGGATGGGTGATGTTGATGAGCAAGAGGTTGGAAAGCCCCTTGCAGATTTATGATACCGGGTAGTAGAAGGAAAGACTGCGCTGGTTACTCTTGAAAGAGTTTGGTCATCCCATGACACATTCTATTTCAAACAGTTGGTTGGTGGATGGAAATTGGCATGGAACTGACATCATATGGCAGAAAGGGGTTTTGATGTATTCAGATGATGTGAAATATTTCATATCAGTTATTATGGTATTGCTCCATGATTTATATGATGATGGTGTGGGGAGGCAACTATAGTTGTGGTTGCTTTGGTTGTTATTGAGAGAGTATGGGTTGATCTTCTCCCATACTTTGCATGATGTTGTAGGAGTAGGAGATGGCACTATCATGGTGCAAAGGGGCTACTCCTTAACCTTGGAGGATCAGGAGGCACTTCCACTTTGGGAGGAATCTCCCAAATATAGTAGCATTATGATTGACGACTTTGGAATCGGGGGAGTCAAAGGAAAAGACAAAAACATGTGGGGAGCCTCACATTTCATATATTCAATGTTGTCTCTTAGGAGGATTGATCCATATTGGAGGTCTCAACTTTTGGTAGATTACTCCAAGGATCTTGGTGCTTGCATGATTCTTGATGATCCGGAGGGAGATGATATATACATGGTGGATGATGGGGTCATATATTCTTATGGCAGAGTCTTCTTGACTGGAGCTTCTAAGCTCAAGGAGCAGTAGTTACATGCAACACATGTGGGCTTTCTTGCCATGCACCTTGATGCATATCATTCCTTGATGGAGGAGTTCACTTGGGAGGGCATAAAACATGATGTATATCAGCATATGGGGAGATGCATAGCCCAGATGGAGAGGTTGTCACAAACACTTCCATACTCATTGAGAGTGAGGGAGAAATTTCAGTTGACCATAGTACATGATGGAGGATGTACATTTATGCATTATGAATTGCATTCCTTTACTTTTTATGAGCAACATATTGTACCAAGGAGGATATTTCATTCTTGTATATTGTATGATGATGTACTTGAGGCCATTTGCAACATTGATGTTGGCCATTTTATTTGTGGTTTGTGGAGAATGCCAAATGATTTTTGGTGTGCACCATTGGCACCAAGTTTTACTTTCATGATCCCATCTTGTAGGATGATTGTGGCAGCAAACAAGTGGCTAAAAAGACACTTGTTACACTTTGTTTTGAGGCAAGCAAAGGATGCACTATGTTGGTTCCACATATGGAACTATGATCCACCTCCTGGTTGTCATGTGGCAACTTGTTTTTACTTTTTTTTGCTTCCATGTATTGATGATGTTCCTGTTCTTATGGGAAGCTTTGTTGGGAGGATGACACAAGAGTTGGAGGTGCCCATTGGGAGTATGATTCTCCATACTTCATATGTTACATGTTTTTGGAGAAACAATGGGCAAACCATGATTTCCACACTACACATCTTGTCTTCATGTGGGAGGAGCCATTTGGAGAACTTGAGTTCTTGGGAGAGGCACTTCATGGATGTTTTGATTGGTGGGGTGACTTGGGTCATTCTTGAAGACCGTCATATTTCAGACCAAGATCAATAGCAGCCCCATACATATCATAAGTGGAGAGAGAAACAACATGGGATGGACATTTTGGTCCCTGATCATTAGGGGAATTTTGAGGTCTAAAATGGGCCTCCTAAGAAAAATGTACAACAAAAATAAACTTTATAACAACCAATAAGATTCAAGATGATGATGTCAACCATGGGGGATGATTTACCATTTTTTAAATAAAAGGGTAAAAATATTAAAAAATAATAAAATAGTAAAACTACTTTTTCAACTCGTATTTTCAACTTATCCCCCAAAATATTTACTCAAATTTTGAGTGGGAGTACTCGTTGGATGCAAAATTTAATTCCTCATCCAAGGAGTACCCATGTTGCATACTTTCGATGAACCCTGCTACATGAAAAATGAGAAATACATAAAAAAAACGTGGTTGCAATGCAAAAGTTATATTTCTCATTTTTTAAAGTGTAGTAGAGAGCTAGACCTCGAAGTATGCATGGAATCTAACCGGATGAGTTATTGCTGCTATAAGTATACCCTTACCGGCTTCAGCTGAGTGGGAATATAGTTGAAATATGAGTTGAAAAAATATTTCATTTTCCCTCTAAAATTTGATGGTGTCATCAAATCTTATTTGATTTTTTCCACTATTATTTTATAATTTCCCTTGGGAGGCCAGCCCACGATTTCAAAATTCCCTGTGTTCAGCTATGCAGCCCACCTTATTTGCAAGAGCCTAAGGTGGAGGAGATGTTTCATGAGTTACCATGTTGGAGGGTGACTCATTTTTTGTGGATGATAGCTTGGGGATGGACGCTTCACATGAGGATGATGATTCCCAATATATTTCAGATTCCATGCCTCAAGAAGGCCTCTAGACTGCATATAGTTGTTTCCATGTATATCCCACTTTTTCATGATGAGAGGCATTTGGAATTTTCACCAAAGTCATACTTTTACACAAGGGAGGAACAACTTGAGGACATATTGTTGAGAAAGCATCTTGTTCTTTGGAGGAACTTATCACTTGAGGATGCTACAGGAGGAAGAGGGGAGGCTCTTCAGTTCTATCCTTGAAGTTGCTTGAGGAAAAGCAACATTTGGGAGGGGAGGACTGTAATATTCCTAAATTAGCATGCAAATAATTGGAATATTGATTTTTCTCCAAACATATAGTTAGATAAATAAATGGGTAGGGAGACCCATAAATATTTTTATCAGCAATAAAAACCCTCTTAATGGGAAAGAGATCATATTCACAGCTGGATAAAACACCTTCATGTGTGAACAAGGGCTAAATGCATGTGGAGAAAGTCAAGTTTGACCAAGTCAACTAAGCTAGTATGGAGGATGTGGAACATTAATGGAGATACCACAATGGGAATATGGATCACTTTAGATAGTTAGAATAAAGCCACCTTGAGTGTGGAAAAATAAAATTCATGGAGATATAGTCAATATTGACCAAATCCATTAGTGTTGTTATGGAGGAGTGGTATTGATGATGGGACAACGCAATTTTGGAGGGAGATTCATTGCATGAAGATGGAAAGCCTAATGAGTGAGACCCAAGGTGAGAAGGTTCACATTGTTTATAAGGAAGAGGATGGAAGCCATATGGGGTTAGCTTATGATTATGATTTTCTGATATATGGTCTGTTTAGACATATTTATTTCTTTGGTTGTTTAGCTGAGATAGAGTTATGTTTAACATGTGAAGGAAATTTCCTGTTTTCCCACCCCGATTTTCAGTTTCACCTTATTTCTCCTTTTAGTTAAATGCCCTTTCCCATATCCTTACATTCAACAACAGAAAAATAATTTTTTTTGCTGAAAACACAAATTCTGGAAAATTTACAAAATGCTGGAAAATGCAGAAATAAAAAATCAGCAACTCAAAACAACCATTCAACACATTTTAACACAGATATTTTTGGTCAAGGTGACCCTGGAAAAACCCCCTACAACTCTTGGGGAAAACCAGTTTGAGAGCTCCTTCTTATTTCTGAAAAATGCTTTTTACAGTGAGAGAAATATTCAAAAAAATCAGCAAGTAAACTTTTACAACTTATCTCTTTCCGTGCTTAACCACCGCCTCGGAAAACGTGCAGACAGTAAAACTGAACCAGCAATAAATGCTGTGCGTATTTCCTTGAAAAACGTGCCCAGAAATTACAGCATTAATTTCTGCTGTACGGCCTCCTCTTTTTGCGTGCAGAACAGCAATAAATGTTGTTGTACGACCTCCTTGGAATGCGTGCAGCTGTATTAAATGCTGCTGTACGGAAATTTGCCTCGATTTTTGTGCCAGCCATCAGCTACAGGCTGTACGGCCTGTCTAGAAAAGCGTGCAGCAAAAAACAGCAGCTTCTCCCTCGAAATCTGTGCCCAGAAAATGGTACGGCTGCCTTGGAAAACGTGCCACAAGCTGCTGTACGGATTTTGCCTTGGAAATCGTGCCAAATCTGCCTTGAACTGTGTGCAAACTCTGCTGTACCGTCTTGCTGAAATATTGCCTTGGAATGTGTGCCAAGCTGCTGTCTCCTCCTCCTCACTGCTCAGAAATCTCCTTTGCTCTCTTGCTCTCCTTCTCCCAATCTGCTCATGAAAGAATGAATGACCTTTTCCTCCTTTTCCTCCTTTAACCTAACCCTAAGTGACTTTTGGGGAATCCCTAAATCCAATGGCTGAAATAGATTGAGATCTAGGGCTGAGATTAAATGCTCATTTAAATCTCACTTTCTATTTTTAATTCACCCCACTTTAATAAAGACCCACTTAGTCATTTATTTCCAAAGTCACTTTTCCTTTCTAATTTTACATTGACTTTATTAAAGTCACCTTAAAATTAGACTTTAGTAACTTTATCACTTAAAGTCACTTTTAAATTAGATTTGACTTTATAACTTTATAAAGTCACTTTAGGAGAAAAATTAAATTCTTTTGGACACTTTTCCCTTGGCCAAAGATCAAAGCCTTAGGGAACCACCTGTCCTCCGGTACCAAATTTCAACACTCCCTCTTACCGAGGAAGGTGTTCCTCACCACACCCATCTTGTCTCTGAAGTAGACATGCTTGCCCCGTGGTAAGGCTTTGGTAAGAATATCTGTAACCTGCTCATCAGTGGGAATATACTCAAGCTTCACAGCTCCTTTCTGAACATAGTCTCTGATGAAGTGATATTTGATCCCGATATGCTTTGACCTGTCATGAAATACTGGATTCTCAGTGAGTTTAATGCAACTCTGATTATCACAGTAAATCACTGAAGGTCTCAACGGCTGACCAAATAAGCCAAACAACATCTTGCGAAGCCAGATGGCTTCACAACTAGCTAGACTGGCTGCCATATACTCTGCTTCCGCTGAACTCAATGCTACTGACTGCTGCTTTCGGCTGAACCATGACACAACTGCCGAACCCAACCCAAAACAGCACCCTGAAGTGCTCTTCCTATCAGAAGCACAACCTGCCCAATCAGAATCAGTGTAACCTGCAAATCTCACTCCATCCCCCTGCCTGTAGTCCAGACCATAATCCACTGTCCCCTGCAAGTACCGCAAAATGTGTTTTGCAGCCACCCAGTGAACCTTCCTAGGCTCACACATAAACGTGACTCATCGTGTTGACTGCAAAACAAATATCTGGTCTAGTGTTGACCAAATACATCAAGGAACCAATCAGCTGTCTGTACAATGTGGGATCCACCAACTCGGAATCCGAAGCATGGAGCTTCTTCCAGTTGGTGATCATCGGTGTCGACATGGGTTTACAGTCCTCCATGTGGAATCTGCCAAGGATGTCCACAATATACTTCCCCTACCCCAGGAAGAAATGCCCCTCCTCCTGCCACACCTCCAAACCCAAAAAGTAATGCATCAAGCTGATGTCCTTCATCTCAAACTCCGCCGCAAGATCTCTCTTGCAGTGCTCTATGAGTCTCTCTACACCCGTAATGACCAAGTCATCCACATATAGCACCAGAATGAGAGGCTCCTCACCTATCACAATATAGTAAAGGTTCGGATCTGCCTCACTCTTTGTGAAACCCATCTCCTGCAAGTATGTATCTATCCTGGAGTACCAAGCTCTGGGAGCTTGCTTCAAGCCATAAAGGGCCTTCTTCAGTCTCCACACATGGGACTCCTTCCCATGCACCTCAAAGCCCTGTGGCTGCTCAATGTACACCTCCTCCTGTATGAAGCCATTGAGAAATGCGGTCTTCACATCCATCTGGTGGATCTTCCAACCCATCTTTGCTGCTATCGATATAATGGAGCGGATCAAAGTATATCGAGCCACGGGAGCGAAGGTCTCCTCATAATCAACTCCCTCTACCTGGGAGAACCCTCTAGCCACAAACCTCACTTTGAATTTCTCAATGCTGCCATCTGCAGCATGCTTTACCTTGTAAAGCCATCTGGAAGTAACCACGGATTTGCCCTCAGGCCTCGGAACCACCTCCCAAACATCATTCTTCATGATAGAAGAATACTCCTCCTGCATGGCCTCTCTCCAGACCTGCTGGCTAGCTGCCTCCTCATAGCTAGAAGGCTCAGAGTCAAGGATGTTGGTAGCCATTGCCATATAGCTACAAAACCTCTCGGGTGGTCTGCTCTCTCTGACCGGCCTCTTAGGCTCAGCGATAGATGTGGCATCTCTCAAGGTGTCCTGAAGCCACTTGGGCTTCCTCTTCCCTGAGCATACTTCTCCCATTGGAGAATGAAACTCCTCCTCCTCATCATCATCAGGAGCCTGAACTCCTGACTGTCTGTCTGCTGTCCTCCTGCCTGCACCTGAACCTGTAGATGCTGAAGTACCGTGTGAACTGTCCATCAGTGGACTCCCTAGTGAACTACTCTGCATGCTGTCCGTAGCACCACCCCTACGACTTCTGTGGGCGATCAGCAGCCGGACTGACATCGTCATAGATGTACCTCCGGATCCTCGATCCACCTTACTGGATCCACAGCAGTGACCTAAGTGCTTCTTTGAGGATGCATATGATTCAGATACTCTAACTTTCGTGACCTTCTAAAGGCCCTATCCTCCTCGAACTTCACATCCCGCCTGACAACAACTTTCCTCTGTGCAGGAATGTAAATCCGAAAGGCCTTTGAGGTCTCACTGTAGCCCACAAAGATACCCTTCTCTGCGGTGGGCTCTAGTTTGGTCCTCTTCTCCTTGGGTATGTAGGAGTATGTGATACACCCAAAGATATGAAGATGACCAATATCAGGCTTCTTCCCAGAAAAAGCCTCCTCCGGAGTCATGTGCCCCAAGGCACGATGCGGACTCCTGTTCTGCAAGTAAACAGCTGTGTTGCAGGCCTCTGCCCACAAAAACAATGGCAACCCCTGATCATGTAACATGGCTTTGGCAGCCCCTCCGATGGATTTGTTCTTCCTCTCCACAACCCCGTTCTGCTGGGGGTTGTAAGGAACAGTGAGCTCCCTCCTAATGCCTGCCTCCGCACAATAGTCAACAAACTCTCCAAGGGTGTACTCTCCTCCATTGTCCGACCTCGGGGACTTGATCTTCCGACCTGTCTGTGTCTCCACAAGAGCTCTGAACTCCTGAAACCGCTTGAAGACCTCACTCTTGGTCTTCAAGAAATAAATCCAAGTCCTCCTAGAGTGATCATCAATGAATAAAACATAGTACTCATATCCACTCAAGGAAACATGAGACATCCGACCACTCACATCGGAATGAATCAAATCAAGTATCCCAGTCGCTCTACTGTCACTGCTGGGAAAAGGGGATTTGGAAAACTTGCCCATCACACATCCTCTGCAAGTATCAAAGTGATCAGTACTGAAATCTGGCACACCTGTAGTGATCTCCCGCAAAGTCCTCAAGGCTCCATGATACATGTGCCCCATCCTGCGGTGCCAAATCTCACACAACTCAGAACTGCTAGCTCTGCTGTCGGTACTACTGCTCAATGCCAAAAGGGGTTGGAATGCAAACCTGTACACCTTTGCATGGCGTACACCTATCACTCTAGCTGAATCAGCTGGAGTGCCCCTAGGATACATCAGCACCTGTCCTCCCCTGAACAGTATCTCATATCCTCTATCCTCCAAAGCTGAGACGGATATGAGGTTCTTCCTCATCCCTGGCACATAAAGAACATCTGACACCTTCAAGGGAGGTTTGGGTTCCCTATGAAATGTCAGTGTTCCCACACCGACTGCTCTAACAACTCTGTCATCACCGAGTACTACCTCTATATCAGTGCCACTCTCTGAAAACTCTGAGAAGTACTCACGGACTCCTGTCATATGACGTGAAGCCCCACTGTCCACATACCAGATACCCGAAGATGCTCCGCTAGTCGAGGGAAATGCATGCTCCCTCTGAACCTCTGTGGCAGGTAATCCTGCACTAGAGGACTCACACACAATGAACCCAAACTCCTAGTCAAAGCAATCTGCAAAGTCCTCAACCTCTGCTGATGCTGCCATGCTCTGGTTCTTCCCCTTCTTCTTCTTCTTCTCCGGACACACAACTGCATAGTGTCCCATCTTCTGACAATTTCAACACTTCACCTTGGAATAGTCCTTCTGTGTGTTACCCTGTTTACCTTTACCTTTACCTTTGCCCCCACCATTGCTTGTGGAAGCCTGCTTCTTCCCTTTGCCTTTCTTGCCTCTTGCCAATAGTGCTACATCCTCATCCTGCTCAACTGGCTTGGCTGCCCCAAGCTGACCTTTCCTGATCTCTGTCTGAATGCAATCATCCCAAAACCTCTCCCATGTGGGAAGGGTCTCACATGCACAAACCCCATCAGCAAAGTTCATCCATGAACTGGAGAGGCCATTCACTGCAATCCGCACCAACTCAGTGGGTGGAATGACCTCTCCAACTGCTGCCAACTCATCTCTCACGTTAGTAATCTTTGTGAGATATCCAGCTGCACTATCAGTCTTACCCATCTTAATGGTCTTCAGCTTCTCCTTCAGGACCATTTTCCGGTTCTCATTGGTACTTTGGTAGAGATTGGACAATGTTGTCCACATCTCATGAGCATTTCTCTTTCCTCTCACATGAGGAATGCAATGGTCTTTGATTCCATCTAGAATCAGTCTCTTACCCTTGTTGTTATTTTTATTATATGCTGCCAACTGAGTAGCATCAGTAGGCACATTTACAGGGTTCTGTGCGGTATGCACCATTATGTCCCAGACTTCCGCCTCCTCAAAGATACTCTGCATTCTCTCCTTCCAAACACTGTAATTGGTATGCCCATCCAACCTATCCTCCACCCTCAATCCCAATGACATCCTGCTGTCCTAAAAACTGAAAAATAGCACTGCTGTAGTAAAGATAAAAATTCTGTGTGTGAAAAATCAGCTTGCTGGAATTTTCTGAGTGAAAAATCAGCAGACTATATTTTTCTTCTTGCTGTCCCAAATTGCACTTTCAGCACTCAAGCTCTGATACCATGTAGAAATTTCTTGTTTTCCCACCCCGGTTTTCAGTTTCACCTTATTTCCCCTTTTAGTTAAATGCCCTTTCCCATATCCTTACATTCAACAACAGAAAAATATTTTTTTCGCTGAAAACACAAATTATTGGAAAATTTACAGAATGCTGGAAAATGCAGAAATAAAAATCAGCAAGCTCAAAACAGCCATTCAACACATTTTAACACAGATTTTTGGTCAAGGTGACCCTGGAAAAACCCCCTACAACTCTTGAGGAAAACCAGTTTGAGAGCTCCTTATTTCTGAAAAATGCTTTTTACAGTGAGAAATATTCAGAAAAATCAGCAAGTAAACTTTTACAACTTATCTCGTTTTCCGTGCTTAACCACCGCCTCGGAAAATGTGCAGACAGTAAAACTGAACCAGCAATAAATGTTGTGCGTATTTCCTTGAAAAACGTGCCCAGAAATTACAGCATTAATTTCTGCTGTACGGCCTCCTCTTTTTGCGTGCAAAACAACAATAAATGATGATGTACGACCTCCTTAGAATGCGTGCAGCTGTATTAAATGCTACTGTACGGAAATTTGCCTCGATTTTTGTGCCAGCAATCAGCTACAGGCTGTACGGCCTGTTTAGAAAAGCGTGCAGCAAAAAAATAGCAACTTCTCCCTCGAAATTTGTGCCCAAAAAATGGTACGGCTGCCTTGGAAAACGTGCCACAAGCTGCTGTACGGATTCTGTCTTGGAAATCGTGCCAAATCTTCCTTGAACTGTGTGCAAACCCTACTGTACGGTCTTGCTGAAATATTGCCTTGGAATGTGTGCCAAGCTGCTGCCTCCTCCTCCTCACTGCTCAGAAATCTCCCTTGCTCTCTTGCTCTCCTTCTCCCAATCTGCTCATGAAAGAATGAATGACCTTTTCCTCCTTTTCCTCCTTTAACCTAACCCTAAGTGACTTTTGGGGAATTCCTAAATCCAATGGCTGAGATAGATTGAGATCTAGGGCTGAGATTAAATGCTCATTTAAATCTCACTTTCTATTTTTTAATTCACCCCACTTTAATAAAGACCCACTTAGTCATTTATTTCAAAAGTCACTTTTCCTTTCTAATTTTACATTGACTTTATTAAAGTCACTTTAAAATTAGACTTTAGTAACTTTATCACTTAAAGTCACTTTTAAATTAGATTTGACTTTATAAAATTATAAAGTCACTTTAAGAGAAAAATTAAATTCTTTTGGATACTTTTCCCTAAGCCAAAGATCAAAGCCTTAGGGAACCCTTTGTCCCTCGGTAACCAAATTTCAACATAACACGGGATGTTCACTGATCGGGAATCCCACCTCTTCCATTGAGTAGCTCTTGGAGGAGTCTTGCACCATATTTTCGACTATATGGCTGAAGGAAAAGCTTCATATTCCTTTGAAAATGTAGATCCTGTTGAGTGTTTTTATGTTTCAGTAAGCTGCAACAAGTGGAAACTAGATCTTCAGATCTAGTCCATTTCAGTGCTTCTTTTCAACGGAGGAGGGTTATAATCCATTGGAAGGACAATATTGAAGGTATTGAGATGTATTTTCATATCTTGGTTGTAAGTAAACTATATTTTAATCCCTACAGCACAGAATAAGTCCAGATCTACGCAATTTCTGAAGGAGCAGTTGCAGGGTGGTTCAGTGCACCATTTGGAGAGTTGATTTGCTAAGTGTTGGGGATTTGCCCTTCACTTTGGAGATATTTTGGAGGAGATAATATTAATGTTCGTATCAGATCAGATCCACTTTCTAGATCTGAATATTTCCATCGATTTATAGACTTAGATCTCATATCTACACTTTTGTACATGGTGTTTTGCTAAAAACCCCAAGGGGGTTCATTAGAGGAGCTTGTATAGTGCATGGATCTGATATAGATCTGACGTTTTATGAACATGGAAGCTCTAGATCTGATGTACAACTTACTGCTATTGCAGGAGTAATAAAATAATGCTGTCATGGTATTTCCAGCTTATTTCATGGTTGTAGCCCCTCTTTTTGCATTATTTTTGAGAAATAATGGTTGGGAGGCTTGTTTAACTAAGCTACCATGATTTTTTTCAGATCTCCTTTTGTATTTGGCTGCTATAATGTATAACTGAATGGATCCAAGGGATGAATTTAACGATTATTGCACAGATTTCTGAAAAATGCGTTTTTAATGCATGTATTGTTGCATTTCCCCATTTGGGAATATTACAACTAAACATAACTTATACCATCAGATCATACGCCTAATGAACGGCCGAGATTGACTAGAAATTACTATACTTTTACAAGGAAATTTTACATATGTTTTTAGCTTCGGGGGCAGCCGCCCCCACTGAACCCCCCCAGTCAACATTTAATTATAGGCGGCATTGCTGCCCCATTAATGTACATGGGTCCAACACTGTGATACAAAATAAACAAGATAATCAGGCTCCACACCCAACATGTTAGTCTGGGTAAAAGTTGATTTCGAATTGATAGATATGCTGTCTTGATGCTTGGTACATATGGATGACATTTTTGTTCATTTACAGGTCAGTTACTTGGCATAATAAGGTAAGGTAAATAGCATGTTGTATGTTAATTTATGCACTAAAAATTACGTGTTTATGGCATTATGATGTAGGGATTACATGGCAAGAGAGACTGTTATGAAATCTTGAGGAAGGCTTAGGTTCAAATTTCCTTGGGAAATGTGGGGTTTGATTCATGGAGTTTTTTGCTAGCCTTTTGTTTTTCTTTTGTGATTTTCTTGTGCTTGATCTGGAATTTGGATTATGTCATTACAAGGGCATTTCCCTTTGTTGCGGTGTAGTATTTCTTTTGGTTTTTCATGGATTTATTCTTGTTTATTTATTATTCTTTCCTTTTGTTTGAGAGTCTTGGGGATCATTTGCGAAAGAGGAAAATTTATGGATCTCTGGGAGAGCTTTGCGATACCGAACAGATAATGAAAGAACTGGATGAAGCTCAGTGTATGAGTAAGTGAAACATAAGGTAAGAGTATGACAGTTGGTTAGACTGGTTGGGTCCATTGTGGTAAATGGATGGTGGTTGTACAGACATGAGAAAGGAAACATAAAAGGTAAAATGAATGAGGTGTTAGATTCCATGAATATATTTGGAACTGTTGTTCTAAATGTTGTGAATGTTGTGCAAAAATAAGGAAGCTCTCTTAACCTAGAACTTATGATATCTATCAATGGCATTTTGATCATGATTTTGTTGATGTTAATATATGTATACATGTATGTGAGTATGTATGTCGTTTTCTGAAAGGATCATGATTGTTTTATGCTAATAATATATATATTGGTATGTATCTATGTATCTATGTCACTATATGACAAGGTTTTCAAGGATCATTCTTGTGGAGGAATCATTTCTTATGTAGGTGAATGGCATAAAGAGGTTCTTAGTCTTATGAGGAATCACATGGGAAGAGTAACTATGAAAAATACATGAGTTTAGTATCATGTGGACATGAATTGATATTACATGCTTGTACTATGCCTACGTTTATGTTATGGACATGTAATATTGAGGAGTACATTGACAAAGTGAAAGCAATGTGATATGCGACATTCTACAGTGAGCATGCATAGTGGAAAGAAACCGGAAGCAAGGTTGTAGTGGGGTCAGTGTGTGGTCTATGGATGTGTAGTTCTATTGTTGTGTATATGTTGTGCATGTTGTATATTCAATGATTATAACTATGGTGATGTGTAATGTTTCATATGTAGTATTGTGTACATAGGATTTTGTATGCCTGTTGTATATATGATATTGCATATGCAGTGTGAGTTATATATGGTTCTATATACATGTTGGATATACGGTGTTGTGTATGTATGGTGCTATGTAAATGTTGAATATGTAGTGCTAGGTACAGATGGTGTTGTGTGCATGATGTACATAAGGTGCTATGTGCATTTGGTATTGTGCACACGATTGTACACAAGGTGTTGTGTGCATGTGGTGCTATGTACATATGGTGTCGTGTACATGTCATTCATGTGGTGTTATGTACTTGTGGTATTGTGTACACATTATACAAGTGGTAATATGTACATATGGTGTCATGTACATGTCGTTCATGTGGTGTTCTATACTTGTGGTATTGTGTACACATTATACAAGTGGTGTGGTGTACATTTGGCGCTATGTACATGTTGCGCAAGTTATGTTATGTATATGTGATGTTGTGCACACATTGTGTAGGTAGTGTGCATAAAGGTGGTAATGTTTACATGTTGTACAAATGGTACTTGTATACATGTGGTATTCTGTGTCTGTCGTACATGTTTTTTTGTAGGCATGCAGTAATGTATGTGCATGGTGTATTTGTGGTATCATGACATATGCATTCATTGTGTTTTACTCTATATATGTATATGTATTGGGTTTTTTTGTACACTAGGTGTGGGTGTTTATATTGTGTTGTGTTGCATGACTTGTGTGGATGTACGTGTTGAAAATTGTGTCAAGGTGCTTTCCGGGTGTGGCAACCGATCTGGTATGTGTACATAAAGAACAAAGGCAGAAGTAATGACTGATGAAGGATAAGTAATGATATTTTATTATGCATGTGATATGTTATTTTGACCTATGATGGTTACATGTGATTTATTATTATGGTTTATGATGATTGCATGCGATTTACGATTTTGATCTATGGTGCTTGCATTTTGCTAACTATATATGATATGTTTATACATGATGATTTTAACAAACAATGGGTTGGACTTGTGTGACAGGAAATGAACATAATTGCAAGTGTACCTTATTGATGAGCTACCAATGAGGTATCATGTGAATTTATTTCAATTTTTTTTAATCTAATGGTAGTTCTGTGCTTGGTATAGGAAGCACAAAAATTCCCAGTTGGGTGGTTGAAACCTACTGCAAGAACTAACACTGCCAACAAAAGGAATAGAAACAAGCAACATATATCATTGGTAAGCACTTCAGGAGTAGGTAAATTGTGATATAATAGTGCCAAATAATGTCCATTGATTTCCATTAGAATTCTATGACCGATATGATGTTTTTGAGGCAGGTATATGCCTTTTTTGTTCGAAATTTCAATGCGAGGAAGTGTTTACAAGGGATGGACTTCCCGGGATGGGGGTGGCAGTGAAACTTGGAAGGTGAGTAATTTCATGGAAGGGGTGACCGGATTGCCCAAGGGTATATGTAGCAAAGAAGGGAAGGTCATGACTGATTTTTTTTGTCATTAACATGGCAGGATGGAATCAAATGATCATTGGGAGTGTGCCCTGGAAAAATGAGTTGTTAATTGTTCACAGAGTGGACAAGTGGTGCAGGATTGTAGTTCTCAACATTGGATGTAGATTTGACTTTGATGATGGATTCTGGACTTCCTAGGAAGGAGGTGAATCCTGGTACTACTTCGAGGGTGGAGGTGTGAGCCTCTGGATTCCCTTGTTGTTGATATGGGAATCATATCGTTCTATTTGATGGTTGAGAAAATGTGTATATGTGTATATATGTATATTATTGTAAAGACTGTATCAAGTTGGTTTATAGAGCTCCACAAACATTATCATTATTTTCTGGTTGAAGAAAATGTGCATAAGTATGTGTGGTTGTGATTGTAAATACCATAATGAGTTGTGTTATAAAGCTCCAGTAAATGGTATGATTATCATGTTTTAGCTGGTTATTAATTGTAAATACAACAAGGAGCTATGTTATTAAACTGCATAGGCAGTATATTTTGTTTTCAGTGGTTTTTTGGTTTGCAGGTGTCATTGATCATCGAGGATGGTGTCCCCCAAGGGGGAGGGTTCTATAATAGTCTTGGTAAAAAATACATGTAAAAATATATATAAGACCACAGTGATGGGACATGTATTCTAAGTTGAATGGTCGGAAAAAAATCCTAGCGGGTGTTCATTCGGTTTATTATGGCTAAAAGAAATTGGAAAATGGAATGGCAAAGGCTTTGCAAAAACATGAGGCATTAATTGGATTTTATTTGTAAAAATAATGGAAACTAGGAGAAAAGGAAGGTGAAAGGTCACATGTTGCATGTGCAGAGGAAATTGAAGGAAAATAATGGAAAATGAAGAAATTAGAGGCCTCATTAATAAAAAGTCTTATGAGAATCAGTGGACAAGGCTAGGTCAGTTCAGTATTGGATTTCTCATTTTTCTCTCTCTCTCTCTCTCATACTCTTGAGCACTTAGTGTATTATTGCAGCACTTTTGTAGGGTGTGGCATACTTGGATATTTTGGATAAAGAAATCTAAGGAAAATAATGAAAGTAGGGGAGGACATCGAGATCAACATCTACAACAGGTTCCGAGTGCAGGTACCAAGCTGCATGTATGTTTTCCTCACTATTTTTGGCATGCATGTGGATTTTCATAGCCATTCCATCAACTGCATAAACATGGTGATTATGGGTTTATTCCTATTGATTGTTTCTTGGTTGTTTCTCATGATTCCTTTAACTGTTGGGTTGAGTTATTAGTTCCTGGAAGCCTTGGTTGTACAAATTCTCTGGAAGCCCGACAGACAATTGTGGGTACAGTTACTAGTCTTGAAATCCTTGGTTGGGAAAACACTCTAGAACCCCTAGGTGGGTTGAGTTACTAGTCCTCGAAGCCCTGGTTGGAAAAATGCTCTTGAAGCCCTATAATAGTTGTGGTTGAGTTACTATTCCTGGAAGCCTTTGTTTGAAAAAATACTATGGAGCCTTGGAGTAGCTTGGATAGAGATCGGTCCATGAAGGTTAGTGATGTCCAACTGTGAGGTGGAATCACTAGTTTGGGGTTGATATGGTGTGGTATCTGGAGCCCTAGTTTGGTGTTTATTGATGTGATTGATAAAGTCCAACATTCATGCTTGGAATATGACACGGGGTTGGTTGGTTGAAGTGAGATTTGGCTTAGCCATATCTGTGGTCGGGTGGAACATGGAAGTCCCATTCTGGCTTGGTTTTTACTTTCATTAATGAAAGGTTCATTTCCTTTTTATTTGATGCATATATATAGTGGTATCTATATGGATTCTATTGCTGATGTATCCATGTTTTCACTTGTAAATTAATGCACAATGTATCTATGGTTAAATTGATTAAATGATAGCTTATAATGTAGGTGAGTAATGCTTCTTAGCCATTCTCAGATAAGAAAGAGACCCCTTTGTTTAAATTTGTTGTTTATACCTGTAGATGTTATGTTTGTGACATGTTTGACGAAATTTCTATCATGGCTGGGTGGGGTCGGATGAGTTCCTGGTGACGTGATTTTTTCCATATGTTTTTTTTGACTTTATTTAACTTCTCCTAAAGTTACAGGAATTTCTGGGTAGTGACTTGGGCTCAGGGGCTGAAAATGTCACACAAATCCTAGAGTTACAGGCGGAAAATTTGTTGTTTTGGCCTACGCCGCTACCTTACCAAGGATAGCCCATGGATATAGGGTCTAGCGTAGGGAAAATTTTAGGGGCTAATATCTATAGGTGTGCTAATTTTCCATGTTTTTTCAAAAAAAAAGATTCGCCAATTTCCATTTAAAAAAAAAATTGATTTGCCCAAATTTTATAGTATAATTTCACCCTTAAAACTACCAAATTTTTATATATACTAATATAAAATAATTAGAAACCTAAATATTTTTACAAAATTATCATAAAAAATTTTACAATTTACATATTGGGGACTAGTAAGATTCACCAAGGTTTCTAAAATTTAAGATAAAATTCCATCCTTAAAATTTTCCCTAGGACTCTAGCACCAATCCCTTGCCCTTATAAGCCCGCAGCTCAGCCTCAAATGGGCTAAAAATCAGTCCCCCCTAAGGGAATAGGGCCTTGGGAGGTTGGGTTACCTCCTGTGGATCTCAATGATGTAGTGTAAGGTGTGTTTTTGGTGTTTCCATGGGTTCCAGTTCCTTAAGGACATCTAGGAGGTTTAATCTCATATTAGTATCCTCTCGTCAAATGTTTACCCTATTTGTCCTGTTACTAGGGTAGATGTGGTAAGAGGGTGTTAGAAGCTAGAGGGATTGGGTTAACCTTAGAGGTTCTATTGCACCTGAGGGAAGTAAGATCTTAAGTTCTAGAATATGTTTCTTTAAGGTCACCTAGGACATTTAGTCTTATCATATTGACCCTCAGCTGACTTTTATTGTGGGTAAGCCAATTAAAGTGGGTAAATGTCGGTGGAGGCGTTAGAGGGTGGTATCAAACTAGGTTGCGCTCTCTTTGGGTCATATCTAATACCACAAGGTGGTATGCGAGCATGGTTCAAAAATTGGACGGAATGGGCTAAATACATGTTGATATGGATGCATTTCCATGGTTAATGTTATCTTGCATGAGGTTATGGCATGAAGGTTATGTTATTATGATGCTATTAGTATGTTATGATGTTGATGTGTTGGGTGAGATAGAGTAAGAGGTGCAAATCCTCCAAGTGAGGTTGCAGCACTAGACCTCATGGTAAGAGAATATTGTCATATATGTTTGTATGTTTGGCATGCAGGTATGTTGGTTAGTGATTGTTATAAGCATTATGGTTCTGTACATGTCTATCAGTATATGGTTGTTGCGGTTACATGTATGATACATACGTTTTGATTAGTGTAATCATATTCACATGTGTCTAATAGTCATGAGTGATAGTAACATGTTGGTTGTATGCATTACAGTTATATGCCTGATCTTTATGGTCATTGCAACCGATATCTTGATGTTATTATGTTTTATGTTAATTTGGACTGGCCTATGCAGACGGCTAGGATTATGAAATTATGGTATGATTCGATATGCTTGTGATATTATGTCATAATAATCTAGACTAATTGTGCATATGTGTTTGCTATAAATTAATGTCAATTATTTTCGAGTTTATGATGTGAACATGTTAGCTAGTTATTCTTATGGATATCATGGCCGTAATTATTTTTGGGTTGCTATGTTGCGAGTTTATATCATGCTAATCTAGATTTATTATGCAGACAAGATATCCTCCCCTAAGATACATTGAGGTATGAGTTTGATTATGTCATCTATTTGGTGTTTGAGTGTTTGATTATGTCTCCTATTTGGTATTAGTTTGATTATTTCCTCTACTGGGTGCTTGAGTGCTTGGTGTCTATTATGTCCTCTATCTGTTGTTTGAATGTTTGACTAGTTGCATGAAATGGGTTTGTATCTATAATATTGGATGAAGGAATGATCTTGTTTGATATGGTTGCACTAACACATATGTGCTGAGAACAACTGAGATGTACTTGAGTGTAAGAAAGTGATAGCTATAGCATTATATATTATGACTGATCAATGTGAGCTAATTTCTTATTATGACATGGTCGTTAGGCTTGGTGAAGGGTGATTTTAAATTAATAGATATGATGTCTTGATCTTTGTAACATGTGGCTGAAATGCATGTTCAATTGCTAGGAAGAGTGCTTGGCACAAAAAGGTAACATAATTGGTATATTTTTATATTTAACTATACACTTATAGTTATGTTTTTATGGTAGTGTGATATAGGGAATTGTGTGAAAAAGAGGCTACCATAAAATCTTGGAGAAGGTTGAGGTTGTGTTTTCCTTCGGGAAGTATCGAGAAGCCATGGGAATTGAGTCATGGTGTTTGTTGCTAGTATTATGCTTTTTCTCTTTTTTTATTTGTTGTGCTTGATTGTGGCTTTGTTTATGTCTAGTGTATGGAAATACACCTTTGTTTGTGGTGTCGTATTGCTATTTATTCTCATGGGGTTCTTCCTAGTTGCTTTTGGTTCTTTACTTTTATGTTTTGAGGGCCTTGGGGATTGGCTATGAAAAGAGGAAAGTTAGTGGAGTTGGGGAAGATATGAATGAAGTAAAAAAGGTAATATAAGACTCATATGAAGATCGATGCATGGATAGGGGTCATTTAAGGAAAGAGTATGAAAATTGTTTGGATTGGTGGGGTCCATTGGGGTAAATGGATAGTGGGAGGACAATAACGAGAAAGGTAACATGAAAGGTAAGGTAAACGAATCTGAGGTGTCAAATTCCATTGCTATTGTGGGAACTATTGTTCTCAATGTTTTGCATGCATTGTAAGAATAAAGTGATTTCTCTTAACCTAGACATTATGATATCTGGTAATTATGCTGTGATCATGATTATGTTGTTTTGTATATATGGATACATGTATGTATGTATGTCATTGTCTGATAGGGATGACAGAGATCATGATTGTTTTGTGCTAATGATTATATTTATGCACGTATATATACATGTATGTATATTTTTGTTTGACAGGGTTAGCAAAGATCATTATTTTGGAGGAACGATTGTTTATGCTCATGAACATCATGAAGAGGTTCCTAGTTTATGAGGAATCAAGTGTGAAGCGTAGCCCTGACATATCTATGAGGTCAATATCATGTGGATGTGAATTGATATTATGTTATTATATTATGCCTATGTTTATGTTATGTAAAGGTAATCATGAGGGATAAATCAACGGAATGAAAGTACTATGATTTGTGGCATGCTGGGATAAGCATGAATAAGACACTAGAAGCAAGGTTTCTTGGTAAGGACAGTGTGGTCTTAGGATGTGTAGTACTAGTTTTCTGTACATGTAGAATATGCAGTATTATGTACATATGATTTTGTGTGAATTTTTTGTATATGATGCTATGTGCATGTTGCATATATAGTGTTGTGTTCATGATTGTATATGCGGTGCTGGGTAGCGATGGAGATAAGTAAACATTGTATAAGAAATGCTATCTATACATGGTGCTATGAACATGTTCTGAAGGAAGTTATATCTACATATTGTGCAATGTACATGTTTTATATGCAGTGTTTTTTACATATGGTGCAGTGTGCAGGTTGTACATGCGGTGTTGTGTACATATGGTTCGTTGTGCATGATGGTACATGTGTTGTTGCGTGCATCTAGTAGTATGTACATGTGGTAAATGTGGTGTTGTGTTAATGTGATGTTGTGTACATGTTGTGCATATGGTTTTGTGTACATGTGGTGTTATTTACACGCCATGAAAGTAGTTTCATATATACATAGTGTTGTGTACACGTTGTGCAGGTAGTGGGGTGTACATGTGGTGTTGTGTACACATTGTATAGGTAGTGGGGTGTACATGTGGTGTTGTGTACATATTGTGCAGGTGTTGTGGTGTACGCGTGGTGTTGTGTACACATTGTGCAGGTGGCAGTGTGTATAGGTGGTATTGTGTACATGTTATAGATGTGGTATTCTATGGATTTCGTATAGGTTGTGTTGTGTATATCTACTATGGTGATTGGGTACTATGCAATTGTTGTATTGTGAAATGTGTACTCGTGGTATTGTATGGTATGTATGTATATATATTGGGTTTTACACCAGGTGTAGGTGTATGCTTCGTCTTGTACACCAGGCGTAGGTGTATGTGCGGTGTTGTACACCGGGTGTAGTTGTATGTGTTGTTTGTACACTAGGTGTAGGTGTATTTGTTGTGTTTTACATCGAGTGTAGGTGCATGTGTTGTTTTGTACACAGGGTGTAGGTGTATGTGGCATGTTGTACACTAGGTGTAGGTGTATGTGTTGCTTTGTACACTATGCACATGTATGTGTTTTATAGTGTGATTAGAGAGGAAGGTACAGGAATGGCTAGGCCATTGTTGTTGCTATTGAGGGTTGAGGCAGTTTAGTCTTTGGATGCCCTTGTTGTTGATATTTATGGTTGAGGTGGTTTAGTCTCGGGATACCCTTGTTTCCAATATTGAGGGAGGGGGCGTTTTAGTCTCCGGATTCCATTATTTCTTAAAGAAAAGGCACTGGGTGCTTGTCAGGTTTGGAAATCGATTCAGTGCGTGCACAGAAAGGATAACGAACAGGGCAGAAACAAGAATCACAGAAAGATATATATCAATGTTTTATTTCAGCTTTTAACTATGAACGTTACCTATGATTATGGTTTATGATGGTTACATGTGATTTATGATTATGATTTATGATAGTTTCATTTTGATATAACTGGACGTGATAAGTTTATACATGATGATGTGATCAAGCATCTAGTTTGACATGTTGTGACAAGAAGTGAACAGAATTACAAGTGTACCTTATTGAGGGGCCAACGATGTGGTATGATGTGAATTTGTCTCAATTCATTTTAGTCTAATGGAATTTATGTTCTTTGTACATGAAACATGGAAATGCCTGATTTTGGGTGGTTGAAACTGACTGCAATAATTAGAAGCTTTAGTGAAAGGAATTGGAACACGAAGGAGTATTTTGGTAAAGCACTTCAGAAGCAGGGTCATCGTGAGACACTGGTACCCAATAGTTTCTATTGATTTCCATGATTTTTCTATGACCGGTATGATGGTTTTGAGGAAGGTATATGCCTTGTTTGTTTAAACTTCCAATGCGAGGAAGCCAAGGGATGGATTGCCAGGGAAAGGGGATGTTGGGGAACTTGGAAGGTGAGTGACTGCACGGAAGGGGATGGATGGATTTCTTGAGGGACATTGTAGAAGATAAGGGACGTTAGAGGATGTATTTTTTTGGTCATTAGCATTTCCAGATGGAATCAAATGCACATTGGGAGTGTGCCCTAGAAAAATGAGATGGTAATTGTTCACTAAGAGGAAAAGTGGCACATGGTCGTAGCACTAGACATCTGGTCTTCCTGGGAAGGAGGTGAATCTTGGTTTTACTATGAGGGTGGAGGCATGAGCCTATGGAATCCCTTGTTGCAGATGCAAGTATCATCTCCTTTTATTTGATGGTTAAAGCAAATGTGCATATGTGTATATTATTGAAAATACTGTATCGAGCTAGATTTATAAAGCTACATAGACAATATGGTTACTTTTTGGTTGAAGAAAATGTGCATAATTATATGTGGTTGTTATTTTAAATACCTTAATGAGTTGTGTTATAAATCTCTAGTATATTGTATGATTGTCATTTTGTCACCAGAAGGTTAATTGTAAAATCTATAACGAGCTGGTTTATAAAGCTCCATAAGAAGTATTTTTTTTTTCTTTTCATAAGTTTTCCTATTATAGGTGTCACAAAACACCAACGACAGTGTTCTGCTAAGGGGGAGGGATCTGTAACAGCCCTAGGTTAAATGTTCATGTGATAAAATTTAATAAAGGAAAAATAAGACTACTGGAAAGGGACGCTTATTGCAAGATGAATGTAGGGAAAAATATCCTGGTGGTCATAAGTTGTTGTGCTTATGGCTAAAGGAAATTGGGAAAGGAAATGGATAAGGCTTTGGAAAGGAAAAAAAGGAATTTTTGGCACATTATTTATGAAAATAATGGAAATTAGGAGAAAATGAAGGTGAAAGGTCACATGTTGCATGTGAGAAGGAAAATAAAGGTGAATGAAGACAATAGAGGCTTCAAAGATAAAAAGGATTATGAGGATCAATTAAAAACCTTTTGTCTATTTAGTGTTAGATTTTTCTTGAAGAGGAGAAAACATCAGGAGGAAAAGAAAAACAAGCAAGGAAAGGAAAATCAAGAAGAGGAAAGGAAAAGCAAGGAAGGACAAGGAAAGAAAAGGAACGCAAGGATCAAGAAAATTCAACGGGAATAATTGCAGGCAACAAGTTTCATGTATGATTTCATTTGGTTTTGACATGCATGGTATGTTCATGTTGGTATTTGGTTATTTTGCTGTCATTGAGATGGATTTTTTTAGGTTTCGACAATGGATTTTAGCCTAGCCTTTCCATTTCTAGATATCCATGGTGTGATAGGATTGTTATCCGTTTGAATTGCTGGATGGTTTCATAATTTGGGGTGAGGTGGTCTCGGGAAAATTCCCAAAGGCCTCAGAATCCCTTGGTTGGTAATGGCGGGATACACAGTAAAGCCCGAGGGTGGAGATAGGAAGATTCCTAAAGGATGGTGAAGGAATTATGAGGTATACAAGCTCAGTTGGGTTTTGCGATCTTGACACCTTTTTTGGTGTGATAATAGTATAGAGAGGGTAGAATTGGTTTAAAATCTGTATTTTCTTAGTTGTGTTTGGATTTTTTTATCCCATGATATCCCACATTCATGCTTGGAATATGTTGTTAGCACTCCACCAGTTCTTCGAAGGTTGAAAAGGAGACCAACAAAGGTAACCATATACCACTTTGACCAAGTGGCTAGCCCTACTAGGCTAAGAGGGCTCTGTCAAAGAGATCAGAGCCAATTTACTAGAGTGTAAAGGATATTAGGATAGATATTTTGATTAGGGTTTGCTTGATTTGATGGGTTTTGTGCTGGATGGTGGTTTTAGCTCTAGGAAAACTAGTACAAGGCTATTGGGGAAAGGTAGGCACACACTTTAGCACTTTAAATGTATCTTTGTGTATAGGGTTTCAAAATGAGCATGAATCACATGAATTTTATTATATCAAAAGAAAATGAACAAAAATGTCAAAGCTCCTCCAAAATAGAGCATTAAATCAATGAATTATGTTTATCATCTTAGAAAACAAGCACATGTAGCATGGAAATGGAAATTTAAGGTAAAATAATTTCAAACATATGACCACAGAAGGAAAAACACTACTAAAACACATACCACATGAATCCCACTACAATATCTGCAAATTTTGTGTATTAGTTCCTGCCAAATTCACAAAGTACACTAGTGTTCCAAAGCTCAATTCCACAACATCCAACCTTTGAAACTAATTATATAGTACCTCATATTGTCACTGAGGTCGAAATCCTCTCTTGGAGGTCGAATTCCCAACAATAAAAGCTAAATACATGCACCTATCCAAAGTCTGCTACACACAAGGGAGGTTACTCAACCAATTCCTCCATTTCCTAACCATCATGAGACATTTCCTCAAAGAATTAAATGGAGGATAAGACACATAATACACCCTATATTTACCATTTACATTTAATTATAACCCCCAACACTCATTTACTTTGAATTTTTACTTTTAGAAAATTCAAACTGAGAATTGTAAAAATTACACAGTGAAAATTTATAAAAAATATCAAAAATTTGTAGAAGCAGAACAAGTTGTTTGAGGCCATGTTTGAGTGTCATGATGAAGTCCAAATCCAAATATGATACATTTTCTAGAAATATGGGAGAGTGTAGATATCATTTTACTCTTTGTGCATGAAAAATGACCCATTTTTTACTAAGATATAGCCATTTTCCTAAGGCATCTCCCTGTGTGCAACGAAAGTCAAAAAGAGGGGCAGAATGTTGATTTTTGACCTGTTTTTATCATTTTTCTCAAAATTGAAGGCCCGAATAAAAATTATGAGAAAATGGGTTTTTAGAGGAGGCCCAAAGGTTTTTAGAAATGTCAACCATTTTCCATTTGTCTACCTAACGAAGAAGTGCCGCGTGAGGAGCTCGTTGTGCTTCTGGACCTAGTGAAATTTCTTAATTTTGCAAAAATACACCAAATTTCACCAAAACACAAAAATTGCCCCAAATATTCTCAAAATTTGTCCATAAGTGCTGAAGGAGGTATTATTTTCTATAATGGAGGCATCAACAAGTAATTCCAACTTACCCTTCTCCTCATGGTTGATTAGGGTTTCCTTTAGTTTGTCTTGTAGCTGTTTGACCTTGACATTACAAATCTAATTGAGGGCATAGTAATGATCAGCCATGTGCTTATGAATATTTTTGTCCCTGTTGGGCTTGTAAAGGAGCTTATCCAAGTGTATTATTACCTTTTCAAGCCAAAACTCCCTATTCTCATTGATTTCATTTGCAATTATGTCTTAAAAAATGAGTTCTTCATCTATAGCATTTTACTCTTTTTCCTTCTGCAATGCTCTTTTGAGACCCATGGTTCTTGGCCTCTTCCTTCTTACATTTTGTTCATGCTCATCATGTTCATCATGCTCTTCTATGTCAGCCATTTATTTTCCTTTCACATATTGTTTGCTTGTTTCAAATTGACTTTTCTCCAAGGACAACTATTTGCTTTCAGCTACTGGTTTGCTTGCTATAAGAAGGAAATGATTAAATTTTCCATTTCCAAGTTGGATTAGAGTTGTTTGATATATGCATCCTTGTCTTTAATAACCCTTTCTAGGTTTCCAGGTTCATCATTAGCCTCCAAGTCTACTAGGTCAAAATCATGCTCTTCCTCATCATGCATGGGTGTGACATGTTGTGTTGATGTTCCTTGCTTTGCTGGTGTGGGCTTGGTCCCTTCCTCAATTTGAGGAGAAAACAAAAGCCTTGTGCCTCTATGGTATGTATGATTGACCTCAGGCCTAGGTCTCTTTGTCACTACTTCTTTAGGTGATTGAGTTTCCACCTTGCTTGATGAACCAACCTCCTGCATGGTAGGTGACATATTTTGTTGTTGGTTTGGTGTAGTAGTTTGCAAAGCTGCCTCAATGAAGGAATCCCATGTCATGGTATTTTCTACCAACTGATGGACAACTATGACCTTCACCAAACTATGCTAGAAGAGACTATGATAATTCTCTTTGTTTTTCACTTTCACCTTTTCATACATTTAAATCACACTCCTATACAAGAAATTGCACAAATTGAGAGACTTCATAGCTGTGAAGTGCATGAGAAGTCTAATGTGGTATTGATACAATATTGAAAACATGCCCTCATATGTGAAAATTTTCATGAAAACCTTCATTAATGGTGCATATCACTCCAACAAATATCTGAATGGGAAAAGATGTGCATGAGCTCCTTTGTACCGTGATTTTAGGTAGGGTTTGTACTCCTCAAGGTCTAGGTTCATGCCTTTGAACCAATACTCACCATGGTTTGGTATTCCTATAGCATGAGATATGGAATATACTGAGAATATGAAATCAACCCCTGCAATGGTAGCCTTTTCTCCTTTCAAATTGGTGGAAAACATATCTGTGAGTTGCTCATGAAAACCTATCTCCTCCACTCTTTGACAAAACCCTAAACAATTGGAATCTTCAAAGCACTTTCTGATGAATTGTGAGGAAGTGATTTCATTACAGTTGTAGGGCCCAAACCTTAGTATCTTTCACCCTTTGTTGTATTTTCTTTTCTCTGATGGTTTTGAATCAACTTCTATGATGAAACCTAGATGATAGGAGGGAAAAACAAGGAAGGGATTAAAGGGATGAAATGAGAGAGTTAGGGAAGGTTGGTGGGCATAGGAAAATTTAGGGAGATTGAAAGGGGTCTTAGGGATATTTAGGGAGTAATATGGAGAGAAATGATTGAAGGAAATGGTCTAGGAAATTAAAAAAGAGTGTCAGCTAGGAAAACTCACAAAATTTGCAGAATAGGGCTAGGGTTTATAGGGAGAGTGATTAAAATGAAGGGAAATGGGTATGTAATGGATGGAAGTGATATCTCAAGTGAAAAAAGAGGTGTAATATCAAGAAAGATAGGGTTTTATGCAACAATTTAACACTTGGGAAGAAAAACCACAATCTCCAAGCAAACCCTAGGAGGAAATTTGTTTCATTGAATCCTCTTGAGAAACAACACTATGGGGGTATTAAAGGATTTTATTACCTTTGGAAGAAGATTGGAGGCTGAAATGGATGAAGGGGAACCTTCAAAATCAAAGCCTATGTTGCATAGAAGAACTATGTTGCACAATGAGGTTTAGTTTTTTCCAGTGATATGTAAACAACACATTTTTCTTGCCAATATGAAGTGAGAGCTTGATGATGAGAGGACATAAGAGTGAAAATGAAAAACCTTTGTGAATTTTTGGCCATTTTATAAACATGAAATGACTCCTTTTCAGTGATGATGGGCCCCACATATCTGTTTCTAGCATGAATTCATTTTTTAACTTTGTAACCGTGCACATTTTGTAGTTTCTTTGGAAGTTTCTAACTTTTTGGAACCTTGAATATTTTTCAAATCTTGAACTGTAGCTTTAACTTTATTTAACAAACTTGCCAATTACCACTCCTCCAATTGCCAAATTTTATGCATGAAATGACAGACTTGGTGACTTTGAAACCCTAATCACCTAATGGAGACACTCAACTGAATGAAATCATAATGGTGATGAGTTAAACGATGATGATACTATCTGAATGATGATACACTCAGTTGAATGATGACATGGACTAGCATGTGAAAATTTTGGAAGGAGTGGAAAATAGTCTTAGAACTAGTACCGAGTGACCAGATTTTTGCTTGAAGACGTAATAAAATGACAAAAGTTTTACTATGGGACACTAACAATACATGATAAGAGCCCACTTGATCATTGGTGATAGGTTTTAAATATTGGTACTAACATATGGCACGGGGGTGATACCCCGAAGAGAGATTTGGGCTAGCCAATCTATGGTTGGGTGGAATGTGGAAGTCTCGAAACTAGTCCATAATTTCCTATTTTAATAAAAGATAAGTTTCTCTTTCTTTAGATTAGGAAATTTATTGGTTTTTATGCGGCTTTAATGGTTGTTCTATTATTTTTATTTATCTAGGTATATTCTAGTTATAATCATGGTTTTATGACAAATCTTAGTCATGGATCTTTTCATGTTTTCACTCATAATTTAATAAATAATGAATGAAATACCTAATTATTGTTATGACAACTAATGAGAGAAAGTAGTGACCCTTCTTGTTAAACCTCAGATATGATTTTAGTCCTTGATGTTCAGAATTGTATTCATGAGCTGTAGGTTGCATATCAATAAGTTTTTGATAGAATGCCAGTCCCGATTAGTGATGTTTAGGTCAATTCCTTGTTTCAATTTTTGGTTTACAATCATTGTTCCTAGGTCATTTATCAATTATGGAACTTTCACTAAATTCTGAGAAGAGACTTGTGTCTTGACACTGAAAAAGTGGCACAAAATTCTTAGTCGCTGAGATAGAACTCAAAAAAAATTCCATAGTCTCATGGAGGTAGGCTTATGCATGTGAATGGGAACCTATAGTCGCATGAAGGCCTTGGAAAGGGAGCAATTGGGACCCTAGTTTAGGGAAAAAGTGATTTTCCTCTCGGTTTCAACACCTATAGTGATTGGGTTACTCCTGGAGGTCTTGTGGAAACTTGAAAGTAGTTAGTAAGGTCTTAAGTTTTGGACTCCATTTCCTTAAGGTCACCTAGGAGTTTGAGTCTTATCATAGTGACCCTCAGCTCATGTTTACCCCAGGAAAGTTGATTAAAGTGGGTAAATGTGGGAGGAGGCGTTACATTCAGGAGGATAAATTGAATTATAGGGAGTTTGAAAGACTTTTTAAGAAGGCATATATATCATAGAGATACTATGATGACAAGGAAAGAAAATTATATGAGTTGAGGATGAGTTATATGACCGATGATGAGTATACTAGTATATTATTGGAGAGGTTGAAGTATATGCCATATATTAAAGTGGAGAAAGTCATTAGGGGAAGTTTGAGGTCTAAAATGGGACTCTCAAGGAAATTATAAAATAATATTGGAAAAAATAAAATAATATTTGATGACATCATCAAATTTTAGAGGGAAAAATGAAAAACTACTTTTTCAACTTGTATTCCAACTTATCTCCCAAAGTTTTTACTCAAATTTCAAGAGGGAGTAATCTTTGGATGCAAAATTTAATTCCTCATCCAAGTAGTACCCATATTTCATACTTTCGACGGACCCTGGTACGCGAAAAATGAGAAATACATGAAAAACATGATTGCAATCACGCTTTTCATGTATTTCTCATTTTTCGTGTAGCAGGGTCCATCGAAAGTATTCAAAATGGGTACTCCTTGGATGAGGAATTAGATTTTGCATCCAACAAGTACTCTCGCTTGAAATTTGAGTAAAAAAATTGGAAGATAAGTTGAAAATATGAGTTGAAAAGTAGTTTTATTATTTTATCATTTTTTAATCTTGTTACCCTTTTACTTAAAAAATGGTCAATCATCCCCCATGGTTGAAATAATCTTGAATCATATTGGGTCTTATTAAGTTTATTTTGGTTGTACATTTTTCTTAGGAGGCCCATTTTAGACCTCAATATTCCCCTAATGAAATATTCAGATATTCATCAGTGGGTTGTCGATATTGTTTAAAGACAATATTGGATTCGATGAACCTAGATCAATGCAGGAAGCCATCATAAAGTTGAAGCATTGTGATGAGAAATCAAAGAATAAGACAAAATATTAGCAAGGGTGGAAAGGGATAGGCAACACTACAGGTAGATGGAAGCCTAAGTGAACAAGACCTCAGGATACAGGTGAGAAAGAGAATTTGGTTCCTTACAACAAATTTAATGTAGTTGGACAGGGACATGTGTTATAGTCTTGAGGGTAGAAAAATAAATGTTAGGGTAAGGGACAGTTGAAGTGGTGGATATTTTGTAAGGAACAACTCAAGAAGGATTTTCCATCGTATCAGGGTGTTAAGCCTCAGATCTACAATGCATAGGAGGCACAGAAAATTGGGGATGTTGGATAAGTATTCCTCGGTTCTATTTAGCATTGGATAACAAGCAGGAGGATCACCAGGCATCTATTATCAAGATGGAAAATAAGATTTGTGATCAATTTACTTCTATTTTTATTGATCCTCAATCTAATTATAGTTATGGTAACCTTGAGATGGGGGATAAGAGTGGTTTGAGAAAATAAGTGCATGCAAAATCTTGGGTAGTGCAAATAAAATGGTTCATCATTGGGTAAGACCTTGTGCATTTGATTTGAATGGTATGCCTACATCAACGCATATAAATTTTCTTCCATTGGGGTCATACAATATGCTTCTAGGTATGGATTGGTTGTATCTTCATAGGACTAAGGTGCATTGTTATGAAAAGGATATTGAGTGTTTGGATGACAATCGAGAACATAAAATCTTACAAGGTAAGAAAAATGCAACATCACTTATAATGGTCACAAATATGCATGAGAAAAAAATTTGCAGGAAAGGGTGTGTGTTATTTGCATTTCATATTTATTGTGATAAAGGTAAGGATGTTGAGAATGCAGAAGTATTGAACAGGTACCCAATTTACAATAGTTTCAAGATATATTTCTAGCATAGATCTTAGAATTTCCACCTCATAGAGATATGGAATTTTCTATAGAGTTGGTACAAATGGAAGCACCAGAATCGAAGGCACCATATAGGATAAGCACTCCAAATTTAGTGGAATTGAAGTTATGGTTAAAGTAAATGCTTGAAAAATGGTACATTAGGCCAATTGTGTTGCCTTGCGGTGCACCAATATTTTTTATGAAGAAAAAATACACTACTCTCAAGTTACGCATTCATCACAGGTAATTGAACAAGGTAAACATAAAAAAATATCCATTTTCAAGGATCGATGACTTGTTTGATCATTTTAAGGGAGCAACAAAGTTCTTGAAGGTTGATTTGAAATCAGGTTATCATCAGGTACACATCAAAGAAGAGTATATTTACAAGACTACTTCCCAAAATAGGTATGGGCACTATGAGTTTGTTGTAGTTGTTGAGATTACAACAATATGATGAGCTTAGTGGAAAGAAGTCGCCTTCACTAAGTGGGCCCGCAGGCTATTTTTGGCGCAAGTCTATTTTTAGACATGTTGATCATATTCTATGAGTTGCAGGATGCTATTTGTGGATGGTTGGTCAAGTTGGAAAAATATATGGACTTATATTTTTAGACATATTGGGCAGAATATGTTTTTTGATTGCCAGTCTAAAAATAGATATGTCAAATATTATTAGCTCTTAATAATATTTGGACTATAAACATTATCTTATTCTCATGGAGCACTTCAGTTAAGTGCACAGATGTGCCACAGCAGCTGACAGAAGGAATTACACTATTCCTGAGGGTTAAGTGGAGCTATTGCATGGATAATTTAGTTATAACTCATGTGACAGAGTTTGGTGGAGTTATTGAAGTAGTTGGTGGAGTTGTGTTCAGTTTAACTGAGTTAAAAATAGTTGAGCTAGTTGTATCTAGTCTAACTGATTGATACACTAGTGAGAGTGGTGTGAATTAATTATTAATTAATTCACTAATTATTAAATCATTAATCAACTAAAGAATACATCAGTTAAATACAGTGCATGGACAATTTTAGTGGAGACCAGTGAAGAGGTAGGTGAAAGAGCAGTGCGACTATCAGTTGTGACTATAGTGTTGCATGATTTGCAACACATAGTGGTTGGAGATGCCAGTGAGGATTGTGTGAGAAAGGCTGGACCAATTCGAGTTCATTCAGAGCCATTCTTCAGTAGTGATTGCGCAGTAGATGCAGGCTAGCAGGTGGCAGAGATTGGAGCATCTGTTTTGCTAGATCGGACCTGATTAGTGTGTAGCAATTGGAGATTGTACTGAGAGCTTGTGAGGAGCTTTGTATAATGATTGTTACATGATCTCTATGACATATAATATATAGATAGTTGGGGGTTTTTAGCTTTAATATTTCCCATAAATACTGTGTTCATATGTGTGAATGTTTATGGTTTTAATGTGCGCATGCGATTGTTTTTATTTCCACAATTAATGATCAATGGTAGAAGAGATTTTGTATTGTGCATGAAGTCAAATAGTGTGTGATCAGGAGAGTCTCGGTTGTATAACATATCAGTTATATAAATTTATATAGTAGTTATTTTTGGTTTGATGAATTCTCCAACTACTTTTATGTGCTTGATGAATAATCTGTTGCATCCTTATTTGGACAAGTTTGTTATTGTGTTCATTGAGGACATATTGATATATTCTAAGAATGAGAAAAATCATGTCGAACACTTAGAAAAAATATTGAGATTTCTAAGAGAGCATCATTTGTATTACAAAATTAGAAAATACAGTTTCTTTAAGACATAGGTATGGTACTTGGGGCATCTTGTCTCCAAGGAAGGAATAGCAGTAGATCCCAAAAAAAATCTGGGTTGTCATGGAGTGGGTAGGTCCTAGGAATGTGGATGAGGTAGTCTCATTTAAGCGGTTGAAAGGTTACTACAGGAGGTTCATCAGAAAATTCTTGTGGGTATCCTATCCTACCACATCATTGCAGAGGAAATGAAATAAATTTTAATGGATAAAGGAATATGCAACAAGTTTTGAGTAGTTGAAGGAGTTTTTGAAAAATGCTCCAGTTCTCAAGATTGCATATCTAGATAAAGAGTTTGTGGTGTGTAAAAATTATTAAAAGGGAGGGCTTCGTAGAGTCCTTATGCATGATGGAAAGGTTTTATGTTACAAATCAAGGAAACTGAATGAACACAAGAAATTTTATGTGAAACATGATCTTGATTTGGCAACGATCATCTATGCATTGAAGATGTGGAGACACTATCTTCTTGGAAGGAGGTTTGTATTGATGAGTGACCAAAATCGATTGTGATACTTATTTGATCAACTAAATATTAATGCTAGGAAAGCTTGATGGTTGGCCACAATGAGTGATTTTGACTTCGATATCAAGTACATTAAGGGAAAGGAAAATAGGGTTATAGATGCTCTTAGCAGAAGAGTGCAGATGAATCATATAGTGGTTATGAGTTCTTATGGGAAACATTTACAGGGTCAGATCTTGCAGGAAGGAAAATAGGATGACAAGTATAAGGAGATTAGGCACATGTTACAGCATGGTAAAGTTGATCAAGATATGGAATATTGTCTCACAGTGGATGGTTTGGTCATATTTATGGACATGATCTATGTGCTAGAAAACAGTGAGCTTAAGAAGTTTATCTTGAGGTAATTTCATGCTAAGTCATATTCAGGTCACCCAAGATACCAAAAGATATTGACAGTGTGTTGTAGTACTCAATAACCTCCCCATTGATAATAAATTTAACAAATAATGGGGACCCTTTAAAATTTTAGTTAAAAACCTTTTTAGTTAATAAATTATGACTTTTTAGATTTGTTAGCCTGAAAAAGAAGTAAAACCTATCAGGACTCAATGATGAAGCAATAACTTATAAAAGATAAAAGCCATCCTAAAATATTTTCTCACAATCACATATCAGAATTTTTTTATGTTCCACCCTTCCTAGAGAAAACCTGGATGTGAATTCCCCCTAATTTAGAAAGAAACTAAAATTATAAATGCGTTTAATAAAGAGAAAAGAGCTTTCATGCATATACTACAACGTCGGCCCCACTAATGACCCATGATGTCTATCACATTGGCTCTATCGCAGCTTCACACCGCGATTCCCATATCGCAACTCTTCAATATAGAATTCTAATATCGAATCACAAAAATCAAATGGAAGCTTTCCTTGGGATTCCCTGGTATGGGAAACCTCAATATAAAAGCCACGATAGATTCTTCCCCGTTTATTTTTATGGCCGTTATATGAATCCTATGACATATCAGCGAAGGTTAATATCACAAGCTTAAAATTTATACATCAAAAAGAAACTTGCGATGTGAAACATCCAAGGAGGTGCTGACTTGTACAAAATCCATGTGAATATACGTTTTTCCATTAATTTCCAAGTGTAACGGAATTTATGATTTCTCAAAAAATCCAATGACTTGAACACCGTAATTGATTGATAATCAATTATGTTCATTAAGGCATAGATTGTAATTACTTAGGTCATTTAACGCCATAAGTTGTTTTACCTTGATAGCTCTATTATTCATCCTCTGAATTCTCTCTGTGCAGGCTAGCACCAACAAATAAAACTCTGACAAGGTGTTTAAGGCTACTATGATGAAAAAGAAACCCACTGCGTAATAGAAAATTGTTGTGCCTACTACAGAAGTGAGTGAAATAACCCCATTTTTCTTAGATAAACCATCCACACCAAACACCAGAACCTCCTCTTGGGAGGCCATATATAATATTTTTGAAGAAGGACCCATAGTTATGGAGAAAAATGCCACGACTAATGGCTCTACATCTACGTCTGAAACTAGCTGGAGTGATGTTGAAAATTCCCATATACATCGAATTTACATTCAACCAAATATTCTTCCTTACAAAGATATGTTCAAATGGGTGATTGACCATACAAATTTCTCAAAAAGGACCTTTTTTCACTCAAAGAAAACAACAATCGAGTCATTCACAAGTGAAGATGTAAGGAAAATGTACCACTTTCTAGAACCACATAAGATATATGACAAGAATTTTGTTCAAAAGTTTTAAAGGATAATGAGGTCGAGTCAGAACCAATTAGACAATCGATAGGAGACCCTAATAAACAAAAGCATGAAGACAAGGGTATGTACTCTAACACATCCCTTGCAGGCCCATATTGTTACATTTATGCTATGATGTGTAGGTTATTTGGGTATTCCAATACCCATAAATTCTCATTTGAATGGGTACACTTGATAGATACAACCTCTGATGGTTATATTATGGATTGTGTGACTATTTTATCTAATAATATATCCGCCCAAATCCTCACCTATAGAAGAAAACACAATTTTTCTACCAAAACTGTGCCCCCTTTCTATATGAGTGCATACATTATGGACGTTGTTTGATTCACTTCTTATTTTTCATCCATGGCATGGAAATGTACCCCTAATAAACCCAATCCTATTTGAATTTACCATGATATACTATTTGAATCCAAATTCCAACTTCATTTTTATAAAATCTTCCACTGGGTCATGCTGCCAATATTGCAATATGTATTTAATGAAAAAGTGCCCAGACTTTCTAGTGAAGCCAATGATGACTTTACAGCCATAGGTAAATGGTTTGGGGAAGAGGCTTTTAATTATGTTATATTTTTCAGCAGTATTTCCAACACACATATCCTCCCACTCTATATCCCCGATAACCTTCTAGCCCGGGAAATTTATTACCAAATTGTTGGGAATGGCCTAGAAAAAGCACTAAAGGAAGAAAATATATATATTTGGCCATATTTTCCTGTTCAATGTGTATTTTATTCCCCCAATAATTTCAATAACACTATGCTTGAAATTTACCAAATCTAATGCTAAAATTTTTCTATTATCCCAAGCAGACAGTATGATCCAAATAACATAGAAAATAATTTCACCGTGCGGGTCAAAGTAAGGAAGTTCATACCTGAACCTGATGATTTCAATGATCTATTTTAATCACCCCAAACTTATTCATAGGTGGAAAGGTTAAAAAAAAGTATATTAAGTCCAAAATTGTTAAATAAGTTCAATATCTACATAAATAAGAGGTTTGAAAAGCTCCTTTTGGACTCATTAAAGATTCCCCAACAACCTACTCAACAAGATAAAGCCTTTATGATCTCATTGAAAGAAATAAATATAGTGCAGGTGACAGAAAAAGCCTCGTCAGCAATGGGTAAGGCCGAATAATCACAATTGGGCAGTAAGATCGATGAAATGTGGAATAAATTTGATCAAGCCCTTAAGAATACATCATATCATGAGGTAAATACTCCACTTAATAAAGAAATAATTCACACTCCTAAAAATATTTGGAATAACTCGCTCATTACTAGAGATTCCAGAAATTAAGTCAATATAGATGATTTAGAACTCATCCCAACACACCCAACTTCTGAAGTCCTTTTAAAGATGGAAGAAATACCCCCTCTTGATGTATTTTATAGTACCAAACATAGGCCCATAATGAGCAGAAAATGAAAAGTGAAAAGGGTAGATGAGTCCCAGGCCTTAGCTCCTGAAAATATATCACCTAATGTGGTGTGGAAAGATCCATAAACAAACCTTGTGAAGATCTCAGCAGGCTATCACAATTCGCAGGGGCTTATGCAAGAACTACAATTGATAAGGCCTGAGAGTACAATAGTTCATCAAGGATAAAGATGACAGAATCCTACAATTAGAGAAGGGACTACAAAGTGAGCAGTAAAGCATTGAAAAACAATGTTAGTCTCAGCTAGTAGGGCTACAAAAGAACTTCCATGACTTTAAAATTCAATATGAGGCCGATACAAGAAGTAAAGAAACTCAAATATAGGAGCTACAACACATGATTAATCAACTAAAAGACAATCTAAATTGATAAATTCAGGAAAAAGACAGGAGAGCTCAACACTCTCCTTATTCAACAACAAGTAATATTTTTCCAAAAGCTGGAGATAATCAAAGGTTTGTGCCAATCAAGTGATTCATTGATCAACAAATTGTCCGATATGAGGACATACTATGGTGATATTGAAGTAAAGGTGTCTGATTATGTGAGATCATGAGAGATCAGCCAATATCCCAATAATAAAGGAACCAAATAAGGTATTCATTTTCAAATATTGGGATATGAAGCTAAAACAAGGATATATGGCCATTTTTAGTGCCATGGACATTAGAAGTAACCTCACTGAATCTGTCAGTGAAAATATTTTAGATGAAAATCTTATACAAGAATGCCCAGTAGGAACTCTACATGATGTCAAGTTATTGATGAAGCTTTGGAAGGGTTGTTCCAAGAATAAGGCTAACAACATAAATAAGTTATCAAAGGTAAATCTAGAGAATCATTGGAAATATTTGGTGAATCCCCATAGACAATGTCTCATGTTGAAAATCTCTTGCCAATTATACTACACACTTTCTTCCAGTGCTATTAGATTTTTTTTTCACAGGACAGATGTGCATCAAGCCAGTCCATCCTCCTGAATTAAAGCCCATGTTGGATACATGTGAACTAAGGCAACAAACGAGAGAACAATCAACTTATCTTTCCTAATGATCTTGTTGAACCAAATTTTATTATTGTCCTTTAGTATTTTAAGGCTGGTTTGTTTAAACTGCCTCAACATTTACTATATTTTATATTATTGTAGTTTTAATTTCAGCTATAAAATTCCCTTCATGTCAATGAAGAAGAGGTTCTAAATTTTTGTAAAGAAGGCTTTGGAAAGTGTGTAGTACTGTACTTTTGAAATCTTGTGAATAGAAAGGTTGAACCAGAGCTATTTTTCTCATGAGGATAGTCTAGATATAACAGGGACTATTATCTATATATTATTTATATGCTTGAATGTGATCAATAGTCATTCGAAATTGTTTCATTATATATGTTCTCTAAATAAAGTCAAGGATTTATTCACTATTGTTGTGTGAGATTTCCATCTTTCGAAATATATATGAGAAACAACAAAAATATTTATATGCAATATGTTTTAAATGAATTAATTCAATTAAATATTTAATTAAATTAATTATTCTTAAAGGTTATCACTTCTTGAGTGCTTGATGATCTGTATTATCTTGTAACTAAGGAAATCATTAAAATTTCATATAAAGATAAAACTTGTCCTGGGATATATATACATATACTTAAGTTCCTTTTACTTTTATTTATCTCATCCATTCTGATCCTGTTATACTTCACACCCATTCACCTATATATTTTCAAGGGAAAATGGTCCCATTATCCCCAGTCGGAGCCACAATTCCAAATAGAAAAGGAGATGCCTTAAGTTCCTGACTGGGTGGTTTTTCCCCAATGTTGAGGCAGAAATATTCGGAGGATTCAACATTTTTTGTGCTATAAGGAGGGTCTGAGGAATATAAATGGAATAAAGGTTTCATACTAAATCAAAATTCAATTAAAAGAGTCAATCCCCTTCAAAAGCAACTCCAAATTTTAAATCGCACTCAAAATATCCCACCCCTAGTTCTGAAGTGGAAAAAACCAAAAATCTCATAGCACACTTCGTAGTTCAGTGGGTCAAACTTCCTGTCCACCTCCACAAGAGTAACCTGAAGTTCAAACTTTGATTCAAGAATTGGAATGAATTTCTATATCAAGAGAAAGACCTGGAATTAATCCTTTGGATTTTCCATTACCCACTCATCGAAGAAAAGTCCTTAATTCCTAACCTCAATCCTCTACTAGCGATATTTCTACATCTTCCCCACCTCACACTCCCGTATTCGATCCTTCAAATCCTTCTCTACCTTCTTCTTACCATCCAATAAATCCTTCCATTAGCATTCCTCTAACACAAACAACTAGTGCTATCATAGTCAGTAGCACTACAGGGGCTACTTAATCTTCCACTCAACCATCTTCATACTCTGGCACAACTAAATATTATTCTTATATTCCTACAAATACCATAATGGAAAACATACCATGGATTAACCCAGGGACAATCCAAATGGCACAAACACTCCATAAGTTTCCTAAACAGCCAAAAATGTGGCTACCAAAATATAATCCTGATGATGGATTTCCTGATAATTCATCGGCCGATGAGAACTCAGGTAACACCATTCATATCTCAGAGGTATGTCTTAATAATACTGAATCTCAACCTGGTTATTTTATATTCTATTTGAAAAATGGTTATGCTCCACCCAAACTTAATTATAAAAGAAACAGAGCTTTAAGACTGAAAGAAAATAAATACCAACTCATCGATGATGTGTTATTTAGAAAAAAATATAATTCTGTTTTGTTGAGATGTTTAGAAAAAATTGAGGCACAAAAGGTTTTGCAAAATTTACATGACAGACATACTGGTGGACACTTTGGTGGAGACACCACCACTGACAAATTTTTTCATGTTCATTACTACTGCCCAACTTCATTCAAGGATACACATGCCTATATGAGGAAATGGAAAGTTCACAAAACTAATTTAGGGATATAGAAGAAACCTTCCTTGCCTCTGCAACTAGTCAACATTGAGAAACCTTTCGAGAAATGGGGATTGGATATAATAGGTGATATTTTTTGGCATACTTCAAAACAACATAAATTCATCATAAATTCTACAGACTACTTCATGAAATGGGTCAAATAAATATCACTAAAGGTAGCTAATTATGAAAACATCATTGGATGTATTGATCAATTCATCGTTACCATGTTTTTTTTTCCCCATGCACTTATTTTTGATAATGCGTCTTATTTTTCAGGAAATAGTGTAACTATATTTTCTTTAAAAATATGATTTAAACTGTGGTATTCTACAAACTATTACCCTTAAGTAAATGGTTTAGCATAATATACTAACAAGAACCTAATGAGGATCATTAAACGAACTATTCATCATAATAAAAATAATTGACATAAGGCTTTGTTATTTTCTTTATGGGATGATATAATAACTAAGAAGGCTTCTATAGGTATTTCTCATTTTAATCTAGTAAATGGAAAAGAGGCTATCCTTCCTCCTAATCTAGCCCTCCCTTCATTACCCCTAATGCAATTCATTGAAGAGCCACCATCTTCTTCTTTAAAATTAATAATGTCACAAATTCTTAAACTAGAAGAAGAAAGAGATAAATCTAAATAAAGTCGTGCTCATCACGAGTAGTTAGTCAAATATTCCTTTGATGCAAGTTCAGTCAACAAAAAAATATTTCAAATTGGAGATTTAGTCTTGAAATGGGAAAAGACACATGAGGAAAAGGGTAAACACACTAAGTTTCAAAAAATATGGCTTTGTCGATTTCAGATTCTTAAGTAATTAGGTCCATCACCTTTCATTCTACAAGATTTACAGGGAAAGAGGGATGCTCTTCTCGTTAATGGAATAATTCTCAAGTAATACTTTTCTTGATAGAACATCTTTTTTATTTTAAATACTGAGGTGTACATATTGTTTCCTTTTAGCCTAGAATAATGTGAGGTAATAGATTATTGACTTTTGTTTGGTATTTCTAATTTTTTATGAGTTTTGACCTTTAAAAAGTGAAAAATTTACAAATTAATTTCAAAATCAAAGTTGGGTATGGTATCTATCATTGAACTGTGAAATTTTAATCCATTAAGTTGTAAACTCTTGTAACTTTAAAACTTTAAAAGGTTTAGTTATTTGTGAGATTATTCATGAAAGTTTCTCTATACAAAGTAAAGACTATATTGAAATCTTTAGCATCTTTTACCTTCAACTGTCATCCAATACTCTTAAGGAGTAAATGTACCTCCCCATCCACTAATTTTACATTTTTGCAATGTAATTCAAAAATTTATGAAACTTGAAATATAAGAGGTCTCATCACGAGCTTGCTTACTGTTAGAGTCTTATATTTCATAGGATGACCTGATTATAGTTGTGATTTTGTAAATTATATGTTGTAAACAATGTTCCATTATGAAAAATGATTTCTTAAAAAAAGAAGAAAAAAAACGAAATAAATGTCAAAAAACATGAGAAAAAGAAAAATAATGAAAGACCCCATAAAAAATTAAATTTATAAGAGTGAGCAAGCCTAAATTCCACTCAAAAAAATAGAAGAATGCATCAATAGAGACTTAGAAATTTTTTAAATAATGTGTGTTGCTAGTTAAAATGCCACATTGTAATAGGTAAGGTGGTTAACTAGGTTAATCACATTGTTTAATCGTGATTAGACCAATATTAGATAAGAATTAGGTTTGGGTAAAAATCAATGAGCCACACTGCATAAATGTGGTTAATTAGCAATAAAAGAAATATTAGTAACCTTGGGGAAAAAGAAAAAGAAATAGCCTTGCTAGTGTACATGCGCCTTTTGGAAAAAATAGTTTAAATTAATTTTATTTTAATCATGTATTTTAAATCATGATTAACTATTGTAATAAGGTTTATGTTGATGCGACATTTTGTCGCGATGTAATACGGTGTGGTTAATTTTTAACGAGCCTGATCTGGCCCACCCAGATCGATAGTCATTGGGACAACCCATAACCCCCATTTTAATTTTAAACGAGGGGTCTGGGGTAGTAGTCTCTGTAATACCGCCTCAGGAGACATGGCGTATTATCCTTCAGCCCACACTCCCCGCCCCCTAAAAACTAGTTATTGCTCACTCACCCCTCCGAGCGCCCTCTGAAACCACCATCATTTCCCGCTCATCCTCTCAAACAATTTTTCCTCCACGCCGTTTCTATCCTTCCATCCCTTTCCCAACCATTGGACAATGAATCTTCGTGCTAATTTTTCCCATTTCCTATTCTCCCTTACAAAAATACCCATTTTTCCAATTCATTATGTTAGACTCGTGTATTTCACAGTATCATAAGGTGACTGATTACTTCTTATATTTTTCATACTAAAAATAATATTCCATGGCTATCATTTATTTTCAGAGAAAGAAAGGGAACTCCTAAATGTAAAGATATTCAAAGGAATCAATCCGCCTCTCCATCTAGTAGAAGGAAGGAAGTATTGTTGACAAGGTATAGTGGGATCAAACTGCATTTCTGCTCTTGTTTCATTTCATTTCATCCACCCTCTTTCCTCCCTTCCATTCCTCCATACTCTCCCATGCTCTGAATCCCATTCAAACCACCCCAAAAATCCACATAGGTAACTTTTCGGGGCTTAGTACTTTATAAACCCTTTTATTATACTATTTCAGACTTTATAACTATAGAGTCCACCACCCACAAACAATTGCGTTATATTAAACCTTATCATTATATAATATATATATAACAAGACCCATTTAAAACCTTTGGTGGGACCCCTTATGCCTCATCGCATACCATCGTCGCAATGTTATGTTATAAATAAAATGTCAAAACTTATAGAATCATGGATCCGATATAATGTGGGACTGAATCCCTGCCACCCTTTCCTTTATGTTTCATTTTTACTTTGAAAAGCATTAAAATTTACCTTTAATTAATTTTCCCTTGTTTCACTTCCCAATTCCCGATCTCTATCAAAAGTGGGCCCTCATCGCATTTCGCAAACTTTACATATTTGCTAGGGAAACTAAACTCTAAAGGTTACGATCGCCAATTTGCAATTGCGATATCGCATCGCATTTGACTTACCATTGTGTGCGCTTGAAATTCTATCCATTTAGTTTTGTGATGTGATAATCCGGCCCCACCTCCGCAGCTTCGCTCCCGCTTCATAAGCCGTTGCAATACATATGAATATCATATAAATTCCATAATACTTATCTCTTTAAACCTTCCGTCGATTCATAAAAATTTTGTCGCATTGCGAGTGGGTCCCTCTTCCCCACATTTAGCAAAGTTTAAAAGTTAACCCCCGTAGCTTATAACTAAATTTAATACATTGTGATGTGCACTGCGTTCGTAGTCCCACTTCCTCCCTGCCACGTCACTCATCTCCTTCCCCATGCATTGCCCTTCACATTTTTTAAATTTTATAGCCTTTGCGCTTACATCTAAAAGTTAAATATTGTGATATGTGATGCGGTTTGGTCCCGCCGAATCTCCACGTCACCTCCCCTTCCCTGCAATTCGCACTTCACAAATCTTAGAACTTACCTCCCACTGCTCTTAACAAAATGTTGCGATCTGTGGGCTGCAGGCGGGCCCACCTCCTTACCACGTCATTCCACCTCTAATCACCATCCACCATTCCACCTCCTCCACTCCTCATCTCCGTATCGGATAGTCCTTAATGATTTTCGCGAACCTCGCAGTTTTTGAAATTTAACCATTGGGGGGGGGGCGGGAATTGGTGGTATCAAATACTGCCCACTCCTCCACGTGTCTTCCCCTCGTCATTTTTCACCTCTCCTCTATGACCACTTACCACTTAAAGGTGGGGGGGGGGGGGTCCGAAATACCATTTGCTCTCCATCAAAACCATTAATCGCCATTTGTCCAGGGGAAGGGAATTCCTTCTAAAAGAAAAAAGGTCTATGTTCTGAGAATCCGTCAAAGCCACCAGTAGTGAAGACTGATATGAATAAATAATGGGCCAAGAGGGTCAATTCAGACAAAGAGGGGGATCCAGGACATAAACAACAGAGAGGGAAGAAGCAACGACACAACCACTAATCAATGAGAGTAACCAGCAGCACACCCTCATTTATGATCTATGTAGTGGAAACTGAGAGAGATAAAGCTAAATGTCAGAACCGCTCTGCGTTGCCTCCTCGCAACCATCCCAGCCACCTCCAAATCAATTTTTGGATTCAAAAAGAGCCGCCTGAGTTTTTACACTCTTGAAGAGTTACCAAAATTAATTCTACAGGTGGTGTTGTCTGAGATTTTCTTTATTTAGGCCTTGCATGGCCACACTTGTTTAATTTTAGTTAGTTTTTAATAAATAAAGGTTTCCAGAGTAGATTAGGGAAAACTAACTTAGTTTTTGGTTAAATTCTTCTAGAATTCTCATTAGCAAGGGTTGGATATTTTAGCATCTGTATAGTAAGAACTATTATTCGAGCATTTTAATTTTAGAGGTGGACATCGATAATCAAAGAGAAGTTATAGGATTCTTGAGCTATGTTAAAATGGTGATGTGTTTCTTCTTTGTTTAAATGTTTCCTTTTCTTTCTCTGCTGTGCATCTTCTCATCTAATTGTAAATCGGAAATTTTAGATTAATATTCACTGTCAGAGCACCTTAATTCTTTTTGTATTTACAATCTAAATGTTTTCTGCTGAAGTCTGATTAAAGATATCTTAATTTCTCTTTAGTCACTACTGAAACTTATTGTTTCTTTCACCTCATAATTCATACATCTCTTAAGATCCATTTCACACAGTTAGCTTGCCCTGTGATTTGCTCTTGATTTTGATGTGTCGTTCCAGCCTTTGACTCCATTGCCCAATGGAATAACCTCTGCAACCCTATCTCTCCAACCATAAAATCAATCAAAAAAAAACCCCATCACTGTAACTAGCCTAATATCAGTACTTATAACCATCAAGTTAAATATATTCAAATCATAAAAGAGAGAGAGCCCTCTTTGAGTCTAGGAAGGCTAGGTCCTGGACTCCAAAGCAGTTTGATGTTGTTCTTTATAGTTTAGTTTTGCCAATATTCTAAATTATAGAGTTCCAACATAATGGTGACCATATTGGGGAACGAAATTTATCTTCCTCAGAAGGCACATCAAAGTTCAGATCTAGTTATTGGTGGTGGAGAGTGACTAGACACAAGAAGGCTACATTATTCACCTGGGGACTCCATGATTCAAAGAACCCAAATTTTGAGCATTCATGGTGACTCCACAACATGATGACTAGAGTTATTGCTGAAAAATATGACAAGGTTTGTGGTAGACCTTATACCTTGTGAAGTTTTAAATGCATTAAGGAATCAATTGTCAGAATTTTAGCTTGATGAAGATTTCCTAGAGGTCGTCTTTCTCATTTTGAAATCAAGTTAATTTAGTCCTGAAGCTAGAACATGTTTTATAGAGATAGTTATTTAACGATATGAAATTGGTATTGAAATTTTTAATTCTCAATTTCAGTCATATAATTTTCGAGATCCTAAAGAATTCTTGGAAAATCTTCCTTCCCCTGAGCAAGATAAAATTGTACTACCTCTTGACTTACATATTGACGATGATTGTGCTTTTAAGTACCAAACTGAAGATGATATTTCAAGGTTTAATACTGAGGATATAATTGATAAACTAGTCATTGAAGGCCTAGAAGCAAATATTTTACATCATGTTTTTATTGATCCTATAACAGATCATATGGAGCTTCTTTTTAGCTCATGTTTTCAAACATGTATTCTCTATAAGGATCAAATACATGAGAAGTTGCCATTACATATTATAAATTTGGTTGTAAGGACACATAATCAAGTTATATTGCTGACTTTCCTGACAAGCAATCAAGTTGTCCATCTGTTTCTGCTGCTACTTGACTAACTGCAATGACATTATTGTATCATTTCGAACAACAATAATTTCAGTAGAGTAGGGTAAGTAGGTGTGAAAATAAGCTCAGTACTCTAAGAATTTTTCCAGTTGTAGTTTTAGATTGCTTTCTAGTCTTCAGTGCAAGTATATTCCACACTTCAGTTTACAGAGTGTGTTTATTTTGAACTGAGCCTTCTCAGCCACAGAGGTTTTTGTAGTAAATTGAGTTGCAGATTTTGGATCAGCCCAATTGATTAGGCCACTATTCTATGAAGTTATTGACACCTCCTAAAGGAGCTGCCATCCCCATATGGAGCCACTGTTAGAATCATGTATTTCACAATATCACTAGGTGACTAATTATTTTCTGAGGTCTTTCATACTGAAAATAATATTCCATGTCTATGATTTATTTTCAAGAAAAAATGGAAATCCTGACTGTCAAGAGCTTCAAAAGAATCTCTTTTCCTTTCAGTTTAGGGAAGGAGGAAAGTGTTTGCTGAAAAGCATAATGTTGAGCAAACCTCTTGCCCTCATTCCATATCATTTACCCTCTCTTACCCTTCATTTTTTCCAAATTCTGAGCTCCAATGCTCGAAATCCCATTAAAACAATTTAAAACCACATACATAACTTGTCGGGACTTATTAGTTTATAAACCCACTTATATTGAAGTCTGAAATTATATTTTTATAAGCTCCACCCACCCACTAGCAGCCGCAACATTTTCTCATTTAAAATTTCCTTATTCACAGCTCCACACCCACTTTAGGCCACTTGATACATTCATATATTTCATATGTTACATAAACCGTAATAAACACTTGCATTTCCTTCATATCCTAAGTCCGACACTACCTCGCAACAACCCGTTATCTCCCCTTAAACCTTTAACTCTCTTCGTAATCTACTTATTGTAGTTCAAACTCCATATCCTAACACAATCGCCAAAACCCCACAAATTCCCCAAAGTGCGATGTACGATGTTAGGTGGGACCCGATCAAAATCACAAATCATAAAGTTTAAAGAATAAGTGTGGAGGTAAGTGTTAAATTCACTGAAGTGCGATATGCGATGATAATGGGACCCGATTGCAATCACAAATGACAAATTTCAATGAATAAGTGTGGAGATAAGTGTTAAATTTGCTAAAGTGCAATATGTAATGACGGTGGGACCTGATCGCAAATTGCAAAATGCAAGTTTCAAAGAACAAGTGCAGACGTAAGTGTTAAATTCGCTGAAGTGTGAGATGCGATGATGTGGCAAGACATGGCAAGATGACATAACAACGATGTGGATATGACGTGGCAGTGACATGGCAAGGTAACGTGGCAAGCTCACATGGCCCCAACCCCATAGATCGCAGTTGATTTATGATGATGTGGCAATGACGTGTATTGACATGGCGAGGTGATGTGGCAGATGACGTGGCCCCGACCCCACAGATTGCAGTTGATTTATGATGATGTGGCAATGACGTGGTAGTGACATATTAGTGACGTGGCAAGGTGGCGTGGTGCAATGACATGTAGATGACATGGACCTGGCCCGCATATCGCACATCGCAAGTTTTACAAGATAAATGCAAAGGGTTCATGTTAAAACCGCCGACGTGTGATGTGCGTTGCGGTGGGGCTTAATTGCAAATCGTGAATTGCAAGTTCTAAAGGATAACCATGGGACGTAAGTGTTAAAATTGACGAAGTGCAATATGCGATGACAGTGGGACCCGATCTCAAATTGGAAATCGCAAGTCTTAGAAGATAAGTGTTAAAGGAAAGGTTAAAAAAAATGAAATGCAAAGTGCGATGTTGGCGTGGATGCGATGTGATTCCAAGATGAAATATAAAGGATTTCAAGTTCATTCGTATGAGTTTTGTGCACCATTTTATGAAGAAATAGAAAAACATGGCAAAAGGACTTGTGGTAGAATAAGACCTGACAAGGAGCAAAAGGCAAAGTGAGGCTGAACGTCACAAAGAAATAGACAGAAAAGGTCGAGTCAGGCATTTTTGCAGAGCTAATTGTGACATAACAGTAGAAACCGAAGGGGCAACGAACACATCAGCACATATATTGATTGAAGCACCTCATCGATTTAATAATCCAACAACGTTTTTCTGATGATGAAGAGCCAAGGTTTCAGAGCCTTCCTCGCCTCTTCGACATCGGACAAAGCCAAATTTTGATCATAACAGACTGTTGCTTCCACCTTCTTGGCCAGAAGTATCTTATCACCATCTGCGAGGTTCCACATGTCAAAGTGTTAATCCATCATAGTCTCCTCGAGATCCTGAGAGGCAATTTCTTCCTCACTCTGTAATCAATAATAGATTGCTAAAGCTACTTTTATGACAGAACTGTTTTATTGCTGCCTGCATGTTTCCACTTGGAAAAGGTTTAGTTTGATTGTAATTAAGATCGATAATTGTAACAAATAGAGGAACTGACTTAAGTTCTTATATAAATACTACATACATTAGCAGTAGGAAAGGAGGACCGGAAGGGAAAAACCATTGTAACAGACTCAACTGGTTGTAAGAACTCTTTATTGAATGAATGAAAGATGATGTTGTTTTCCAGATTGTTGTGTTATGATCTGTGGTGAAGTGTTTTCCCATGTAATTTGTTATTCTCCTATTTTCACATAATTTTGTTCTTTCTCTACTGTAGATAGAAATTTTTGTGTAGGATTTACCATGGGGTACCCTCCTCATTCTTGAAACAATATTTTATGTTTTCATCTAAGTCCTGAATGAAAAATTCAGAGATGGTCTGCTCTGCATTTACGTTGAACCTTAATCCCCTCCTCCTTTCCATTTCATAAGTTGTTAAGATCCATTGACATGGCTAGCTTTCCTGGTTGCACCTGACCTCAGTTATTCGTCCATTTGAATATTTTTACACCTGTTTGACTTCATAGCCCAATGGCCCTCTTCTACTACCTCAACCATAAATCTTAAAACAAACCCCTATGCATTAATAGCTAGCCTAAGATGCCCATATAAACAATGCTATATCTAATAGAGAGAGCCTCTCTGAATCTAGGAAGGCTAGGTCTTGGATTCCAAAGCGGTTTGATGTTTCCCCCATCCTTCTGTATTTGGCCTTCAAAAAATTACGGGGTGACAACAACCTCTTTGATATAAGTTCAAGAGCATGCAAAAACCTTAACTTCCATAGATCATATCTCTGAAAATATTGCGAGCCATGATTTGAAATTTTTACACGAGCTTCCTTAGGATTTTCTCTTCACGTGATAAATATTTCAGCTTCTAAACCTTTGTAGAAATAAATTTATAGATAAAATTCCACAATTTCCTATTTCAAGTATAAAAATGCTTACATGAGGAGTATATGAGGATCACAATTTATATAAATGCTTAGGTTGAGAGGGTCTTCAACAAGTGAATGTGGGATAGATTATAGGAGCATAATAATTATTAATTATTTATTGTTCATTGACCATGACCAATGATTAGTGTAGCCCACTAACTGGGGTTACTAAATTCAAACATGAATGTCTTTCAAACCGTGAAGAATTACGTGGCGTGCCATATATCAATGGAAACATCTCGATAAGTAGAAACCGTAAAAAATATCCATGACTCGAATATAGTAATTTTTTGGTAAAAATTCATGTGCAAGATCAGGGTAGCCCCTAGTGCTACTTGGGTTGACATCAATGACACTCATTGATAAACAATATCCTCCTTTTGCATTGATGGAAATGGAAGTACTCCCCCTGTGATCATGAGACCTATTCCTACAACATTCTCTCCCCCTTTGACATCAATTGCAAAGGGTAATTCCCCCTGAAACACAACCATACTGCAGACCTGTACACACTTCCACTCCCTCTTTACTTTATGAATAAGGAAAATCTAATGAGAACTTGAGAGAATCCCAAGCTTCTGTGAAGATATTCAAATGCTTCACGAGGTAAAGATTTAGTGAAGATATCATAGATTTGTTAGTTTTTACCAAAATATTCAAGTTTGATATTCTTTTCAGTGACTTTTTATCTAACAAAATGATATTTGGTTGGAATGTGTTTTGTTTTTTAATGTATGTCAGGATTCTTGGAGATTCTGATGGCACTAGTGTTATCACAAAAGATGAAAAGAGGCTCACTGAATTATACTTGAAGATCTTGCAAAGTGTGTTTCATCCAAAGGACTTGAGTACAACAAGTTTCCACTGCAATGTATTCAGCTTCCATTGTAGATAATGAGATTGAGGTTTTCTTTTTTCTCAACCATGATACGAGACAACCACCTAGATAGAATTATTCTCCACTAGTACTCTTGTGATCATCAACGCTTCCTAGCCACTTTGCATCTATAAAGGCCTGAATAATGAGAATTTTACCCTTGATATTCCATAAGCCATATTCTATTGTGCCCTTTAGATATCGAAGAATTCTTTTGACGACAATAATATGTGATTCTTTTGGTGGTGCTTGGAATCTTGCTACTTGTCCAACTTCTTGCATAACGTTTGGTCGAGAGGTTGTTACATATGGAAGACTACCAATCATAGATATGTACAATATCTGATCCACATCCTTAGATGAGTCGTCTATCCTCAATTTGCAACCTGTTACCATCGGAGTAAGGACAGGCTTGAAATATTCCATTTTGAATTTCTTGAGAAATTCCTTGATGTACTTGGCTTGACATATAAATATTCCTTTCTCTTGCTAAGATATTTGAAGCCCTAAGAAGTATTTCATCTCACTAAGTAAAGACATATCAAACCCAATTTTCATATTTGTAGCAAAGTTCTTAATTATTAGATCATCATTGCTACCAAATATTATATCATCGACATATACCTCAACAATTGTTAAATTATCCTTTTCTATTTTTATGTAAATATTGCTATCAACAGTACCTTTCTTGAACCCCTGTTGACACAGATATCCATCAAGATGAGCATACCATGCTCTGGGAGCCTATTTGAGATGATGTAAGACCTTATTTAACCTAAAAATGTAGTCTTCTTTTTCTGATAGGAGAAAACCTTTAGGTTGTTCAATGTAAACTTCTTCTAATTTTCCTTTCAGGAATGCTAACTCAAAATTAATTTGATAGAATTTGATTTTTCTTGAACATGCATACGAGAGAAACATCCAGATGGCTTCCATTCTAGAAAATGGTGCAAATGTTTCGTCAAAATAAATTATTTCCATTTGTGCATAGCCTTTGCAAACCAATCTTGCTTTGTTTCTGGTAACTGCTCGTCTTTATTCAATTTGTTCATGAACACCCATTTAGTCCCAATGACGTTTTTAAATTTTGGCCATGGAACTAATTTTCATGTGTTATTCTTCTCAATTTGATCCAATTCTTCATTCATAGCTGCTACCCAATGTTCATTCTAGCTGGCTTCCTCAAAACTACTAGGCTCAAAGGTTGCTAGAAAAGCAATGTAAGATTGTTGTGATGAATGAAGCTGTCGACCTTCATTTATGTCACCAATGATTTGATTTGATGGGTGGTTCTTTTGAATGCATTATTTTGTTCTCTTTGGAGGAGATTCTTGTTGTTGCTCCTATATGTCTTGACAATCATTATTTACTTCTTCCTGGTTGACAACTGCTTCTTGTTCTAGAATTTTCTTTGTGTCTTTTTCAGCCTCTGTCTCAAGTTTCAAAGATTCTAGGTACTCATCATTATTCGTTAGAACACCATCTTCCTCAAATGTAACATTTATGCTCTCCACTATCTATTTTCATCTTAGATTATAGCCATTATAGGCATTTATTTTGTGTGAGTAACCAACAAAGATACCTTCATCAACACGTGATTCAAACTGACCCAAATTTTGATCTTCTCTTTTCATACAACATTTTCTTTCGAAGATTCTGAAATATTTTAAGTTAGCTGGTTTTCCTTTCCATAATTCATATGGGGTATTGTTGCAATTATTCTGAGAAGACTTCGGTTGATAATGAGGAATATTGTATCAATTTCTTGAACCCGAAAATTTTCATCCAATTTTGAGTCCTTCAACATTGTTCTACACATTTCCTATATGGTTCTGTTCTTTCTTTAAAAAAATCTATTTTTCTGAGGTGTTCGTGCTGTTGAAAATTGTCTTTTTATTCCATTTTCATCACAGTATTGCTGAAATAATTTAGAAGTGAATTCTCCGCCATTATCTGATCTTAGACACTTTATTTTAAAATCAGTTTCATTTTCGACCAACTCCTTATAGATCTCAAAGCACTCAAATAATTCAGATTTTTTCTTTAGGAAACTAATGGCTATCATCCTGCTATAGTCATCTGTCATTAACATGAAATATAATTCTCCATATAAGCCTTTTTTTCTCACAGGACCATATAGATCAGTATGCATCAATTCCAATGGATGTGATGCAAAGTGTTCTTTTGTTTTAAATTCGACTTTTGTCTGCTTGCTGTGCCGACAAGCCTCACAGAGTGTGTTGGAATGTTTTGAGATTTTGGGAATTTCTCATACTGCTTCCTTTTTTCTTATCCTAACAATATTGTCAAAGTTTATGTGACCCATTCGTTTGTGCCATAACCAGCTTTCATCTTCTTTAGCGAGTAGGCATGCTTTATTTTCTTCATCCATAACATATATGTCGTTTGGAGCTCAACTTGTTGTAGACATAATTTTACTATACCTTCCTTTCCTAATTTCAGATTTTGTGGAGTTGAATAGCATTGTGTGTCCTTAATCACATATTTTTCCAACACTTAGTATATTGTGATTCATGTTTTCAACAAATAGAATATTCTTCGCTAGAACATATTTGATTCCAAGAGTGATGGTACCTGATCCTATAACATTTGAAGATCCATCATTTCCAAAGGATACGGTTCCATCCTTCTTCCCTTTTAGAGATACAAATTTCTTTCTATCTCCAATCATATGTGTTGAGAAACTGCTATCAATATACCACACATCTTTGTTGTTTTGAGCCCTGAGAGCGAGAGCACAATTATCAGTTTTCTTCTTCTTCCATGTTCATTCGTTCTATGGCATCGAATATTATTCTATAGGATTTTAAAGTCTACAGTCTCTGGCTCTGTGTCCAAAGTCTCGACATTTGTAAGATTCCATATTATTTATTAAATTTTCAAATCTATTGATGTTTCGTTGAGCCCTGGGAGGATCATATTTGACAGATCTCCTGGAATTATATTGGTTCCTAGGGTATGTGTGACATTCTACAGCTTTATGACCAAATTTTCCACATGAATAACAATAGCCATGAAAAATATGTTGGTACTTGGATGGAAATCTTCGTTGAGGAATTGTCTTCCAAGGCGGTTCTTGTTAATCTTTTGGTCCAAGGCGAAAGAATTATATTTTGTTGTAGAAGGTCCTATTTTTTCTTATTTGTAACAGATATCAGTTCTGTCATTGTAATATCTTTGATTTTTGATGAGTTCTTCCAATGCCCTCGAGCTGTTGGCATAGTTTTGGACAATTTTTCCATTCTTCACTTCATTACGTAGCGAGACTACTTCGGCTTCTAATGCTTCCATTTCTTGGTTGCTTTCTTCCAACTTCTTTTGAAGTGGCTCTTCCATACATTTATGATCTTCAACTTCAATTTTGAGACCTTGAACTTGTTCTTCAAGGGTATTGGAACGGATCTTCTTACCCTTGAGCTTTTTTATAAGCTTCATTTCCTCAGAAAATTTTTCTATGGTCAACACTTCTTCTTCATTGTTTGATACCTTTTGTTTATTGTGCTTGGCCATAAACAATATTCTCTCATTGCATTCTTCTTCACTGTCATCGTCTTCATTAGATGATGAGATATATTATTTAGAGAGAAAGTTCCTTTTGAATCCTTTCTATTCTCCTTGCTCATTGAATTTATTAAAGACTTTCTTTCATTTTGAGTTGCCATCACTTCTGTTTGGACATTTTGCTGCGAAATGCCCAACCTCACCATAGCTGAAACATATCAATGGAAGTTTACCTTTGAATTTTCCCTTACTAATTTTTAATTTTCTCGTAAAGTAAGAATATTCTCAATCTGAAAGACCTTCCTCATCATCTTCCTTTTCTTCACACTTGCAGGTCCAGGTCTTTGCCTTTAAAGGTTATTTTTCCTTATTGGTTTTCTTAGAAGTAGAGAACGCAGTTTCTAGATGTGAAGTACCCTCTTCTTCATCAAGTCTCATTTCATATGCTATGAGAACTCCATGTAATTCCTCTTTGTTGAGTTTTTCTAGATTTGCACTGTATTCTAAGACCGATACCTTTGGGTTGAATCTCCCTGGTAACATTCTAAAAATATTTCATATAATAGTCTTCTCATCAATACACTCTCCCAATCCTTCCATAGTGTTTGGGTTGAATCTCCCTGGTAACGTTCTAAGAATATTTCGTATAATAGTCTTCTCATCAACGTGGTTGAAGTATGTAGCAATGTTGTTATTTTCTTTCATTTTGAGTTGCTCAAATTTTGCTCTGTAGATTTGAAGCTTTTCTTCTTTGACATTTAAGTCACTTTCATATATATCCTTAAGCTTGTCTGATACATTTTTGGTGGTTTTACAACCCAACACCTTATGATAAGTAGATTCAATAAGTTCACCGATAATAATATTCTTTGCTTTTGCATCATTTACTAAATTATTTTTACGTTGATCATCCGTGGTTGGTGTAAAGCCATTTTGAACAGTGCCTTAAAGTTTGTAACCTTGTGCCAAGAGATATACCTCCATTCTTCCTTTCCAGAGTGCATAATTATTTTCATTGTACAAAGGTGGAACACAAATGCACACAGTTTTTTAGGTGGAAACCCCCTCTACGACTAAAACCACTTGAATGATTTTCTAATAATTCTTTATGCACGACCATGGTTGTCAGAATTTTATCACAATGAACCTCAAAATTACACACTAAAAAGTATGAGAACTTAGGGAAAGAAAGACCCCCTTTTCCACTTATATAACTTTATAACAAAAAGTTTGCATGTCAAAATAAAGGAGAATATTCTCGTCTCGAAAACATAATGTAGTATCCTTTAAAATAGGGTTAAATCCTTTCCTCTTCTTGCCATAAAAAAGGAGTTGTCCTTTTTTTTTAAACACGTTAAAACTTATAGGAATGGCTAGGGTAGGTTCATAAAAATGGAGCTAGGAAATATAGACACGTTAGTGTTGAAGGTGTCAATTTCAATATTGGGGTGAAAAAATTTGGGTGTAGTTAGGTGAAATACAATAATTGAGCTTGCATAGATATTGTTGACGAAAGTGTCATCAACACACTTGATTATGAAATTCAACAAAGAAAACCATGCTAATGAGCGATGGGTAGTGCCATCAGTTAGCAAGCCCAAGAAATGGGAAAATTATCCTGTCATTTTCCATCACCACCCCACCACTGATGGGCCTCCAAGTTAGATATAAATTAAGGCCCATATGACCATCCTTCAACACATTAAACCTTTCTTTTTTCCATTAGATGAAATATTGTTAGCTTTAATATGTTCATTATGAAGGTTTAGTGATAATTTCATATTTGTGCTTATTATTATTTATTTTTGTAGAATATTGTGAGAATATTGGGAAGGTTATGAAGATTTGGAGGATGAGATAATCTAGGGACTTCTCCCTGCTAAAAGATGATCAATATTGGATAATAAATTAACAAGATATTATGAAATTATTGCACAAAATTTGAAGCTTCAGTGACTGAGAAAATACAGGAATATACTTCCTCTCATTGAATGCAGATTCCTAGTGTTGAGAACCAGATCCACTATTTAAGGGATTTTGGAGGGGAAAGCTTCCTCCTTTCAAGGAGAATGCTTCCTCATCATTTTTTATAAGTAAAAATTTGAATTTTCCTCTAGGGACATGAATTTGTTAGTCTTATTGTGGAAAAAACTTGTTATTTAGCAGCTCCTCTTTCATTTCTAGCAAGGATGTACTTGTATTGATTCAAATAGTGAAGTTTGGTGCCATTTTTAGCTTCTAAAGCTTGGTTTCCTTCATATGGCTATGAGTTTCCTTGGGCTTAGCCATCCCAGGAGCCTCATAGACCTCTTGTACCATTTCTTTATTTACATTAATTGTTTTTTCACTTGCATCCCTTAATTCTGCATTTACTATTCATGTTTCTTTTATTGTAGGTTACATTGGTTAAATGATTGAAGTTGTTTGCAGGTTATTTACAGATTCAGAAGCATGATGCATCCTTAGAACAACTTTAAAAATCCATATTCATCATTGAGATACATGACTTCGTCTACTAGTTCACAAATCTATAATTTATGGAAATCCCTTGTAGCAAAACATCCAAATCTTAATCAAATCTATGCATTCATCTTCTTATATAGTATCACATCCACGAGCTCATCAATAATAATTAGTATGTAGTAGGAATGTATAAATAACACAGAGCACATCCAATAATCATAACACATAACACTTCAGCTATCCAAAACAATCTTCTCATTCATTAACATCCACACCCAGCTTACAGACTCTATCTACTAGCCCGCACACATAGCCAATGGGGTCCACACAAAACAGGACCCAGGGTCTCCACGCACACAACCAACAGGAGCTCTTACCTAGACAATTGACACAAAATATACACAAGTTTATATCTACGCATAGTCACTTCTTAGCCTCCTCTAGACTCGATTTATCCATCTATTTATATCATGTTAGCCTGTGCTATCCTATGTTCCAAAAATTGTGGTTTGCGGACCCTTAGTCTACCTTTTGACCCATTACAATTCATTAGGGGTTTTGACCCACCCCAAACCCTCTACACTCGACTAGATATTACAAAATATTACGAAATAGGACAAAATTGTGGTTAGGGAACCTCATTCCAACAGTCCCCCAACACAATCTTGTGACTCATCCCGAGTCACAATGCCGGCAGGGTCTTCATCATATCCTTGAGTTGTTCAATCTCAACAGAGAACAGAGGCAGAACACGCAGGCTTTGCATGGTGGTAGTCTGCGCGATGTCCACCATCTTCAGTGAAGTTGGTCCTTCCATTGCAGCGGTGACACTATCTAAATTTTGCTTCAAATGTCGCACCACCCCTTCTAAGTCCTATGAAAGCTTGAGCGCTTCATCAGCCCAGGCTGTCAGATGGTCTTTGAGTATCTGTTTCTTGCACTGAAGCCCCATAATTTCACTGCGAAGCATGTGGCTGGTTCGAAGACGAGCTAATTGATGGGCTGGAATAGGGGTGGTCATCGTGGATTTTATCTGTTGAAAATCTTGTTCCTTCTGGTGCAACTACCGATGTATTTGTTGGAGGAGAGGGTCGTGATGTACCTAGGACCATAGTTCCATAGTAGCTTTAAACATAGTGATTCCCTGACTGATCTGCATCATAATAGTGGTCGTGGCTTTTGTAACCAATGCTACTCATTGGGAACAAACTTCCGAAGGGGTCTCAAGCTAGAGCTTGGCCTGGAATGATGCAATCTAGAGTTCAAAATCGGCCTTGACAACCTATACCTCAATCCAAGATGCCTTCAAGGCAACAACCAATCCCTCAAACTTGGCTTGCGGCTTAGTGGAGGCAAGAATTAATTATGGTATGTCTTCATAAAGCCGGTTGATCAGTTGCTCTAAGGAAGCTTTTTGCATGATGCGCGGCCTGGAATTGGGAAGCTTCAGCAGGTTGAGTCATAATAGTCTGCTCAGCCTCGCTGAGGTGCTATTGTGCGTGGAGTTTTTAGTGCTGAAGTTCGCTGGTGATGGTGGTAAATAACTCATGCAACTGTGCACATGCTAGTGGACCAACATCAAGGTCATCGGATGAGCATGTCTAAATTTGTTTGCAGAATTGAGGAGGCTCCATTATAAGAGAAGCGCTGGGGATAGGGCAGATCCTGTTGTCTGTGATGGTGTTCAAGGCTATAACCGAAGTTGGTTGGCCCATGTTAATCTGCCTCACTTGATCCTTAATCGCTTAACTCTGCCTCACTTGATCCACACTCTCCTGAAGGGTGTCCGCTTTTAGCTGGAGTTCTTGTAGCTCTGATTGCAAGACTTCTACAATGGTCTTGTGCTGTTCTTCCCAAGTAGTCCACTGATCGGTAGATGTGGTGGTGACAACCTCAGAAATCTGGTTAAGGTAAGCCTCTGTCGATGTAACCTCTGTGTTGGCACCGGCCTTGCTGTCCTTACGCTTCTTCCTAGGCCCTTGAGACAACCCACAAGTACGCTTGAGACTATATGAGACTGATGTACTTGCGTCATCAATATCGTTTATGTTCTAATCTGGTTGGGTTTCTGGTTCTTGCTGTGCGATAGTGCTTTTTGGGGTTGCATGCTACGTGGAGGTAGGAATCGCCGAATCCGTTGTTGGGCCCAGTGGAGTGGTAGCTTTTGATACTGCGTCGTGGCCAGATGTGCCTACGAAGTCTAGGTCAGTTGGCTGGGCTATGACCTTCCACTATGGCAGCCAAGTGGGAATTATCCGTTCGATTTCAGCTTTGGTTGTCATATACGAAAGGTTATGCCAAGTGTAATCCTTATGGGCACGAATTTTCACACTGTGCATGGTCACTTGAAATGCTGCAATATGCATATATTTGTTGTAGACTATTGGAAACAGGGATGGCTGGGAATCAATGGCCACAGATATGGCCCCATTATAGAGTATCCAAAAGGAATTATTCTCCTCCACCCACTTGGGGTCCATTGATTCCCATAGGTTGGCAAACTGTGCCCCCTCACAAATGCTGGGCTCAAGAGTGGGGAATATTGCTACTTTCAGAGTCTCCCATGCAACTAAGATGATTAGCGGGATCATCCAAGAGTAGTATAAATATTTTCCTTGATCTTGAGCCTCACGCACATTGTCGAGAAATTATTCAACTAGGTACTAGGACCAATTAAAATAGAGTCCCTTATCACATTTTCCAGCGAGTTGAATTACAATGATGGGGGTAGCCGTCGCCTGAAATTTTCGCATCAACTTGCAGGAAATAAGTAAGGTACCCATGTGTGTCTCTTCATTACTGATGGTATCGATCTGAAAGCCCCGTTTTTTGCGCATGACTTGGTACCTTTCCCAGACATCTTCAGCAATATGGTGCTCGAATTTCCTTCCAGTACCTTCCCTAGGATCGTGTTTGTGCATAGGAAGGCCAATAATTTGATGAATGAGAGCAACATCAATTGATATGTGTTCCTCGAGCCCTAAGAGTCCATCATGAATGAGTACTAGTAGCAGGCGAACAATTTGGCTAGTGATTTTGTATCGACCAAACTAGGAGAGGTGCAACAAGTTCAAGATGCCCGCTCTGACTAATCTCCTAGCCCAAGCCATTGGATCTAACTTTTGTACACCGTCTTCGAAGACCCGTTCTAGGTACAACTGTGGGGCTAACAAACGGAAGGCGTCGAGGTTCCCTGAGTCATGGTCATCAAATTTTATATGGGGTAGGTGGCTAAACATTCCTCCCAGCTGGGGCACTTCTTCCGGGACCAAAGACATCTGAAGGCAGGCACAGACGACATCAACGTTGGGCATGCATACTGCTATCCTGTATGCCCTAACATAAGATAGCAACCACATTAGTGGAGTCGCCTGTATTCTGTCTGTCGTGAGCACCATTGGGTGCTGGGATGCAGCAGGCAATCTCCCCTTAGGCGCTTACTGGGGGGAATGCCTAATCCGAGGGGAAGTATGAGGTTTCCCCGTAACCTACTTTACCTTCTTAAATTTTTTTTTTTCCGCTCCCTTTTGCCGGGGTAGAGAAAATCTCCTCTGGTTCAGGGGTTACTTCAAGGGCCTCATCAAATCTGATTTCCCTTGAATTCGTGGCACGCAGAGGCACATCAGGGTTCGTAGCAGTCATCCTGGCTCAAAATACAAACTCGGTGTTGCTACTGTCAGACGGCATAGCTCCCTCAATCATGTGGATGGAAAGAAAACAGATGAGAGGATATATATCAAAGTGGCTTAGGTGTGAGATTCTTGAACAATAATTTAATCCCGTAAAACTAACAGTCCTCATATTATTTCCTTTGCGAGGGGAGAAAGACTTATTTATCATTAATTGGCTTTCATAATTACGAGAATGGTAAAAAATTCTCCTAAATCTCCACATTAATTTCCAATTACCCGCTTCGGTGAATAGGAAGCTCAGTTTTCCATGCTCTCGCTCTATTTAAATGGTTAGTTTTTTCCACCACGCACAACACCTGTGCCTGTATCGCACCCACCTGCACCTCCAGTCCTTCACATCATCCATGCATATCCATGCCCAGGTGTGCACAATATCCATTATACAGCTACTCTGGCCATATAGTTATTTGATCAACACAGAGGAGTTCCTATAGGGCTTCAACCAACTCCCGTTAACATACCCCAACAGAGAATCGCCCGCGTAGTGTAGCCAATCTGACCACACCGTGATTGGTAATTTCCTTTACTACATATGGGCCTATCTAGTGCTATCGAAACTTCCCTAGGTGTCTCGCAAACTAGCTATCACAGAGTAGTACCAATTCTTCCTCCAAAAAGATCTTCTACCGAATATGTCGATCATGCTAAGCTTTTTCCTGCCCCTTCTGAATCTGTTGGTAGAATTGAGCAATGAATCAGTCTTCTTCCAAGGCCACTAGCTGTGCCAAGCATTCCTCCATGATCTTTGGTTTTTCCATATTTTTGAAGGCTGAGTTGTGCAAGCTGGGAACGATGTATTCCATAGGCATGATAGCCTCCTTCCCATAGAACATTCTGAAGGGTGTCCTTCCCATGAGCTTCTTACATGTAGTCCTATAGGCCTAGAGTAAAAATGGGATGCACACGTCCCAGTTGCTCCATTGTGTGTTATAGACCGTGGTGAGCGCATGTTCCAAAATTTTATTAAATGCTTCTACAATCCCATTCGCCTATGGATGATATGGGGTTCTCTTTGCATGGTGAATCTGGAATTCCTCAATCAGAGCCTTAATAGTTTCGTTAATGAAATGCGTACCTCTATCACTCATCAGGATCTTCGAGCAACCAAACCTAGTCAGGATATTTTAAAAAATGAATTGTGTCATCTTGTCTGCAGTACAGTCCTTGATAGCTTTGGCTTCCTCCCACCCGATAATGTAATCTGTGGTAGTAATGATATACCGAGCATTGGTCTTATTTCCTGGGGGATTAATGGGGCCCACAAAGTTGACGACCCATTTTTTGAATGTCTATAGGGCCATTTGTGGTTGTAGGGGCATCTCATCCCGTCGTGAGGGCTTCCTAGTTTGTTGGCATGTGTCGCGGGCCCAGAAATACATATGAGAATCCATGTGTATTGTGGGCCACTAGAGCCCAACCCATAATATATTCTGTGTATTAGCTTTACCCGCATAATTCCACCCCGCAATTCTTTCATGGGCTTCAGCTATAATAGCCGGTCTCTCATGTTCAATGACATATCTTCCCAGCACCTCATCTGCCCCCAGCTTGTAGAGATGTCTTGTAATGATAGCGAAGTCAGTTGCACAGGAGACCAATTTCTTTTTCTATGGTATTTAATAGCCATTGGGGGCTTTACCTGTGGTTAAGAATTGGATGATATCGGCAAAGTGCTCAAAAGTTAACTTGATAGAAAATAGTTGCATGTCAGGCAACCCATCATCCAAGTTAGTTGGCTCTTCCCCTTTCTCGATCCTGGAAAAATGATCTAGTCCAGATTTTAACCTCCCTAGTTTCATGATTATTTCAAAATCATATTCTTGAAATAGTGGCAACCATCAATAGATTCCCCCCCACCCCCAACGCAGGCTTACTAACTAGGTATTTCAAGGCCAAATGATCCGTGAACATCTTGAAGTGTCCTCTGAGTAAATAGTGCCTATACTTCTGTAGGGAATATGCAATTTCCAACCCTTCCCGCTCTATGGTAGAATAGTTACGATCTGCGTTCGAAAGTTTCCTACTAGCAAAGGCCACAAGTTGATCAATATCCCCTTCTCTAGGATGCGCCAAGACAACTCCTAAGGTGATCCTTGATGTATCTACGTGGACATGGAAGATCTTTTCCCAGTCGGCGAATATTAGGATAGACGTAGTCAACATCTTTTCTTTTAGTAGCTCGAAGATTTTCTGGAATTTGTCATCCTAGAAGAACGACACATCCTTTTTCAACAACTTTTCCATCGGAGCGGTGATCAAAGTGTACCCCTGTATGAATTTGCTGTAGTAACCCATGTGACCGAGGATGGAGCACAACAATTTTTCAGTGGTTGGAACTGCCATGTTGATGATAATTTCGATATGAGGAAATGGATATGAGGAAGTTTGATGGAAAGGATCCTGTAACATGGATACTACAGATGGAGCAATATTTTGATCTCCATAACGTGCAAAACACACAAAAGGTACGCATTGCAACTTTACATTTAGAACAAAATACATTTCTATGGTATCGATGGCTTTGCTCCCGTAAAAAAATTGTCACTTGGTCAATTTTTACGGAAGAAATGATAGCACATTATGAGGATACAAAGAGCAACACCTTCTTTAGCCAATTGATAAATCTCAAACAAAAGGGTTTAGTGGGGCAGCACATTGAGAAATTCCAAAAATTGAATATAAGGGTAACTGATATTCCAGAGGAACACATGATCGATCTCTTCATAGGCACTTTAAAGGATAATATCCAACATGAAGTTCGCGTTTTGGAACCAGATTCATTGGAGAAGGCATTCAGGTTGGCAAGAAAAGTTGAATGTAAAATAATGGCGACAAGGAAGCCTACCACTAAATTCTATAAAGAAGGAAGTGTTGCTACGCCTAGATTTCCACAACCTACAAGGTTGACACCACAACAACTAGAAGAAAAAAGAGCAAAAGGGATTTTCTACAGTTGTGATAGCAAATACACTAAAGGTCATAAGTGTGCTGAGAAGAAATTATTTTACATAGATTGTGAAGAGGAAGAAGAAAATGAACAAGAAGAGGATATACACCAGGAACCAGCCCTAGAAGAGGAAGAAATGAATCCGACCATATCGTGTAATGCACTGGCAGGAATTACGACTCCTCAAACACTCAATATAGAAGGAAAAATCAAGAAGAAAAAGGTAATAGTGTTGATTGATTCAGGTAGCACCCATAATTTTATTCATTGTAAGGTAGCCAAGGAATTAAATTGTTTCCTATACCCAGCACCAGAATGTCAAGTGATGGTTGCAAATGGAGGAACTATAAATTTCTCTGGGAAATTCCATAATATCAAGCTAACCATGGGGGAATATGTATTTACTAGTCCAATGCTTTCCATTCCTATGGGAGGTGCTGATGTTGTACTAGGAGTACAATGGTTACAATCTTTGGGGACGGTAGCTTTTAATTTTCAAGAACTTTTCTTGAATTTTTTTTCAGAAGGAAAGGAAGTCGAATTACGGGGTATTGAAGGGAAGCCAGGAAGGATAATAAGATCTAATGTCATGAAAAGGATTCTAAAGAAAGAACAACGAGGCGTAATTGCACAATTATGCTCACTAAAAGTTCCGACATCAAAATCATCTATTTATGCAGATCTTCAACAAGTCTTGAACAATCATTCCAAGGTGTTTGAAGCTCCCAAAGGACTCCCACCTATTCGTGATCATGATCATGCTATTCATTTGATTCCAGGAATTGTTCCTCCAAACATCAAGCCTTATAGATATCCTTACTTCCAAAAGAGCGAAATTGAACGTATGATTGCAGAAATGTTAGAGGCAGGTATAATTCAACCTAGTCAAAGTTCTTTCTCTGCTCCCGTAGTATTGGTACACAAGAAGGATGGATCATGGCGAATGTGTCCGGATTATAGGGAGCTCAATAAGCTCACCATTAAAGACAAATTTCCCATTCTTGTGATTGATGAATTATTGGATGAATTACATGGAGCAATTTATTTTACCAAGTTGGATCTTCGTTCAGGATATCATCAAATTAGAATGAAGACTGAAGATAGGAAATGAAGACTAAAGATATTCCTAAAACAACATTTCAAAGTCACAAGGGTCATTATGAATTTTTGGTCATGCCTTTTGGTCTTACCAATGCACCTTCTACATTTCAAGGGTTGATGAATTCCATTTTCAAACCCTTCCTTAGAAAATTTGTCCTAGTATTTTTTGATGATATACTAATCTACAACAGGTCTTGGAAGGATCATGTTGAACATGTTGACAGGGTGCTCAAACTATTGCCCGAGAAACAATTATATGCAAAAACATCCAAATTTTTCTTTCGAGTACAAGAGGTGGAATATCTGGGTCATATTGTATCTCACGAGGGTGTTAAAGTAGACCCTAAGAAAATTAAAGCCATTAAGGAATGGAAAGTCCCCACAACCATAAACAAGTTGCGAGGATTTCTCAGGTCTGTTTTAACAATTCAAGCTCCACATAAATTGTCAACCCGAGAAGGTCTGTTTATTCCAAAGACAACCACGCACTGGATATGCTCAATTCCAAAAGCAAAATAATGTTGTAGTAAAAGTCACACAATTATTAATCATACAAATCTAATTATTCACACCCTGTTTTAACAAAGATGAAGTCTAATTATGTTATAGTAGAAGCAATTCCTCTATTGCAGTCTTTTAAGAATCCTAATGAAAGGAAATCACTCTGCAGGAAAGGAAACCAATCAACCATAACAGGGAACAGGACCCTATTCTTTCAAATAGGAACTTCAGCACCTGTTGCCTGACACTAATCACACTGTAGAAAGGATGAATTCAAGAAAACAGGACCCTATTCCCATGAGCAGGAACCTTCAGCACCTGTCTCCTGTTTCTAATCACACTGCAGGGAAAAAGAAAGTCAATCAATGGAAACAGGACCCTATTCCCTTGCAGAGGAATCTTCAGCACCTGTTTCCCAACATCAATCATACATTCAAACAGATAACAGAAAAAGATCTCTCAGCTTCTTTTAAGAATGAATGTACCAAACTCATGCAACGTTTAAAGGAAACAGAATGCTCAATGAACTACAGAACTATGCAACTGGTGCTTCAGCAAACAGAATTAAATTAAGGTGCGAATATCATAAAGAAACTCAACAAACTACAAGAACAGTCGGGTGAATCTTGTGATGAAGGCGGGCCCTTTCCTTCTCACAAGATTCCCCAGGGAAAGAGTTAAATTGAAGCACTAAAAAGGAACCTTTATTCATCTGTCAAAAAGGAATGATACATTACAATGGAGTCTAGCTCCTTTCCGCTCAAAAAAAATGTTCTCCTGTAGTCTCTAACTCTCTTCTAATGATGATGTCTCCTCTTTTTAAAGAGGATAAATCTATTACAGTTACATCAGAGAAAATCTATGTTTATCCAAATCTGTTCTTCTTTCTTAAAACATGGCCCTTCTATTCTTCCATAGAAAGATATTGTTACAACAGATGCAGAAAAAGTACTGGCTTCAGAATAATCCGTGTAACCACTCCTCGCTTGTCTTCATCTTGTTGCCATTGTTCCCAAAATACTCTTCTAGAATCGAAAATCATGAGTAGTGACAGAATTTGCGTGCCCGCTTGACTGTTTCAGCAACAGAGTCGACTGTTTTAGCAACGACTGATCGTTTCAGCACAGCACGTTCCTTATCATAAATTATCTGCGATATTTTAGACTTGTGTTAGCAACAATCTACCTTCGATTAATGATGAAATATAAGAGTAATATGGAATTATATGTAAACAGATTAAATATATAGTAAAGAGGAGGATTTCATATACCTTTGGATAAAGTGAATGAAAATGATGATGGAACCCTTTTTAAATACAGTTATAAAGGGTAAGTTGGTGTCAATATGTATGGTAAAAATGGTACATTGTGAGGTCCTAACATCCCCCCCAGCTGAAAGGGTTGCATGTCCTCAGGAAACTCTTAGTCAGAGTCAGAGTCTGAGTACTGACTCTGTGCATGCACGTTGCTCAAGCAATAACTGGAGAAGGTGGCTTCTGTCGAAGCTCGGAATCCTTGATTGTTCTGCAATTGCTGCCATGCTACTGCCTCGTCCCTGTTAACCAATTGGTAGTGAGACTGGTATTTTTCTGTTGGCATCCATAAGATCGGGAAGTGAAAATGATAACCAATCCAGTTCTCTCCATAATGCCGAATGCATCTGATGTAGTTTGGTACCCTGGATAGTGCAGCTTGCAGATTATCAGGGCTAAAAGGGTGATACTCTTGTCTTTCCTTACATGACTGTTGCCAGAACATAGTGTTGGCCTTCAAGGCAACAGTTTCCTTCACTCTGATTAGCTGTAGACACTTTAGAAGTGTTGAGGCTTGCAGTTGTTTTATGTAATGGTGCATTCCTGGCTTCTGCAAGAATCGATGATATTCTGCTACAAACATGGCCGGATTTGAAGGTTCCGGTCTAATCCAAAGGAGGCGATTCTCCTCATTATGCCTACTTGCAATAAAAGCAGTTTGCCATGTGATCTGATTGGCAAGAAATGAAACAAATGCCCTAATTTGTACATCACCTACAATTGGAGTGAGATTGACCTGTCTATTCTCAGGCATAGCCTCATTATGGAGATAAAGTTCACATAACAAATGTTGGTCACTAGCAGGGGCCTCAGAAAATGTTTTAACAAATTGTTCCGCTGTGAGCAATTCATGAGGTCTCCCATCCTTAATTGCCTTCAATTGAAAATAAACAAGACGTTCGGAGAGGAAGAGAGAATAATTCAAGGAGGGTTTCCAGGTGGCCAACAATTTTTTCACTAATGAGAACATCAAAACCAGTTTCTCTTTTAATTCTTTGATTTATTTCTTAGAATCCTTGAGTTGTTGCAGTGTTTGCTCCCAATTATCCCAGTTGGCATACATATGATTCTTCCAGGCCAACTTATGTTGCTGCAATATTTTATCTTGATCCACAGCATACTGTTTCTTCCAGTTATTCATTATTTCTAATTGTTTCCATGGCAGGGTCTGTGTCCCGGCATTATAAGTACTGGGTTGGGGCATTGTCTGAGTAGCTGAGCTGACTAACACAGGGAAGGATATCTGTGGTTTGGTTTCTTTTTCCAGACTTTTTGAGGGCCCTACTGGTTCTTATGTTACAGTATGGCGTTCTTCTTTAATTGCAGCTGATGTAGATGCCTCAGGTACCTGAATTTTGACTATTTTTTATCCTGCCTGTTGGTAAATGTTACCACAGTCCTAGCACATGTATTCTCTGCATGGATCCTTCTTTTGTGCTGATGCTGTGTGTGCCAACATGTAGAGATTTAATTCTCTATCAAAGGCTTCTCTTGCCATTATCAATTCTTTCTTATAGGCCTCTAGTTCTGACTTCAAAAACTCATTTTCCTCCAATAAAGATGCCATAGTGGGTGAACCCTGTGTGCTGGTTGATTCTGCTGGAGTTGTCTGCTGATCCATAACTGTAGCTGGTTCTTGTGTTGCAGCTACAGCTCGTTTCCTTGTATTATCATGCTTGGTGTATGATTTTTGTACCTCAGTAGCTGGTTCTTGTGTTTCAGTTTCTGGGTAAGTAATTGGTTCTTGTGGAGCAGTTACTGTTTAAGTAGTAAACGATGTCATTTTACCCCGGGCAACTGGTTCTTGTGGAGTAGTGCTGCAGGACGAGACGGGTAATGGTTGGGGAATTTGGAATGGTGATGAGGATTGAAGTTTTAACAGGATAGTCACAGGGTCAGGGGAAATGGGAGTGACTTCAGTTTCAACAGTAATTTTCATTTTCCTCCTAGGTAGGAAAGCATAAAATTCCGTGAATTTCCTTTTCTTTGTAGGAGAAGATTCTTTTCTAGGGGAAGGGCTTTCGGAAGAGGTGATAGCTTGGGATGTGGCCCTTGTTTGTCGTTTTGAGACAGAGATTGTTGGGGTTCGTCTCTTCCTTTTATGAGTAGGGGGATATGGGGGTGTTTGAGAGTCATCGCTAGAGATATGAACAGTGGGAAGGGGTGGATCTACTAAGTGGGATGAACTTGGGGGTAGGTCAACTGGTTCTGAGAATGGAATCAATGGGGGGTCAGGGATATCGTCCAGTTGCCTTTCATAAGAACTCTCGGGAGTTTCTTGGGAACTTCCGGCTTGTTGGGGAATTTCGGCTTGCTGGGGAATGAGGAGTGGATTATTCAGAGGGGGATTTTGCTGAGCAAAACCCCTCTGAATTAATAATTGACATAAGCGATGATGGGTAAGGGATAATAATGGGAATTTTACCCGTCTACAGTAATATGACATGTTTTTGATACAACCAAGCAGATAATAAGGAATATTAACTAATCGACCATGCCGCAAGTGATTCATTAAAACGAAGTCGTGTTGATAAAATACCTGGTAACGCCCCTCGCATGTCAAATAATGCTTGATGAATTCAGCTACTGTTGGCCATGAGCGAGGTAATGAATGCAGACTTATACCGCGGCCTTTATGTTCAATCTATTCCTCTAAAAGAAGGAAGTCTTGCTGTGCATTTAAAATGACTTGTTTCCTGCTGAACCAGCGAGCACCTGTAACCGGCAACCCTGAAACTTGTGCTATATCTTCCTCTGTGATTGAAATTCGGACCCCTTGAACCACTGAGTAGTCTTCCTGAAAATTCTGTGCAAACTCTAAAACTTGCTGAGGATCAAATTCTCCTAACCTTTCAAAGTATGTTGTCCATCCTGCCCGCTGAAAAATTTGGTAGGCCTCCGGGAACAATTCAAGAAGAGTTATCGAACCAGGCTCATGTCTGATAGCCGAACCTCCCATAGCTACTAACTTGAGTCACATGCAGAGGCACAGAGAATAGAAACACAGGCTTTGGTCAAGCTAATTGTTGCAACAGAGGATATGGAGTCTCAATGACGGCGGAAATAATGGATATGAAGAGTGACGGAGGATTGAATGGTGTGGAATGATGATTCAGTTTTCGAAATTCCCCCCTTACGTATGATGAAATGATGTTTAAGTGTGCGGGGATTGTAATCATTATGAGCAAGATCCTCTCTTTAAAATATTATTTAACTGTTTTACATAAAAACCACATACCTTATATTTTTACCTTTGTTTTTATAATTCGAAGTATAGAGTGCTTCATAATGGCTTAATATTAATGGAAGAATCTTTAAATTTCTCTGGAATGTAGAAATAGGAGCATATGAGGATATTCTCAATACTGAATAATATTCACCCAAGGGATTTGAAGAATAAAAGTGGAGAACTGAAAAGCTTGTATAGCAGAGGAAATAAATGGTGTTTTAATAATGAAAAGATGAATGACAGGTTGCTGAAAGTGGTGTTTCAGCAATGGAAAAATGAATGACACGTTGCTGAAACTGGTGTTTCAGCAAAAGGAAAAATCAGGAGAATGGGATATAATGACTTGGGTTTAAGACAAGTGGGGGAAGTATTTGCTAAGGGATAATTTCAGCAGTAAGGAACGGGAAATACTAGCTGAAGGATGATATTTCAGAAATGGTAGAAGTGGGAAAAAAAGGAAAAAAGGGAAAAATGTAGAAATGGGATAAGTAATAAAAGGGATATTGCTAGGAAATGGGTTGAAATGAAGGGAACAAGCTTCTGTGTTTGAAGCTTCAGATCTTCTTGTGATGAATCTGTCCTCCTTAATGAGTTCTTCCATAATTTGCAAAATTCAATTGTAACATGCCAACCCTTGACAGGGATTATTAGTTTTAAATCTAATCTAATGCTAGAAATACAGTGCAAAAAATTAAATGCTATGAGGAGCAGAAGACTCCCCTAGAAAAAGATAATGTGTATCAGTCATGCAAGCAGTCTTGAAATCCCCTTTAGAAACAGGGCGCTGGTACAAACGAAGCCTATGACCATTGACTAGTAGAGGTGTTTTAGAATCATCAATTGTTAGAAGTCTTACTGTTCCATTAGGAAAAACAACATCTACTTCTTACGGTCCAAGCCAACGTGTACGTAGCTTATCCTGAAAATTTTCAAACCGAGAGTCATACAATAAGGCCCAATTACCTTTTTGGAACTGCTTGTGTTTGATAATTTTATCATGCCACTTCATTCTTTGTTGTTGAATCATGGTTGTTTGGTGAATGGCATCTAATCTCTTTTCATCCAATTCAAGAAGTTGCTGCAACCTAGCTGTCTGCACATCAGTCAAATCAAGATTAACAGCTAAAGCAGTTCTTAGAGTTTTAATTTCAAATTCCACAGGAAAAACAACATTTTTACCATAAACCAATTCATAGGGAGAAAAACCTGTAGTGTTTCTCCAGGTAGTTCTGTAAGCCCATAGTGCTTCAGGGAGCCTTTGAGACCAATCCTTTCGGATATCCTTCACTGTTTTAGTTAGAATGACTTCTAATACTTTATTTGTTGGAAATATGATGCAGAGTGTTGTCCTTGATGGCAACCCACTGAATGAAGATGAAGACATGTGACTGTTGACATGTGTTGTCCTTGATGGCAATCCACCTGATGAAGTTATTCTTGACTTGATGGACTTGGTAAATGATGTAAATCTGATGTGATATGATGTTTGTTGACAATATGATGTAGAGAGTTGTTCTTGAATGACAACCCACCTGATGAAGATGATGGCAACTTACTTGATAAAGTTGTGCTTGATAGAATATGTCTTGATGAAAGATACAGTGTGTACAGAAGGCAATGAAGAAAGGAATTCGGTATCGTGCTCAAAGTATGATGAAAAGAGCGTTCCTAAGTGAATACGGATCCGTTTGCTGCAAGTCAAAGGTGACAGCACGCTTTAAAAGAACGTTCCAAGTCACGTATGGGTAAAAGCGCTCAAAAAGTGCAAAACCAGGGGCCCGTGGTATTGAAGGCTCGTGGTATTGAAGGCTCATGGTATTGCTTGGGCTCGTGGTATTGAAGGCTCATGGTATTGCTTGGGCTCGTGGTATTGAAGGCTCATGGTATTGCTTTGGCCCATGGTATTGAAAAAGGATAAACCTATATAAGGAGAAGAAATTCATTGTGCAAATCATGAGTGTGGGAGCAAGATGTCTGAGCTTGAATGAATACTTCTCTGTGAAGTATATCTGTATGGAAAGGGTAAAGTTTTGATGATAGATTTGAATCTATGATGCACTTATGAAGAGATGATGAAGCGGGATATCTAGATCTGAAATGTATCTGTATTTGCTAGATCTGTTTATGGAGTGATTGGATCTGTGATAAGGCGAAGAACATCTGTCTGAAGAAAAAGGGTAGATCTGAACTGAATATCTGATCTGATGAAGTATGCTGCTCTGTAATGATTGAAGATCTATACGCTACTTCGCCGCGGAGGAAGCGCGTATATACGCCGCTTCAGCGAAGAGAAAGCGCGTATGCGCAATAAAATATACACTGAGGTATACGCTGGTTTGTGTGGACGGAAGCGCGTATATACGCGACATCAGTGAAGGGAAAGCGCGTATGCAAACTAGGGTTTGCTGAAGCAAGTGGTATGAAATATCTGATCCGTTCACACAGCTCGTTTATCTAATCTATGTTATAAGACCGTTGATGATGTATGTTTGATGTGTTTGCTTAAAAGTATGGAAAGGGTCCAGCTTGAAAATATGATGAAATGTGTCCGCAAGTGTGTTCTATTGGAAGTTGTCGGATTCAAAGGTGAAAATTGATGAAACGTGTCCATATTGGCCTTCCGAGGGTGGTAGCTCTCTGGGCCGTGGGGTCGTAGCTCCCTTCCAAGTGAGGCTAGTAAACGAGACTGTGGGGTCGAGCCCCTTCCGTGAGGCCGGTAAACGAGCCGTGGGTCGAGCTCCCTTCCGTGAGGCCGGTAAACGCAGCCGTGGGGTCGTAGCCCCTTCCGTGAGAGGCCGGTAAACGCTGGTGGGTGCCTCGCGTGTTGGCCGAAGTCTCTGCGTCAAAGACATATGTTGTAAGATGTTTTCTTTATAATAAAATATTGAAGGCTGAGCAACGGCAGCGGTGGTTTTCTCCCGACTTGGGTTTCCACCTAAAATCCTGGTGTTCATGTGTGATGCTTTGTGTGATGGTTTATTCTGTTCTTACTGCACATGTTTACTTTTTATTGAACATCTAATGAATGAATGAAGGAATGATATAAGTGAAGAATTAATGACATAATTAGATCTCTGTGTATACGCGAGTTTCATAAAGGGTATCCACGTATATACGCGAGTCTGTATCAGGAAAGTAGCGTATGGGTTTTGAAGCAAGAAAAAGTAAAAATATTTGATTATGCAGTAAATACTGATTCACCCCCCCCCCCCCCCCTCTCAGTATTTTTCCCAACATTATTTGTGCTTTCTACCTGCCCATTGGCCCTGGGGTGGTATGGTGTAGTCATTCTATGCTAAATATGATATTTCTGAAGGGTAGACTTAAAACCATGAGAATTGAATTGAGGTCCTCCATCTGTAACTAGCTCTCTAGGAATTCCAAATCTAGTGAAGAGTTCTTCAAATAAGAAAGCTAGGACAACCTCTTCATTGGCTCTAATAAGTGCTTTGGCCTCCACCCATTTATTCATATAGTCTGTAGAGACTAATATATAAGTTCTTTGATTAGATGGAGGATTAATGGGTCCTATGAAATCCAAGGCCCATATTTCAAATGGTTCAGAAACTACCTGGGGGTTTAATGGCATTTGATCTCTATGATTGGGTTGGCCCATTCGCTGGCAGCTGTCACAAGCCCTCACATATTTCTTTGCATCCTTAAATAATGAGGGCCAATAGTAACCCATCCTCAAAATTTTGTGTGTTGTTCTTTTATCAGCAAAATGCCCTCCACAAGGGCCATCATGACAAGCTTTTAGTATGTCATACACTTCATCTTCCCTAATTCATCTTCGGATTTCCTGATCAAGCCCTGTGTAGAAAAGACACCCACTTATCCAGCTATACCTGGCACTTTGTTGAACAATTCTTCTCTTTTCTCTGTATGACAGGTGTGATGGTAATTTTCCTACAACCAAATAATTAGCAATATCTGCATACCATGGAGAGTGAGCAGAAACTGCAAATAAATACTCATCAGGAAAAGAATCATCTATTGGAATATTATTATCAGTTTTTAACCGTGAAAGGAAATCAGCCACCACATTTTCTTTACCAGGCCGATCTACAATTGTGATATCAAACTCCTGCAGTTATAATAGCCATCTGGTAACTCTAGCATTTGTGACAGATTTGTTCATTAAATACTTAATAGCCGAGTGGTCAGTGTGGACAAAAGTAGAATAACCAGTGATATAATGTCGAAATTTATTAATGGCATAAATTATTGCAAGAAACTCCTTTTCGGTAACTGTATAATTAAGCTCAGCAGGGGTCATGTTCTTACTGATAAAGTAGATAGCATAAGGAAGATGATTCTCCTCTTGTCCCAAGACAACTCCAATTGCAGTGTCTGAAGCATAAGAAGATATATGAAAAGGGAGGGCCCAATCAGGTCCCCTCAAAATAGGAGCAATAGATAACTGATGCTTGAGTTATACAAAGGCTTTCTGACAAGGATTATTCCACTTAAATTCAGCATTTTTCATAAGCAACACAAATAATGGAGAAGCTATCTTAGAAAAATCTTTAATAAATCTTCTGTAATATCCAGCATGTCCTAGAAAAATTCTCACATCAGTTTGTGTTTTAGGAATAGGAAGATTCTGAATGACCAATATTTTAGATGGGTCTACCTGAATACCTTGAGATGAAATAAAATGTCCAAGCACTACTCCCTCACTCATCATCATATGACATTTTTCAGTACTTAGGGAGAGGTGAGCTTGTATACAACGTTTAAGTACCTTCTCAAGATTTTGTAATGCATCTTCAAAAGACACACCATAAAGAGTAAAAGAGTCATTCAGCATATCAGAAAAGATTCCTATAATAGCCCTCTGAAAATTTGCTGGTGCATTACATAGCCCAAATGGAAGAACTCTATAAGCAAAAGTTCCCCAAGGACTAGTGAAAGTGGTCTTGTCCTGGTCTTGGGGTGCAATTCTAATTTGGTTATACCCACTGAATCCATCTAGAAAAGAAAATAATTTCTTCCCTGACAGACTATCCAACACCTGATCAATGAAAGGTAAAGGAAAGTGATCCTTTTGAGTTGCTTTCTTTAAGGCTCTGTAATCAACACATACTCTCCATTTCCCGTTTTTCTTAGGGACAATTAACAATGGGGAAACCCATTCACTGTCAGATATGGGGTATATAAATCCTGCGTTAAGAAATTTCTGAAGTTCTTCTTTAACAATTTCCCGTAAATTAGGGTTCATTCATCTTTGAGGTTGACAGACTGGTCGGCATCCTTCTTTAATATAAATTCGGTGAGTACATAGTTCAGAAGAGATTCCTTTCATATCCGTGTAATCCCATGGAAATGCTTCCTTATTTTCATGTAATAACTTCATTAACTGCTGTGTTTCAGAAACTGTTAGATCAGGATTTATGTTTAATGTCTTGCCAGGTTCGATTTCGACTGTTATGCTTTTAGATGAGATGGTGGTTAATGTCTGGGATAAGTCTTCAGATTCAATCTTTTCCTGGGTATCTGTTTCAAAAATTGTAGTCAATTGATTGTGTGTTTCAGCAATTATAGAGGAAGGTTCACAAATAAAATTATTAATTATTTCATCCTCTGTATTGTATTTAAGAGTTAAGGCTTGTCCGATAGTTAGAATGGGCTGAATAGCATTATCATCATAATCCATCCACATAGAATCTTCATTATTAATTATGGGTGTAGCATGAGGGTGAAGAGTAAGCTGTTTGGTTTCATAACCATTAGAAATTGTCATAGAACCAGATCTGCAACTGATAAAGGCATCGACTGTTGCCAGCCATGGCCTCCCTAGAATTAAAGGATGTCCCCCCAGCTTTGTTTTAGTTTGCAATACAACAAAATCAGCTGGGTAATTCCAGGATTCAACTGAGATAACTAGATCTTCAACAACTCCTTCTGGTTTAATTGTAGAACGGTCAGCTAACTCTAGAATAGTTGGTGTATCTTTGATTATGTTATTCAGCTGTAAATGTGAAGTTTCAAGAGTCATTATGTTTATTGCACCACCTAGATCTACCAGAACTTGAGGAATCATTGTTTTACCAATTTGAACTGTCACGGTAGGATGGCCGGGGTCACCATATTTCATAGGAGGGGTTTTTCCGGACATTAATGCATATAAATCACCCATCACATGTACTGTAAGGGGATCTTTAGTTTTCCTACCAGGTTTCTTAACACAAATATCCCTTATGGTTCTGGCATAAATTGGTACATCTCTCAGTGCCTGTAAAAGTGCAATTTTAACATACAAGTTTTGCAATTCCCCTAAAAGGTTAAAAGCAGGTGTTTCAGGAATTCTAGTTAAAATTAAATGCTCGGGGAATGGTGGTTCTGTTATTTCAATATACTTGTTAGAGGGTGGTTGTTCTTTCTTATGTTTCTCAGTTTCCTCTTTATCAGAATCAGAAGAGGTTATATCATCAATAATAGGCTCTACTATTTTCCCGGATCTTAAATGAATATCATTACATTGCATGGTAGGAAATATAGGCTGATTCTGAATATCAATGACTTGCACAACTTTATTATTTGGGTTAGGATTTGGTTGCACAGGTAGCTGGGGTCTCATTTGGTTATTTGGTGGAGCATTTGATGGCAGAGGAAGTGGTTGTTGAAATTGAGGAAATTGATTTGGATACAGGAGTTGTTGGCTTCTCCAATTTGAATTCCAAGGGTTAAAAGAAGATGGCTGCTGTGGGGGCCAAGGAGTCCACATTTTAGGATCAACAAAGGGAGGGTTTGATTGTTGCATGGGTGGGAAATTCATCTGATTAAAGGGAGGGAAATTTGTTTGATTGAAAGCAGAATAATTATTCCAACGATTAAATGGCATACTAGAATTCATACCTTGTCCTTTTGGTTGCCATTGTCTTCTTTGAGTTAGCAGGTAAACTGCTTCAGCTTCTTCTTCCGTTGGCTGCAATGCTGCCTTTATTTCTGGTAGAGATGGACATTGTTGTGTTTCATGATCTTTCTCACAAAGGGTGCAGATTGGTATTTTGTCCATTGGGCACTCCCTTAGTGGATGTTTGTCTCTGCACTTCGGGCAAAAGACAGCCAGAGTTGCTTCTGCTTCAGCCTGCTTCTTCTTAACCTACAAAGTGTCAATTTGTGAAGAAAAAGAACTTAACATCTCAGTTTTAAATTCTTCAAGTAAATTACCTATTTCAGCTCTTGTTGCTCCCCCACTGGCTGATTTCTGCACTCTTGAATAGGTGGGATCTCTATTACTTACTCTGTTCTTTGCAGCTCCCCTCGAACATCTTTTACAAAGTTCAACAATCTTATCATATGATTCTTTAGATATATCTCCCTTGCCAAGCATATTTAACATATCTAAACAATCATCCCTTAGTCCTCTAAGTAATATTGTTTTGTGAATTTCCTTACTTATATTCAGATGATCAGATCTCTGTAGATTATACTGCAGCCTTTCTACGTAGTCCTCCAGATTCTCGTCCGGCTTTTGTGCCATATTGAATAGTTCGTCCCTCTTTTCTCTCGTCCGACAGTAGTCTTGATATTTAAGCAGAAATTTCTGTTTCATCTGTTCCCATGTTGTGATTACTTGACTTCCAAGGCTCATGAACCATCTTAAAGCATTTCCTTTTAATGTTGCTGGAAACAGTTTCAACTTTTGAGCATTAGTAACATAATCATAACTTCTGCATAATATATCAAATTCAAAAAAAATTCATCCGGATCTTCAGAGGATAAACCATGGAAGTTAGGTAAAGCTGACAATGGAATATTCTTCATAGGAGTTGTTCCTCTAGGGAGATCACTGATAGGAAATCCCAAGGTAGAGAGAGAATTTTCATCCTTTCTTTCTCCTTCAGGATCTACACATCCTCCACCAAAGAAGTCTTCGTTGTTTCCTTCCATTGGCTGTTTTCCTACTGCACTTGCTCAATCGTCAAGATCTTCTACTGGCTCCTCAATGTTTTCCACTTGTCGTCCAACACTCTCTATTAGTTCCTCAACATGCTCTACTGATTTGCTAGCACTTTCTTCTGACTCTCCAGCACTGATTGCTGGTCCTTTAATCACCGGCTCCTCTATGTTTTCAGGGCCCACAAATTCCTCTATTTTGTAATCCGATTGAGGGGAGTGCTGAAGTTTTGGTCTTCGAGAACTTAATCTCTGTGATGATTCAGCCTTTGATACAATCTCGTCAATGAAAGTCTTTCTTAATCCCCTTCCTTTGCCCTTGCCACCTGTAGGATTAGTTTTCTTCTGGGTTCCGCGTCCTCTCATACAATCTGCACATCTAGAAAGAAAATATTAATGCTTTTGAAATCTATAATTGCCTTCCCCAGCAACGGCGCAAAAATTTTGGTTGCTTTAATTTTTTTAACAATTCAAGCTCCACATAAATTGTCAACCCGAGAAGGTCTGTTTATTCCAAAGACAACCACGCACAGGATATGCTCAATTCGAAAAGCAAAATAATGTTGTAGTAAAAGTCACACAATTATTAATCATACAAATATAATTATTCACACCCTGTTTTAACAAAGCTGAAGTCTACTTATGTTATTGTAGAAGCAATTCCTCTATTGCAGTCTTTTAAGAATCCTAATGAAAGGAAATCACTCTGCAGGAAAGGAAACCAATCAACCATAACAGGGAACAGGACCCTATTCCTTCAAATAGGAACTTCAACACCTGCTGTCTGACACTAATCACACTGTAGAAAGGATGAATTCAAGAAAACAGGACCCTATTCCCATGAGCAGGAACCTTCGGTACCTGTCTCCTGTTTCTAATCACACTACAGGGAAAAATAAAGTCAATCAATGGAAACAAGACCCTATTCCCTTGCACAGGAATCTTCAGCACTTGTTTCCCAACATCAATCATACATTCAAACAGATAACATAAAAAGATATCTCATCTTCTTTTAAGAATGAATGTACCAAACTCATGCAGCGTTTAAAGGAAACAGAATGCTCAATGAACTACAGAACTATGCAACTGGTGTTTCAGCAAACATAATTAAATTAAGGTGCGAATATCATAAAGAAACTCAACAAACTACAGGAACAGTCGGGTGAATCTTGTGATGAAGGTGGGCCCTTTCCTTCTCACAAGATTCCCCAGGGAAAGAGTTAGATTGAAGCGCTCAAAAGGAACCTTTATTCATCTGTCAAAAAGGAATGATACATTACAATGGAATCTAGCTCCTTTCCTCTCAAAAACAATGTTCTCCTGTAGTCTCTAACTCTCTTCTAATGATGATGTCTCCTCTTATGATGTCTCCTCTTTTTAAAGAGGAGACATCTATTACAGTTACATCAGAGCAAATCTATGTTTATCCAAATCTGTTCTTCTTTCTTAAAACAGGGCCCTTCTATTCTTCCATAGAAAGATATTGTTACAACATATGCAGAAAAAGTACTGGCTTCAGAATAATCCGTGTAACCACTCCTCGCTTGTCTTCATCTTGTTGCCATTGTTCCCAAAATACTCTTCCAGAATCGCAAATCACGAGTAGTGACGGAATTTTCATGCCCGCTTGACTATTTCAAAGAACGCAATGATCAAGCTTCGGCACAAAGACGTTCCTTATCATAAATTATCCGCGATCTTTTAGACTTGCAAGTGTTAGCAACAATTACCTTCTCACTTCGATTAATGATGAAACATAAAATATGGAATTATATGTAAACAAGATAAAATATATGTTAGAAGAGGAGGATTTCATATATCTTGGATAAAGTCAATGAAAATGATGATGTAACCCTTTTAATACGCTTATAAAGGGTAAGGTGGTGTCAATATGTAATGGTAAAATGGTACATTGTGAGGTCCTAACAAGACGAAACTATTGTGGGAGAAACAATTATATGCAAAAACATCCAAATGTTTCTTTGGAGTACAAGAGGTGGAATATCTGGGTCATATTGTATCTCACGAGGGTGTTAAAGCAGACCCTAACAAAATTAAAGCCATTAAGGAATGGAAAGTCCCCACAACCATAAAGCAGTTGCGAGGATTTCTCGGGTTAACAGGGTATTATCGCAAGTTTGTTAAGAATTATGGGAGAATAGCAGCACCTCTAACAACATTATTGAAGAAAGATGCATTTTCATGGACTCCTGAAGCAACTAAGGCCTTCGAACATCTTAAAGAGGCAATGTGCCTAGCACCGACCTTATCTACGCCAGACTTCACAAAACCCTTTATTGTGGAATGTGATGCCTCAGGAAATGGAATTGGTGTTGTTTTAATGCAAGAAGGAAGACCCATTGCTTTTGAAAGTCATCCAATCAAAGGAAAGTATTTACAGAAACCTATTTATGAGAAGGAAATGTTATCAATACTGCATGCACTAAAGAAATGGCGAACTTACCTAATGGGAAGACACTTCAAGGTAAAAACTGATCATGATAGTCTTAAACACTTTTTTGGAACAAAGACTATCTTCAGAAGAGCAGCAAAAATGGGTCACAAAGATGTTGGGTTATGACTTTGAAATAATCTACAAAAAAGGAAAGCTTAATGTTGTTGCAGATGCACTCTCAAGAAAGAACGAAGAGGTGGAAGCATTTCTTTGTGCCATTTCTATTATCCAACCAGATTGGATAACCGAAGCAAGAGATGAATGGAAGAAGGACAAAGATGTATGGACACTCATTCAAAAGTTGCAGCAAGATCCTAGTACATCCGATACATTTAGTTGGAAAAATGATTCCTTATGGTACAAAGATCGCTTATATCTTTGTAAGAATTCCCAACTAAAACAAAAGATTCTTCTGGAATTGCACACTTCTCCTTTAGAAGGACACTCAGGATTTTTAAAAACTTACCACAGGGTGAAGAAAGAATTTTTTTGGGATGGCCTTAAATCTGATATTCAAAAGTTTGTGGCGGAATGTTTGGTTTGCCAGCAGAATAAAGTGGAGACAATTAAGACCTTGGGACTTCTACAACCTTTATCCATTCCAAGTCAGCGTTGGGAGGAGATTTCAATGGATTTTATCACAGGTTTACCTAAGTCTGAAGGAAAGAATGTCATCATGGTGGTAGTTGATAGACTTACCAAGTATGCACACTTTTGTGCATTATCTCATCCGTTTAAAGCAAGTACAGTTGCTACTACATTTATGGACAGAATTCAAAAGCTACATGGAAGCCCAAGGGTTATTGTGAGCGACAGAGATCCCATTTTTACCGGAAATTTTTGGACGGAGTTATTTTCTTGTTTGGGTACTCAATTAGCTCATAGCTCATCTTATCATCCTCAATCTGATGGTCAAACTGAGATCGTAAATAAATGTTTGGAAGGATATTTTCGTTGTTTTGTATCTGATAAACAAACACAATGGGTCAAGTGGTTACCTCTTGCTGAATGGTGGTATAACACTTCCTTCCATACTGCAGCAAAAATGACCCCATTTATGGCATTTTATGGATATCATCCACCATCCATCACATCATCTTTAAGGGAAAATTCGAAGGTTCAAGCAGTGGAAGATCACATCGAGCATCAGCAAGAAGTTCTTCAACTCTTAAAGGATAACCTGAATTTGGCACAAAATCGAATGAAACAACAGGCAGATCAACATCGTAGCGAGAGAAGTTTTGATGTAGGAGATTGGGTATTTTTACCGCTACAACCATACAAACAAATGTCCCTCAAGCAAGCAAAGAAGGATAATAAATTATCGCCAAAGTACTATGGTCCTTACAAGGTGTTGCAAAAGATTGGTACTATGGCATACAAATTGGAGCTTCCTGCTTCTTCGCGAGTACATCCAGTTTTCCATGTTTCATGCTTTAAGAAGGTTATAGGTGAAAATCTTCCAGTTCAAACAATATTGCCAGAACTTGATGAGGAAGGAAAAATCATATTGGAACCTGAAGCGGTCATGGAAACAAGAACTCGACAGCTACGGAATCGATCAATTTCAGAGTATCTCATCAAGTGGAAGAACTTACCCACCGAAGATTCTACATGGGAGGATGAGAATTTTATACAGAAGCACCCGGAGCTACTCAAGCGTTGAGGACAACACTTTTTTGAAGGAGAGGGGCATGTTAGGTCCCTATATCACTAGTATAGTCCCTTATTATTGTTAGTGTAACCCCCTTATTGTTATTATCGTACCCTTGTAACCCCCATTTTGTTATTATTGTGCCCTTAAATTATTATTGTTAGGTCGGCTAGGATTACATTGTGGCCCACTAGGATTACATTATGGCGCCATGGACTCCTATATATAGAAAGGAGGTTTTGTAAATTGTATCATCCAAGAATTGTTCATTTATGTAATGTATTGGAGGTTGCCCCCTCGAAGTGGCTCATTTCTAAGGTGTTGATATCTCTTTTCTTCTCTTTTAGGAGCTGGTTACTCAACATCCTTGATGTATCTACGTGGACATGGAAGATCTTTTCCCAGTCGGCGAATATTAGGATCGACGTTTTCAACATATTTTCTTTTAGTAGCTCGAATCTTTTCTGGAATTCGTCATCCTAGAAGAATGACACATCCTTTTTCAACAACTTTTCCATCGGAGCGGTGATCAAAGCGTACCCCCGTATGAATTTGTTGTAGTAACCCGTGTGACCGAGGAAGGAGCACAACAAATTTTCAGTGGTTGGAACTGCCATGTTGATGATAATTTAAATCTTGGCTGGGTCAACCACCAGTCCCTATTGACATACTACATGTCCTAATAGAATCTAGAACGGGACACAGAAGATGCTTTTCTTGATGTTTAGCAAAATTTGGTGTTTCCTGTAGGCATTTAGCATCATGAGCATATTCGATACATGGTTCTTTACGAATCCAAACACCGTACAGTCATAAAAATAGAATTCTAGGAACTTGTGAATGAATTCTTTGAGCACAGCTACAACAACATGTGAAAATATGTCAGGGGCATTCTTTAATCCAAAGGGCATGACAGTGTACTGAAATGAGCCCCACTGTGTCGTGAAAGTTGTCTTATTGCGATCTTCAGGTGCGATACATATCTGATGGTACCCCGAAAACCCATCAGTAAATGAATAAGCCTCCCGACCCCCAACATTATCTAGGATTTCATCGGATAATGGTGTGGGGAATGGATCGTGTACACATGCCTCATTTAACTTGCATAGGTCAATGCAGATCCTTATCTCTCCTTTAGTATTATTTTCCTGGACCACTATGAGACTTACCCAATATGACTGTTCTACTAGTTCAATGATACCTACAGCCACCACTTTCTCAATTTCCTCCTTAACATTTTGTTTTTATTTCAGGTTTAGGCAATTGGGTCGTTTTTTAACCGACCGCGCATCTAGCTTCAACGTAATCCTCATAACTCCCATGTCCCCTATGATCCTGTTATGTTCAAAGAACTTGGTCAGGAATAGATCTTGATATTCAGTTAGCAGCTCTGTGACCTTGCCCACCATGCCATAATCCTAGTAATCCCCATTCTTCGCCATCTTGGGCTGCTCTTCCGTGCCAATATTGATTTCCTTTAGTTTCAAAGGTTTGGTGAAATCAACTGCTTGCAGCAGTGTACCTGCAACAACCCGTTCTCCTTCTGACTCTTCGACCATAATATTCCTAGGATCTTCATCAGAGGATTCTATTGCCAAATTTCTATAGTTTATGATGTCACATAGTTGTGCATCCTAGGCTGGCACAACAGGTTTCTGCTTTGGGCAGGACTCACTGAAGACCAGAGCATCTATATCCTGTAGGGCTTCATCAAGTTTCTTGGTGCCTCCCATTAGTCTGAATTTCATTACAAAGTCTTCAGCCATTGTAATCCAATTCCTGGTATGATAATGTATTTCTGCATCCAAATACTAGGTGGTAGGGATTGGTCCTAATGTGTGAATAAATCTGTGGACCCATTCATTCCCTGCACCTTCATTCCATACTTCTAGCCAAAGAGCCACGTGCCAACATGGATCCCCTCACCTTGAGAAGAGTTATATTGGCAGTCTAACTGGTACATGGAATCATAAGGTCATCATCCTTCGGCATTCCCCCCAGTCATGGAAATATCCTTTATGAGTTTCCCACCAGCGCGCAGGGGTTTCGCGCATGGCCAAGTCCAAGTCCCAAAATCTCCGTTCCTCAGGAACATTTGCTTTTGTTTCTTCAAGGAAATTTTTAACATTACCAAAGCCATCAAAGAACTATAATTCTCTTACCTCTGAAGAAATACATCATAATATTTTCGTGATCTTAAGACACCTTAGTGCAGACACATCGTGCAACTGTTTTTTTCCAGTTTTCTATCTATCCATCTAAATCAGATAAACACTTGCTATATTTTTCCCAACATAACATGCCATCAGCTATGGGGTTGATCCAGTCATCGTCCCAGGAAGTCAGTTTGTATATTTGATCAACATCTTCTTCCTTTCGTATTGATTCAGTGTACCGCTTTCCTTCTGCTGGGGTCAACGGGACTATCACCTTTGTTCCTTAATTTTCAAGGATCATTCTCCTCCTTTTTAGATTAATTATACCTCCCATGTCAATAGCCCAATCCAGACCCAAGAGCATAAGATAAGGGTCTGCATCATCTACTATCTGTATTACCTCAAAATCAGCATAAACCTTAACACCTGCAATATCTACCGCTACCTTCATTAGTCTTCCTAATGGGATAATATTCTTCTTATTGGCCATCCGTAGTTGAATAGTTAACCATTCTAGCTTAGGTTCTCCCATTTTTTGCCAGGTTTGATTGGGTATAGCGTTAGCATCTAAGCCCAAGTCAAGGATAACTTGGTCCATTTCGTAGTCCCCAATCTGTGCAGTCATGTGTATTTCTCATCCCATCCTTTTTTGTTTTTGTATATCTTGTTCAAAGTTTTAACCTCGGGCTGTAGAGAAATATATTCTACATAGTTGTCTATTAGGTCTTGGATATTTTCTACAGCCTTTTGGTTGCACAAAAACTTCATACATGCCTGGAGGTATGGTTTAACTGCTTCGTCTACTTATCGACCTATCACACCCTTCACATTAGGTATTTTACTTTTGGTCATCTCCCTTCGGGCTTCGATGATGGTTTCTTTTAATTTTTTCGTGTCTAAACCATCTGATTTTTTCTCAGCCTTCCAGATTAATGATTCAGTTTCAGCCTTCTCTTTAGCTCCTCTAGTGGAAATGCCACTGTGCATGATTACATTTATACATGGCCCATCGTCCCGTGGTTCTGCCTTAACCCTTTTCAAATTATGTGTAGGTGTCTGTTGATTCTCTTGCATTTTCGCTATTAGTAATGGGCAGTCTTTAATGACGTGATCGAACTTCTAGAAATATCTACAATACTAGCATGCTAGGTTCAGGAAATCTCGTGTGAAATGTCCTATGTCGCCACAGTTGTAATAGATCACCTGTCTGTGTCCTCGACCAACACTCCTCTCTCTCCCTCCTCCTCTTCCTCTTGTTGAAATTTGGTACCGGAGGACAGGTGGTTCCCTAAGGCTTTGATCTTTGGCCTAGGGAAAAGTGTCCAAAAGAATTTAATTTTTCTCCTAAAGTGATAAAGTTACTAAAGTGACTTTATAAAGTTATAAAGTCAAATCTAATTTAAAAGTGACTTAAGTGATAAAGTTACTAAAGTGACTTTATAAAGTTATAAAGTCAAATCTAATTTTAAAGTGACTTTAAGTGATAAAGTTACTAAAGTTAAAGTGACTTTAAATAAAGTCAATATAAAATTAGAAAGGAAAAAGTGACTTTGGAAATAAAAGACTAAGTGGGTCTTTATTAAAGTGGGGTGAATTAAAAAACAGAAAGTGAGATTTAAATGAGCATTTAATCTCAGCCCTAGATCTCAATCTATCTCAGCCATTGGATTTAGGGATTCCCCAAAAGTCACTTAGGGTTAGGTTAAAGGAGGAAAAGGAGGAAAAGGTCATTCATTCTTTCATGAGAAGATTGGGAGAAGGAGAGCAAGAGAGCAAGGGAGATTTCTGGGCAGTGAGGAGAAGGAAGCAGCAGCTTGGCACGCATTCCAAGGCAGCATTTCAGCAAGACATTTCAGCAAGACAAGTACAGCAGATTTAGCAAACAACAGGCAGATTTTTGGCACGGTTTTCTAGGCAGGGAGGCCGTATAGCAAGGCCGTACAGCAGGGCCGTACAACAGGCCATACAGCAATATTGGGCATGGAAATCGAGGCAACAAGGGGCTGTACCGTACAACAGAGTTTTGAAATAGTTTTGGCACGCAAATCGAGGTTTTGGACAGCAACATTAATTGTTGTTTGCACAGATTTTGAGGAGGCCGTACAGCTGCATTTATTGCAGATTTCTGGGCACGCAAATCGAGGATAACGTACAACATTTATTGCTGTTCTGTTTTTGCTGTTTGTACATTTTCCGAGGCGGTGGTTAAGCACGGAAAACGAGATAAGTTGTAAAAGTCTGTTTGCTGATTTTATTTTGCTGAATATTTCTCTCACTGTAAAAAGGCATTTTCCAGAAATAAGAAGGAGCTTTCAAACTGGTTTTCCCCAAGAGTTGTAGGGGGTTTTGCCAGGGTCATGTTGACCAAAAATATCAGTGTCAAATGTGTGAATGGCTGTTTTTATGCTTGCTGATTTTTTTATTTATGCATTTTCCAGCATTCTGAAAAATTTCCAGAATTTGTGTTTTCAGCAAAATTTATTTTCCAGTTGTTGAATGTATGGTTATGGGAAAGGACATTTAACTATTTTGGAGTAATAAGGTGAAAACTGAAAACCGGGGTGGGAAACTATAAATTTCTACATGGTATGAGAGCTTGAGTGCTGAAGGGCAGTTTGGGACAGCAAGGAGGAAAATTACAGCCTGCTGATTTTTCACTCAGAAAATTCCAGCAAGCTGATTTTTCACAAACAACAGTTTTATCTTTACCACAACAGTGCTATTTTTCAGTTTTAGGACAGCAGGATGTCTTTGGGACTGAGGGTGGAGGATAGGTTGGATGGGAATTCCAATTACAACATTTGGAAGGAGAGAATGCAGAGTATCTTTGAGGAGGCAGAAGTCTGGGACATTATGGTGCATACCACACAGAACCCTGTGAATGTGCCTACTGATGCTACTCAGTTGGCAGCTTATAATAAAAAGAACAACAAGGGTAAGAGATTGATTCTAGACGGAATCAAAGACCATTGCATTCCTCATGTGAGAGGGAAGAGAAATGCCCATGAGATGTGGACAACATTGTCCAATCTCTACCAGAGTACCAATGAGAACCGGAAAATGGTCCTGAAGGAGAAGCTGAAGACCATTAAGATGGGTAATGAGAGTGCAGCTGGATATCTCACAAAGATTACTAATGTGAGAGATGAGTTGGCAGCGATTGGAGAGGCCATTCCACCCACTGAGTTGGTGCGGATTGCAGTGAATGGCCTCCCCCGTTCATGGATGAACTTTGCTGATGGGGTTTGTACACGTGAGACCCTTCCCACATGGGAGAGGTTTTGGGATGATTGCATTCAGACAGAGATCAGGGAAGGTCAGCTTGGGGCAGCCAAGCCAGTTGAGCAGGATGAGGATGTAGCACTGTTGGCAGGACGCAAGAAAGGCAAAGGGAAGAAGCAGGCTTCCACAAGCAATGGTGGGGGCAAAGGCAAAGGTAAAGGTAAACGGGATAACACACAGAAGGACTATTCCAAAGTGAAGTGTTGGAATTGTCAGAAGATGGGACACTATGCAGTTGTGTGTCCGGAGAAGAAGAAGAAGAAGGGGAAGAACCAGAGTATGGCAGCTTCAGCAGAGGTTGAGGACTTTGTAGATCGTTTTGACCGGGAGTTTGGGTTCACTGCGTGTGAGTCCTCTAGTGCGGGATTATCTGCCATAGAGGTTCAGAGGGAGCATGCATTTCCCTCGATTAACGGAGCATCTTCGGGTATCTGGTATGTGGACAGTGGGGCTTCACGTCACATGACAGGAGTCCGTGAGTACTTCTCAGAGCTTTCAGAGAGTGGCACTGATGTAGAGGTAGTACTCGGTGATGACAGAGTTGTTAGAGCAGTCGGTGTGGGAACATTGACATTTCAGAGGGAGTCCAAACCTCCCTTGAAGGTGTCGGATGTTCTTTATGTGCCAGGGATGAGGAAGAACCTCATATCCATCTCAGCTTTGGAGGACAGAGGATATGAGATACTATTCAGGGGAGGACAGGTGTTGATGTATCCCAGGGGCACTCCAGCTGATTCAGCTAGAGTGATAGGTGTGCGCCATGCAAAGGTGTACAAGTTTGCATTTCAGTCCCTTTTGGCATTGAGCAGCAGTACCGACAGCAGAGCTAGCAGTTCTGAGCAGTGTGAGATTTGGCACCGTAGGATGGGGCACATGTATCATGGAGCCTTGAGGACTTTGCGGGAGATCACTACAGGTGTGCCAGATTTCAGTACTGATCACTTTGATACTTGCAAAGGATGTGCGATGGGAAAGTTTTCCAAATCCCCTTTTCCCAGCAGTGACAGCAGAGCGACTGGGATACTTGATTTGATTCATTCCGATGTGAGCGGTCGGATGTCTCATGTTTCCTTGAGTGGATATGAGTACTATGTTTTATTCATTGATGATCACTCCGGGAGGACCTGGATTTATTTCTTGAAGACCAAGAGTGAGGTCTTCAAGCGGTTTCAGGAGTTCAGAGCTCTTGTGGAGACACAGACAGGTCGGAAGATCAAGTCCCTGAGGTCGGACAATGGGGGAGAGTACACCCTTGGAGAGTTTGTTGACTATTGTGCGGAGGCAGGCATTAGGAGGGAGCTCACTGTTCCTTACAACCCCCAGCAGAACGGGGTTGTTTAGAGGAAGAACAGATCCATCGGAGGGGCTGCCAAAGCCATGTTACATGATCAGGGATTGCCATTGTTTTTGTGGGCAGAGGCCTGCAACACAGCTGTTTATTTGCAGAACAAGAGTCCGCATCGTGCCTTGGGGCACATGACTCCGGAGGAGGATTTTTCTGGGAAGAAGCCTGATATTGGTCATCTTCGTATCTTTGGGTGCATCACATACTCCTACATACCCAAGGAGAAGAGGACCAAACTAGAGCCCACCGCAGAGAAGGGTATCTTTGTGGGCTACAGTGAGACCTCCAAGGCCTTTCGGATTTACATTCCTGCGCAGAGGAAAGTTGTTGTCAGGCGGGATGTGAAGTTCGAGGAGGACAGGGCCTTTAGGAGGTCACGGGAGTTCGAGTATCTGGATCAGCCAGACCCTCAGCAGCAGTTGAGTCAGTCGCAGGGATCCAGTGGGCAGGGATCAGGAGGATCCGGAGGTACATCTATGACGATGTCAGGTCCGTCGGTGGGGAGTGGCTCGCAGAGTCAGAGGGGTGGTGCTATGGGCAGCACCTTGAAGTAGTCCTGGAAGCGATTCAGCAGGAGTCAGCGATGGACCGATTCACAGTACCTCGGCATCTCTGGGTCCAGTGCGAGGTGGGAGGACAACGAGACGGATAGTCAAAAGGTTCGGCTCCCACGATGTTGAGGAGGAGGAGTTTTATTCTCCAGCAGGAGAAGTGTGCTCGGGGAAGAGGAAGCCCAAGTGGCTTCAGGACACCTTGAGAGATGCCACATCTGTTGCTGAGCCTAAGAGGCCGGTCAGAGAGAGCAGACCACCTGAGAGGTTTTGTGGCTATATGGCAATGGCTACCAGCATCCTTGACTCTGAGCCTTCTAGCTATGAGGAGGCAGCTAGCCAGCAGGTCTGGAGAGAGGCCATGCAGGAGGAGTATTCTTCTATCATGAAGAATGATGTTTGGGAAGTGGTGCCGAGGCCTGAGGGAAAATCCGTGGTTACTTCCAGATGGCTTTACAAGGTAAAGCATGCTGCAGATGGCAGCATTGAGAAATTCAAAGCGAGGTTTGTGGCTAGAGGGTTCTCCCAGGTAGAGGGAGTTGATTATGAGGAGACCTTCGGTCCCGTGGCTCAATATACTTCGATTCGCTCCATTATATCGATAGCAACAGAGATGGGTTGGAAGATCCACCAGATGGATGTGAAGACCGCATTTCTCAATGGCTTCATACAGGAGGAGGTGTACATTGAGCAGCCACAGGGCTTTGAGGTGCATGGGAAGGAGTCCCATGTGTGCAGACTGAAGAAGGCCCTTTATGGCATGAAGCAAGCTCCCAGAGCTTGGTACTCCAGGATAGATACTTACTTGCAGAAGATGGGTTTCACAAAGAGTGAGGCAGATCCGAACCTTTACTATATTGTGATAGGTGAGGAGCCTCTCATTCTGGTGTTGTATGTGGATGACTTAGTCATTACGGGTGCAGAGAGACTCATAGAGCACTGCAAGAGAGATCTTGCGGCGGAGTTTGAGATGAAGGACATCGGCTTGATGCATTACTTTTTGGGTTTGGAGGTGTGGCAGGAGGAGGGGCATTTCTTCCTGGGACAGGGGAAGTATATTGTGGACATCCTTGGCAAATTCCACATGGAGGATTGTAAACCCATGTCGACACCGATGATCACCAACTGGAAGAAGCTTCATGCTTCAGATTCCGAGTTGGTGGATCCCACATTGTACAGACAGCTGATTGGTTCCTTGATGTATTTAGTCAACACTAGACCAGATATTTGTTTTGCAGTCAACACGATGAGTCAGTTTATGTGTGAGCCTAGGAAGGTTCACTGGGTGGCTGCAAAACACATTTTGCGGTACTTGCAGGGGACAGTGGATTATGGTCTGGACTACAGGCAGGGGGATGGAGTGAGATTGGAAGGTTACACTGATTCTGATTGGGCAGGTTGTGCTTCTGATAGGAAGAGCACTTCAGGGTGCTGTTTTGGGTTGGGTTCGGCAGTTGTGTCATGGTTCAGCCGAAAGCAGCAGTCAGTAGCATTGAGTTCAGCGGAAGCAGAGTATATGGCGGCCAGTCTAGCTAGTTGTGAGGCCATCTGGCTTCGCAAGATTCTGGCTTCGCAAGATGTTGTTTGGCTTATTTGGTCAGCCGTTGAGACCTTCAGTGATTTACTGTGATAATCAGAGTTGCATTAAACTCACAGAGAATCCAGTATTTCATGACAGGTCAAAGCATATCGGGATCAAATATCATTTCATCAGAGACTATGTTCATAAGGGAGTTGTGAAGCTTGAGTATATTCCCACTGATGAGCAGGTTGCAGATATTCTTACCAAAGCCTTACCACGGGGCAAGCATGTCTACTTCAGAGACAAGATGGGTGTGGTGAGGAACTCCTTCCTCGGTAAGAGGGAGTGTTGAAATTTGGTACCGGAGGACAGGTGGTTCCCTAAGGCTTTGATCTTTGGCCTAGGGAAAAGTGTCCAAAAGAATTTAATTTTCTCCTAAAGATACTTTATAATTTTTATAAAGTCAAATCTAATTTTAAAGTGACTTTAAGTGATAAAGTTACTAAAGTGACTTTATAAAGTTATAAAGTCAAATCTAATTTAAAAGTGACTTTAAGTGATAAAGTTACTAAAGTCTAATTTTTAAAGTGACTTTAATAAAGTCAATATAAAATTAGAAAGGAAAAAGTGATTTTGGAAATAAAAGACTAAGTGGGTCTTTATTAAAGTGGGGTGAATTAAACAATAGAAAGTGAGATTTAAATGAGCATTTAATCTCAGCCCTAGATCTCAATCTATCTCAGCCATTGGATTTAGGGATTCCCCAAAAGTCACTTAGGGTTAGGTTAAAGGAGGAAAAAGAGGAAAAGGTCATTCATTCTTTCATGAGCAGATTGGGAGAAGGAGAGCAAGAGAGCAAGGGAGATTTCTGGGCAGTGAGGAGAAGGAGGCAGCAGCTTGGCACGTATTCCAAGGTAGCATTTCAGCAAGACATTTCAGCAAGACAAGTGCAGCAGATTTAGCAAACAGCAGGCAGATTTTTGGCACGGTTTTCTAGGCAGGGAGGCCGTACAGCAGGGCCGTACAGCAGGCTGTACAGCAAGCCGTACAACAATATTGGGCACGGAAATCGAGGCAGCAAGGGGCTGTACCGTATAGCAGAGTTTTGCAGCAGTTTTGGCACGCAAATCGAGGTTTTGGACAGCAGCATTAATTGTTGTTTGCACAGATTTTGAGGAGGCCATACAGCTGCATTTATTGCAGATTTCTGGGCACGCAAATCGAGGAGAACGTACAGCATTTATTGCTGTTCTGTTTTTGCTGTTTGTACATTTTCCGAGGCGGTGGTTAAGCACGGAAAACGAGATAAGTTGTAAAAGTCTGTTTGCTGATTTTGTTATTTTGCTGAATATTTCTCTCACTGTAAAAAGGCATTTTCCAGAAATAAGGAGCTTTCAAACTGGTTTTCCCCAAGAGTTGTAGGGGGTTTTTCCAGGGTCATGTTGACCAAAAATATCAGTGTCAAATGTGTGAATGACTGTTTTTATGCTTGCTGATTTTTTTATTTCTGCATTTTCCAGCATTCTGAAAAATTTCCAGAATTTGTGTTTTCAGCAAAATTTATTTTCCAGTTGTTGAATGTATGGTTATGGGAAAGGACATTTAACTATTTTGGAGTAATAAGGTGAAAACTAAAAACCGGGGTGGGAAACTATAAATTTCTACACCTCTTAGGGGGGATCCCCCTGCCTCGAAGGAGGCAATAGTGATGAGGGGTATACCTGCACCTTATATAAATTTCCCCTATCTACCATGAGGTTGACGGTTCGACATTTTTTCTCGTCATGACCCATAGACGAGCAAAATATGTACAACTGTTGTTTCAATTACGGAACATAAGCACCTAACCATGGACAATGATCTGTATCATATCTTCCTGCCACCTGACAGTCAGCAAACCACAATATAGGACTACTAGGGACAGCCATTTCCCTAGGTCATATAGGGCTTGGTCCCCCAGCCTGCATGTAGTTTGATAACAACGGGTATTGATCCTTAGTGTGATCTGGTACCTTACAACGTATGCACCAGATGTCTCGGTTGGCTTCCTTACCGTGATCGTTTCGTAAGCTTTGAATTTCTATGTGCATTGCCTCCATCTGGGTTTGGATTTGTAGGGATACTAACTATGTATCATCCCTTGGTGCAGCTTCTAATTTCATGGCTATTTCCAGAGCTTCCTCTTGGGAGCCAATATTTTGTTGTCCCATAGGCCATTATTCGTTTTGCTTATTTTTGTAGAAAAATTCCCCATCACTGATAACCTTTTTTAACCATTGCTCAGCTTCTCAAATGGACTCTGTAGGTTCCTGTTTAAAGTCCTTCAGTTTGACTACACATTGAGCGTATGATGTTAGGTCCCTATATTACTAGTATAATCCCTTATTGTTGTTAGTTTAACCCCCTTATTGTTATTGTTGTACCACTGTAACCCCCATATTGTTATTATTATGCCATTACATTATTATTTTTAGGTCGTCTAGGATTACATTGTGGCCCCATGGACTCTTACGTATAGAAAGGAGGTTTTTGTCATTTGTAATATTCCCAAATGGGAAAAGCAAGAATAGAGTGCATAAAACTGAAAATATGCAGAAATATAATAGATAAAAGTATGAGACAACAGTATATCCATTCCATTATGAATATCAAAACAAAATGGGTACAAGATATTGAGGAAAATATCACTCAAGTTGGGAAAACAAGCCTCCCATGAAAGCATACACCTAGATGTAAAATGTTGTTAATACATGAAATACAGGAATGTAGAAAAATGCATTGTCTAAGAGAGAATAGAAGATGAAAGGAATAGAAATATATTTATGCTGATATAATGTTCCAAAAATGCTAATGCTCGAGATCCATTCTCCAAAACAGATTTCCAGGACAACCCAGAAAAGGTTTTCAGAAATACACACAATACAAGATATAACAGATTTGGCCCTAGGGCTGAATAATCTCTAGAACTGAATCAATGATGGGAGATGGTTGATATGATATACAATATGGCTGATCCTCCTCCAACAGATCTCCTAAATGAAGGGCTGATCCCTACATAGGAAACCCAAACACTCCAATTAGGGCAATAAACCCACTGTTGCAGCTTCTCTCTAAAATAACACAGTCCTTGCAGGAAACTGCATTGTAGCTGGTGAATGCTACTTGGCCTGGTGCCAAAATATGTAATGAAGCCCTGAAGTCTTCCTCACAAGCCTCTGGATGAAAGGATGATCCCTCCAATGGAAAACTTTCTCAGAAATTGGAGATTTCTCTCCTCCACTGCTAAACCCCTACAACACAACCCAATTCTAAAGAGAACTGCATTGTACATGAGACTAAAGCTTGTCCAAATTCCTAAATGTGGAAGTATAGTGCAAACTCATCCAAGAGATTCTCAATGGAAGAGGTGGGGTTCTCGATCAGGAACACCCTGTGCTAAATAACACATGCAATCTTAGCTAAACAGATGAACAAAGCTATATGTCTAAACAGACCATATATCAAAAATATCAAATATACCAAGATTAATAATATGGCTACCATCCTCTTCCTTTTATAAGATATCAGCTTCCAAACCCTAAGACGCATCAATTAATGACACTACTCCCATTAAATGCGTCTCAATCTAAAAATGCGTTGTCCCTCCATTAATGTCCACTCCTCCATGACAGTGCTATTTACTTGTTCAAATTTGACCCAGTCCACATGTTCGAGCCCCTATTCAGACCTTAGGGTGCTTTATTGAGTTCGAAAGATGATCCAATTTCACATGAGAAGTGGTTTTATTCTTCATAAAGAGATTTATGGGTCTCCCTACCCACTTATTCGCCTAGATATGTGACAAAACAAAAATTTAATATTCCAATTAGTTGTAAGATAATTTTAGGAATATTACAGTCCTCCCCTCCAAAATGTTGCTTTTCCTCAAGCAACTGCAAGGATACTGCAAAATATCCAATGGATATGTCCCCTCCCAAGAATACAAATTTTCCTTTGCTGGATAAACCAAATAGCTCTGATCATGAAGAAGTGGGGGATACATGGAAAGAGTTATATCCTATCCATTGGTCTCCTTAAGGCATGAGAGATGATAAATGTTGGGTGCCTCAACCCCAATGAGAAACTACAATATCCACGCTATCATCCAAACAAAGTGAGCCATACTTGGTAGCTCATAGAAACAACCACCAATCCCCTGCTTATGCAATGTGTAGGGGTTGCATGGCTGAAAATGAAGATAATGTTGTTCAACTTACGTTGTCTCTCTATCCATTTATGACATATTTGGAGCTACTGATCTTGGGCTACAATAATATAGTTCTCATGAAACCAAAAGATACTTGGAATCTCATGATTCCACTCATTGGTTCTAGAGAGCCTTCTTGCTCAATCCTTCATGCATATAGTGAATAGAGTGTCATCACCATATGGGCTCCAAAAGAAACATGGACTCAGTGTCATATGACATATTGGATGCTGACAATAGTCCTTCAAGTGAGACCAACATTGTTCTTCTTCTTGCTGCCTCCAAACATGATGTGATGAGTGGCCATCCAACCACTGGCTTGCTTCCATAAGCTTCTCAAAATCTTGAAAATAGTAGAGGACATTAGGTGTTGGTTGAATATGAACCAAGTAAAACATATCTTGCCCAAATTCCTCCATATAGTGGTCATCCCCATCACTGAATGTAGTCCCAAAAGGACCATGAAATACACAAAGAGGTTTGTTCTCTTGTTGAGAAATGTATTACAAATGCATGGTAAAGGAGTGCATATACATTGTTAGTTGATAAATAAGCATCAAAACACAATCTTTACCATATATTGTAGACAATTTGGTGAAGAGGTCCATAGATGAACCTTCCCATTTCTCCATCAAAAGGGGAAATGATTGTAGCAACCCTGAAGGGTGGTTAATTTCCTCCTCATACATCAAACAAGCTACATATATCTTGATATGTTGGTACAAATCCCCTTTAAGATCCTCCCAATAGAATCCATCCATGATGGTGTGATAGGACTCAACGGAATCCTCATGCTATTAAAAGAGTGCCTCATATGCTACATATAGAATCCACTCCTTGAGCTTCGAGTCTCTAGTCAAGTACATCTTATCATGGAAATAAATGACTCGATCAACCACTCTATCCCTCCCATATACCACTTTCCCATTAAGAACCTTACATGTGAAGAGGTTCTTGGAATATTCCACCAATAGTTGGGACTCCCAATATGGATCTAAGCTTCCCAATAATGAAGGCACTGTAGAAATCTGAATGAAGCACCTATCACATCACAACTCTCCTCTTTGACATGCTCAATGCCAAAGCCACATGTTGGAGTATTGTTACCCCACTTTTTCTTCCTCCCTTGCAGTTGATCTTTCCCAAGACAAGATTGAAGTACATGGAGGTCAGCCTCCTCCTTGAAGGCATTTCCCGTCCAAAACTTCCATAGTTTTTCCAATGCATGAAAGAGTGTTAATAACCTCTTGTCATATTTAGAAATATTCCTCATGTGTGGAAGTATCATATGCTACTCCAAAGCTATGGAGTATCCCCTTGACATCATGCTCATGCCATCATAGATTCTTGATTCATCATTTTTCAACACAAATAGCTAAGTGGGAGATAGCAATGTCCATATCAGAAAATTGTCATTAGGGGAATTTTGAGGTCTAAAATGGGCCTCCTAAGGATATAATAAAATAATAGCTATACCAATAAAATAATATTTATGATTTTTCAATTCACTTTTTGCACCACAATCCATGTAACCATAGTTAAATTCAATTCAAAATTTGTACCAAAATAAAATTAATAAAAAGTTGTATTGATGTGAATATAAATAAGAATGAGCTTTTCAAGAAAAAGTCATTATCACTGAACAACTAATGCATTTGTCATTTGTACTTGAATAACTTAAAATAAAATATAAATATAAATTTATAAATTCTTAATTATACTATATGTTATTAATTAAAATTTATATTATTTAAATTGTATAATAACATGTAATTAATATACTATATAAAAATAATATAATATAATATAATATAATATAATAAATGTATAGGGATATGCATTGTTTCTTTCAAGAAATATGAAATGACAATAATATATTTTTATTCAAAAAGTGTGAAATGACATTTATTATGAGTACTTTAATTTGACTTTAAAAGTACTTAGAGCACTACCATAGTTAACCATGAGTTTTTATCCACCATTGAGGATGTGACAAGTAAGTGCCTTTAACTCAAAATATGCCACCTCAACCATTAGGGATGATGTCATCCCCTAAAATGTGATTGGTTCTCATAAAGTGAATTTTGATTGTACATTTTCTTTAGGAGGCCCATTTTAGACCTCAAAATTCCCCTAATTTCACCTCTCCTTTGAACCCATCAAAGGTTCTTTACGCTGTGATAGCTCCTCCCAAGGCTCCTTCCTTAGCCAAATATATCAATGCTGCACCATGTTGAGAGAACTCTTTATTCATCTTCCAATCAGGGCGTCTCCCTAGTGGAATGCCTCCATGTAATGAAACATCAAGGCCTAGAGCAGGTTGTGTATGTGAGTGGACTGATTTTTCATTGTCCTCACTTCACAAATCCTCCCGCCTCTTTTATGCATCAATATTTTGAAATAGAGAGGGGCGTGTTCTCCTAATTTTATGATGTTGGTCCTCCCCCTTATCTTCTTCTATCTTCAAGAACTCACAATCTGTTAATGATGGTACATGCTACTCATGGACTATGCCTTAATCTCCACATGTGAGATTCCTTGGAACTCCTTGCAAGGGTGCAAGAACTTCTCTCTTTGGAGAAAATGCTCCATCTTCCTCTTCATGAGGTGTTAGATCGGCTTCTGCTGTGACAGTGCTGTTACTTCCATCATGAATGGAGGTTGTCTCATCATCATTAAGAGGCTATTTGTTTAGTTCCTCCTTTGAAAAAGAGATCTCCATGTCTTCCCTTTGAGGAGAGAGCTCTTTCTGAAGTGGGGATCTTACCTCTAGCAAGGTATTCTGCAAGTTTTTTAATCCCCTCTATATTTTTCTGAAATGGATTTGGATTTATAGATTCTTCCAACTCATGCAAAGGTTTTGTTTGTTTATGCTTGGCTAGCTCAACCAAGGAATTTTCAACATGTTTTTCATTAATTCGTTCCACTAACCTCCTAGTGAACCTTGCATAAATGGATATATTTGCATATTTTAATGAAGAAGATTCAATAATCCACCAGGCATAAGCCTTATCTTCAAGGTGCAGCACTGCTACTCTAATGGCTTCATCTTCTGAAACTTGATGTTGCTGAAAATAGCTGTCTAGCTCCTCCACCCAAGCCCTAGCTGAACATTTAGGTGACCCATCAAAAGTAGATAGAAAGAATCTACCCACCTCATTCTTCTTGCACCTTGTGCTTCTATCATGGTTGCTTGGTATTCTATCCTCCTTGATCTTCCAAAACCCTTGAAAGTTTAGATGATCTCCAAATCTCTGAGTTTGAGATTCATACTCTTGAAGATAGTCGCCAAGAGTCTCCTCCTTGGGTACCTCTCCTTCCTCCATCTCTCTTGCTATGTCCTTGGAAATGGTACCACGTTGTAGATCTGATGGTGTAGCTGAATTCTCACACCCATAATGTGAAAATTTGGAGCTTTCTTCTTGTACAAGCCCTCTTGGAGCATCTCTACATCTCTCCATTCTCATCTCTTTGATGTCTCTGCTAATGCACTCCATAGTTCGAAGAAGAAGTTTTGAGAACTCATTCCCTCCTAAAAATAAGTTTTTTCCTTCATATCTTCTATATATATTCTCCTTCCTATGAGAAGCCTCCTTATATGATATAATGGTTGAGGTATGCAGGCTGAGCCAAGATTATGCTCCGATACCACTGTAATATTTCCAAATGGGAAAAGCAGTAATAGAGTGCATAAAACGAAAAATATGCAGAAATATAATAGATCAAAGTATGAGACAACATTATATCCATTCCATTATGAATATAACATAAAATTAGGTACAATATCTTGAGGAAAATAGCACTCCAGTTGGGCAAACAAGCCTCCCATGAAAGCCTACACCTAGATCTAAAATGTTGTTAATACATGAAATACATGAATGCAGAAAATTGCATTGTATAAGAGAGAATAGCATATGAAAGATATAGAAATATGTTGATGGTGATATAATGCCCCAAAAATGTTAATAATAGAGATCCATGCTCCAAAAAATATTTCCCGGACAACCCAGAAAAGGTTTTCGGAAATATACATTATACAAGATATATCAGATTTGGTCCCAGGGAAAAATAATCGTTGCAACTGAATCACTGATGGGAGATGGCCAATATGATATACAATATGGATGATCCTCCTCCAAAAACTCTTAAATGAAGGGCTAATCCCTACACAAGAAACCCAAACACTCCAATTAGGGCAATAAACCCACTATTATAGCTGCTCTCCAAAATAACGTAGTCCTTGCAGGAAACTGTGTTGTAGCTGATGAATGCTACTTGGCTTGGTGCCAAAATATGTAATGAAGCCCTGAAGTCTTCCTCACAAGCCTATGAATGAAAGGATGATCCCTCCAATGGAAAACAAGCTCAGAAATTGGAGATTTCTCTCCTCCACTACTACACCCCTGCAACAGAACCCAATTCTAAACAGAACTGTGTTGTACATGAGACTAAAGCTTGGCCAAATGCCTGAATGTGGAATTATAGTGCAAAATCCTCCAATACCTTATCAATGGAAGAGGTGGGATTCCCGATCAGAAACACCATGTGCTAAACAGCACATGAAATCTTATCTAAACAACTAAAGAAAGCTATATGTCTAAATGGACCATATATCAAAATATCAAATATACCAATATTAATAATATGGCTTCCATCCTCTTCCTTTTATAAGATATGATATTCCAAACCCTAAGCCCCATCCATTAATGACACTACTTCCAGGCAATGTGTCTCCATCTAAAACTATGTTTTCCATCTATTAATGCCCACTCCTCCATGACAATGTTGTTGATTTGGTCAAAGTTGACCCAGTCTACATGTTCTAGCTCTTGTTCATACCTTAGGGTGATTTATTGAGCTAGAAAGATGATCCACTTTCACATGAGAAGTGGTTTTATTCTTCATAAAGATATTTATGGGTCTCCTTAACCACTTATTCACCTAGCTAAGTGATAAAACAAAACTTTAATATTCCAATTAGCTATAAGATAATTTTAGGAATATTACTATCCTCCCTTCCAAAATGTTTCTTGTCCTCAAGCAACTGCAAGGATACTACAAAATCTCCAATGGATATGTCCCCTCCCAAGAATACAAATTTTCCTTTGGTGGATAAGCCAAATAGCTCTCATCATGAAGAAGTTAGGGATATATGGAAAGAGTTAAATTCTGTCAATTGGTCTCCTTAAGGCATGAGATATGATAAATGCTGGGTGCCTCAACCCCAATGAGAAAGTACGATATCCATGCTTTCATCCAAAAAAAGTGAGCCATCCTTGGTAGCTCATAGAAACAGTCACCAATCCCCTACTTATGCAATGTGTAGGGGCTGCATGGGTGAATATGAGAGATATTATTGTTCAACTTACGTTGTCTCTCTCTCCATTTATGATAGATTTGGAGCTGCTGATATTGGGATGAAATAATATTGTCCTCATGAAGCCAAAAGATACTTGGAATCTCATGACTCCACTCATTGGTTCTAGAAATCCTTCTTGCCCAACCCTTCATGCATATAGTGAATAGAGTGTCATCACCATATGGGCTCCAAAAGAAACATGGAATAAGTGTCATATGACATATTGGATGGTGACAATAGTCCTTCAAGTGAGACCAGCGTTGTTATTCTTATTTTTGTCTCCAAACATGATGTGATGAGTGGCCATCCAACCACTGGCTTACTACCATCATCTTCACAAAATCTTGAAAATAGTAGAGGACATTAAGTGTTGGTTGAATATGAACAAGAAAAACATATCTTGCCCAAAGTCCTCTGTTAGTGTCCCGTAATTTGGCAGATTGGCTAAACCAAATGACAAGGTAACATCAAACCAGTCTTTTGAGTCCGAGGACCTAGCCTTCCTAGACTCAGAGAGGGCTCTCTCTATTATGCGAAGGATGTGAACTTGTTCGCTTCGGATGATTGATTTTAGGCTAGTTGTGAAGTGTAATTTGTTTATTTGTTTTGAGTTGGGGTAAGATGACTAAGTAGGATAGGTGGAATGATAGGTCATCAAATCAATAGGGCTATGAGGTTAGGTGAAGTCGAGGGTGTCTAAATGATGAAGTAGAGTGTATTGCAGGGCCGATTTAGCAAGGTTAATGGATCCTTTGGGTGATGTATGAGGTGTAATGAACATTAAGTTTGGGAAAAACTAAGAGATCTTAAACATATATAATCTGAAAGCAATAACTTATGAGTTAGGGAAAACCAATAATCTCTATGAACAATACTCAAACTGATAAACATGTAATATGAACATTCCAGTGATACACAGAAGCATTAGAACTCCTAACTTTAGAAATTCACCTTCAGATTTTTGAGAAAACACATAAAATAAACAAACAACTCAATATATGGAGAGGGAAATCCTAAACAACATATATCAAACTATTTGGAACTTAGAAACAAGTTGGTAAGCATGGGAAAAGGGAAAGATCGAAATGAGATCTCTTTGTCTTAACATAGTCAATCAATATTCCATAGAAAAGCTTCAAAATAGGGTTTTGAAAACTTTAAATAAATAGGGCATACCATGAAGCATATTTATAAGCTAACATACTAACCATTCATGAAACAAAAAAAAACAAGTTTTATTGGGCCTAAGGAGAAATCAAGAATTCCTTAAGATGACTAAAAGAAGAAAACATCAAAACTATAGCAAACAAGAGGTTTGAGGTGCTTCCATAAGCATATCTCAACCTATACTTTTTTGATCTATAGAAACCAAGTAGACCGAAACAAAATGAGGACAAGAAAACATTAACAAGTTAGGAAAACATCACAATTCACCAAGCTATGGAATCCTGCAAGCAAGCTTCTCCAACATCAAGCCACACAAGCCATTTATTCACTTCATAAAACCAATATCTTGTCCAAGCTCATAAAACCATGTATTGCTATTAAACACATCAAGTCCCAACTTCTTACAATGAATCCTCATGTCTTATATAACAAATGAGGATAGGAGAGCCTACTAGAGCATCTAGAAGCCTATTGGCCAAAGAGAAATATCCTAACTTGTCCTTGAGGCTTTGCAAAGCCCAAGACACAAAAATATCTAAATAAATATCTTTTCTGACTATAAATGGAAATAGAATTGAATTTTAGGCCTGACATGCTTAATAAAACTTGAAAAAAACACATTTTTCCCACTCAGCCATAGGAGCGTAGCACATGTGTCAAATAGTGAAAAATTTCCAGGTGCGTAGCGCAAAAATAGGCCCTGTTGCAACAGTCTTTTGGAGGTCTTACCGACATCGGATTTGGCTCCGTGATGGCTCGTTGGAAAGACTGATGAGTCTAACTTCCAAAACGTTTTGAGGTGTGATAAGTGGATGCATTTTACCTACTCAAAAATCAAATCTCCCAACACTGCTCTGTGCGTAACACCTGGTCTGAAAAGGAGGTAGAAAGGTCAAATGTTGATGTTGTTTGACCTTTTGAGGGTGTAAAATTGCTCCAAATGATCTGAAAATTTGTGAGTAGACTATTGCTGATGTGAAAAATCCAAAAATGTAAACTTTGAGAGCTGAAGATGCACCAAAGTTTTGTGTAGCGCCTAGGGTGTTGCGCTCTTAAGGGTCAAAATTTGGAAAAAAACAAAAATTTGTCCAAATTGCCTCAAAATTGGTGGGTAGGTGCCTCATGGATCCTTGGAGACCTGTAGAGAAAATTGGGCCAAAATTCCAAGCCTAGCTTGGTATTTTTTATCATTTGCTGCCGGGCCTTCATTTTTGGTAATTTTGAGCTTCTTCCTTGCAAAGTGATTTCTTTGTTTATAGTGTTGAGTCATTCTCCTTTTCAAGCTCAAGTTTTTGTTAGCCTTCTCTAGTTTGGCCTCTAGATGTATGTTGGTCCTTTCAAGCCATGATTCCCTATCATGCTCAATTTCCATGGAAATTGAGTTTGGTGAGAGGAAATTGTTGTGCTTGGGCTGATTCTTCCTCCCTTTGTTGTGCCAATGCTTTCCTAAGACCCATAGTCCTAGGTCTCTTTCTAGTTTGGCCTTTTTCACCACTATCCTCCTCATAAGTGCCCATGTATTCCTCGAACTGCACTTGTGACCTTTGAGCGTCTCTCCAATATTTGAGAGCCCTTGCTTCATAGATGGCTAGCTGGCCACTCATTTGTTTGTTTTTCATCTGTAAAAAGTGAATGAGATCCTTTGACCTTTCTAACTCAAATTCCAAGTATTTGATATGTGCATTCTGCTCCTGTAGAAGAGAGTTTACTATTTTTGTCTCATTTTCCTCATCACTGTCTATGTGAATGAGCTCAAATTCTCTTTCTTCCTCATGATTGTTGTTTTCTTCTTTCACTTGTTGTTTACCTTTGACTTTCATTGGAGTTGAGGAGGAGTGCATGGCCCCTTTCCCTTTGGAGGCAACATACACATGTCTCTGTCCTCTTTGATAGGTAATGGTGAAAGGTGCAACAAGTTTTATTTGCAAACTATGATCATTAGTTACCTTTGGACTGTTTCCCTCCTCATAGATGATTTCTATGTGTGCATCTTCATTGTCTTGCTCTTGGCTACCCTTTTGATCAACATAATTACTATCCTTTATGATATTACCACTATCAAGATCATTAAGACTGTCCTCCTTTGTTTTTGCACTATTAGAGGCACCTTGATCTGTGTTGGGCACATCTTCATTTCCATGACTGTCTTCTTCCTCATATTTTGACCCACTATATTTACTTTCAAATTGATCCTTTGTAGCACTATTTGCATTCCTTGTAGGGTCACTGTCTTGGGTATCTTCATTACTTGTCCTATTGCTATCATTTTCTTGCATGCTGAAAACAACTTCAAACTTTGTTTCTGGACTGATTTTGAAATTCTTGTCACTGTCATATTTGTTTTATTCATTGATTTCATATGCCTCCTCCTCATTGCTATTTTTTTCTCTTCATGGTCACTACCCTCATCATTTCCTTCAGTACTACTGTCTTCTTCTTTGTTTTCCTCATCCATCTCAGTTTCTACCTCACCATCCTCTCCCTCATTTTTGTCATCTATTTTTTCTTTATTAGAGCTACTGTTAGCTTCTTCAATTGGCACATTAGGAGAAGAGATAGGGGTGAATTCCTCTGTGGAGAAGGCATATGGAGATATGATGGAGGAGTGGAGGTAGGTGGTTGTAGAGTGGAGGGTAGATTCTGTTGAATGAAGGCTTGGGGGTTTGTAAACACATCATGTGAGATGAAGACTTCCCAAGGGATTCCTTGCTGCTCCAACTAGTGTAAGACAATCATTTTGATCAAGGAGTGGTGGATAAGGCTCAGAATTTGGTGGTCATAGCTTCTTTTCTTGACAAGTGAGGCCATCTTGTCAATGCACCAGAAAAGGTAGTATGGTAGGTTCATTATTTTGACTTTGGTGAAGTGCATTAGTAAACTTATATGATATGAGTATATCATGGAGTATCTCCCCTCACAGGTGAAATGTCTGATAATTTTCTTCATTAGCAAGGCATACGTCTCTAGCAAGTGGGAAAAAGGAAAAATAGCCTTGCAGCCTTGTTGACAGCTTGATTTTAGGTAGGGTTCATAATAGCTCAACTCCAACTTATTTTGTTTAAACCATATCTCACCGATGTCTCCTATACCTGTTGCTTTGGAAATGGATTCAGATGAGAGTTCAAGTTTCACTCTGGCTAGGTCAAATTTGTGATTTTGTAAGCCAATGACGAACAATATAGTCAAGTCAGAGTGGCTTTTGACTTGCTGGACCTTTTCACAAAATTGATAACACCCAACATCCTGAAAGTATGAAAGGATCATGGGAGAGGAGGTAATTTGAATGGTGTCTAAGGGCTCAAACCTATTGGCTCTTCCTCCCTTGTGCTAAGGATCGGTAGGTCTTTGAATTTCATCACTGCTGGTGTGAATCTCTACTTCAGACATGGTGGCTGGTTCTTTTAGCGCAAAAGGCCTTTTAAAAACTGTTTGAGGGCCTTTGGGTCAAAGGATGGTAATGAGTGAAGCGAGGGGAAAGTTGTGCAAATGAAGGAAAGATGAAGCTTTTTAGGAGTGTGTTCAACTTTTTCAGAGGTTCTTTTGCTGTCACTAAGTCTCCTCTGGCATACAAAATAGTTTTCTCCTTTGCAAACCCTAACCAAGATATTTAAAACTAATTTTTATGCAGCCTAGGGTTTGGTTTAATTAAGCCTTTAAATATGACTTTACCTAGGCAAATGAAAGCTTTGAAGGCAAGAAAACAAATCACCAAACTTGTGTCTAGACTTTTGTAGAAGCTTTGAAGGTGAAAAACTGAAATTTTGACTCCTTTTAGCAATTTTAGACAAACTCTATCTATGCATAACACTAGTGCGTAGTGCTAGGTCAGCTTGAGTCGGTCGAGCTCACAGGAGAGTAGCGTAAGTGAGTGACGGGACGGAGATGGGCTAGTTGGGCCTTAGGAGTGTAGCGCCGATATGTAACAAGAAGTTTTATGTGCTCTACTGTGTTTGTGTGTAACACCAGCCTAGGTGCGTAGCGCTGGGCTCTGGGTGCACGACGTAGTGTTAAATAACACTGCAGCTACCTCTCCTATGTGTAGTGCTGGCCTCGGTGCGTAACACCTGGATATTTTCACTGATTTGCTTAGAAAATTTCGAAAAATTCTCTCAACAGCTTCCTTTTGCTTGGAGATGACAAATGGTATGGGGGGAAGTACCCAAAATGCCTTTATAACCTTCTTTGAAAGATAAATTTGAAGCCAAACCCACTTTTATAATGTTGATTTCCTTTCACTTTTTCTCACTGTGGTTTAGCCTTTTTTGGTCTTGTAGGTGATGTTTTGATTAAAACATTGTTCTTTTTTCATTGTTGGAGGCCTCTTAAGGTTCTCCTTAATTTTGACAATCTTCCTGAAGGCACCAAGCCCATGCCTCTCAACCTATATTTTGGAAAAAGAACTGTTTTGAACTTTTAACACCTATACACAACAAACTCATTATTTTTGCCATTTCTCCCTTTGACTGTCATTCTGTATTTGAAACATTCTTTCCTTTGACCTTGTCATTATTTCTCTGGAAAAAACACCTTTTTCAACTCTGTGAAGTGTTGTTTATGTATTAGTCATATTTTTGCAGAATAGTCTTTTAACAAAGAGGTCCTTATTGGGAGGTTCAATGTTCTACTATAAACCAGGGGTATATCTGTTTGTTTTTAGGTCACTGTTTCCTTTTGAAGTTTGGATAGCTCCCCTTATCAATAATTACCCATGTTTGTGTATTTTGGCCACTGGAATATGTCTATAGCCGTTCTTTAGAGAAAGAGGGCTTTGAATTTGACATTTCTTGTCTCTTCTTGCTAATACCCTTCATCATGTTTATGCCTTTGGTGTAGTGGAGTATTCATCTTCATGTCTTCCCTCCTTTCTATTCTCTAAAAAACCTAATTTTACCCTTTGCTGAGGTGGATTTAGTGCTTTTCTACCAAACCTTAGGGTAACTGGAAAGCCCTTGAAAACATCTGTTGTGATGAAGGAAGTTTCTTATTCACTATTTTGACCCTCTTTTTCTATCTTCCCAAGCTTCTGAGTTTTTAGGGATACTTCAGAAAAACAAATAGTGCTATCTTCTGAGTTATTAAAAAGGCACTTATCAAACACACTATTTTATGCCTAAAGCCTTCAATGATATTTTTGAAGGGTTTTAGGTGTTCTTTGCCTTTGTAGCCTTAGCATTACTCTATTACTTGGTCAAAACAGTCATGAATCTTAATTCCCAACAAACACATACCTTGTTGCTTTTTTCTAGGTTGTGAATGGTCTTCTCATGATGACCCTCCTTTTTTACCTTACCTCATGGATAATGTGATGGATTTTTGGTCTTCTTTGTAGGAATACAAGCAAAGGGCAACTGTCCCTCTACAAGTTTCATGTTTGAGGCCAAATAACCTTTTAATGATCTTTTTTATTGATGTACATTGTTGCTTATGTGCCACTGTCTTTTATGACCTACATGGACCTTTTGATGGGAAACACTTCATAACACTCCCTCATGAGAGATTTTTTTTGCTTGTAAACTTAAACATGTTTGTATCTTGCTACCAGCTATGGATGCCTTTATAAGTTTTTTAGGCCTCCTTCTTTGACTCTGTTCTGCTATTGACCATTTACAAAACATTTCTGCAGAAATTCTTGGACATGGTAAATTTCTCCTTTGCAAGCTTACTGCTCGATCAAGAGGAAACCTTTGGAGGTCTTTGATGTTCTTTGGCCAATGATAGCCCTCATCCTTGTGTTCTCTTGACTTCACCTTTGAATACTTGTGGAAATAATGCATTTATAATCATGATAGCGCATAACATAGGTGACCCTATTTTACTTATGGTAATGTCCTTGGCATAGGTTTTTTGACCGAAAAAATTTGAATCAGGGCTTGGATGAGAAGACAGGGTTTTTGACACTCTATTATGAACTATCATCCTAGACAACTAGAAAGCTATATTTAATTTAGAGGGCTTTAGAAAGGGAGTTTTGAAATCACCACTGCTTGAGGCATTTGGTGAGTAGGAGAAATGTTTGGTTCACTTGGTGAAATAAGGTATGAAAAATAGAAGGTTTAGGCAAACAAGGACATAGTGTTATAGGAAGAGGTGGAAAACATAGTGAGAGTGAGGGACATTGGTCTTGTCTGGGCGATAGATTGGCCATGCTTTGACAAGGAAATGGGATAAACAGTAAATTTCTCTTTGAGGAGATTTCTTAAACTCACATGATTCTTGAATTCTATTTCTTAGAAATCTAGGACGAAGCATTTAGTCATCTAAACAGGTAAAAATTACCGATGACTAATAGTGGCTCCACTTAGGGAGGGCAGTTCCTTTTCAGGATGTGTCCTAAATTTCAGATCTCTTGGTTTATGAAGACCAGTGCCTCATCCATTGGGTGGTTTTTCTTCTTTTCCTTTGCTGCTAGTCTCCTTGAAATAGTGATTTTGAAAATATGAAAGCATGATTAGCTGAACTTCACTTTTACCTACCCAACCTACTCGCCTAATATTTTTTCTTCCTTGGGTGCACTTGAAATGGAAAAAAAATTGACATTTTATTTTGAAAGTGAAAACAAACTATCTACTTCTACACTTGTCTCTTATGGGAGTTCATATTATGCTATTGAACTCCTCTGATTCTCTACCTATTCTATTCAACTATCAAGGTTAAACTGTTTGACAGGATTTATTCATTAAGCTAAAAACATGAAATTGAAAACATGACTAAATCAGGATTAGACAATTTGATTTATCATGAGTTTGTGGCATAAAAACAAGCTGCACACAAATGCTATTTTTGTACAAAGTAGGACTAAAAAAATCAGGGCTAAGATACATAGTTTGCTATTCATTCTTGTTTTTCTCCTTGGTTTTGTTTTGAGCATCTGGAACCAGTATCTTTCTTTCCTAATCTATTTTATTTGACAAGTCAAGCTTCAATGTTTTGACCAACATTATTTTTACTAACTTATCAACAATAAATTTAAAACATGTTTAGCCATGATTAAGCTAGATAGTTGAACAAGACATTCTTTTTGCACCAGTAGTGGAATTTAGGCTTGCACATTTTCATTATTACTATTTTTTGGGCATGGGGCTATACCTTGTTTTTAATCTGCCCTCTTTTCTATTTTTTCCATGTTTTTATGTTTTCTCTCTTTTTGACTTTTTCTTCACACAATGGTATGTACAATGAGTGAGAAATTTAAAGATAAGGATCTTGACAAATGTAGTGTTTGAGCATCCTGTCTTCAAAAGGATCTCCTAACATCTTTTGGTCGTTCAACTCTTGAAAATAGAAAACATAGTTACCTTTATTTGATAACATGGTATAAATATTATTCCAAGAGTTTTCAGAAAATTCATGATCCCCTTGGTGCTTCTTCTTTTACCTGTTCTCTTCAAATCCGTTTGAGTCAAAGATCCTCTTCAAGTAGGCAAGGTACTATTTATCATCTTTAAAACAAATGATGAAGTCATCCATGTATGCTATAGTAGAGAAATTTAAAACTGAAGGCATAGTTTTTCGGAGAGTATCTTCAGCACTTTCTAGCCCGAGAGGTATTTGTTTAAGCATGCAACTGTCCCAAGGAAATTTGAAAAAATATTTGAGCTAATTGATCTGAAGTGGTATCATCTGATGATAACTTGAAAAACTATCATGCAATGAGATTTGGTTAGAAAACCCTACCCTTTTTGAAGTATGATATTTTTTGGTAAAAAGTTATTTGTTCTTTTGGAAGGGTTGCTCTGGTACTTAAACTATATACAAAGCCTATGTCCCTTTTCCTTCTTTCTAAGTGAACTCAACTACTCAAAAATTTTTTGATTCTTTTTCAAAGGAAGGCTTTTTAGAACAATGGATGTGTTACAAGGTTTTAGACGAGCTTGCCTACACACATAAGCATTCTGAAATTTTTTGCACAATCTTGTATTCCTTTGTTTTGTGTGCAGTGATAAAATTTTGGACAGCTTAATTATTTCAGGCTTCTTAAGTTTACCTATGCTATATTTTTCTATATCAGCTTCAGCAAAAATTTATTTTGGATTTGTAGCAATATTTGTGAAAATTGATAATTTTTCTAAAAAAGAAATTTTTTTGGATGATGAAGTATCTAGGTAAGGTAGAAACATCAGACTGTCTTGTTCCAGATTCCCAAAGATTTTTGTTTTGTGAAGGTGTTTCATTTTTTTCAGATTAGCAAAAGGAAGAAGTTGTGTTCTTGTGATTTGTCTTTCTTTTGAGCAACATGTTCCTTTTTCTAAATTGATTCTTGTTTCTGAAATTTCATTTTCAATTTGCAGGAAATTAGTTTTAGTTTTATTATCTTGTGGTGTTTCAGGATCGTGATGGTTTTGATTGTTCAACTCATCATAAAGGAAGTGATCTGATTGTTTTAATGTGCGTAGCTCTTCAAAATTTTCATTTACTTGCTCACCAAGGTCATTTTCAATATACAAGATGAGTGAGTCCAACTCTGAATGAATTGAATATATAGAGGTGTTGTTGGGTCTATCTAGGATTCTTACCATATATTTCATATGATATTCCCAGTAGAGTCTCCTAGTTTGGTTAAAAAGTGGGATGGTAGCATAAGACATATCAAGTTGGAGGTTTCCCAGAAGTTTAGCTCCCCTATATCGGGACAAAAGCAAGCCATATTTGGGGGGAATGTCAGCCACGACTATATCCATTACTAGGCTCTTAGAGGGGATTTGTGTCAGATTGACACATAAGTCCTTGATCAGGCCCAAGCATTTAACTCTGCTTGAATCGAAGGAATATAGATCTTTGTAGGGCCTGTTTATATCTAGGCCCAATCTTTCCATCACTACCTTTGGCATGAGGTTGTGGGAGGCACCAGAGTCTAGCATGGAATTATGTAGGATTTTGTTGTGTATGTTCAGGCTAACATAGAATGGAGGAATGGCTCCTTCTTGGTATTTCCCATCTATTTCGGGTCCAAACAACAGTTCTGGTTTATCATCTGTCAAATTTAGAGTGTTGGTATCATTTCCTATGTTTAAGACTTTCAAGACTTGGGAGCGGTATATATCTTGAGCTACCAGTTTAGTGAGAGGGATGGTTGTTTTGATTTTAGAGATCTCTCCTTAAAAACTGAAAGGTACTTGAGTTTTAGAAATATTTACATCAGTTTTATCGGCCATAAATTTCTCCACATTTTTTATTTGCTGATTTTGGTTCGGGGCTTTGTTCATTAGAGTTTTCTCAGGGCCACTAGCAGAGGTGCTAGGATAGCTTATCTCAACTCCTGGTTAGCTATTTTTATCCTTTTTGGGATCTGTTTTCTTAGCCATGGTGTTGTTATTGTCTGCTTTTATTTTAAGAATATTTTCGGGATTTTTCCTAACAGTAGTGTTTGAGTTGTTTTTCCTGGAGTTGTTTTGGTTTTTCTTACTCGTAATATCATATCATATATGGAATTCCATTATGGTATTTTCTAATCCCATTTCACGATCTTCAGAATCTTCATATCTTGTTTCATCTTGGTTTGAGGAGAAAAAACCTTGTTCTTCTTCTGTGAGAAAAACCTCACCCTCATTGTTAGAGCCTATTAAGTTTAGATGATTCTCATCTGGTTGTTCAATATCTCTTTCCCCTTTTTCATTTTGGTTATCTTGGAAGGGTGGCCTGATTTTTTGATCATTTTCTCTTGGTATGTTTTGGGGTGGGTATCTTCTAAAATTTTGATTCCGGTTTCTGTTTTGGGGATTTGTTTGGTTTTCCCTAGGGGGTGTTCTTTCTTTTATGATTATTCTCTCCATCATTCTTTCCATGGTCCTAAGAAGGTTGTCCATCTTGGAATCAGATGAGGAGGTAGAGGGCATGGTGTAATCTTTGTATGTTACCCTCTTTTCTGATATTAGCTTAGCTCTTTTTCCAATTAAGTTGGCCTCTACACTTATAGCTCCTTTTTGCATGTCTTCTAAAGTTAGGGTGTTGTGAAACCAGCTCCAAAAATAGAAGAAAAGAGATAGAAACACCTTAGAAATAATCCGCTTCGAGGGGGAAACCTCCACTACATTCATTTAATGAACCATTCTTGGATGATACAAATTACAAAACCTCCTTTCTATATATAGGAGTCCATGGGGCCACAATGTAATCCTAGCCGACCTAACAATAATAATTTAAGGGCACAATAACAACAATATGGGGGTTACAGGGGTACAATAATAACAATAAGGGGGTTACACTAACAACAATAAGGGACTATACTAGTAATATAGGGACCTAACATGCCCCTCTCCTTCAAAAAAGTGTTGTCCTCAACGCTTGAGTAGCTCTGGGTGCTTCTGTATAAAATTCTCATCCTCCCATGTAGAATCTTCGGTGGGTAAGTTCTTCCACTTGATGAGATACTCTGAAATTGATCGATTCCGTAGTTGTCGAGTTCTTGTTTCCATGACCGCTTCAGGTTCCAATATGATTTTTCCTTCCTCATCAAGTTTTGGCAATATTGTTTGAACTGGAAGATTTTTACCTATAACCTTCTTTAAGCATGAAACATGGAAAACTGGATGCACTCGTGAAGAAGCAGGAAGCTCCAATTTGTATGCCATAGTATTAATCTTTTGCAACACCTTGTAAGGACCATAGTACTTTGGCGATAATTTATTATCATTTTTAGCTTGCTTGAGGTACATTTGTTTGTATGGTTGTAGTCATAAAAATACCCAATCTCCTACATCAAAAATTTTCTTGCTGCGATGTTGATTTGCCTGTTGTTTCATTCGATTTTGTTCCAAATTCAGGTTATCCTTTAAGAGTTGGAGAAATTTTTGTTGATGCTCGATGTGGTATTCCACTGCTTGAACCTTCGAATTTTCTCTTAAATATGATGTGATAGATGGTGGATAATATCCATAAAGTTCCATAAATGGGGTCATTTTTGCTGCAGTATTGAAGAAAGTGTTATACCACCATTCAGCGAGAGGTAACCACTTGACCCATTGTGTTTGTTTATCAGATACAAAATAACGAAGATATCCTTCCAAACATTTATTTAAGATCTCAGTTTGACCATCAGATTGAGGATGATAAGATGAGCTATGAGATAATTGAGTACTGAAACAAGAAAATAACTCTGTCCAAAATTTTCCAGTAAAAATGGGATCCCTGTCCCTCACAATAACCCTTGGGTTTCCATGTAGCTTTTGAATTGTGTCCATAAATTTAGTAGCAACTGTACTTGCTTTAAATGGATGAGATAATGCACAAAAGTGTGCATACTTGGTAAGTCTATCAACTACCACCATGATGACACTCTTTCCTTCGAACTTAGGTAAACCTGTGATAAAATCCATTGAAATCTCCTCCCAGCGTTGACTTGGAATGGATAAAGGTTGTAGAAGTCCCGGGGTCTTAATTGTTTCCACTTTATTCTGCTGGCAAACCAAACATTCCGCCACAAACTTTTGAATATCAGATTTAAGGCCATCCCAAAAAAATTCTTTCTTCACCCTGTGGTAAGTTTTTAAAAATCTTGAGTGTCCTCCTAAAGGAAAAGTGTGCAATTCCAAAAGAATCTTTTGTTTTAGTTGGGAATTCTTACAAATATATAAGCGATCTTTGTACCATAAGGAATCATTTTTCCAACTAAATGTATTAGATGTACTAGGATCTTGCTGCAACTTTTGAATGAATATCCATACTTCTTTGTCCTTCTTCCATTCATCTCTTGCTTCAGTTATCCATTCTGGTTGGATAATGGAAATGGAAAAAAGCAATACTTCCACCTCTTCATTCTTTCTTGAGAGTGCATCTGCAACAACATTAAGCTTCCTTTTTTTGTAGATTATTTCAAAGTCATAACCCAACATCTTTGTGACCCATTTTTGCTGCTCTTCTGAAGATAGTATTTGTTCCAAAAAGTTTTTAAGACTATCATGATCAATTTTTACCTTGAAGTGTCTTTCGATTAGGTAAGTTCATCATTAATTTAGTGCACGCAGTATTGATTTCCTTCTCATAAATAGGTTTTTGTAAATACTTTCCTTTGATTGGATGAATTTCAAAAGCAATGGGTCTTTCTTCCTACATTAAAATAGCACCAATTCCATTTCCTGAGGCATCACATTCCACAATAAAGGTTTTTGTGAAGTTTGGCGTAGCTATGGTTGGTGCTAGGCACATTGCCTCTTTAAGATGTTCAAAGGCCTTAGTTTCTTTAGGAGTCCATGAAAATGCATCTTTATTCAATAATGTTGTTAGAGGTGTTGCTATTCTCCCACAATTATTAACAAACTTGCGATAATACCTTGTTAACCTGAGAAATCCTCGCAACTACTTTATGGTTTTGGGGAATTTCCATTCCTTAATGGCTTTAATTTTTTTAGGGTCTACCTTAACACCCTCGTGAGATACAATATGACCCAGATATTCCACCTCTTGTACTCCAAAGAAACATTTGGATGTTTTTGCATATAATTGTTTCTCCTGCAATAGTTTGAGCACGCTGTCAACATGTTCAATATGTGTTGGAAATGTTGTCATTGATGGAAAAGGAGATAAAAAAAAGGAGCACCTAAAACAGCAACAAAGTAGTGAGATAGCAGAGACAAGTAGTGGATTAGTGGGCTCAGAAGTGCATAGGCTGCATAGGACTGCAAAACAAAGGAGAAGGGCCAATCGATTGAAGATCTAGCCACTAGAAAGTTGTAAGCACTCCATTGTATAATGAAGATTCGTTTCAGCGTTAACGTGCATTTGTCAAGTTGAGTTCTGTGTGAATTTTGTCTTGAGAATCTGCTTGTATGTTCAGTAATGAGAATGTGTTCCTAATGAATCCTTGTGACCAATACGAACATTGTGGATACGCCGTTGAACCCTCAGTGGAACACAAATTGACTATGTGGAATGTATGAGCTGTGTGAGCTTTGTGTAATTAGATTTATTGTGATCCTACGTGGGATTGGAATAAATTGATGTTACTGAAAGTCATTGATTATGCTTAGCCATACTTGTAGTTACCAGCATGGTAAATTGCGGTGGAAGATTGTGTTGAAAGGCTTCACCTTTGTCTTTATAAACTTGTATATAAGTTTAACTGGATGCTCCATGCTCCAGAACCAAGGCGATAATATGGTGTAATTTCATAAACTCCTGAAGGCTCATAGTCATACACCTCTGTGTAATGGCACAATTCCCGCTGTATGCTTCTGTGTAAGTATGGAAGGTCTAACGATGCTGTGGTATTGATTAGTCTATGAGTCTTGGTGTTGACTGTATGATAGAACCCTTTTAAATAATAAAGGCGGAACCTTGTACGAGACCAGAACCCTGCGTAGAAGAGCGGAACCGAGACCGGGTGAACAGTGAAGGCGATTTCCGGGTTTCATCACACCGCTTTCACGGAGCGAGCGGTATTTTCAAATTCGGAGTGATTCCATTGAGTATTAGAAACGTGGCGTTGGGCGAAGTTCCAAAACCACCATTTAATGCACGCCATCGCGCATTAATCAGCGACCAAAGACGCAGAGCGATATTGACACAAGTCGTCGATCTAGATGGAAGTGATCTGACGGTGATCATATTGGGAAGATGTGCAAAGGTTAACTTAAGGTATGGGCGTGTGTATTTGATTGATTTCGTCAATTGTATGGTGGGGCCCAAGCATACGAATGTGTTGATTATTGTTAATATTTGCGCATTTATTAATCTTTGGGGTCATAGTTATAAGGTTCGAACATTTAGTTATGAGGTGTGAAGGAAGCCCCCGAAATGAAATAATAACTGTCGGGTTTATTTAAATATCAAAGGTATTGGGTCACATGAGGGTTGTATATTATATCAGTTGGTACTAAGCCCATCAACACATTTCTTAATCTAATTCTATGAATTCGATAATTGAACCTGAAGGAAGGATCAAGAAGGATCCCTTATTGAATTAATAGAATGAACCAAGATATTGACCTATTCAAATTATGGGTTGGTTGGGAAAATAAATTTGAATGTATTTCATACAGAGGTTGAAATTTATTATAAAGGTCGAAGGTTGACCCGAATTCTTACAAGTACATTGATAAAGATTCGGCATGCAAAGGTGGCCACTGCAGAAATTAAAAGTATTGAAATTTCCCAACAGTGATATTAAAAGATAGTTATATGTACAACTATTATACAACTGCAATGAAGAAGAGAGCCTACAAGAACGAAAGAGAGAGAAACAACAGCAGAAAAGACAAATCCAGTCAAGCCAAAATTCAGAAAAGAAGCTGAGTGAAATTGAAGTGTGTAACTGAAAATCTGAATGTAAATGTTGTAATTAAATTTTTTATTGTTTGTGATGCATTGGCAAGTATCCTTAGGAAAAGAAAAATCCCACTGTAGCATGGAAATTTGTACATATCATTATAATTTTAAATTGAGTTGGATAAAGGAATGAGAAGACAGAAGCCAAAGAGTCATGACTGTGCACTCAAAATTCCTTGTGAAATACAAACAGTCATGTGAGGAACTCTATAAATAATATCAACTGGATATGCATAAGAGAGGTTAGAGAGAGTAAATATAGAGAATGTTGAGTATAGAAAAGTGAGGCAGAGAAGATTAAGAAAAGAAGAGCAGAAAGAGATGCTACAGAACAGAGCTGATATCTGAGGTAAATCAGCAAACATTCAATTTGATAAATTGAGGAAGTTGGAGCTTCCCTATCAAGTTGCAGCTTGATAGCTGTCAGTTGTAGCTGACTGAGGTTGGAGCCTCCTGTAGGTTGGTGCCTGCAGAAAAATAGTGGTGAGAGGGAGTTGGATCTTGCCTTTGCATCACAACAATAATAAGATGTGATTTTCTCCCTTTATGGGTTTCCACTTACATCTGTTATCTATATGTGTGTTTCTTATGTGTTGATGTAATTATTTCAATCTACTTAAATTTTTTCTGCTCTCAACATATGTATGGTGTTACATTAATTTAATATTGGCTGCAAAATTTTAAGACTGTTCACATATTAAGCTGTAAATAAGTTTGGTGAATTTTTTTAAAAGGCTCATGTATGTATTAAACTGATTCACCCCCCCCCCTCTCTTAGTTTAATTAAAGATTCAACAATTGGTATCCGAGAAGGTTCCTTTGTACCAGTATAACAACTGAAAGGAGTTCCTAGGTTCCCAAGATGGCTAGTAAAGAAGGATGCTCAACCAATAAAGCCCCTTTTTTCACTGGTGAAAATGGAAAATCAAAATGAGGACATACATAATGTCTCTAGGAATAGAATTCTAGGCTGCTGTGGAATTAGGATATGCCCCAAAGGCAACTGACACAGAGAAAGAAACAAAACAAGATTTTGTGGCTAATGCAAAAGCCATGAATTCCATCTTGAATGGATTGTGTGAAGCAGAGTTTATTAAAGTAATGCACAAAGACACTGCCAAAGAAATTTGGGATACTCTGGAGAACATCCATGAGGGAGACAAGAAAGTAAAGAATTCCAAACTTCAAGTCTATAGAGCCCAGTTTGAGAACTTAAAAATGAATGATGATGAAGACATTGCCAGTTTCTTCCTAAAAGTTGAAGAAATTGTTAACAATATGAAAGCTCTTGGAGAAACCATGCCAGAAAGTATAATTGTGCAAAATATTCTAAGATCTCTTCCATCCAGGTTTAATCCCAAGGTGTCTGCAATAGAAGAAACAGCTGATTGGGAGACCTTGACCATGAACTAGCTACTTGGAAATCTAACAGCTTATGAGATGAGACTCCCATAGAAGAAGCCGAGTACAAGGGAGGTAGCCTTTAAAACATAAAAGAAGAAAGAAGAAGAGGGAGACATATGCTCTTGCTCGGATGAAGAAGAGGCAAAATTTGTCAAGAAACTGGATAGAGGCTCAGGTAAATACAAAGGTAAACGTCCTTTCAAGTGCTTTAATTGTGGAAGAGTTGGACACTATGCTGCTAAGTGTCCTCACACGAAAGTAAGGAATCCGGCTCAAGAGTCAGAGAGAAATACATCAAAGAACTGGCAGAAAGGAAAGAAGTTCAACAGAAAATCCTTCTATGCTCAACAAGACAGCAGTACATCTGAAGATCCAGATGAACTCTCAAGTGAAGATGGAACCTATGAATTTTTATTGATGGCTATAGAAGAAATTGAAGGACTCCTACTAGAATATGAAGAAGAAGAAGGTGAAGTTGACCTTGAGGGGGAGCTAAGAAGCGATCTGGAAGAGATTGATAGACTCAAGCTGAAATGCAGAAAAAAAAGGACATTCTCCTCAAGTTTGTACGAGAAGAATAGAATTCAGAAGTCCTGATGCAGCTAAAGCTAGAGCTTGAAGAAGCCAAGAAGATCGAGGACATGTTACTTAAGAAAATCAAAGAAAAAACTCAGGAACAAGAAAACTTGGAAGAAGTAGTATGTCTCAAGAAGAATTTAGAAAATGCTCAAAGGAAATTGGTTATAAACTCTTCTCAAAAAACAAGCTCTAGTAAGTTGAATGAAATTCTGGTTGCTCAAAGATCCCCTATGATAAAAACCGGAATAGGCTATGAAGGAGAATCAAGTAAAGGAAAAGAAAAGGTTGACAGAGAGATTATTTTTGTAAAAGAAAATAAGAATGGTGAAGCAGCTCAAACAATTCCTACAAAAGAAGAAACCTGTAATAAGGAAGACAGAGATCAGAAGAAACCACTAGTAGAAAAGAATGTAATAAATACTAAGACCCCTGAGTATGTAAAATTTGGAAACCATCAAAGGAGATTCTTCCCTCCTATGAAGAATGCCATTTGTTATGCTTGCCACAAGCTGGGACACATTGCTGCATATTTTCATGCAAGGAGGAGTAATTCAAACCAGCAAAAGATGAAAACATTGAAGAGACTACCTCAAGCAAACAAATGGAAGAGACAACCTTACATCAGGTATGCAAATAGTTTCTATGGTTACTGTTTTTATTGTAAGGAATTTGGCCATAAAATCATTGAGTGTAGAAAGTATGGACAAAGATTGAAGTTTAACACCTCAAGGAGGTTTATGAATCCAATAAATTCTGTTCATACTCATAATTCTACAAAAATTATGATCAAATTTTGTGTATGCAATCAAGTTGGACATATACCTTCCAAATGTCCTCGAAGAAGATGTAGTTCATCACCTCACAAAAGATACCAAACAAAAGGGTGCCTCCAGTGGATAAAGAAGGTGAATAAATGTGACTTGGGTCTAACTGCTCAAGACCTGAAAAGCCAGTGGTATTTGGACACTGGCTGCTCAAAACACATGACTGGAGACAGAAGCAAGTTTATAACTCTTGATGAAAAGAAATCTGGCAATGTTACTTTTGGCAATGATAAATCAGGTAAGATCAAGGGAAAAGGCTCGGTCAGCATAGACAATGGTAGAGGAAAGACGCAAGATGCACTATTTGTAGATGGGCTGAAAGCAAATTTACTAAGTGTCAGTCAGATGTGTGACAAAGGCTGTGAATTTATTTTTAGAGCACAAGATTGTGAAGTCAGATCAAGCACCACAGGTAAGACTCTGCTCAAAGGAGTTTGAACAGAGAGTAATGTTTACATTGTGAAAGAGGAAGATGAAGCATGTCATCTTAGAAAACTAGAAGAGTCATGGTTATGGCATAAAAGGTTGGGACATCTCAGCTTTGATCACATCATCAGACTAAGAAAGAAGAAAGCTGTCAGAAACATGCCAGAAATAAAGAGGCCTTCTAATACCATATGCAAATCATGTCAATTAGGCAAACAGACTCACACATCCTTCAACGCCAAAGATGAGTTATCAACAAGGAGACCTCTACAGCTTGTGCACATGGATCTGTGTGGACCTGCAAGAACTAAAACTCCAAGTGGAGAATCCTAATTCATGCTGATAATAAATGATTTCTCCAGAATGACATGGGTTGCATTTCTCAAGAATAAATCAGAAGCTCTTGAAAAATTTAAGATCTTCAAAGCATTAGTAGAAAATCAAACAGGATGCAAGATGAAATGCATCAAATCAGACAGAGGAGGTGAATTCACAGATTATGACTTTGCTGACCTATACAATGAACATGGGATAAAGCAACAATTTACTATTGCAGGAACACCTCAGCAAAATGGAGTAGCAAAGAGACAAAACAGGTCTGTACAACAAATAGCCAGAGCCATGATGCATGAAAGTAATATTTCTTAGACCTTTTGGGCAGAAGCAATACACACAACAGTGCATATCCTTAATAAAGCTCACTTAAGGCCAAGAAGTGACAAGACTCCCTATGAACTATGGCATGGAAAACCAGCTTCAATCAAACATTTTAGAATCTTTGGAAGAAAGTGTTACATAAAGAATAATGATGAAAATCTTGGGAAATTTGATGCAAGAGCAGATGAAGGGATATTTCTAGGATATGCATCCAAAAGCAAAGGGTACAGGTGCTACAACAAGACTCTTCGAAAATAAGTAGAAAGCATTGATGTGAGATTTGATGAAGAACTTCCAAACAATACAAGAGATACAGACTGTTGCAGTCCATCAGACAACCATGAAGAAGAAAACCAAGGCGATGAGGAAACAAGCAAGACAACAGAAGATACAAAGCTGAGTTCTAAAGCTCCCTCAAGATATACTCAGAAAAACCATCCTAAAGATCAAATCATTGGAGACAAGAGAGTAGGGGTCCAAACAAGAAGGAAGCTAACAGAACAAACTGAAGAGGTATACATACCCATGTTGTCACAAATAGAGCCAAAGAAATTTGAAGAAGCCATCAAGGACAAGTCTTGGGTAAATGCTATGAATGAAGAATTGGACCAAATTGAGAAAAAACAATACATGGGAATTAGTTCCTAGACCCACTGAGAAAAATGTCATAGGCTCAAAATGGGTATTCAAAAATAAAATGAATGAGCAAGGACAAGTAATCAGGAATAAAGCCAGACTGGTCTGCAAAGGATACTCACAAATCGAAGGACCTGATTATGATGAAACATTTTCCCCTGTAGCCATAATGGAAGCTATCAGAATGTTCCTGGCATTTGCATGCTACCAAAACTTCAAGGTATATCAAATGGATGTAAAATCTGCATTTCTGAATGGAGACTTAGAAGAAGAAGTCTACATGGAACAACCAGAAGGCTTCTCATTACCAGACAAAGAAGAATATGTATGTAGACTGAAAAAGGCTCCTCGTGCTTGGTACTCAAGACTAGATAAATATTTGCAAAAACAAGGCTTTAAGACAGGTGGAGTAGACAACAATCTATACATAAAAGCCCATGAAAATGAACTCGTGATTTTTGTAGTATATGTTGATGACATTATGTTTGGAAGAAACAGAGATGAACTTGCAAAAGGGTTTGCTGAGGAGATGAAGTCAGAGTTTGAGATTTCCATGATTGGAGAACTCAGTTTCTACTTAGGACTTCAAATTCAGCAAAAGAACATAGGCACATTCATCTCACAAGAAAAATACTTAAAATAAGTGTTGAAAAAGTTCAAAATGGAGGACTGCAAACCTGTGTCAACTCCCATGATCACGGGATGTAAGCTGTGTGCTGATGATGGGTCTACTGATATAGATAAAAAACTATACAGATCCATGATAGGAAGTCTATTGTATCTGACTGCATCAAGACTAGACATCATGCTAGTAGTAGGACTAGTGGCTAGATATCAAGCAACACCTAAACAAAATCACCTTCTTGCAGTAAAAAGAATATTCAGATATCTACAAGGAACAACACTGTATGGGCTTTGGTATCCTAAAGGCAAAAACTTCACTTTGACAGCATACACAGATGCAGATTGGGCCAGCTGTGTAGATGACGGGAAAAGCACAAGTGGAGGTGCTTTCTATTTAGGAGAAATTCTAGTGGCATGGTTAAGAAAGAAGCAAACATCTATCTCTCTATCTACAGCAGAAGCAGAATATATAGCAGCAACAGCATGTTGTACACAAGTCATGTGGATGAAGAAAACTCTCCAAGACATGAAGGTAAGCATTGATGAACCTATCTCAATCAAATGTGATAATACAAGTGCTATAAGTATATCTAAAAATTCTTTGCTTCACTCAAAAACTAAGAATATTCCAATCAAGTATCATTTTCTCTAAGAACAAGTGGCTCAGAAGATAGTAAAGCTGGAGTATGTGCCAACAAAATAACAAACAACAAATATATTTATCAAACCTCTTGCTAGAGAACCATTCGAATATTTGAGAGATAGACTAGGGGTAGTATCTGTAGATGCTACTCTCTGATATAAAGAGAAAGCACAGTTTCAGGGGGAGAACAGAAATGAAAATATCATTCTAGGGGGTGATCATCCAACAAGGAAACCATGAAACGGGTCCTCAGGATCAAAGGCTTATGGAAAGAATACATCCAGCATATAGGAGTCAATGAAAAGGCTAAAGGATCAGAATTTTAGATTTAATCCACAATGTGGAGCAGCAGGGTATAAAGTCAGAAGATCTAAGAGACAGGAAATGCACAAAATGTTGAAAAAGGATAAAAACACATGATTAAAGGATAAAATCTACACCAAGAAATGTGCAACCCCTTGCCATTGATGTCAAAGGGGGAGGAAGAGCTAGCAACAGAAGGAAGGGTCCTAAAAGGAAAACAGAAGAAGTATATTGCCATCAATGCCAAAGGGGGAGATTGTTGGAAATGTTGTCATTGATGGCAAAGGAGATAAAAAAAAAAGGAGCACCTGAAACAACAACAAAGCAGTGAGATAGCAGAGACAAGCAGTGGATTAGTGGGCTCAGAACTGAATAGGCTACATAGGACTGCAAAGCAAAGGAGAAGGGCCAATAGATTGAAGATCTGGCCACTAGAAAGTTGTAAGCACTCCACTGTATAATGAAGATTTGTTTCAACGTTAACGTGCATTTGTCAAGTTGAGTTCTGTGCAAATTTTGTCTTGAGAATCTTCTTGTATGTTCAGTAATGAGAATGTGTTCTTGATGAATCCTTGAGACCAATACGAACCTTGTGGATACGTCGTTGAACCCTTAGTGGAACACAAATTGACTATGTGGAATGTATGAGCCATGTGAGCTCTGTGTAATTAGATTTATTGTGATCCTGCGTGGGATTGGAATAAATTGATGTTACTGAAATTCATTGATTATGCTTAGCCATACCTGTAGTTACCAGCATGGTAAATTGCGGTGGAATATTGTGTTGAAAGGCTTCACCTCTGTCTTTAGAAACTTGTATAGAAGTTTAACTGGATGCTCCATGCTCCAGAACCAAGGCGATAATATGGTGTAATTGCATAAATTCCTGAAGGCTCGTAGTCATACACCTCTGTGTAATGGCACAATTACCGCTGTATGCTTCTGTGTAAGTATGGAAGGTCTAACGATGCCATGGTATTGATTAGTCTATGAGTCTCGGTGTTGAATGTATGATAGAACCCTTTTAAATAATAAAGGAGGAACCTTGTACGAGACCAGAACCCTGCGTAGAAGAGCGGAACCGAGACCGGGTGAACAGTGAAGGAAATTTCCAGGTTTCATCACACCGCTTTTGCAGAGCGAGCGATATTTTCAAATTCGGAGCAATTCCATTGAGTGTTAGACACGTGGCATCAGGCGAAGTTGCAAAACCGTCGTTGAATGTGCGCCATCATGCATTAACCATCGACCAAAGACACAGAGCGATATTGACACAAGCCGCCGATCTGGAGGGAAGCGATCTAACGGTGATCATATTGGGAAGATGCGTGAAGGTTAACTTAAGGTACGGGTGTGTGTATTTGATTGATTTTGTCGATTGTATGGTGGGGCCCATGCATACGAATCTGTTGATTATTGTTAAGATTTGTCTATTTATTAATCTTTGGGGTCATAGTTATAAGGTTCAAACATTTAGTTATGAGGTGTGAAGGAAGCCCCCGAAATGAAATAATAACTGTCAGGTTTATTTAAATATCAAAGGTATTGGGTCACATGAGGGTTTTCTATTATATCAGTTGGTACTGAGCCCGTCAACACATTTCTTAATCTAATTCTATGAATTCGATAATTGAACTTGAAGGAAGGATCAAGAAGGATCCCTTATTGAATTAATAGAACGAACCAAGATATTGAACTATTCGAATTATGGGTTGGTTGGGCAAAGAAATTTTAATGTATTTCATACAGAGGTTGAAATTTATTATAAAGGTCGAAGGTTGACCCGAATTCTTACAAGTATATTGATAGAGATTCAGCATGCAAAGGTGGCCACTGCAGAAATTAAAAGTAATGAAATTTCCGAGCAGTGATATTAAAAGACAGTTATATGTACAGCTGTTATACAACTGCAATGAAGAAGAGAGCCTACAAGAACGAAAGAGAGAGACACAGCAGCAGAAAAGACAAATCCAGTCAAGACAAAATCCAGAAAAGAAGCTGAGTGAAATTGAAGTGTGTAACTGAAAATCTGAATGTAAATGTTGTAATTAAATTTTTTATTGTTTTTTATGCATTGGCAAGTATCCTAAGGAAAAGAAAAATCCCACTGTAGCATGGAAATTTGTACATATCATTATAATTTAAAATTGAGTTGGATAAAGGAATGAGAAGATAGAAGCCAAAGAGTCATGACTGTTCACTCAAAATTCCTTGTGAAATAAAAACAGTCATGTGAGGAACTCTATAAATAATATCAACTGGATATGCATAAGGAGAGTTAGAGAGAGTAAATATAGAGAAGGCAGAGTATAGAAGAGTGAGACAGAGAAGATTAAGAAAAGAAGAGCAGAAAGAGAAGCTACAGAACAGAGAGTTTGTCCTCAGGAGTAAATCAGTAAACACGATCATTTTAGTAAATCGAAGTTAAGACTTCCACTCAAGTTACTTGACTTGACAATTGTAGGTTAGCAAACATCTTAAAGGTTGGAGCCTCCTATAGGTTGGTGCACAACGAAGAAAAAAGTGGTGAGAGGTAAGACACCTTGCATCCTGGCAATAAGATGTGATTTTCTCCCTTTATGGGTTTCCACTTACATCTGCTGTCTCTATGTGTGTTTCTTATGTGTTGATGTAATTCTTTCAATCCTCTTAAATGTTTGCTGCTCTCAACATAAGTATGGTGTCACATTAATTTAATATTGTCTGCAACATTTTAAGACTGTTCACATATTAAGCTGTAAATAAGTTTGGTGAAATTTTTTAAAAGGCTCATGTATGTATTAAATTGATTCACACCCCCCCCCCCCCTCTTAGTTTAATTAAATATTCAACAACATGATCCTTCCAAGACCTGTTGTAGATTAGTATATCATCAAAAAATACTAGCACAAATTTTCTAAGGAAAGGTTTGAAAATAGAATTCATCAACCCTTGAAATGTAGAAGGTGCATTGGTAAGGCCGAAAGGCATGACCAAAAATTCATAATGACCCTCATGAGTTCGAAACGCTGTTTTTGGAATATCTTCAATCTTCATTCTAATTTGATGATATCCTGAACGAAGATCCAAATTGGTAAAATAAATTTCTCCATGTAATTCATCCACTAATTCATCAATCACAGGAATGCGAAATTTATCTTTAATGGTGAGCTTATTGGGCTCCCTATAATCCAGACACATGCGCCATGATCCATCCTTCTTGTGTACCAATAATACAGGAGAAGAGAAAGAACTTTGACTAGGTTGAATTATACCCACCTCTAACATTTCTGCAATCATACATTAATTTCGCTCTTTTGGACATAAGGATATATAAGGCTGGATGTTTGGAGGAACACTTCCTGGAATCAAATGAATAGCATGATCACGATCACGAATAGGTGGGAGTCCTTTGGGTGTTTCAAACACCTTATAATGATTGTCCAAGACTTGTTGGAGATCCATAGAAATAGATGATTTTGATGTTGGAACTTCTAGTGGGCATAATTGTGCAATTACGCCTCGTTGTTCTTTCTTTAGAAGCTTTGTCATGAAATTACAGCTTATTATCTTTCTAAACTTCCCTGCAATACCCCATAATTCGACTTCCTTTCCTTCTGAAAAAAATTTCAAGAAAAGTTCTTGAAAATTAAAAGCTATCGTACCCAAATATTGTAACCATTGTACTCCTAGTACAACATCAACACCTCCCATAGGAATGGAAAGCATTGCACTATTCAATACATATTACCCCATGGTTAGCTTTATATTATGGAATTTTCCAGAGAAATTTATAGTTCCTCCATTTGCAACCATCACTTGACATTCTGGTGCTAGGTATAGGAAACAATTCAATTCCTTGGCTACCTTACAATGAATAAAATTATAGGTGCTACCTGAATCAGTCAACACTATCACATTTTTCTTCTTGATATGTCCTTCTATCTTGAGAGTTTGAGGAGTGTTAATTCTTGCCAATGCATTACACGATATGGTCGGACTCATTTCTTCCTCTTCTAGGGCTGGTTCCTGGTGTATATCCTCTTCTTGTTCATTTTATTCTTCCTCTTCACAATCTATGTAAAATAATTTCTTCTCAACGCACTTATGACCTTTAGTGTATTTTCTATCACAACTGTAGCAAAGCCCTTTTTCTCTTTTCTCTTCCAATTGTTGTGGTGTCAACCTTGTATGTTGTGGAAATCTAGGCATAGCAACACTTCCTTCTTTATAGAAGTGAGTGGTAGGCTTCCTTGTCGCCATAATTTTACATTCAATTTTTCTTGCCAACCTGAATGCCTTCTCCAATGAATCAGGTTCCAAAACACGAACTTCATGTTGGAAGTTATCCTTTAAAGTACCTATGAAAAGATCAATCCTGTGTTCGTTTGGAATATCAGTTACCCTTATATTCAATTTTTGGAAGTCCTCAATGTGCTGCCCCACTAAACCCTTTTGTTTGAGATTTATCAATTGGCTAAATAAGGTGTTTCTCTTTGTATCCTCATAATGTGCTATCATTTCCTCCGTAAAAATTGACCAAGTGACAATTTTTTTACGAGAGAAAAGCCATCGATACCGTACAAATGTATTTTGTTCTAAATGTAAAGTTGCAATGTGTACATTTGTGTTTTGCACATTATGGAGATCAAAATATTGCTCCATCTGTAGTATCCATGTTACAGGATCCTTTCCATCAAACTTCCTCATATCCATTTTTGGAATATGGTGGTTCTTCCCGCCAACGTTAGAGTTTATGAAATCACGATTAACATTTATTTTGTTCTCATCATGAGTTTCCTCTACTATCTTTTCACCATTAGGAAACATTTCTTGTATCAACTTTGTCAAACCTTCCATGTCTGCTTTTAGATCATTCTTCATGTTTTCCATTTTTTCATTGATCTTAGCTTCCATGTCAACCATCTTAGATTCCATGCCAGCTTCCATGCCATCTATCTTTGATTCCACGCATTTCTTCAAACCATCCATATTATTCTTCAAACCATCCATATTATTCTTCACACCATCCATCTTCACTTCCATGCCTTTCTTCAAAACTTCCATTTCATTTTTTGCTGCTCTTTGCAAGAGCGAAATTTGGTGCACTTTCTCTTGTAATTTTGATAGATCATGTTGCAATTCATCATCTTCATGAGTCATAGTAGAGCCTTCTCAAGGCTTAATGGGTGTTGAATTATTTTTATGGGGCATTTTTTTACAACCCAATACTGATATCTATTCTACAATATGCCAGTGGAATCAATTCAAAATTATTCTTCAAACAAGACTTATGCAACTCGGAAAAAATTACACACCTTTTTCTTGCTTTTGAAGAGCTTGATCTTTAATTTGGATTATCTCGGTGGTTATAACTCTTCAATATCTGAAATTTTGCACTGAGGTATCCTTCTAAATTGTCTTTTGAATGCCACAGGTTTGAGCTGATTTGGATTCTTCAATATAAAGTTATGTCTAATCTCCCACAATGACCTAATTATGGACTGTTTTAGTAGATCGAACTTGTAAAACTTTCCACGTGTCACTGTTTCATATTTTAGCTCTGAAATGGATAGAAAATTAACAGTAGTCTGTGTAATTGTGGCCACCTTTTACAGCACTCCAATCCGATGCTCAGAGAGAGAGTTATGAAGCTTTTCTCACGATCACCTATTTGAGATGAAATTTAGGAGCCTGAAAAAGCACTACCTTTCACAGATCATATCTCCAACAATATTGAGAACCAAGCTTTAAAATTTTTCGACACGTTTCCTCAGGATTCAGCTTCACGCCCTAAACATTTCAGATTCTGAACCTTCGTAGAAAAAAATTTATAGCGCAAATTCCACAATGACCTGTTTAGATTAAATTGAGGAGCTTGCAAAAAGACCTAACTTCGACAGATCATATTGCCGAAAATATTGCGAACCAAGCTCTGAAATTTTGCGACGATGTTCCTCAGGATTTTGGCTTCGCACCCTAAAAATTTTAACTTTTGAAACTTCGTAGAAAAAAAGTTACATCGAAAATGACACGATGACCTGTTTGGAGCAGCAAAATCCTAGAATCCAAAGCTCTGATACCAAATGTTGTGAAACCAGCTCCAAAAATAGAAGAAAGTAGATATCAACGCCTTAGAAATAAGCCACTTCGAGGGGGAAAAATCCAATACATTACATTAATGAACAATTCCTGGATGATACAAACTACAAAACCTATTTTCGATATATAGGAGTCCATGGGGCCACAATGTAATCCTAGCTGACCTAACAATAATAATTTGAGGGCACAATAATAACAATATGGGGGTTACACTAACAACAATAAGGGACTATAATGGTAATATAGGGACCTAACATAGGGGCTCTCTTTCTCTTAGTTGATAGCCCATATCGAGTTCAAAACCCTCAGGAAATTTAGCTAAGGCTAGGCCTAATGGGGGTTTCATGTTTGGCGGTAGTGCATTGTAAACACTATTGAACCTGGTGCAATAGTCTTGGACACTTTCTCCCATGTTTCTTTTTATATTTCTATATTCCAAAAGGATCCAAAGAGGGTTTTTCTTGATTTCCCATTTTTTTTATGAAAGTTTGGTAAAGGGAAGGGAGATCATGTATGCTGTTGGGAGTTAGGCTTTTGAACCATTTCTTAGCTTCTCCTCCTAGGATTTGGGCAAACATCCTCATATTCACAGTTTCCTCTTATAATTCCATGTAGTCAAAAGCATCATTCATTCTATCTACATGCTGTTGGGAAGTAGTGGATTTAGCCCCGGTGAAGTGTGGGATTCTGGATTGGTAATCATTTGGCAAAAGTACTAATGGTTGCGGTAACACAAGGGGCACATACCATGCTTCCGTGGTGGGAGCTAATGGTGGATTTACAAGTGGAGGATTTGTGCTATCAGATGGATTGGTTTGCATAGTGGTGGTGTGAATGGGTGTGGCAGAAGTACTTGGACCAGTAAACTCATTCTGAGCAGACTTGGGGGGAAAAGAGCCAAAGTGGTGGAGAAGTTGGAAATCAAGTGGTGTGGAAGGAGAAAATTATCTGCTAAGACTCTGCTGCAAGTCTATGGGCTCAAGATCAGTATGGTCAATTCTACTTTGTGACTTGGTTCTGAAAATGTTTTTGGTATGGCACAATTCAAACTGGGGATCTTGCAAGGCTATAAGATGTTCAAGTACAGAGCTTGCTTTATGAATGGTACTATTAGTAGCTAAGTTTCCCGTTTCAGAAGTTTGCCACAAATATTTTCTGGGTCATTAACTATAGTAGGAGGGTTTGGGTCTGGATGAGATCTGGTATTGATTCTTCGTGGAGCCAGATTTCAAATTCAAAATTTAGAGAGGCTGAAAGTTTATGACTGCTTTTGGAAGGCTATCCTCTGTAGGTGCTATCAAAATCGAACAGTGTGTGACTAGGTTTCTAGACTTCTCAGGGCTGGTTTGATGTAGTCCTATAGGAGTCTATAGATACTTAGCAAAATTTAGAAGGCCTACTAGAGGCTAGTGGAGTTTCCAGGTGTATATTTTTAGTTGTTTTGAAGATATGACATCTATGGTCCACTACTAATATTGACAAAAAGCCAATCTAGAAATTTTTTGGGGTTTTCTGAGTTTCTATATGTAGCCCGAAGGTTTGTAAGAGTGTCCTATAGCTGAGTCATCAATTTTCTAAGATGGTGAAAAATCTAGATTCTACTCTTAGGCTATTAGTTAAGTTTTCTATGATTTGACGAAGATTTCTGAAGTCCTAAGGGATACTTAGTTTATCACTGACATCAGAGATTGCACCATAATCACCATTGTGTTAGTGATAGTGATAAGGTAGCTATAAATCATAGGATACTGTTTGATGAAGGGATTCTGGATTCCTTAGGGGTACTTAGATTGTTATGAACTCAGAAGGTCCCACCATGATTGCCATTATGTTAGTGTCCTATAATTTGGCAGATTGGCTAAACCAAATGATAGGGTAACATCAGCCCAGTCTTTGGATTCCTAGGACCTAGTCTTCCTGGACTCAAAGAGGGCTCTCTCTATTATGTGAAGGATGTGAACTTGTTCGCTTCGGATGATTTATTTTAGGCTAGTTTTTAAGTGTAATTTGTTTGTTTGTGTTTGGTTGGGGTAATATGACTAAGTAGGATAGGTGGAATGAGAGGCTATCAAATCAATAGGGCTATGGGGTCAAATGAAGTCGAGGGTGTCTAAATGATGAAGCAGAGTGTATTGCAGGGCTGATTTAGCAAGGTTAATGGATCCTTTGGGTGATGTGTGAGGTGTAATGAACATTAAGTTTGGGAAAAACTAATAGGTATTAAATAGATATAGTCTGAAAGTAATAACTCGTGAGGTAGGGCAAACCATTAATCTCTATGAACAATACTTAAACTGATAAACATGTAAGATGAACATTTCGATGATACATAGAAGCATTAGAACTCCTAACTTTAGAAATTCACCTTTAGCTTATTGAGAAAACACATAAGATAAACAAACAACTCAATATATGGAGAGGGAAATCCTAAAAATAATATATCAAACTATCGGGAACTCTGAAATAGGCTGGTAAGCACGGGCCAAGGGAAAGATCGAAACGAGACCTCTTTGTCTTAACCTAGTCAATCAGTATTCCATAGAAAAGCTTCACAATAGGGTTTTGAAAACTTTAAATAAGCAGGGAATACCATGAATCATATTTATAAGCTAACATTCTAACCATTCATTAAAAAAAAAAACAAGTTTTAGTGGGCCTAAGGAGCAATCAAGAATTCCTTAAGATGACTAAAATAAGAAAACATCAAAACTATAGAAAACAAGAGGTTTGAGGTGCTTCCATGAGCATATATCAACCTATAATTTTATGATCTATAGCAACCAAGTAGAATGAAACAAAACGAGGACAAGAAAACATTAACAAGTTAGGAAAACTTCACCATTCACCAAGCTGTGGAATCTTGCAAGCAAGATTCTCCAACATCATGAAACACAAGCCATTCATTCACTTCATAAAACCAATATCTTGTCCAAGCTCATAAAACCATATATTTCTCTTAAACACATCAAGTCACAACTGTTTACAATGAATACTCATGTATTATATAAAAAATGAGGAGAGTAGAACCTACTAGAGCATCTATAAGCCTATTGGCCAAATATGCTAACTTGTCCTTGAGGCTTTGCAAAGCCCAAGGCACAAAAATATCTAAATATATATCTTTTCCAACTATAAATGGAAATAAAATTGAATTTTAGGCCTGAAATGCCTAAGAAAACTTTCCAAATGCACATTTTTCCCACTGAGCCACAGGAGCGTAGCACATGCGTCAAACAGTGAAAAATTTCCAGGTGCGTAGCATAGAAATAGGCCCTGTTGCAATAGTCTTTTGGAGGTCTTCACAACATCAGGTTTGGCTTCGTGATGGCTGATTGGAAAGCCTGATGAGTCTAATTTCCAGAAATGTTTGAGGTGTGCTGAGTGGATGCCACTTACCTTCTCAAAAAGCAAATCACCCAGCACTGCTCTGTGCGTAACACCTGGTCTAAAAGGGAGGCAGAAAGGTCAAATTGTTGATGTTTTTTGACCTTTTGAGGGTGTAAAAGTGCTCCAAATGATCTGAAAATTTGTGAGTAGACTGTTGCTGATGTGAAAAATCCAAAAATGTAAACTTTTAGAGCTGATGATGCACCAAATTTTTGTGTAGCGCCTAGGGTGTTGCGCTCCTAAGGGTCAAAATTTGGACAAAAAAAAAAACTTGTCCAAATTGCCTCAAAATTGGTGGGTAGGTGCCTCATGGATCCTTGGAGACATGTAGAGAAAATTGGGCCACAATTCCAATCCTAGATTGGTATTTTTCATCATTTGGTTCCCGGCTCTCATTTTTGGTAATTTTGAGCTTCTTTCTTTCAAAGTGATTTCTTTGTTTATAGTGTTGAGTCATTCTCCTTTGCAAGCTCAAGTTTTTATTGGCCTTCTCTAGTTTGGCCTCTAGATGTATGTTGGTCCTTTCAAGCCATGATTCCCTAACATGCTCAATTTCCATGGAAAGGAGTTTGGTGAGAGGAAATTGTTGTGCTTGGGCTGATTCTTCCCCCCTTTGTTGTGCCAATGCTTTCCTAAGACCCATAGTCCTAGGTCTCTTTCTAGTTTGGCCTTTTTCACCACTACCCTCCTCATAAGTGCCCATGTATTCCTCCAACTACAATTGTGACCTTTGAGCCTCTCTCTGATATTTGAGCGCACTTGCTTCATAGATGGCCAGCTAGCCACTCATTTGTTTGTTTTGCATCTGTAAAAAGTGAATGAGATCCTGTGACCTTTCTAACTCAAATTCCAAGTCTTTGATATGTGCATTCCGCTCCAGTAGAAGAGAGTTTACTATTTTTGTCTCATTTTCCTCATCACTGTCTATGTGAATGAGCTCAAATTCTCTTTCTTCCTCATGATTGTTGTTTTCTTCTTTCACTTGTTGTTTACCTTTGAATTTCATTGGAGTTGAGGAGGAATGCATGGCCCCTTTCCCTTTGGAGGAAACAAAAACATGTATCTCTCCTCTTTGATAGGTAATGGTGAAAGGTGAAACAAGTTTTATTTTCAAACTATGAGCATTAGTTACCTTTGGACTGTTTCCCTCCTCATAGATGATTTTTATGTGTGCATCTTCATTATATTGCTCTTGGCTTCCCTTTTGATCGGCATCCTTACTATCCTTTATGATATTACCACTGTCAAGATCATTAGGACTGTCCTCCTTTGTTTTTGCACTGTTAGAGGCACCTTGATCTGTGTTGCGCACATCTTCATTTCCATGACTGTCTTCTTCCTCATATTTTGACCCACTGTATTTACTATCAAATTGATCCTTTGTAGCACTGTTTGCATTCCTTGTAGGGTCACTATCTTGGGTATTTTCATTACTTGGCCTATTGTTATCATTTTCTTGCCTGCTGAAAACAACTTCAAACTTTGTTTCTTGATTGATTTTGACATTCTTGTCACTGTCATATTTTTTTTCTTCATTGATTTCATATGCCTCCTCCTCACTGCTATTTTTTTTCTCTTCATGGTCACTAACCTCATCATTTCCTTCAGTACTACTGTCTTCTTCTTTGTTTTCATCATCCATATCAGTTTCTACCTCACTATCCTCTCCCTCATTTTTGTCATTTGTTTTTTCTTTATTAGAGCCACTGTCAGCTTCTTCACTTGGCACATTAGGAGAAGAGATAGGGGTGAATTTCTCTGTGGAGAAGGCATATGGAGAGATGATTGAGGAGTGGAGGTAGGTGGCTGTGAAGTGGAGGGTAGATTCTGCTGAATGAAGGCTTAGGGGTTTGTAAACACATCTTGTGAGATTAAGACTTCCCAAGGGATTCCTTGCTACTCCAACTGGTGTAAGACAATCATTTTGATCAAGGAGTTGTGGAAAAGGCTCAACATTTGTTAGTCATAGCTTCTTTTCTTGACAAGTGAGGCCATCTTGTTAATGCTTCGGAAAAGGTATTATGGTAGGTTCATTATTTTGACTTTGGTGAAGTGCATTAGTAACCTTATATGATATGAGTAAATCCTGGAGTATCTCCCCTCACAGGTGAAATATCTGATAATTTGCTTTATTAGCAAGGAATACCTATCTAGCAAGTGGGAAAAAGGAGAAATAACCTTGCAACCTTGTTGATAGCTTGGTTTTAGGTAGGGTTCATAATAGCTCAACTCAAACTTATTTTGTTTAAACCATATCTCACCGATGTCTCGTATACCTGTTGCTTTGGAAATGGATTCAGATGAGAGTTCAAGTTTCACTCTGGCTAGGTCAACTTTGTGATTTTGTAAGCCAATGACGAACAATCTAGTCAAGTCGGAGTGGATTTTGACTTGCTTGACCTTTTCAAAATATTGATAACACCCAACATCCTGAAAGTATGAAAGGATCATGGGAGAGGAGGTAATTTGAATGGTGTCTAAGGGCTCAAACCTATTGGCCCTTCCTCCCTTGTGCTAAGGCTCGGTAGGTCTTTGAATTTCATCATTGCTAGTGTGAATCTCTACTTCAGACATGGTGGTTGGTTCTTTTAGCACAGAAGGCCTTTTGAAAACTGTTTGAGGGGCTTTGGGTCAAAGGATGGTAATGAGTGAAGTGAGGGAAAATTTTTACAAATGAAGGAAAGATGAATATTTTTAGGAGTGTGTTCAAGTTTTTCAGAATTTTCTTTGGTGCCACTCAATCTCCTCTAACATACACAATAGTTTTCTCCTTTGCAAACGCTAACCAACATATTTAAAACTGATTTTTATGTAGCCTAGGGTTTGGTTTAATTAAGCCTTTAAATATGACTTTACCTAGGAAAGTAAAAGCATTGGAGGCAAGAAAAAAAATCACCAATCTTGTGTCTTGGCTTTTGCAGAAGCTTTGAAGGTGAAAAACCAAAATTTTGACCCCTTTTAGCAATTTTAGAAAAACTCTGCCTATGCGTAACACCAGTGCGTAGGGCCTGTGTGTAGCACTGGGTCGGCTTGGGCCGGTTGGGCTCACAAGAGAGTAGTGCAAGTGCGTAACGGTCCGGAGATGGACTAGTCGGGCCTTTGGAGTGTAGCGCCAGTGCGTAAGAGGAAGTGTTATGCACTCTGTTGTGTTTATGTGTAACACCGACCCAGGTGCGTAGCATCAGGCTCTGGGTGCGCAGCACAGTGT